>CM048746.1:78538512-79757512 GCA_026315105.1 Locusta migratoria | reverse complement strand
AATCATAACAAAATGTGAACAATTTTCTAATGAAATTAATATTTTATTTTGTATTGTGGATTGTGTGAAACTATTCAATACAGACACAAAAATGACTTCTGTACTCTAATAATAGCTGCTGGAGAGTAATCCCCAGTTTTCGGTGGCATTAATGCTGAAATGAAATATTCTTGCAGCTTAAAATTACATTATTTTACCAGGAAGTTTCATTAATAGCACCAGTAGCTATAAGTTGTACATGGTTTTGTCACAGAAGGAAGGCATTATTGGGCATTAACCTCTCACAGAGGAGATATAAAATACCCAGAAAATGCATATGTAGTTGACCTGCAGAGTTTTTTGCAGATTCTGTACAGCCTTTGGAATTTTTACATCCAGCTCTCCCAAATTGTTATGATTAGTACGGTATGTGGAGAACGCTCTGCTGATCAACTGCATGTGCATTTATCTGGGGTATTTGGTATCTCCTCTGTTTTCTGCTTATGCACAAAAATCTTGCCTATGTTTTCTGAGGAGAAACAAGTGTGTACGAATTTCACCATCATTGATGAAGTTTCCTTGTAGATAAATCTCATATAATTGTCCAAGGCAATTTTGTTTCAGCATGTAGGGTACTCCGTTGAAAAGTGTGGGTTCACATCTATTCATTATAATTTCTAGTTCACAGGAAATAAAGTGTTGAAATAAAAGTAAGTAAGTGAAGCTGCCAAACTGCAGTACCAATTCATTGCAAATAACACTCTCATCATTTAGCCACCAGTAAAAGCCATGGTTTTCAGATAGTAGATATGTTCATAAGTTGATTACATGCGATAAATGCTTATATTTATGTTTATTCAAGAAAAATTAATACAGTGTACTGTTTGAACCAACAGCAAACACATACAGAATGTGTAACAAATCTGACAACAGCTCAAATACATCACAATTATTTTCATGTTATGAAAAGAAAAATTTGCTGTACCTGACATCTAGTGGCAGCACTACATACTTGGTGAGACTGTTCTATGGACTGCGATCTTTGTGACCCTAGGAAGCTCAGGATTTAATATCCAGTTAACTTTCAATATAGTTATTTTCTTGATTAATTTATTTTCTTCTTTAATGCATCTAACACAATTTTTATCAAGTATTAAATTCTAACAACAAATTTTACATCCCAAATTTGTTGAGATTTCACCACAGTCTTTATTAAGCTACAACAGTACCACTGGGGGGGGGGGGGGGGGGGGTGGAAGTAATTTTAGAATGCCATGGCAATATCAGTCATGATCATGACTTATAATACTGATTTGATACTGTGATTTATCATATTAATTCAGTGCTGCTGCCTTGTTTACATATGTTTATATTATAAAGGGCAAACTGAAGCTTATTATATTTTCATCATGTAAAACAGGCGTTAAATTTTGCAAAATATAGTACATTAAGTCATGGAAGACAAAGACTGAATACTTAATAGTTTGCTTTGTCTTCATAAAAAGCACTTGTGTTTCAGTCTAGAAGGCTGTTAGTTTCAATAAAGTATGTTTTCAGAGCGGAATGTTACATAAACTATTGAATCTGTTCTGAGAGCTACAATCATCATTGTCAGATAGTCTGAGGATTGGATGATGTTATTTAACATAAAAAGGCATCTTACAGAGGAGATGGATTTTTTTATTAGTTTCTTGAAGGAATTGATGAAGGTGTGGATATAAAATAAAAATAAAATTCCATCACTGAATACTGAAATAAGTTGCCCTATTAGAGTAAACCAATGATGGTGTGAAGTGGACTGAGAGATTAGGAAATAGTATTGAGTAAGTATATAGGTTCGATAATAATATTATATTTGATAATAATCAAATTAACTGTGGAATTTTTTCTTAGGATTTTGGAAGCAGGTGAGTAAATGAATGGTTCAGACTGGTCACTTATTCATTCAAGATTTTCTAGAGAATACGTATCAATGACAAAGAATGAAGTAAGTGTGCTTTGGTCAACTGGAAAGTAAATGAAGCAGGAATTATTTTAGTTCATGTCCATTTGTGGCATTAAGTGGATTAATGGCTGCTAATTTTTCATGAGGCAGTGATGTTTTGAGATTCTTCTGGTGTTCAAAAAGTCTATAAATTGAGGCATATTAAATAATTATGTGAACATAGTGTTTTCACTATAATTAGGTACATGAATTTTCTGTTAATGCTGATATGTTATCTTCATTTGATATTTATCTTCCTGGACCTTGCTTGCTGTTAATGCATTTTTATAGAATGTGCTGGTTTAAGGCTGCAGCAGGACCCTATAAACATATGTAAACTGAATAAATCTGTACTTCCAAAATGAACATTTTGTAGAAGATATGAGTAAAATGTGGCAATTAGAGAGTCTTTAAAAACGGTGGATGTGGAATGAAAGAAAATATATGGAATGTAAAATAGAAGGAATAAGAGAAAAATTGATATTGGTAGTAAAGGAATCATATAATGAAAGAGAGAGAAGACAAAAGTCTGGAAGACGAAACATCCACAAATCAAACCATTCATGATGCATTTAAAAGGTCCAATGCAGCTGTATTACAACTTTATCATGTTTTGTAATCTGTAATCACTTCATCGTGTTTAAGACTTGAATAAAAAGAAATCATAAAACAATAGAATTTAACAAACCTGGATATAAAACTTAATTACATTGTTAGAAAGTGGCTGAAATTGAGATAGTACGTAAGTGAAAATTAACTATGATTCTATGCTGAATGGTACTTACTAACCAGTGAGAACTTGCACCTTTAAAAGTTACGTGATCTGTCGCGTGTATAGCAATTTTCTGACAGTCAAAGAACATTTTGTAACATACTTAATATGTTTAAATAAGTATTTCTAATTGCATTTATAAGAAAACACACGAATTTGACTATTTAAAATTGGTTAAATGCCAATTATTTTAGACTTACTGTGAGCAAAATGCTCACACGCAAGTGCTTGCGGGCTAATAAAACATTATTCAAGGGGTATCATGATGTTTAAAGTATATCCCCTGATTCCTAAAATTTCTATCATTTAAAAACTATATGCTAAGGAACACATCCATCAATAAATCCCAATAAAAGTCAGAACTTAAACCGGAATGTAAACATACTATTAAGGCAAGGAAGAGAGATACACCCGAAAAACATAAATGAAAACTTACTGACAACATTTTCTAAGTAGTGGAATGGGGCAGCTTCGTGGCTGAATGCAAACTGATGCTACATTGTGTGATAACACACTGTACAAGGGACCATGCATGTGTGGAATTCGTTTGGCAGGCACACGGTGTGAGTAAATTTTTGGAACTGGGTACTCACAGGATAAAAATACAATGCTTAGTTTAAAATATTAAACACACACACACACACACACACACACACACACACAGAGAGAGAGAGAGAGAGAGAGAGAGAGAGAGAGAGAGAGAGAGAGAGAGAGAGAGAGAGAGAGAGAGAGAGAGAGAAAGAAACTGGTATAGCAAGATTAAGTACTGAATATATTGTAAAAACTCAAAAGCCAGCCACTATAAAAAGCCAAACAGCAAATCTGGGGAAAAGCTAAATCCATTCAGCAGTGAATAACAACAGTCATTAATAAAACAAAGGGAGTTATTGAAGTCAGAGGCCTTATGAAACCAGTGTGTGGGCCAAGTCATACATTGAGGAAGTTAAAATTAGATAGAATAAATTTATGCATCCATTTGATCTGGGTGTTGAGTGTGCAAGTAGATGACTGCTTTAAAATATGGTATATTTCAATTCTTCCAGCATGTTACTGTCCTTTCCCTATGTACACTTTTTTTTAATTTTTGCTTTTTTTTAAAGTAAATGTGTTTTTATCCCGTGACTACCAGGTTCCTAGAAATTTTCTCTCATGTATCTGCCAAACCTATTCCACAAATGTTTCACAGGCTTGTGTCAGTTTGCCTTCAGTGTTGCCCAGTTATATGCCTCAGTCGATGTTGTTAGTAATTTTCTGTTTTTCAGATTAACCTTTCTCTCCCTCAACATATTTTAATGGCTTATTTATCCCATTTTAAGTTCTGACTGCTCTCATTTTATGGGTTTTTTGATGAATGTTATACTTAACATAAAGTTTTTAAATGAGAGACATTTTAGAAAATCAGAGGATATGTTTTAAAGATCATAATGCCACTTGAATAATGTTTCAATAGTAGGTACCATTCAACTCAGTGTCATAGTAAATTTTCAGTTATGTAATACATCTAATTCAGCCATTTTTTGTCTATGTTGTTAAGTTTTGCATCCAGGTTTGTCACATTGTATTGTTTTGTTATTCTAACTATAAGTCACAAAACCAATCATTCTTTTTAATAAAGTTGTAATACAGCTGTAGCAGACGTTTTATATTCATCAAAGAGAGAAAAGGTTAACAGCAATAATATAAGGACGAAAGAGTTGGTACAAGCAATCAGAAAAGAGGAAGACCAGGAGAGAAGTGTAAAGTAAGAGTGCAGTAACACATGGCATTAGCTGTGTCGTCCCAAGGGTGTGAAACATTTCATTGAGATGCTGATTTCTAGTATGTGTTGTAGGGAATAAATCATGATGACTAGCTCTCTGTTCAGCTTCTCTCGTGTATTTTCTTTCTGCCATCTGCTATATATCATCGTGTAGACTGAACGAAAGTAGAACCACACCTGAAATTTTGCATAACATATACCAGCTTATGTGAAATCATTTGATGACTTACTACACTAACTCAGGATCACGACACCCACATTTGTAACACACAGTATGCTGGAGTAGCAAATTTACTGTAGCCCAATCTAAATACTATCTTTTTCCATCAGCAACACTTCACTCCACTAGACCTAACATGCCTTCGTTTGTTTCTTCTCAGGAGCTTTGTACAAATGCATACTCCTTGCCTTTTTCTTTTTTCAACCACATGGACACTTAAAATTGTAATTCAGTGCTATGTCTTATTCTCATTATGTGACTTAAATAGAGAATAGATCTGTCTCAGGAAGATGTATTTATTAGGTCCAAATGTCATTTGTTCTGATTCCCCTATTTTGGAACACTTCATATGAAACTTCATCTTACTTTCTCCTTTTAGTCACTTCTGTGTTTGCTCATTACTTTTTCATGTAGTTTCATTCTTTAATACTTCACTATTCATAATTCATACATGAATGCATTCTTCTTCTTTTACTATTTATTGTAAAACACATCACCTTTTCTGTACTAAATGTCCTTGTAAGCTACCAATGACATCTATACAAACAGTTATACTATAATGATGTAGCTACTGTATATCATCCCCCACACTATGTTTTACTCTTTTTCTTGTCACTTTTAGTTTATATTTTTTCAATATCTTCCATAGCTTTCCACAGTTAATTTCTATCCCATGCCACACTGTTGTGCTTCTGTGGACATCTTGTCATCTAAAAGACTTCCAATGCATTTCACTCTGTTTATGTTTTTTTCCCTATTATTTGAATGAAAAAGTGCATACCTTTGAGAAATGCCACACCTAATAAATTGCTTGTTAGTTTATTTACACTGCTGAGAAACTTCAGAATATCTTTATCTGTATAATAATTAATAACATATACATTTTAATGCCACATTCGTATAGAATGTATGTTTCAATGGGATTTCATAAATGTGGAATGCAAAAAAAGAAATATCCATCAATCTGAAAGCATGAGATTTATTGACATTGCTCCCATCTTTACCTTGGTGATTAGTTCTTTTACCTTATTTATGTAACTGACTAACCATGTAAACTGTTATTTGCTTGTCTTATGATAAATGTTAAAAACACATAGTATTCTATAGTCTATTTTACATTTTGCGTATTCAAGAAAACTGGGACAGCTACTGAAATCAAACATCCAAAGTTAATAAAAATATTTTTAATCAAATTGAACAAAGGAAAAAATCTGCAGAAAAACATTTATTGTATTGAAAGTTTCCATGTATATTCTTAACCACTGATCACTCTCTGAATTAAGAGAGTCAGACATGATCTCAGTTTATAATTAAGCATGTGTGCTTGAACAATAATTGAAGAAAGGCGTCATATGGTTTTGTTCTTGTACATTATAAAATAAAATAATTACTATTACTCAGCACAACATATTTTATTTCAGTCATAAATTAATGTTCAAAACAAGCCACAAATAAAACTACATTGCACATGAAAGTAAATAAATTTCTGCTTAATAAATTAATTTATTACAATTTTTTGTTTGTCTCAGCCAGTTCGAAACTAAAACGTTTTGTTAGGAGATAAGCAGTATTTAATTGTGGTCCTGTTTAGTGGTGACTTAAACATTTCTTTGCCATTATCAAATAATAACAATAATAATAAAACACGATCAAAAGAAACAGTAGCAACTATGAAGAAACAGCAACGGTTTATTGTGCTTAGTCATCCACATTAGCTACGGTAACTGTAAATATGAGTTTTTACTATTTTTAATGATCATTCATTCACTTACTGATGCCAATATGCTGTTGTAAAGAAACAAACACACTATAACTAAAAGAGTTTCACTTTATCAGGATTCACATAGAGTGTCTGAATATATGCAGAACAATTAGGAATGGATTAAAATAGTTTTTGTCTTTTACATTCTCCATATATTCAGACAAGGTAAAAATAAACTAAAATCATGCTATTGGATTTTTATAAATGCATAATTTGTTCACTCATTCCTCTGATACATCCTTGATTACTATTTTAGAGAGTTTCCTTTTGCAGAAGGTAATATATAACATATATATGCTTGTTTATAAAAACACTAAGAGGTGTTCCAGCTCATAAAAATTCTAAGAGTGGCTCCTAATCCTAATTTTTGTTATTATTTTCACATTGTCCACTTAGATTTATACGAGATCAGTACACCAAGGATAATTTCAAAATTGGTATTCTATCTATACAGTATTATAGATTTCTTTTAAATATGTACATATCTTCTATATATAGATATATATTTTTACTTGTGTGTGTGTGTGTGTGTGTGTGTGTGTGTGTGTGTGTGTGTGTGTGTGTGTGTGTATGTTTTTCCATATCTATATACACATACATTCTTCAGTTTCATAGAAAAGGCTTAGTTTATTGTCAGATTTTCTGGAAACAAACAGTGGCAATTATACTTTTCTGAAAGAACACTTACATACTATTCGTAAAATTATTGTCATAGTCATTTATTCAAACATTTTCAACAAAGACATGGTAGAAAATTTTCTAATATATTTCTTCTACCATAAAATTATTGTCGCAGATAGCAGCCTTATAGTTGCTTATCTCAATTTCCTTAATTTGTGATTTAAGTAACTGTGAACATGTGATTTCTGAATATTCTTTTTATTTCAGTATTATATGAGGTTAAGAAATAAACAAAGTATTTGAATGATGTCTGACAATTGTTGCTTATAAAAAAAAAATAGATTTACATTGGCTATTTAAAACTTGTGTGTTTTAGGTGTAAAAGAGTAGTTTAATGGAAACTGTAGTATGTAAAATAAAACTATGGAAAGTCCAGTATTGACAAAAATAACAAAAAGGATAGATTGCAACTCACTAAACAGAGGATTGATTGAGTCACAGCCAGACAAATGACAAGACTTTTAAAGTTTTCAGTAAACACTCATACAGTCCCACAAGCATGACACAAACATACATGACAACTACCTTCAGCCTCTATGATCCTGAATCTAAAATGCTAAACAGTCTATTTATCATGACTTTTAACAATTCAATGCATTCTTTGTAACTAAGAAGATACTAGCTCTGTGTGCACAATTATATTCGAACATCATTCAAACGAAATATAAAGAAACATTTTGAGATGTATAATGTGGCAATGAAAAGAACATTGATAACAATCAAATTTGTCATTATCAACACTCAGATTCACTCATTTGCTCATAGATATCTAGAAGTAAAGCTCTTCTTCCTGAGTCTAAAAATGACATTGTGTGGCCTACTTGAACTAATATTTTCAAGGCACAAATAGCTTCACAACAAATGTCAACTATTTAGAGTGAAAATTGGGAAGTGAAAAGTATAGTGAAATGTTGCCTTATAGTACTGTAACTTGAAGACAACTTTTTTCATAACTAGGCAAATTTAAGTAAGGTCTATCTCTAATTGTTAGTGTGGCAATTATTCTTCAACTGGAAAGTTGAAATTTGGTTCCTTAATATCAAAATTTAAAACTTCTCAGGGGGAGGGGGGGACTATATTTAAATCTTAGGCTTTGCATTATACAAAAAATGTAACTGACAAATACTTGGTTGTCAAACCCTTATAAAAACCCTTATAAAAATAAAAATAAATGTCTATAAACTGCAAAACAGAATATATGTCTATCAGATGAGTTTGTAGGACTTTGATTGCTCCTTCAAAGAAGTTGTGGTATTTTAGTATAGACAATCTTGTGTGCCAAGTTTGGTTTCACAGTCAAGAAAAACAAAGTTACTGGTAAACTGCAGAGCCTTTAATATTGAGCGAATGTGAAACCTACTGTAAGGTGAGGTATTTGTACAATGATAGTCAAAATATAATTTTCAGGAAAGACAAGTGTCTCCAGCCACAGTGCCTGGAGATAGTGGTCATGTGTGTGTGTGTGTGTGTGTGTGTGTGTGTGTGTGTGTGTGTGTGTGTGTGTTTGGGCTCTTCAGGCCAAAAGATTAATTTTGAGCAATCTTTTCATTGAGCCTGTCTGTGACTCATTGTGTCATCTGTGAGGTGATTAGCAATCTCTATTTCAGAATACTATTTTAGGCAAAAACTATATTTCATTTTCTAGGTGTGAAGATCAATCATAGATTTAACAAACCAGAATTTTATAAAACATATTAAATATTTCCAGTCCCTGATGAAATTCTTGGATTCTATGTTGTTTCAATTTAAGAATAAATTTATATTCAAGCAACAATGGTTAGAACTCATTCTGTTACAAATAACATACAAAAACAAGAAAATAAAATGTGCAAGCAGTTACTGCTGGAAATGCCACATTTAATTTGTGTAATGTCATTTATGAGAGTAGTTAAAATATAATTATATAAAAACACCTTATACCAAGTACTGCCCATATTGTAAACATATTTTTATTTCATATGGCTGATATTTAAATCAGTGAAATCGTGCTTATATATTATTTGCTTAAAAATTTATTAGAGTTTGTTGTCAATACACAGTAAAGAAACAAACAGGAAACTGCATATACTTTGTATTTTTTAAATAATGTGAGTATTTGTAACACGTTTCTGATATTCATTTTTGAATCATAATTTATTATCAATAATTAATTTTTATTTAGTTTAATGTGTCCTTTTCTATGTAAACATTAACAGACTCAAACAAAATGTGGCAGTCCATATTTTGCACATTGTATTAATAAATGGTAACCAGTTATGTAACACATAATTTGTAACTGTTGTACTAACTTTGGGTTCAATAAATATACTATCAAATTTAATATCTGTTTTTAAATTGTGCTTGCTCATAGTAATTGACATATGCACTCATGAAGAGATGTATATGATGATGTACCTTAATTGGATGTGAATTCTTATACTAATATTTTGTTTACATTCTCATTATACACTCCCATAAGACAAACATGTAGCAACATCTTGAGACACACACATTTTCTAACAAACTCGAGATTGTGGGTTGAATTATATTTTGAATTTAAGAGAGTCAAGTTAATAACAACATTTCTGTATGGACTAACATATTTGTAAAATCTTTGAAATTGTATTTGATACTGAGTAATATACTTTGAGACAGTAATTGTGTATTAATATATTGTATCCATAATCATGTCATTCAAATAATGTTGCAGATTCTATGGAAATAATTTCTTTCAATTTCACATACTTGTTATTATTGCCATATCATAAAATATCCACAACACAGTGCACAATCATCAAAAATTTGTAAGCAAATATAACAGGTATTGTCAATACTGTTTCATTTTTTGAGCCAATCATTTCAGCTTATTACCATAGACCTAAGTTAATTTTACTTGGTAAAATTAACATTTCTAATGATTATAAATGTTTTATTCATATAGTTTCCTCCATGCAAGAAAATTTGTAATGTAGATGTAATTGATAAACTCTAAAATGATCACAAAAATATACTTCTTCTTTATGCGAGCATGAAACTCACATTTAGTCTGGCAATTTTTATTTTATACTTTTCCCCTTGTATATGATTTTACTGAGGAAGTGAGGAATGTTAAGACATTGTGACAAATAAGTTTTACTTCTGGGTCCTTGAGAATGATGTCTGTATATTGTTAAAATGGAATTAGTTCTGAAAATTCATGTAATGAAGAGTTCTGTTTTAGTTTGCTGATATTCATTCTTGTGGTAAAACAAGGTCACCAACTATCAAGTAAAACACTGTACATGTTACAGAACACTGAATGAATGTTATTCCATAAACTGAATAAGAGGAGATTGTCTAATATCAACTAGGAAGTGTTAGACTATTTATCATACTATTTGTCCTTAAACTGGACTGTTATTGCAGATGAAAGATGTTTTTCTTTGCATAATTTAATATGGCTGTACTAATTTGCTTTATGTGACATTTCTTGTAAATAATTTTCATGTTCCTTTGTCCCATATATTTTGAATAATTGTAAGATGAATATTTGGTGTGAAATGTAATCACATTTGCTGTCAGTTTATAAGATTGTTACAGAATATTGCACTGTTATTATTCATGTAATAATTCTGATGTATTTTATACTTTAAACGCCATTTCAAATAGAATGTAAGAATCTGTTCATTATCACTCTGTCTTACCGAGTACTGTGAAAAAATGTGGTTTATTTGTTATTTGATTTACTTTTATCGGATAATTTCTAAAGTAGTCAACATTGATGGCCCTTACCAATCGAGTGAATAAGTAATTTACTAATCTGATATATTTTTATGTATGATCCCACTAAGTTTAAACATATTCAGATTTCAGAAGTAGTGAAATTTTCCAGTGTGAAAATTATATTCAATGCCATTACATCAGTGAAGCTTACATTAGTCCCCAGGATAGTGATTTGCAACATAAATACTCCTTATACAAAGAGGCTATGGAAAAGAACAGTGTGATATATGTTACATATGAACAACCTACTGCATTGCAACCCAATTTTCAGAAATTTACAAAGTAGTAAATCATATTACCAATACACAGAAATACATGCAGCTGCTGACATCTTATAAACAAAGCACTATGCTCCCCTGAAGCAGTGCATTAGGGACACAACCATCACAATGAAGTAATACTACATTGTTAGATTTTAAGACTGCATTTCCTTATTTTGGACAGCAAAATGATGGGACCAAAGGAAATATTCAGAGAAGTTCAATATTTCGAATGAGTGTCTTCTCATTTGTGCTATCTATGCATTGTTTTCCCAAATACAGAGGCAAAATGGATACTTAGAATGAAATTACATTGAATGAAAATTGAAAAGTGATGGAATTTAGGAGGAACAGTTCCAGTCAAATGTAACCATCTAGTACATGTGTCACAGTTTCAATTAAATTGTAGCAAACATGAATAAAGATAAAATAATGTCATTTGCATTTTCTATTACTATCATTAAAATAAAAAGAAATTCCCTCCCTCTCCCCTTTTCTCTCTCTCTCTCTCGTTCAATCACATGATTTTAGTTTGTGAATCTCAAGCATTTCAGAGAAACTTTTTACAAGTCTTTTGTGAAAGAGCAAGAGAAAATATGAATATGTAAAAGCATACAGGAAGAGACTGAACTGAATAAGTACAAACATTTCAGAACAGAGAAGATAGGGAATATGTTAACTCATTACAGATTCTGATTTGTGGAGACTATGGGCACATAAGATTTATAATGGAAATTTATAAACACTTGAACTAGAGAAAAAGATCTCTTGGCAAAAACCCTGGGTCCATGGAGACATTGGTCACATGTGGGAAGGAGTTTGTAAGAGATGCTCAAAAACACTTAAAATTTAATGCTGTAGTGTTGAAGAGGTTATAGTTCTTCTACATAAATAAGTGTTTTATGTAGCTATCATTTTCTGTATCCTTTGTATAAGAGGACTTAGTTTCCATAAGATACTGTAGATATGCAGATACTTTTTAGTATTTTTGCATTTTTTTTACAGCCTTCATTCTGTGTCATCAGATGTTTCTTAATTTATCAGTATTCATGTTTGCTTCCATTAAAGTTTCTTCTCTCTACATAATTATGATATATTAAAAACAACTGATGTTCTTGTACATTAATTGTTAGTTTAAAGCATCCATTGTTTTGAAGGATTGCAGTTTGTATCTGAATTTCTCTAAATCTTTTAGTAATTCGGTTTCCTGTTTCAGTAATTACATAGTAGTAGTTTTTTGTCTCTTTGTTGTTCCAAACAGTTCTGGTGAACACATGGTTAATGTCAATGTTCAAGTGATATGTTTCATAAGAAGCAGTATCAACTGGACATTCTATAAAAGACATGGTTAGGTAGCCTCTATAATGAAAAACAAAATAAAAGGTTTAAATCAAAGTAATGAAATTTATTCTTCCAACAAATAAAAATAAATCTAAAACAAAATAAATCATAGTAAAAGGAAAGGGGTTTTATGTTGAAATAAGAGAAAGAGTATGGTTGAGCTACTACTTAAAGCTGATGATTGTTTTGTATTGATTTTTTGTGTGAGTTCATAAGAATACAAGGTAACCATTTTTATATAAATCAAAAATAATACAGCTGTGTTACAAATAACTCCTTTTCTATTGTAGTCATAATAGGATATAGCAAGTGAATAAATAATGAAAAATTACCAAAAAATAATCTTGTTCTCCCACAAACACCTCTTTTAATTGTCTTCGGATGCTGTTCATTAAGCATTTTGAAATATGTTCTGTGGACAAGATTACCTGGGGATATCATGTGAACTATATATCTTTATAAGTAATGGAATTCTAACTTTTTAATGAAAACAGTATGAAAATGGGGCTGTAATATGAAACTTGAAAAAACAAAAAGGAAGGAAGGAGTTATTTTAGTTTTCTGAGATGTTCATATTGTTAGCTGTTAATTGTAGTTACCTTTGCAAAAAGAAAAACAAATGTGGCCAAAAGTTTGGTGTTAATACTAGCAATGTTTCTAATAAAAAATAATTTCAGTTATTTATTTAAACAAAAATCAAAATATGAAACAATTTTCCACAACTTGGTATAAAATCTCTTGGAGTGAGCTACAAAGTTTGATTTCTTAAAATATCAAATAACAGCACGTATTGTGTTATGTAAATGTTGAAATTCTGAAAGTAGCTTGAAACATTTCTTCCTTTACTTTGGAAAAATTGTTAAAATTCTCTCTCACATTTCAACACTATTCATCTAACAAGATATGTAGAACATGAAACAGTTAAAATATAGCTACAAAATAGGTTCTGTATTAGATGGATACACCATCACACATTTAAAATGAATCATAAAAAATTATAAAGCATAGAAAATGGAACTTAATGCAAATTTAAGTATATGTTTTTACCAATCTCACCACAATAAACTATAAAATAAATTTAACATATAAAAATTATATTTGTACATTGGAATAGAATGTCCATACCTTGCATGTTACAAAAATATTACTCATTAATAGCATTATGAATGTCTTTCTCATGAGTGATTTAAATAGAGAACATCATGAATTACAAAAATATATTCTGAGCTTAAGTATGAATTATATGTTTCTGTAAATATTTTTGATATGCAAGGAATATTTGTAGTACTGTGTATATTCATTTGCTTATTCTATTAGGATCTACTGTAAAATTATTGTCCTGTCCAGTCAAGCACAGATGAGGTTATGTTGTTGGCAAATATTTACCATCAAAAATTTTCTTTCTAATCATAAAGCACCAGTTGGAACAAGTAGTATCATAAAATTTTCCCTCAATCATTTCATTCATCAGTGTTGTCATTCAGACTTCTCAAAATTATAAAAGGTTTTCTTGCATGAATAAAAGTTTCCTACATTTAGTTTCATTTCTACGATGAGCTACTTTTCTGTGGAACAAATTAAGATAATTTTTCATACAGAAATATTTGTATGTAGTGAAGCTTAAAAACAATAAGGAAGAAAATAATGTGCTGCATAGAGTATCTTGTATTGCTATCTGAATGACAAGCACTGAAATATTGTAAGTTCAATAACTGAATTTTCTTTCACAACTTTGTGAAGTTAGATATGATGCATACAGTATTCAGTAGAAACTTACATTTCAGTAGTATACTTATTAAACAATTCTCCTGGTTTTCAGAACCTGTGCACATTGCTTAAAAATGTGCATGAAGAAAGTGTGTTAATATACATACAAAAACACATGAAAGAATGAAGTAAGATGTACATAGTTCTAGGATACCGAGTTACCTGAAACAATAGACCTCATAGCTTAAATGACTGCATATCTTTGAAATTAAGTAATAATGTCCATGCATCACCTTCAATAAGTGCTAAAGTATCATGGCTCATTCACTCATTCCATACAGGATTGAATTTTTTTTTAAAGTGCAGTGGACCCTCTTTTAGCACATGCACAGTTAATCTAGAGGAAAACACAACTTCTATCACAAGTCATTAACTTCCTCCAAATAGAGTGTAACTAACAAATGTCCAGTTACTTTACTGATGATTTGTGCAATTTTTCAACTTCGTATCATCACCATGACACAATCTCATTCTGTGCGTAAATGCAAATTTATGTTCATGGATGTAGAAAAATTAAAAATTGGTTACAACTCACCCTAAAAAAATACAAATGCAAATATCTTATTGTCAAACTTATTGTCTATGTCTCATCTCTGAAACAGAATGGTGTTCAGCAGAGCAGTTGTCAGAATGACCAGTGATGGTACCGCCACAGTGCCTGAATTTGTACCATTTTGCTGTGACCACCGTCCTCGATCCACAACGTGTATCTTCCAGCCCAAGTTATTGTGGGTGTAACACTGTGATAAAATTTAAAAAAAAAATTATATAAGATAATTAAAATTTTTGTTGATTACATATAACATTTTTAAAATTTTAATCCAATCACAATAAGGCTGACATTGATATACCAAGCTGTCACCTAGGGAAGACACTTAGCAGTTTTACCACAGCTGCTCAGAAGATGTATAACCACCTGATGATTGAGCATTGCCACCAAGGATGTTCAGAAATAGACTGACATATGTGTTCAAGCAACACCTACTGTATTCAGGAAATGCATTTTTCTCTATATGTGAAGCCACAGAATGATCATGGTTCCTACAAGCATTTTTATAAGCATTGTTTATAAAAGTGTTGTGTTTCTTTTAACAGTTTTGTATGTTCTGCCGCAATCTGTCTGGCTGTGGCCAGTGAATAAGTAAGACCTAGTAATAAAGTAACAAGGTGCCTTAGCTTCAAAGCCTTCACTTGTATTTTCAGAATAGCCAGAAGCAGGTACTTCAAGAAAATATCTGGGAGGAGACATAAGAAGTGAAATAGAATGACCACATAATCATGGGTACAGCAGACGTGAAACTGAGATTCATTGGAAGAATACTCAGGAAGTGTAGTCTAAGAACAAAGGAAGTAGCTTACAGAACACATGTTCAGCTGATGTTTGTATATTGTTCATCAGTATGGGATCTGCACCAGATAGGGTTGATAGATGAGGTAGATAAGATCCACTGTAGAATAGCATGCTTCATTGCAGGTTCTTTTAGTTAGCACTATGCAGTACACAGATGTCCAGAAAATTACAGTGACGGAGAATGCAATAGAGACATTCTGTAATACAGTACAGGCTTCTGTCAAACTCTCTGAGAGCATATGTTTCTTGAAGAGTCAGCCAATATATTCCTTCCTCCTACATATATCCTGTGAAAAGACCATGCAGATAAAATGCCCACACAGTGGTATACCAGGGAATCATTTTTCCCACAAATCATATGCGCTTGGATTAGGAAAAGGAAGAAGTGATGAAGAGATTGCATTTATATGAACCAGTAAGGGCCTCAGCATACTCATTCATTGTTACTGAGAGCTTGTATTATCCTTGGCTGTTATTTCTGAATATCAGTTCATGGCACAATAAAATATTTATCTTGTACGGCCATGTTCTTCATTGTGTTTGCAGTACTAACATAATTGAGGTTCAAAGTTTGGTTAGTTCTGAATTCAGTGCCTTTGCTACTCAAGTGTTTCTCATTTTCTGCTTGATTTTGCGAATTGTTTCTTCCCTGGAGCGATCATGGTGCAGCAGCAACAATCCTATAAGTAGCATCGTTACTCATTTATGCCACAGCAATATATTGGCCATGTGGGAAACATTGTTGGCTTTAGTGTTCAGTCACGCTCGTTCATCTGTGATTCAACCACACTGTTCCATCCCTTTGATGATTCTACAGACAACTGAGAAGATTACGAAAATCCTCTCTGCTAAAATCTCTTAGCATTTAAGGTAACCGATTTCAAAGTTTGTAAGGCTCCTTTATCCTGGTTACCCCCTTGTGTCCGTCCGTGCCAGTTGACTGCTTTGCAAGAACCAACATCAGTTTCCTTTGATGATAATTTCAGTTTAATGTCCTCTTGTCACAGTCAGCTCACCTTTCTGTTGGCTGCAAATGTTGAATTCCACCAGTGTTGCTGACAGCCAAAGCAGCACTATCACAACTGGATGTCCAAGCTTATGACCTTAGTGCTAAGTATCAGATCATCATCGCTAGTTCTCTGGAGTCATTCAGAAAACACCCAATAATGAAGTACCCCAATAAGCTATCCATGCATGAATATCCAGCATTGGAAGGGTTTCTGTTGTTGCTCAGTCATTTAAGCTTTCCCTCACTGGGGGCCACCAAATTGAGGCATGTGGTGTTGTTGCTGTTGTTGACAGTGAGTCACACCACTGCATGGTAAAATGCTTGCTGGCGGGAGATGAGGTAGATGCAGTGCAAACACAGCAGCCAAATTGAAAATAAATAAAAAAATAAATATTAGAGGGAAACTTTCCTGGTGGGATAAACAAAAATAAAAAATAGAAAAGAGATGACTTACCAAAAGGACCGGCTCGTCGATAGAAACGAATAAAATCACACACAAACACACATACAAGCTTTCGCAACCATTGGTCACTTCTTTAGGATAAGAGGAAAAAACGAGCCGGTCCTTTTGGTAAGTCATCTCTTTTCTATTTTTTATTTTTGTTTAAATAAATAAATAAAAATAAAACACACACATGTAATCAGCAATAGATGTTTTGTACAGCATGTGTGTGCTGCTTGCTCCCAACATTAGTCCTCTGTATGTTACAAACAAGGTCATATAGTATCCAGATGTCAGTCACTACCTCTGCAAGAATCAGCACAAGAATGAACAGACTTCAAAGTCAGTACAGTTTCAGTGTCATGTCAGCTTGTTGGGACAAACTGTCAATAGACATGTGGGAAATGGACAAACTACTATAGCAACACTTCAACATCAGTAAAGCTATATCACTAGTCAACTCACAGACATATGCCAAGCTTCACTTGGAAAGCTACAACAAACACTGCTTGGTCCATTCACAGCTGACAAGGCTTACAAATCAGTTTTTCGTTCCATAAGATATTTGGTTGTTAATGGTCCTAGTGCTAAACATTTGTTTGTTTTAGATGCTTTTGATATCCTCAGTTTTACAATTGTAGATGTAGCACATCTAGTGTCCAAACAGGCACCTTTAATGGGACTGACCGTGTCACAAAACAAATACAATCAAACAGTATGTCTCATGTTAATCGTAGGATGATAAAGCAAGTCTCTGGTGTTGTTGGCTATAAATCTTTAGTCTAGAAGGCACACAGAGTTGTTTTGGCATAATTTCCTTTTGGCATGGGCCATTATGTTGTATCTAGGCCAAAGTTCATTTTCTGATATCATATCTGCATGTGAGTAGTATTAGTATTCTCTTTTCCTAGGACTCATGAGCAATGATTTCTGGTGTACAATCTTATATATTACACAGCCACAATTTTGTTTTAGCAGGTACGTGTTACAACATGCCCTTTCAGACTTCAGGTCCATATGTCACCCTTGTGTCACTGGCTGCCATTATATCCTGTTGTTGGTATGTGTCACTCTTTTTCAGGATGGTGGGAGGGGGTGCGAATACCAGACATAAAGACGTCTTGTTACACTTCCGGATACAATCCTGCAGTTCCTCCCCCTCCTCCCTGAGAGTACCTTTACTATTTTTACTAAATATGTGTTGTGTGGCCAAAAGGTAAAAGGCAAAGGGATACACAACAATACCTTAACACCAAATATTTATTTACAGGTCATTAGTATTACACAGAATGACAATTATTGCTGATTTGTTACACACACTGATAAAACGTTCTCAGTTCTCAAGTTGTATCATTTAGAATAAAATAAACACAGTTGAAATCTTTTAAAAGTAAAATGTGATTTTCACCGGCTTTCAATTTTTAAAACTCGTTAAGTAGCACAACTTCCTCTTGGCATAAAGTTGATTGCAAATATGTACTTCTTAAGTTTTAACTTCCAAAAACTTTTTCACCACTGGCCATCGGTAGTGAATGCATTAGCAGAATCCTCAATGAATAAAACTGGAAATATGTCGACATAATCACATTAGGACTAGACTGAATTATGGGTAGTCCAAATCAGAAGCTTGTTGGTTTTTGGCCTGCTACAGTTTATATAAATTGTCAGGTCAATTCTCAATTTATTCTATACTGGTGGTGCTATCCTGTGCTAGTGTTGGTGACCAGGACCATCCACAATGTAGAGGATTGGTTTTTCCTTAATGTCTTGTGAAGAGTACAGTCCTGGTAGGTACATGGTCACAAGTACTAGGTAGATATACATTTCAGGTGTGTGGTAGTGACCTGTGATATCTGAGTCACCCAGAGACTCATTTTTCTGTAATTCTGACTAATTTACCTACATCATGTAGTTACTGATAACTTTTCTGCAGACGTGTATCTGCTCTAATGTGAGTGAAATGACATTATGATTTGTGGTATGTTAACATAGTTCTTGGTAGCTTGTTTGCAGAATTGAGTTTGCTCCATGTGAAGTATTCTGAATTTAATGAGTGGTGGTAGTCAAGTGTGGTTGGGTCCATTGCCAACCATGTCCACTAGCGAGTTCTGTTTCTCAACTGTCATTGCTTACTTGGCATGAAATCTGTAGGGCTAATTTATTGTGCTGTAGTCAGTTTATTTAGTGTGTTTGTGAATTAGATGTTCATCCCTCTCACTGGTGTGAATTATTGCAGACATACATCAACAGCCATTTCTTCACATATGTATTTTTATAAAGCATCAAGTTTCAATGAATAATTTCATCCTCTATGAGAATTATTTGTTTTGACATTCAGAGACTAGGGCAAGAGCCATAATCCACATGCCAACAAGATGCAGGTTTAGTCGAAGCAGGGTTCAATTGCATGAGGAGAAGTGCTATTATCCAATTGTTTAGTCTACTTTTCTTGAGTCACCCCTGTGCATCATGAATATCTGCATTGTTTTTAGGTTGTTTGTATTGTTTGTGTTTGTGAACCTCTCAAATTTTAAGTGATGGAATTGGCGGTGAATGCATTTGCTGGCATTATTACTTGAAATAAAATTGATAGCAGTGCCACTTCCTTTTGGTCTTATATGTGTAAAAAATTGTGGCAATAAATCTTATTTGCTTTTGTTATATGTGGAATATGCCATACTTAGCGATTTTTTTCACTTGGCATTATAGGTTGAGTCTGAACTGCTCTATTTAGCATCCTCACACTACCACATACTCCAGCCCCTCCACAGGAAAAACCTGCCCGTTTCAAGGCAGGGCCACATGTGAGACAACACATGTCATATACCAGCTGACATGTGTCCACTGTTCAGCCTTTTTTGTTGGTATGACTACTAACAAATTGGCTGAGCAGATGAATGTGCACAGACGGACTGTTCGCCTGGGGGACACCCAATATCCTGTGGCAGAACATGCCCTCCAGCATAACTCCAGGGACCTGCGCACGTGTTACACCACACGTGCCATTTGGATAGTACCAACAAACACCAGTCCCTCAGAGCTACAGAGGTGGGAAATTGCCCTCCAACAAATCCTCTCCTCCTGCCACCCCCTGGCCTAAATCTACACTAACTCCTCCCCTTCCTCCATCCTCAGCTCACCTATTCATTATCCCTTCCTTCTTCTCTCCCTCTCCCTCCCACTCTCTCTCTCTCTCTCTCTCTCTCTCTCTCTCTCTCTCTCTCTCTCTCTCTCTCTCTCTCTCCCCGTGTGTGTGTGTGTGTGTGTGTGTGTGTGTGTGTGTGTGTGTGTCCATCCATCTTTTCCTGTTAATGAAAAACGTTTTAGACAACCCCCCGCCCCTCCTACACCCCTCATCATCATTCATTTCACTCATCATCTCTTCTCTTTACTACTTGATCTTTCCTCTTTGGTTATATTTATCCTCTCTGGCTTGGCTAAGTACATACATGCAGTATCTCTGACTTCCACACTCCCGAAACACCACCTTCATGACCTAGGTTGCGAATTACCTTTCTCTTCCGTTCCCATCCTTTCTTCTTCCCTTCTCTCCCACCTGATGAAGGAACTGTGTTCCAAAAGCTTGTCCTTTTTGTCCCCTTTTTTTTCTGTTTCTTCATTTGTGTTACTATTGGCAGTACAGCACAAAGGTAAGTACTGGCCAACCATTCTATCTCGTTTCAACAATACTATCATCTCTGAGGAGAATTTTCATCATTAATCGACTATTTAGTCTTTTGTCAGAAAAGCGATTTATTAGTCTGATGCAAGCTACCTGTTGAAGTATTTTTGAGAAAGAGGAAGGTGGGATATGGGCCAATAATGAGAGATTAAATGCTAACATCAAATTTTGTTAATAGGTGTTATTATTGCATATTTGACTCTTATGGATACAGCCCTACTGACTGATATGATGTTATTTAAAGAGAATGCTATCCCGTTAATGAAATGTATTCATATTTTGGATGATACCACAATAACCAGAAGACTGTTGATACGACAAAATTTGATGATTCTTGGTGTAGTATTTAATACCTGGCTCCATGAATGTAATGATTGGCTCCTCAACCCATAATCCAAACTGTTCTTTTTTCAATGTTTTTAGGAAGGAATAATTGGATTTAGTAAGCACTGATATTGTCTGTATGGCTATTAATATCACCAGGTATTATCATTTTTATTAGCAGTTTTCATTCATCCCTTATAATGATCCAAATTGGCTTTACTTTGCTTTTGGAATTTTTAATTTTCATGAATAGTGCATGACATTTCTCTTTTGATAGCTTTGTCCAGAATTCTGCAACATTGTTTGTAGTGTTCTGTTGATGTCCTGTTTTGACTGCCCTATAGTTTGGATGATGCCACCACTGATGCTGTACCAGATCCCTTGCTGTGGTTCTGGCACTTTGAAAGATATCTTAATCACAAGGACTCATGTTGGGTGGGTGTGGTGTGTGTTCCAGAATGTTCCATTGCCCAGTAACATGTGACATGTGCATTGCCATATTGCCATGCTTAATGATGGATTCTATTCCAAGAAATGTCCTTACACAGGTCATCCAGCACTCAGGCAAAAGCAATGATATTTCATTGAACAGCAGCCCATCATTCTGCATGATAATACACAATGCTACACTGTTGCTGCTGTCCAGAATCTCTTGCATTGCTGGTAATAAGATAAAGTGAAACATCCATTGTTCTCACCTGATATGAATCTCTGTGATAATGATCTCTTTGCCAAAGTGGAAGAACCACTGTGGGGTCCACAACAACACCAGTAATGACATTATCCACACCATAGGTTGGTCAGTATGGAACGTTTGGCAAAAGGTCATAAATAACAGGGATGATTATATTGAAGATACGTAACTATGAGAGTTGGAACATAAATAGTGGGAACTATTTATTCACAATCGGTACAAAAATGTTACATGTTTGCTCCTGTTACTGTCCTTCAAATTAGTCAGCAACATTGTGTAGAACCCATTACTGTCAATGTGGAAGGTGTAGTATACTGTTAGCATAGCCTGTTTTGTTGATGGTGCAAATGGAGTGGTCTACTGCCTGTCAAATTTCTGGAAAAGTACTGAAGCGAATGCCATGAAGTGGGTCCTTCATCTTCAGAATCAAATCAAAGTCACAAGGACTTCAGTCTGGAGAGTACAGTACTTGCCAGTCCCATCAACCCAACAGAGGAGCTACAGCTTGCACTATATTTGTCCTTGCATTGTTGTGCAAAATGCTGGGTAGGTTGCAGAGATAGTGTTGCCGCTTCTTTCGCAGAGTTGATTGCAGGTGATGTTCCAGAAATGAACGGTAATATTATGCACTGACGGTCTGCCATGGACGAACGTAATGCAATAGGATAACATCAACACAGTCATACACGAGAATCACCATAAATTTCACCATACTGGGGCTCTGATGCACTTTCAACTTTTGGAACATCACCTGTGACCAGCTTCCTGTGCAATGCACTCATCAATTTGCACGACAGTGTGTGGGCACATACAGCGCATCCTGTGGCTGCACTGTTTGGTCGATGGAACTGGGAAGTACTGTACCACCCACCATACTCCCCGGACTTGGGTCCTTGTGACTGATTTGATTCAAATATGAATGAACCGCTTTGTGGCATTTACTTCAGAACTGATTCAGAGATTCGACAGGCAGTAGACCGCTCAATTTGCGCCATCAACAGAAAAGGCTCTGCTAACGGTATACTACACGTTTCACATCACTGGTGACTGATTCTACGCAACACTGGTAACTATTTTGAAGCACAGTAACAGGTACAAGCGTATAACACTTTTGTATCAGTTGTGAATAAATACTATAAGTACTTCTGTCATATATTTTTGATATAATTATTAAGAAAATATTAAGAGATGTTAATCACAAAGAAAGAAGCACTAAAGAATGTTTTGTTTAAAAACATTATTTTGAAACTGTATACACAAAAATTAATATAGAAGAACTGTTGGTTTATACAAAGGATGTTGCAGATAAAGAAAATCTCAATAAATGAGAACAAGAAAGGACATATTAGCAAATATGTAGATAAAATGATGAAAGTAATCTTACTCACCTGATAGTAAACCAGGTCTGGAGTTTCTTCATCAACAGTCCAGTTGAGGTAAGCTGGTGCACCATCATCGCACACTAATCTCAATGTTTTTAGGAATTCTTCAAAGGTTTCTGTCTCAGCTGATTTATCAATGGTTTTGTGTGTCCATTCACAATAACGTCCAGCTATTAACATAGAATACATACTTTAAGTCAACCTCAATTAATGACAAATTATGATTAAATTTTATATGTGTATTTAATAATTATCATAGCCAAAGGTATATAAATTAAATAACAAGAGATACAATTAAATATCTTTTGTAAATAATAGCAATATATGTTATCTCATGCATATCACTCCTTTGTAAAATAATCTGAAAAAAAAGAAAAGGATGAAAAATTGTTGTATTTACAAGCTACGAAGCATGTAAGAGTGAAGTTACATGTCACAATGGACCACAAAGCAGTTACTAAAGTACTTGTGGGTGCACATGGTAATTTTTTAGACTAGTGCTAGTTTGGGGTGTTCTGGTGAACACTCAGCAGTAAATATACAGATAGCAAAATCAGGTTGCATTTAGATGAATAACTCTTCAACTGTCAAGATGCTAGCAGTAAATTTTTGGAAGTATTATCAACAACGTTTCCAAGTTTATTGCACTTCAATTATCCTGGACACTGAGAGCTGGCTGAATCCTAAAGCTCTGAAATATTTAACAAGGAACGGAAAATATATTGGGAAGACAAATTTAGGCACAATAGGAGAGTGTGTGTTTATTGCAGTTGGCACAGATATAGTCTCTACTGGTTTGACCATCACACAGATTCCCAAATGGAGGACATGGTAATACTATCACTGGTGCAGACAAACAACTGAAAGCATTGTAAAGAAGGAAGCTGCCAGGTTCCATTTTAGGACCGTTCCTACTCATATGTTATGTAAATGATTTCCCAAGTTCCCTAGATAATAAAAATTTCATCACTACGTATGCTGATGACACATCTGGTGTACGATATGCAGACAGTGAGCTCAGTCTAATTGAAGAGATTCACTAGAGCTCAATTTGAAAGAGACAACTTAAAGGTAAATGTAGAAAAACATGTTATTCACTTTCAACCAGCCGCTTGGAAACCATAATGCTAGTGAGAGAAGATACTAAGGTCACAAAGAGAACCATGGAAATACACAACCATGAAAAGGCACAAATGAGATTTTCACATGGTTAGCAGAGATTAACTTTAACAGCAAATATCCCCTTTGTAAAATGAGTTACTTTTCATAATCCATTGCCAAATGAAATTAAATAATTCAAGCAGTGGCTTACGCAAAAATGCCCATATAACTTGGATCTAATGTAAATAATAATGTAAGAAAATTATAGAGGGAAACTTTCCCGGTAGGATAAACAAAAATAAAAATAGAAAAGAGATGACTTACCAAAAGGACCGGCTCATCGATAGAAACAAATAAAATCACACACAAACACACATACAAGCTTTCGCCACCACCGGCAGCTTCTTCAGGAAAAAGAGGGAAAAAGGGGAGGAAAAAGGGAAGGATATGGGTTTTAAGGAAGTGGAAAAGGAGTCATTCCAATCCCAGGAGTGGAAGGACTTACCTTAGGGGAAAAAAAGGAAGGTAAACAAATACACACACACTCAGACATATCAAAACGCAAACACACCTAGACAGACATTTGTAAAAAGCAAAGAAGTTGGACAGAGAGCAGAGGCTCTGTCCACAGAACCAAGGCAAAGATGCTAAAGATGATGGGCGGGAATTTGAGTTAGCGGAGATTGAGACCAGGTGGGCAACGGGAGGAGAGAATAAGCTGAAGGGCAAGTTACCATCTCCGGAGTTCTGAAAGGTTGGTGTCGGTGGGAAGTATCCAGATAACCCGGACGGTGTAACACTGCGCCAAGATGTGCTGGCCGTGCACCAAGGCATGTTTAGCCACAGGGTGATCCTCATTACCAACAAACACTGTCTGCCTGTGACCGTTCATGCGAATGGACAGTTTGTTGCTGGTCATTCCCACATAGAACGCTTCACAGTGCAGGATTGTTAGTTGGTAAATCATGTGGGTGCTATCGCAAGTGGCTCTGCCCTTGATCGTGTACACCTTCCGGGTTACACCTTGATCGTGTACACCTTGATCGTGGGAAGAGTGTCTTTCCGCCGCCCACCTAACCTTCGTAACCTCCTAGTCCATCCCTATGAAACCCCCAAACCACCTTCCCTACCCTCGGCTCCTACCCATGCAACCGCCCCCGTTTTAAAACCTGCCCTATGCACCCTTCCACCACCACTTACTCCAGTCCAGTAACCACGTGATTTACCAACTAACATGCCTGCACTGTGAAGCGTTCTATGTGGGAATGACCAGCAACAAACTGTCCATTCGCATGAACGGTCACAGGCAGACAGTGTTTATTGGTAATGAGGATCACCCTGTGGCTAAACATGCCTTGGTGCATTGCCAGCACATCTTTGCGCAGTGTTACACCGTCCGGGTTATCTGGATACTTCCCACCGACACCAACCTTTCAGAACTCCGGAGATGGGAACTTGCCCTTCAGCTTATTCTCTCCTCCCATTGCCCACCTGGTCTCAATCTCCGCTAACTCAAATTCCCGCCCACCATCTTTAGCATCTTTGCCTTGGTTCTGTGGACAGAGCCTCTGCTCTCTGTCCAACTTCTTTGCTTTTTACAAATGTCTGTCTAGGTGTGTTTGCGTTTCGATATGTCTGAGTGTGTGTGTGTGTATTTGTTTACCTTCCTTTTTTTCCACTCCTGGGATTGCAATGACTCCTTTTCCACTTCCTTAAAACCCATATCCTTCCCTTTTTCCTCCCCTTTTTCCCTCTTTTCCCTGAAGAAGCTGCCAGTGGTGGCGAAAGCTTGTATGTGTGTTTGTGTGTGATTTTATTTGTTTCTATCGACGAGCCGGTCCTTTTGGTAAGTCATCTCTTTTCTATTTTTATTTTTGTTTAATAATGTAAGAAACAACACTACACAAGTAAAAGGGCAGTAATTATAGTATACTTGTAGCATACAGTAAAATATTTGTAAATGTAGTATTCTGGAAAGTATTTGTAGTAATTATAAAATTACATTGAAAAAGAAAAATTGCAGCATACAGTAAACTATTAGTAAATATGTTTTGGAAAGTATTTGTAAAAAATTGTAAAATTATACACTGAAAAACAAAATTACTGCGATGCAGGTAAAATTACTAGTTATGAGTGAATAAATAAATAAAGTTGTGATTTGGTTATACAAAGAGTTTCATACGCTACAGTCTTGGCTGTTACTTAGCTTGTGTTTAGCATGAATTTATTGCCTATTACAAAGTCCCATGGGTGTCCTGTGTATAAGAAGCACAAAAGGAGTGATCCACAAAATTTCATACCAATATAATAAATTTCAGCTTTAATATAATACATTTCCTTGAAAGAGAAAACTTCTGCTTATGCACAGTTTTAGAAAGCATAGCTTGTATGAAACTCAGCTTGCTCTTTATAACATATCATCTTGTGAATCCAGGATGAAGGACAGTTGGCAGACTCCATATACCCTGATTTCTGAGAGGCGTTTGACATGGTGCCCCACAGCAGACTGACAGCCAGTGAGTGGCTTGCAGACTTCTTCCTAAGTTATACAACCCAACATGTTGTCCTCAATGGTGAATGTTCATGAGATATAATGAAATCATGAGGGTGGCCTCAGGGAAATGTGATAGTATTTTGAGTGATTGTAGGAAGATACAAGAATACCTAGAACGAATTTCTGGTTGATGTGATGAGTGGCAGCTAGTTTTAAATGTAGAAAAATGTAATAAATGCAGATAAGTAGGAAAACAACCCTGTAACATTGGAATGCAGGATTAGTAATGTGCTGCTTGTGTCAATTAGATGTTTAAGTTCAGGAGGTATCAAGACAGTGAACACTTTTCTTGTCGTGGGGGCTGAAGTGTGGTGACGATGGCAAAGAAAATGATATTGCAGAAAGCCAGGCACTACATTCATCAGGGCTGAGTAGATTGCTTTCCAGGTCAGGAATTAAACCCATTAAGGCATTATTACCACTTGCGACAGAGATTAATTCTGGTAGATGGCATTATACATTTAACTATTTATCATTGGTTTTCCCAGTGGGATGATCTGGTTAACTGTGTGGGATGTTTACTGTCAGTCGACAAGTGCTGACACTGCAGTCACTTGGTAGCTGCATGTTACACCTCCAGTCAAATGGGAAGGCCAAAAGGCTCATACGAACTTCTAAAGCTCAAATGAAGAACTATAAGGTTAATTCTGCTACAGAAGAGACTCCAGTCTTTTTTTTCTTCTGAATTCATATAGGTCAGTACTGTCGGAGAAGAAAATCCGATCAAGGCTCCTACATAATTGGAGCCTCGTATTCTTCTTCATCTCATGCTGTCAATCAGAGTGAATCCATCAGCTGTGTCAGCACTACATTTCTGTCTGGACACCTGTATTTGGACACTGGACTTCAGATGCCAGGCTAAGTGGATTCTGGCAGTGGTGCAGCAGCAGTGAGGACACCATGTATTCACATGGGATACAGAAGACCAAATGGTGACAATGACATGCCACCAAAATCAGTTCTTTTTGCAGCTTGGGAATCAGCCACTTCTGCCCCTGTAGCTAATAAGGGATGTCATGTTTTTCCAGCTCCTGGATCACTCCTCCTTTGTGCTTCTAGACTTGTGTGAAAAATCTCTCTTATCTCCAATTGTTTCCAGACCTCCAGGTCAGACCAGATGTTGGAGGACAAGTAGGCTGAGTCTGGCTTGAATGGTGCTGTCTGCAGCCCAGCAGCTTCTGGCCATGCTAAGATCACCATTGGAGCCTCCCAGACTCTCACTATGCCAGCAGGTAGGGATCTTCCAAACCATATGTGCTTATCTGAAAACAAGGGCTGTTCATCTCATCAGCCGAGGTTGGACTGGTTCAGGGCACCACCAATGCCTAGGGCTGGGTCAGGCTTACAAATTGCAAGGTGTCATCTAGAAGCTTCACCAAGGAAGAATGGACATGGTAACCTGCAGCCAATATTACAAAGTGTGGTCACCAGATGGAGGTCATGTGGCCAAGTGACCATTCACACAAGCAGAACAAGTGTCACCATATCATCCCCATCGAAAAACAGCCTATATAGGCAATCTCTGCCCATTGACCACTATCATTATGCTCTGGGTATTCACATCTGTATGCTTTGATATCAAGTGCTTCTCTACATTATATGACAAGTGCCTCTGTCACCTCTTGTTTATCAGTCTGATTGTTACATGTATTGTGAATTGTCAAAGATTTCCAAAATGATGTCACCTGATGTTTTATGTTGTGAGTTACATAGATATTTTGACTCAAAGACAGACATATATTACTACTAAAAATTGGTATTTCACTTTTATGCATCTTTTACTTCATACTTATCTATTTTAGAGCTCTATGAATATGTGTTTATTTAATTTTCCACCACAGATGCAAATTATGTTTGTTTTATTACTGGTAACTGGTTTCAGATTCTAGATCCATCATAAAACCAAGAGCCTTAACAGTAAGTGTTGCATATATGATCAGCCAGTCAAAAATTAAACATGTTGGACCCCATTCAACTGTCATAAATTAAAATGCTGGTTGTACAACGGGGACTGACCGGCTGATCATGTATGAAACACTAACTGGTAAGGCACAGGTTTGATGATAGATCTAGAATCTGAAGACAGTTACCAGTTGTTGTGGCGTAAAGTCAGCACCACACACCAGATGCATGAGAACGATTGTGGAGAAAGCAGTGGATGACCGGCAGCCAATCACATGCCAGCGCCACGACTCTTGGATGAAGTAACCTACAAATGCACCCTCTATAAGCGGCTATATCTAGGCTGACATGCATCTATTAGAGCCCATCTGAATTCGGTTCTGACCTAGGCAACCACTAGGATTCGGTGCAGCTAGCTTCGAAGAAGACACTGCCACGAGAAGAGACATACTGTATAGAAGTTGAGTATTTGGTGTCACTTTCCGTAAATAAAACTTTTATTACTAATCAGTATAGCTGTTTTAGATGTCAATGCAACCCAAACGTCCTGCATAGAACCTTTCCTGAAACACAGGCTGACCAGGACGACAAAACACCAGTAATAAAATCAACTTAACTTACAACTCACTACAAAGACGTGTGATGAGCTGTGACAGGTATATAACAAAGATACTCACACATACAAGACTTAAGCTATTGGCCACTAGCTTTTGTTAGAAAAAAAGAGTATTCACACAATCACTCTTCACAGACACACATCCATCTCCAACCACCACACTCCCAGAGTGTTGTATTGCACTCCCAGAGTGTGATGGCCGAATGACAGTTGTGTGTCTGTGAAGTGTGCTTGTGTGATTATGTGTGTGAATGCTCTTTTTTCTGATGAAGAGTACTGATTGATAGCTTAAGTGTTGTATGTGCGAGTTTTTTATTTTTATTTTGCCTACACAGCTCGTCATACTTCTTTGTGGTGAGCTGTAAACTATCTTCATTGTATTGCCTGGACTTTCCATTATTAATTTGCAACAGTGATGAAAACCAAATAAACATAGTAAATAATGTTGTGGAACCAGCTTTACACAGTAGAAGTTCCCAAACTTTGAATACTTCTCATAATGTACTACATCACAAATAAAAACCAGGTAACAATATACTTGCCTGCTGTGGGATATGGATATCCCTCAGCATCATAGCCAACGCCTGCAAACACTCTCTGCTCTTTCTGGTCCACTTCTGACTTCTGACCAAAACCACCCTCATCACTGTCAGTTATGTAAAAGGGATGGTAACGTGCAGGATTTGTGCGGTCGTTGCCTGGGAGGAAGAAAGTAGCAAGAGGATTATATATTATTTGGTTTAATAATAACAATTATTAAGTCAGTATACATGAACATTTGAACTTCAGTGTGAATTGTAGACATCAAAAGGCATTGTTTTATTGAAATGTGTTGGTTGGACATTCTTGTATATGGGAAATTAATTAATAATTTAAATATTGTTGTATGGAACTGCCTTTAACAGAATACTTGTGCATTTGTTTAATCATCATAAATGGAAAAACAATGTTCATTTACAGACATGAAATTGATTACTTACTCTGTTCAAGAACTTAAATGCAGCATAAAACGTACTTTCAGGAAGAGATAGGTAACTTCAATTTGTATTTAAAGATGTGCTTCATACCATAGGTTTATATTTGCAAGGGTTGAGTATCAAAAAGCTTTCTACATGTACTAGTCCTAGCCATGTCTAAAAGTCATTAGAGATGTTGCCAGAACTTCTTTTCTCTTAGGATTATTTGTGAATGTAACTGTTATTTTCTTTATGAAATGAGTTATGGTATTGAAAAAATATCATATAGGCTTGTTGTGTAGGTAAATAATTCCTTAAACCCAAAGTACCTTTACTGCTTCATGTGAAAATGAATGCTATCCACGTATCCTATATTACACGTACATGTATTGTACACAATGTAAATCCTACAGGATCATATTCAATTCAATCTACCTTCATGAAGTTCTCTTATGAGACTATGAGCACAAATGCAAAGTTAAAGTCTGAATATTGTTCTTATTGTATCATTATATCTAGTTAATAATATTTAAAAAAATCAAGGTCTATATGGATATAATGGGCATTCATCTGTTTCAATTTTCACATGTGTTTGAGCACATAACTGTTATCTTTTGCATTAGTGAAAAACTCTCACATTTGCACTGAAATTGTGAAACTATATAAGATTGTCATAGATAAAATTGATAGTATTAGGAAGTAAGTGAAAATGTGTCATCAATGCAGCAGACAAAATTTATGTAGTCAAACATAGGAGTAGCTAAAACTAAAGGCACAACATCCATTATATCCAAACAGTTATTGTAAATCATGTCGTAGCTCTGAAACATGTTTAGAAAGTGAAAAATTTGTATCTGAAGAAAAATAATATTAATTAATAATCCCCAGTGAATCCTGTCTCTTACTACTTCTTTCTCGTATGGCAACGATGTTCATGTGAAAAATGCTTAGTTTCATCACGGTTCAGATGCCACATTAAGCTGTGGGGCTCCTTAACTAAATGGGTAAGTCAGTTCAAAGGTAATAGGAAGACAATGAGAAAGCATCTCCAAAGAGAAACATGTCCAATAAAAGCACTGTGATGTACAATCCAATCTTGATTTACATGACCTGGCTGTAAGTTACAGTATCTGACAGCCTATGACTTAGATTAATACCATTAGCTTATTTTTTTATACCTTACAACCATCATCATCATTAGAGACTGAGTATGCCTTTCAGCGTTCAGTCTGGAGCATAGTACGTCTAATAAAATTCCTATTCCCCTATTCAATGCTAACATTGATGCCTCGTCTGATGTTATGCCTTTTACTTCAAAATCATTCTGCACCGAACCTAAGTACTTTCTGCTTGGTCTACCTCGACCCCTCTTACCCGCCGCTGCTGAGCTCATGAGTCTCTAAGGTAACCTTGCTTCTCCCATGCATGTAACATGACCCCACAATCTCAGTCTGTTTGCTCTAACTGCTTCATCTATGGTGTTCATTCCCAGTTTTTCTTTGATTTCCTCATTATGCACACCCTCCTGCCATTGTTCCCATCTATTAGTACCTGCAATCATCCTTGCTACTTTCATATCTGTAATCTCCACCTTGTGAATAAGGTAACCTGTATCTGCCCAACTTTCACTCCCATACAACAAAGTTGGTCGAAAGATAGAGCGGTGCACTGCTAGCTTAGTATTGGTACTTACTTCCTTCTTGCAGAAGAGAGTAGATCTTAGCTGAGCACTCACTGCATTAGCTTTGCTGCACCTCGATTCCAGTTCTTTCACTGTGTTGCCATCCTGTGAGAAAATACATCCCAGGTACTTGAAAATGTCTACCTGTTCTAACTTTGTTCCTCCTATTTGGCACTCAATCTGTTTAAATCTCTTTCCCACAGAAATTACTTTTGTTTTGGAGATACTGATCTTCATATCATAATCCTTGCACCTCTGATCGAGCTCTGAAATACTGGTTTGCAACATTTCAGTCAAATCAGCCATTACAACTAAGTCATCAGCATATGCGAGACTGCTTATTTTGTTTTCGCCTATTTTAATCCTGCCCTGCCAGTCTACTGTTTTCAACATATGATCCATGAATAGAATGAACAACAGTGGTGACAGGTTACAGCCTTGTCTTACTCCTGAAACTACCTTGAACCATGAGCTTAATTTGCCATCTATTCTAACTGCTGCCTGACAGTCTACGTAAAGCCCTTTGATTGCCTGCAGAAGTTTGCCTCCTATACCATAATCTTGTAGAGCTGACAGTAGCTTCCTCCTAGGAACACGGTCATAAGCCTTTTCTAGATCTATGAAGCATAGATACAACTCCCTGCTCCACTCATAACACTTTTCCATTACCTGCCGTAAGCTAAAGATCTGGTCCTGACAGCCTCTAAGAGGCCTAAACCCATACTGATTTTCATCTAACTTGTCCTCAATTAATACTCGCACTCTCCTTTCAATAATACCTGAGAATATTTTGCCTACAACACTAATTAAAGAGATACCTTGCTAATTGTTACAATCTTTTCTGTTTCCATGTTTGAAAATTGGCGTGATTACCACTTTCGTCCAGTCAGATGGAACCTGTCCTGATTCCCATGCCTTCTCAATTATCCTGTGTAACCATTTGAGACCTGATATTCCACTGTATTTGACAAGTTCTGGTTTAATTTCATCCACCCCAGCCGCTTTATTGCACTGTAATCTACTGACCATTTTCCATCCTGTTTCCATTGTCGTTCCTATCCCATTCTACCTGAAAATCTGACATCATTGAGTGTTTCACCTACATTGAGCAATTCTTTAAAATATTCCCTCCACCTGCTCAAGGCATCCACAGGATTGACTAGCAGTTTTCCTGAACTGTCCAACACACTTGTTAATTCCTTCTTCCCTCCCTTTCGAAGATTGCTAATCACGCTCCAAAATGGTTTTCTCGCAGTTTGACCCAGAGTTTCTAGCTTGTTTCCAAAGTCTTCCCATGATTTCTGCTTGGAGTCTGCAATTATCCGCTTGGCTTTGTGTCTTTCTTCAACATAACTTTCTCTGTCGGCCTGATTTCTGGTTTGGAGTCATTTTTGAAATGCCTTCTTTTTCTTTTCACAGGCTGCCTTGACTGTGTCATTCCACCAGGCTGTCTGCTTCTTCCTACCTTTACACACTACTGTTCCAAGACATTCTCTAGATGCTTCCAGTAGTGTGTCCCTGTACCTTGACCATTCCTCTTCCAGTGACTATAAATCATTACATTCAACTAACTGGTACCTTTCTGAGATCATTGCTATGTATTTCTGCCCCATTTCCTTGTCTTGAAGCTTCTCCACTCTTATCCTTCTGAACATAGACCTGACTTTCTGATCTTTTGGTCTCACAAAACCAATTTCACAGCAGATTAAATAATGATCAGTATCATCAAAGAACCCCCTGAAAACACGTGTGTCCTTGACTGTCTTCCTGAATTACGGGTCTGTTATTATATAGTCAATGACAGATCTGGTTCCCCTTCCTTCCCAAGTATAGCGGTGAATGTCCTTATGTTTAAAGAAGGAGTTTGTGATAACTAGGCCCATACTGGAACAGAAATCCAAAAGCTGTTTTCCGTTCCTGTTGGCCTCCATATCCTACTTACCCATAACCTTTTCATAACCTTCTGTTCGATTTCCTATCCTGGCTTTGAAATCACCCATGAGTAAAACACTATCCTTATCCTTCACTCTAACAACTATGTCACTAAGTGCGTTGTAAAATCTGTCCATCTCATCTTCATCTGTTCCTTCACAGGGTGAATACACTGCCACAATCCTAATTTTCTTGTTGGAGATGGCCAAATCTATCCACATCAGTCATTCATTTACGTACCTTATTGCAATTATGCTGGGTTCGATTGCTTACCTGATGTAAAACCCTACTCCCCACTGTGCTCTTCCTACTTTGACTCCTGACAGGTAGACCTTGTATTCTCCAACTATGTCCTCTTTCTCTCCCCTTACTCTAACGTCACTAACAGCTAAGACATCTAGCCCCATATTACTTGATGCCTCCGCCAGCTCCAACTTCTTCCCAGTGTAATCCCCATTGATATTAATAGCTCCCCATCTCATTCCGGATCGTTTGCCAAGTCGTATCCGAGGAGTCCCTGGTCTGTCAATTACATGTGGGACTCCATCACCTCCAAAGGTCCAAGGCATTTCGCTCTGATTGTTGCCAGCATGATATTTAAGTACCTGGGAATCAGGTTGCTAGCCTTACTCGCTCAGGGCCCCACTGGGTTTTACCCTTAATGGTTGAGGGACTAACCGGTGGATTTGGTAGTCTTTGCCATCTGAGCACAAAGGTGGCCACGACCCAGAATAAGTCTGAGATGCCCAACCTTATTCCAAAGTAACTGGCAACCAACATAAGAAATATAAAATGGAATGAACCAGAAAATAGTGATTAAGAAGAAGAATAACTAAAAATCTGATATGAAATATGTAAAATGTATAGTTAAAATGCAACTGGAACAAAAGCAATTTATTACTTTCAACATATGGAAAAAGCATTGGTGTATTTCCTATGTGGGTAAAATCTATCTAAGAAAACAAAAATAATCTCTTATCAGTACCATATCTTTTACGAAAGATGCTGCAGGAGTTATCAATTAGGACACTACATGTCTGCTCAGTGGATTCCCCACATAATCAAATGGATCTGAAGCTGGCTATCATGTAAGCCAAAACTAGTCATCACTTAACTAAATAATAGTGTGATCACTGAGAGATTCATTAAATACTATATTTTTCCTTGGAAAATCTTTGACAGCATGGTTAGGAGAATCAGTGATTTATTGGTGCTTATTAATTAGTAAACCAGTCACAGACTGCATTCACCATTTATTGAAATGTTAACAATTTTCAGCCTTGAGCAGGCCATCTTCAGATCCATGAGGTTCTGGCTGGATTTCATGGAGCAGAAACTGAACAGAACAACCACAAGACTGCTCCACAGAATCCAGCTAGAGCTGCATGGATCTGAAGATGACCTGTTAAAGGCTGAAACCATTGATCATTTGAATAAATGATTAATACAGTTTGTGACTGTGATTATTTGTTTCCGTTGCCTGAGTTCTAGGTGATAGCTAAGATGGGGATGGAGAGAGCAATCCCCCACCCCTCCTCTCTGTTCCCAGGTATGGCTGCCCATGCACTGTATGTTTATGTTGATATTTCTTCTCATTTGTCCTTACACTGTACTTTCAAATAAAATAATAATAATAATAATAATAATAATTTAAATAAAATAATAAATTGAGATGACTAAAAACTTGTACAAGCTGAACATTGTTGTTTTTGCAACAGATACTTGAGAAAGAGGGACCCAGAGATACACCTTTTTGCAGTCATCTCTCTAAAACTAGTCTCTCCAGCCGAGAGCATGCATGCACGCCCGTGTGAGTGTGTATGTGTGTGTGTGTGTGTGTGTGTGTGTGTGTGCTGAATAGGTGAAGCGCATTTGTATATACAAAATTAGTCTTGACGCAGTCTGTCCACTCATGACTGGTAAACAACACAGATCTAGTGATAAAGTAATAACTCTCTGAGGGCTTGATGATTTCTACCCAAAGCAATTGATTTTGTCATGTGCCTTAGTCTGTTGGACTCTAGACATCACACTTTGTAAAGGGCAGGTGGTCCTGATGTCTTATGTATTCATGGCAATGTGTTGTGTTTTACTTCTCATTCAATAATTTGTAAACACTGCTTTTGGGGGACATGGGAGCATGGTGAGCATTGCACTGCCCAATAAGTGCTGTTTGCTCAAAACATGTTGTACCATGTTGTTGTTGTTGCTGCTTCTGTTGTTCTTATTGCAGATATGTGAGGTAAGCCCACATCTTGTGCAACTTGGAAGGAAGGAAGGAAGCTTAGGATTTAACGTCTCATCAATAGTGTGGTCTTTAGAGTCAGAACTCATGTTTAATTTTTTTTGTTAAGGAGAGGGATGGAAATTGGCCATGCCCTTTCAAAGGAACCATCCCGGCATTTTCCTGGAGTGATTTAGGGAAATCACAGAAAACCTAAATCTAAATGGCTGGAGGTGGATTTGAACCACTGTCCAAATGCGAGTCCAGTGTCTTACAATTGCGCCACCTTACTCAGTGTACAACTTGTTCCCTAATGTAATTTCACTTTCAAGTGGAGTTATTATACTAATATTGTTTCCTGTTTTCTCTTCATATTTCTTGGTCACTGCTTGAAGGGCTTATTTGATTGTTAATATCCTGAAGGGTGACCACATACTGACTCCTCCGTAATAATCTGATGAAGTACCTCAGCTGCTAAGTCATGTGAGAGGTTGAATTTACAGAGGAAGCCTGACCGCAACATTTATTAACACAAGTTCATGAAAAGGAACTGCCAAGTGAATTTTTCCTGTAATCAGAGCTTCAAGTCTGCTCAAATGCCCTGAATTGCTTAACAAGGGTGTAGTCAGCAACCTGCAGATATGTGTTAATGTACTGATGGGGATGACTGTCCATGTATGTGGAGTCAGTGTACGTCAGAAAATATGGATTAGAGGGGTGATCTAGCATACACAGCATTAAATACACTTCTTAGGTAGGCCCAAACTGGTTTCATTCCATAGGTAACTTTGTCATTTGTAGCAATCCAGAATGCTTATTGAGGACCACTTCTTGAGTTTGAGTTGTTGCACAGAAACAAGCAACTGGATGCTTTTCTGTTGAAGTGAGAGTAGAATCATCATGTATGTGATTATACCCCCTCACTAGCACGTGAACTGTTTACTATAGAACTAATTTTTTCTCAGCTCGCTGCAGGTCTGTGCACTCCCAATTGGGCATTGCTGGGTTTGCCCTTGATCTAGAGTGGCAATTAATTGGCAGTAGGGTGTATTTTCATCCCTGTCATTTTTGCAAAAATGCTTATAATCACTTAACCAAACATACTTTAACCTGCCTCAGAATCAAGTTGACTGAATTAGATGAGGTAATATGAGTAAGCAGATAGACCATAGTATACCGTATGGCATAATTTTGGGACTTACGCACACTTAAAGAAGCTATCTTAGCTGCAAAGGCATTCTGATATCCGTCTGTTCTTTGTAAGTGACCTGATGCAGATGTTGTTCAAATATCTTGGCAAGACATTGTATTTGTGCATGTTATTTTCCATCTCTGATTTCTCTATAGTCAGCAGGGGAGGGATGATGTCTCTGATTATATGAGGATAATTAGCAATGTTATTCAATAAAGCAACAAATTTGTGTGTTTCCCATGATGCTGTGACTATGTAATATGGCTATCTGAAGCCAAGTGGTCTCATGTTGCAGTTAGGTGTGGAGGCAGCTCTTAATGAAACTCCAGAAAGTCTTGTTTGAACTGTCAGTATAATCAGTCTGTATTCACTGTGCAGTTGGAAAATTCGGACATGACTCATGATGCTCAGAAAAGTGGGCTCCCAACTGAACAACAAATGGATTATAGACTACTTTGACTGATGTAGGTGAATTGGGAAACACATGACACTATACAGTCTCTTTTTGTTGTTTCAATGAGCACCTCATTGTATGCAGCACTGTTTGTTGACCATGAAGTTGACAATTAAGCCTTGTTGTGATGAGTATTATTCATGTCTGTTTTGACAATTAGGCTCCACAAATGAATCAGAACCACACTTTCATGTGAAAATATTTTGTATTTCACTGAGGACGTCACTGTTATGATGAATTTGTCAGAAAACATATTACCCTTGCTGATATTCTATTGTTCTGCAACTATGTGCTAATAGACCTTTAAAGCTCAAATTCATTATAATGCAACGCAACATACTTTTATGTGCAATGAAAACAAAATTAAATTCAAACATAACATTCTAAATAGGCCTTATTTCAAAGTGCTCATAGCATTGAGAAAACTATATTGAGAACATACCTCCTTCTACCATGAAGGTATACGTCTGACCTCTCTCAACAGTTATTTCTGGTATGAGACGGTCATTTATATACCATGCTATTCCCCATGAAGGATGACCTGAAATTGAATAAATTTTTAATGTTAATATTCAAAACTTATTTTAGGGGAAAACAGCAAAATTTTAGAGTGAAGTCTATACAAGATGGAAAATAAATTATATAAAAAAGGTGATCTAATAATGGAAAGTCCAGGTTGGAATTCAGCAATGTAATAAGTACAGTTTACAACTCACTGCAAAGAATTACAAATAGTGAAAAGCACATAAAAAAGGCCATGCTTTATCCCTCCCCACCACCATGATGCCACCTTCCTATCTCCCCTCCCCTCTCCTCCTATTCCATCATTGCAGACCGTGATTCATAGTATGACAGCCAGAGATGATGGTTGTGTGACTGTGAAGTGTGCCTGTGCAATTGTATGAATGCTCTTCATTCTGAAGAAGACCAGTGGCTGATAGCTTAAGTGTGGTATGCGTGTGTCTTTTTTATGTGCCTGTCACTGCTCATTATACATCTTTGCAGTAAGTTGTAAACTGTCCTTATTACATTCGTGAATATAACAAAGATAGTATTTAGTATGACACTTGCAATACCTCTAGAAGTAATGTGCGCTGTAAAATTCTAAAACAAACAAAAAACAGTGGCTATGATAATAAATCAACAAGTTTGATTAAAAAGTGTGACTCTGAGTTAAGTGATATTTTAAGTTGCTTGTGTAACCAGTCTTTTTATCAGTGGAACATTTTCTGAATTGTTGAAATATGCTGAAGCAAAGCCATTGTATAAGAAAGAAGACAAAGAAATTCCATCAAACTTCTGCCCAATTAACTTTTTTTTGCATTCTCAATAATTTTAGAAAAGATTATGTACAGTTGTCTTCTGAAACATCTGACCATTAATAAAATATTATCCATGTCACATTTCGAATTTCTGTAGTGTTCTGATATTGAGAAGACTATCTACACATACATTGACAATGTACTTAATTTATTAGACAATAGATTTCAGGCCACTGGTATATTTTGTGATCTGTCGAAGGTATTTCACTGTGTAAACCACAATATTCATTTGAGCAAACTAGAATATTATGGTTTAACAGGAAATGCTGCAGAATGGTTCAAATTGTATATCTCTAACAGGAAACAAAGGGTGTCAATAGGAAAGAAACTTGTACTGAACTATCAGGTCTCATCCAATTAGAAACAAAGAACATGTGGGGTCCCCCCAAAGTTCTATGTTAGAGCCCCTGTTTTTTCTTATATATCGATGAGCTTTCATCAGCAACATTACCAGATGCCAAGTTAGCTTTATTTCCATATGACACAAACATTGCTACACATAATAAATCAAGTATAGCCTTACAATGGTCTGCTAATGAAATTTTCATGGGCATTAATAAATGGTTCCTAGCCAATTCTGTGTCACTAAACCTTGAAACAAACAGACTACATGCAGTTAAGGACTTTTTAAAACATATCCTGCCAGTATATGCCTAAAGTATGATGACAAGGAGATAGATGAAGTTGAAGGTGTCAAATTCTTGGGAGCACAGCTTGATAATAAATTTAACTGGGAGGAGCATACTAAAGAACAGCTGAAGCACCTAAACGAGTCCCTACTTGCTATACGAATATTGTTAGACATAGAAGGCACAGAAATAAAAAAGCTGGTGTATGCATACTTTTACTGTATAATGTAATAGGAGATAATTTTCCGAGCTAAAGTTTTAAGAACCCAAAAACTTGTGACATGGATCATCTGCAGTGTAACTCAATAAAATCTTGGTGATGACTATTTAAGGAACTGGGAATACTAACTACTGCTTCCAAATACACTTATTCTCTAATGATATTTATCATTAAAATATATCTTATTTACAAACCAATAGCTCAGTTCTTGGGATCAATACTAAAAACAAGAATAACTTTCACAAAGATTTAAAGTCACTAACTTTAGCTCAGAAAGGTATCTGCTATTCGGCAATACACATTTTACACAATACAGTTCAGTTCTTTGCAAGTGTGAATTTTGTGTTAACTCTGACTTCAATAATAATCTTGTTCAGTAACTTATGTGTGGGTTTTTTCCATTTTTCTCATTTAGGCTTGCGTGTGAATAATTGTATTGAAAATACTAGGACAGACAATGAGGTGATCAAAAATGTTCAAATGTTTGTAATCCTTTGGGACTCAATGACTTAGGCTATCAGTTTCTAGACTTACTACACCAATGCTAAAGTCAGTGGCGGAATTGTTGTGGAATTGTTAGTTATTTGTTCTGTAGATCCATGTTGAGGGGATCCTCGTGGATGTGGAACATGTCAAGAAACAAAATTTACAAGTTTAATAATAGATAATACTAATAATATAAGTACAAATACATACACTTACAATATAAATACAGATACATAAATTTTTAAGTTTTTTTTTTCTATTTCTTCTTTTCTTTTCTTTTTTTTCTTTCTTTCTTTTTTTTTTTTTTGGTTGATAATATAATAATACTAATATAGTATGAGTGCATGCATCATTTGGTACAATTTAGAAATTTACTAATGGAGTAGAAGGAGTTGGCCACTAGCAAGTCTTTTAGGTTCCTCTTAAACTGATCTTTATTTGTAGCTAAATTTTTTATACTTGATGGTAAATTATTGAAAATGTGCGTTCCTGAGTAGTGGACCCCTTTTTGAACTAAAGTAAGTGCTTTTAAGTCCTTGTGTAGACCATTTTTATTTCTAGTATTGTATGTATGAACTGAGCTGTTTGTTGGGAAAAGGGATATATTATTTATGACAAATTTCATTAAGGAATAAATATACTGACAGGCAGTAGTTAATATACCCAATTCTTTGAAGAGGCTTCTACAAGACGTCTGTGAATTTACTCCACAAATAATACGTATTACCCGTTTTTGGACTCTGAAGACTTTTGACTGACTTGAAGAGTTACCCCGAAATATTATACCATATGGCATTAAGGAATGAAAGTAAGCAAAGTATGCAAGCTTTGTTATTTTTATGTTTCCTATGTCTGATAACACTCGTATTGAAAATACAGATTTGTTGAGTCGTTTCTGCAGTTCTGTGGTGTGCTCCTCCCAACTAAATTTATTATCAAGCTGTAATCCCAGGAATTTAATACTGTCAACCTCTTCTATCTGCTCTTCTTCATACTTAATGCATATGCTGTCAGGAAATCTCTTACATGTTCTGAACTGCATGTAATGCATCTTTTCAAAGTTTAATGACAATGAGTTGGCTTTAAACCATTTATTAATGTTCATGAAAATGTCATTAGCAGACCTTTCTATCACTATGCTTGATGTACTTTTTATTGCAATACTTGTATCATTTGCAAACAAAACGAACTCTGCTTCTGGTAGTGTAACTGATGAGAGATCATTAATGGACACAAGAAAAAGCAATGGCCCTAAGATGGATCCTTGTGGGACACCACATGTAATTTCTTCCCAATCCGATGATGACTGTTGGCCTAATTCACTAGTCACTTGCAATGACACCCTTTGTTTCCTGTTAGTGAGGTACGACGTGAACCATTTTGCAGCATTTCCCGTGACCCCATAGAATTCTAATTTACTTAAAAGGATGTTATGGTTCACACAATCAAATGCCTTTGACAAATCACAGAAAATACCTGCTGCTTGCAATTTATTATCTAATGAATTAAGTACATTCTCACTGTAAGTGTAAATAGCCTTCTCAATATCAGAACCTTCCAGAAATCAAAACTGTGTTCTAGACAATATGCCATTTGTGGTTAAGTGGTTGAGAAGCTGCTTGTACATTACCTTTTCTATAATTTTTGAGAATGCTGGCAAAAATGAAATGGGTCTGTAGTTTTATGGTATTTCTTTATTCCCCTTCTTGAAGAGAGGTTTAATATCTGCATATTTTGGCCAATCAGGAAATGTTCCCGTTATAATAGACTGGTTACACAAATAACTTAAGATTGTGCTAAGTTCACAAGAACACGCTTTAATTAACTTTGTTGATATTTCATCTTAACCACTGGAATTCTTTGTTTTTAAAGATTTTATTATGGAAGATCTTTCTTGTGGTGAAGTGACTGACATATTCATGTGTGTGAAGTTATTTGTAAATGCTAGTTTCAAATATTCAAGGGCATTATTTACTGACCCAGACAATCCCATACTATCAGTAATGGATATAAAGTACTTGTTATTATTGTTTTTATTTGGTTTCCTGATGTTGCTATCTTCTTTTCATGGTGCATTTGTTTAGATACCTGAATAACTTTTTTTAATATTTTACAGTATTCCTTATATTTAGTTAAATCATCACATTGCAACTACTCTTGGCTGATATATACATTTTCCTTTTTGTCTTACATGAAATCTTTATTCCTTGTGTAATCCAAGGTTTTATTATAGACTTCTGTTTAATTCGCATTACTTTTAGAGGAAAACAGTTTTCAAACATGATACTAACATTATTAATGAATATGTTATATTTTTCATTCATGCCATTAGCACTGTATACATATTTCCAGTTCATGTCTTTGAGGTGTTTTCTAAAATTTTCAATTTTTGATGGGTTGACTACTCTCCTGTATGTGCATTTTGCAGTCTTCATAATCTGTTTAGAATCTATACCTAAAACAAGGAGCTGCATATCATGATATGACAGGCCATTTATTATTGGTTTTATGATATGATTTTGTTCCTTTGATTTGTCTATAAAAATATTATCAATTGCTGTCCTAGAGGTTTTAGTTACCCTAGTTGGAAAGTTTACAGTGTGTGTTAGATTGAAAGACAAAGTTACTGACTGCAATAAATTTTTACTGGAGGACTGCATAAGAAAATCTGTATTAAAGTCACCAGCAACCAGGATTTCTTTATTTCTTCCTGTTAAATAACCCAATAGAGCTTCTAGATGATTTAGGAATAGATTGTAATTTCCTGCAGGTGCTCGGTAAATAGTTACTATTATATAGCATCTGTTATGGAATTCTACTTCTGTTGCACAAACTTCTAAATGCTGCTCTAGACAGAATTTATTTATATCAATATTCTTGAATTTATAGCAGTTTTTAATGAATATGGCAACTCCTCCTCCTCCATATCTACAGAAGTGTGAAGCTAAATTAAATCCTGGAATGTTTAGCATATCTATACCAGTGGCCACATGATGTTCAGAGAGGCAAATTGTGTCAATTGGGCTAGAGGAATCTATTTCATCAATAAAAATTAGTAGTTCATCAAGTTTATTTCTGAGTCCTGGAATATTTTGATGTAATAAAGATAACTGATATTGCATACTAACGGCTTGAGTAAGATTTACTGGAAGTTTCCGAGTACTTTCTGTTAAACATCGTTTGCTAAAATCTATCTCCTGTTTATCTGCTTTTCCAAACTGAGGGTGTCTTACAAGCTCTCTCAAAACTGGTTTTCTTTCCCCCCCCCCCCCCTCCCTATCCTAAAAAAGGCATCCCTCTGACATCTGTAACCACTGGTATTTTACCATTTGTGACAGTGCCCCCCCCCCCCCCCCCTGTAAGTTACTTGCTAGTAAGTTTTCCCTTCCCTTTCCTGTTGAGGTGAAGGCCACACCTAGTGTAGTCCCACCTACAGATATCATCCACAGGAATCAAACCAATATGGGACCCCATATCTGACATGAGTAGCCGTTCCAACTCCAAGTTTACTCTCCTGACAGAAGAATTCAAATGAGGCCGATCATGGCGACTCAAGACAGATACAAATCCCACACTAGTATGCTTCATTGCCGATGATATCTTCACCAGGTCACACTCTATAGAATATTCACAGTTTCTGTCAATGCTGTTTCCCGGACCACCCACTATAACCACGGTATCCTCCATTGTGAAATCCTTACATAAAGAACCTATATCCTCTGTTACCTGACCCAGGCCCGCATTTGGTTTGAAAAAGTTTGTGACCTGGTACTCTGGTCCTAGCTCTTCCTGCAGTAGTTGGCCAACACCTCTACCATGTGAACTACCTGACAACAAGACTTTCTTTCTTTTCTCAGTTTTCCCTACCTTTTTCAAGTCCTTTTTGAAAGTCTGTTGTGTCCTTTCTACAGCGTCCTATATGTTCAATAGTTCAGTGAACCCCCGGAAAAAGCTCGTCGTGAAAAAAGTAAATAAATAAATAAGATAAAAAGTTAGTATCTTCTATCAGATCATGATAGATCGTATGAGAAACTTTTTACGTCACGGAGAGAGCACATAAGACCAGTCTAGCGCGGCCGCCTAATACAGGCGGCAGTGGTCGCATCGTTGCAGTACGCATACGCGGTTGCGGTTCAGTTTCTCTTCGGAACCCCCTGGAGGTAGGGATGGCTTATGAACGCTCTCGAGAAACGCGCGACGCCAAGGCAAATTCTCGAGAAATTCTCGAGTAGGATTATTAAAACACGTAGGGTAAGGATACCTAATTTGGTGACACACCTAAGTTGGTGATAAATTTTATTTTTTCTCTCACGACCGTAGGGATGTCTCATGTAGTTCGAAAGACCGCTCATAGATGGCGCAGAATGTCTTGTTTGTACTGCCCATGCTGCAGCGCCGTTTTGGCATCGTTGGCGTATTGTAAAGAATGTGAAAGGACAGTGCGCCGTATTTGAGGAGTAATTTTCATTTCTTTGTGAGTAATACCATACTTTATTTAATTTCTGAAGTATATATTGTTGTAAAGAGAATCGGTCAAGTGTATTTTACTCACAAAACCTTTGTAGAAACTTACGTTAAATGTATATTTTTGCTTACTTTATGGTTACTCTTTGTATCGGCTTAGCATTTTCGAGAAAAAATAAGGTTTCTCAAGCATTTTTATGACGTGGTCGCACAGGCATCAATAAAAAAAAAATCATAACTGGTGTTAAAAGTGTTATATCTAGTTTTCAGTGGTCTTATCTGTTAGTGCACGCATGGAACTAATGTGCTTTAGTAAAAATATTTTCATACAGCCTATCACAAACTTAGGTGGTATCACCCAATTTAAGTATAACTATTTATTTTTTATCTTTTTTTATATGAACTGATCTGAATTTTTGCAAATTTTTGTGGTTCAGTATGCTCCATTTGACAGTGTAAAAATATTTTTAAAGAAATAGCAATAAATTCATAGTATTTGGAACTTATATTAATGTATCACCAAATTAGGAACCCATATCACCAAATTAGCTATCCTTATCACCAAGTTAGGTACCACTATTGTGGTCTGATTTAAATAACCTCAAGTCGAACAAAACGGATCCTAATGCTATGAAATCAGTATTATTATATCATACAGATATAAACCTAAGCATTTTTCGCAGAAATTTATAGTTAATGAGCCGATTATTTACAGAATTATTGGTTTTATCACCAAATTAGGTAACTTTACCCTATCTTACACGAAACAAGAAATTCATTGTTACCAAAAACAAATATTCATTCCGCAGGTATTGAAACGTGACAGAAAAATGCTACAACATGTTACACCCAAAAACACCTTACATTTACTAATTGTAGAAAAAAACCGCCAGAGCTTATAGTATTAGCCAGCATTATGTACCTAAGCTTTCATCCTTATTTCAGCTTAAAGCTCTGGTATTTTCTGAACACAGCCACCACAATTTACAACTATAATACTTACTGTTGGTTGTTATCTCCACATTCTGTTGAAAAGTTTCGATAGTGTTAACTTTGATGCATTTTGCATGTTATTGCAGACAAATTAAAAATTACACTTTTCCGACTCTGGTGGACTGTTTGAGACACTATCCAACCCTTTTACCGAATTTATTTTTAATGTAGTTTGAATGGCTGACATACACAATAGATAGGTAACTTGTCTGACTTGCAATATAAAATTGATTTTTTTTTCTTTTTTTGTGTATTCGCGAACGTGTCGGTTTGATTGCTAGATATATTGTGTAATATTAAATGTCTTATCATCTCCATCCTCCAAAAGTACTGCCAGTGACTTTCGGTTTTCGTGTACACAATGCTCGTATTTAAATGACAATCACAGCGAGCTGCGAGCTTAGCAAATAACAGCAGCCACGGTGGAGTAGCCGAGCGGTCTAAAGCGACTCGCGGAGCGCGCGGTTGCTCGCCGTGGAGGTTCGAGTCCTCCCTGGGGCATGTGTGTGTGTGTTGTCCTTAGGTTAGTTTACCTAGGTTTAAGTAGTTTGTAAGCTACGGACTGATGACCACGCGCCGGCCGCGGTGGCCGAGGTGACTGAGGCGCTCCAGTCACTGTCAGCACGGCCACTACGGTCGGGGGTTCGAATCCCCCCTCGGGCATGGATATTTGTGCCGTCCTAGTTCGTAAGTAGTTCATAAGTAGTTTGTAAGTTTAGGGACTGATGACCCCGTAGTTAAGTCCCATAAGCTTAACAAACATTTGAACATTTTTCTTTGATGACCACGCAGTTTGGTCCGATAGATTTACAAACATTTGAACATTTTTGAAATAACAGCAGCGCGTGAGTGGCGCGGCGTGCTGCCCCAGTCGACCGTCTCTGACAGCGGCAAGCACCGCATCGCCGCTTCTCGAGAACTGCTCGAGCGTCAGCAGCCCGAGAAATTCTCGATGCGCTCGAGTCGCCGCGCCTCACATTCCCATCCCTTCATGGAGTCAGCATACCGTCGCTCCCGAGGGGGGGGGGGTTGAAACGCCGCCTTTAACATTGGCGTCGTGGCTGGTAGAGATACCAGCTCCTGGCTATTCGAGCTCTGACGGTTACGCACGAATGGTCCCGGAGCAAGACAATGGAGCTACTGCGCACCTCGCCTTGTGAATGCGCAAATCCTCCATGGAGGCAACATCTTTTAACTATAAATTAAAGACGCATCAACTGTAAAGGCCTTCAGAAGATCCGATCGTGAATAATAATGAAGTCACTACTCTCCACCTAGCAAGAATAGCCGTGTGGTTAGCTGTGCTGTCGAAGGTAATGGGTTCGAGACTGACTGCAAGCAATTTTTTAAAAACCCAATCTTCTTTTTAACAGCTACGGAAGCAACAATCCCTTTTGTATTGTTACCTGCCCCATATCTTTGAATGGTGTAGCAAATGTGTCGCAATTTTGAGATTAGATTAGATTAGTTTTTCGTTCTGTAGATCCATGTTGAGAGGATCCACATGGATGTGGAACATGTCAAGAAACAAAATTTACAAGCTGAATAATAGATAATACTAATAAAATAAATACAGATACATACATTTTAAGTTTTTTTTAGCCGATAATATTATTATACTAATATAGTATGAATACCGATACATGCATCATTTGGTACAATTTAGAAATTCACAAATGGAGTAGAAGGAGTTGGCCACTAGAAAGTCTTTTAGGTTCCTCTTAAACTGATCTTTATTTTCAGCTAAATTTTTTATACTTGATGGTAAATTACTGAAAATGTGTGTTCCTGATTAGTGGACCCGTTTTTGAACTAAAGTAAGTGCTTTTAAGTCCTTGTGTAGGGTACGACATTTATACTCTTCGTTGTAACAAATATTTAAGTGCTTGAAAAGATGTGGGGGAGAGCAGCCTTTGCGCATGTGTAAAGTTAGGAGTGGGTGCTGCTTACACGTGACCCAAAAGTAGCTTCTCTCTTCATCATAACAGATGCATTTTGTGACAGTCGCTTAACAGTGTAATCACTTACTGTCTTTTAGTGCTCAGGTGTATATTCATATATCCTTGGTGTTTGTTATCTAAGGAAAATTAACAACGTTGAGTATCTTTTAGAAACAATTTTCTTAGCTTAAACTTGAAAGAAAAGTGTGAAATAAAGAAGCTTGGTAGACCGACGCCTCAGCTCGATTTGAAGGAAGTGCAAACAAGTCGAGGTAAGAGATTCTGCAGATATTTGAACGAAAATATATCTAAAAGGGGGGGGGGCTAAACCGAACCGGGACGCTTTCGCCCGGCGCCACTCACAGAGGTGCGCCAAATTGTCTCTGGATGCCGAGCGGGGAGGGGGGGGGGCGAAAGACCGACGTGCCGCGGAAGGGGGTGGGGGCGTCACTATCAAGATCTGACACTGAAAGATGTGAAGCCCTAGACATCTGAAGCACCAGCCGCCACTGGCTAAAGTAAAGATTTACTCTGGGATTTCCCTTTCTATCCCTCACCGTAGCGCACGCCTGTCACACGTGGTAACTACTGGGCAGTAATAACATTTGAATGACTCAGTTTTGTACATACGACACCAGCAGTAGCAGACGGTAGTGCACCTCTACCTCGTCTCAAGACATTTCAGTTAGCGTCACTGTGATTTTCAATAGGCCTACAAACGTTTGACAGCTGAGAGGATTTGGTGTACTAGCTTCATTAAGTGATGGAATCTAAACACAAGTCTGGCGCAATGGAAAACAAGAGGGAAAAAGGTCAGTCAAGTTTATTGAGCCTTGGATTTGTTTCTAGTTCACTGTGTAGTGATAAAGAAGACGGCAAAGATCAGTCGTCTGATGATTTGGCTGCAAAATGTTCAAATGTTTGTATAGCTTATGGGACTTAACTACGGGGTCAGCAGTCCCTAAACTTACAAACTAACTAAGACTAAGGACGGCACAAATACCCTTGCCCGAGGGGGAATTCGAACCCCCGACCGTAGTGGCCGTGCAGACCGTGACAGGAGCGCCTCAGTCCCCTCGGCCACCGCGGCCGCCGATTAGGCTGCAGAAGTGGAAAGCAGTAGGGGTAAATTTTCTATTGCATATAATTTTATTTACTCAAGTAAAAATTTCAATTTTTTTACTTGATACACACATAAACAGTGTCTTCGCAGTGTTCAGTAATAATCTGGGAGTCATAACCCACTTTATGTGCGCTATGATCATGTTACTTGATCTTGAACGTGGCTTTTCGAGATACAAAGTTTTTTTTATTTTTTATTTTAATGCCGGCACATAGTGTCGGCAGGCTGGCAGCAGCATCAGGCGCTGCTCTTCAGCCCAGAGTACAAACAGTACGAAAGAAGAATATAAGAACATGAGTGGTGACAAAATGTAGTGGCTCTCAAAACGTGACATGTGGAGGAGATATAAAATATTGTCAGCTAATATAATAATGATTCTTCCCCTTAGATAACTCTAATGGCAATACATTTCAACTCAGATTAAGGTGGATTAAAACCATTAGTTACAGCATCGAAGCCCTTATTGTTTGCATTTTAAATTTTGAGATGTATGTCATTTACTGAAGTCGTATTTAATATAGAACCTATTTTTCGGAAGGTGCGCACTAAGAGGAGGAAATCGTTTCACGATGAAACCAGGAAAGAAGAGACATGTAAATTCTAAAGATCTATTCAAGAGAAATGTTTTTAACGTCATTGTTGATACTTCAGCCGCACGGGAGTAATCGAGTTGTCTGGAGCGCTACGTTGCGGATCGTGCGGTCTCCCGCGTGGGAGGTTCGAATCCTCCTTCGGACATGGATGTTTGTGTTCTCTTTAGTGTAAGTTAGTTCATAAGTAGTTTGTAAGTTTAGGGACTGATGACCCCGCAGTTAAGTCCCATAAGCTTAACAAACATTTTGAATAGTCTGAAGATCAGTAAATGTATTTTGTAACTATTGCTTCCTACATTTTCTGACGCACCTGTATCTACAACAAGAATACATAAGTAGGAATACAAAACTAAAACACTATACCATAACAGCAATACCAGAATATTTATATACTCTTAGATGGACAGAATAAAGGCATGTAGAAACGGCTAGTCAGAGATGTGTAGTTTGGAATACAATCCACAGATTGTGAAAAAAATGAAAAGGAGGAGATACTATATAAAAAATAACATTTGAACATAATTCGTGGTTGAAAGTGAATGAAGCTGAAGAGTAGCAGTCTGATAATCTTGGACCTGCGATATGTCGCTCATTGGAGGTTCTGAATACGCAATTCATTCTTAGACATCAAGGAATCGTGAATTTAGCATTGGAGGGAAGTGTGTGGGGTAAAAACCGAAGAGGAAGACCAAGAGATGGATACACTAAGCAGATTCAGACAGATGTAGGTTGCCGTTTTTATGTGGAGTTAAAGAGGCTTGCTCAGGATAGGGTATTGTGGAGAGCTGCATCAAACCAGTCTCCGGACTGAAGACCACAACAACAATACGCAATTTTGTCATCTGGTCTGGAACCTGTAAGATATATGTGGTACTAAAATTATAAACGCTGTGTGTCTTAACACTTTCGCCATACAGACAGGGCCGTAATGAGGATGTGTCCGGATAGGCCCTCACGAGGAATGTGCGCACAAAAGGGTCACAGAAACATCAAAGAATAAAGACAGCCCAAGATTCAGCTGGGAGAACTTAGTGACTTCTCCTACCCCCGTGCTCCCACATTTTGCTTTTCTGTAGCAGTAAACACTCGGTCTTACCCAAATGTCATATCTACAGCGCCATTTCTTCCAAGATACATTTAACCAAACGAGTACTACAACAAAGGAAATACGGTTAACGTATTAGGGCCTATAAGTGGCAAAGATACACTCGGCTGATACAGTGGCCGCCTATACAGAAATGTGCAGGAATGGAGTTCTTGTTGCTCATTTTCAACAGTGTTGTTGGATATTTCGAACGGCGAGCGGATAACGAAGTAAAACTGCTATTTGACCAAAGATTTTCTATTTTCATTGACTGAGGGCTAGAGTGAGACGCAGTGATGCAGGAAGCAAGCAAAACGGGTGGAGGGGACATGACAAATAGTTGAGCTCCACCCATGTCCCCACTCCTCCCATCGGCAAGAACTTCTATCTCCATGCTTCCAGTTATACAAGCCACTGTGGAAGTACAAATTAATTCACCAATAATACATGCTTGGCTGAATAACAATATTGGAGGAGTTACGCCTATGTGTTAATCTATGCTGAACCCCCGAATCAAAAAGAGTATGCTTTGCAAATGGTAATCTATTTCATTGCTGAAGCATCTGGTGCTTTCTAGGTCAGAGGAGTCCACTACATGCAGGAAGCGGCTACACGGGTAGCGGGGGCTGTGTGGCGTGGACACTGGACTTCGTGGAAAAACAAAATGGGCAGTCTCAAAGGGAGCAGGTGGATCACAGGAGAAATGTAGATCTAGGAACTATTCGTATAACACTTGTAAATTGACGTAGCTGTGTCGGGAAAGTACCAGAACTCCAAGCGTTAATAGAAAGCACGGAAACACACGTCATTATAGGGAGTGAAAGTTGGATCAATCCGGAAATAAGTTCCGCCGAAGTATTTGCAAAAGGTCTGTGTTTAGAAAGGATAGATTAAACAAAATAGGTGTAGACGTGTTTGTCGCCCTCAAAAGTAGTCTTTCGTGTAGCGAAGTTGAAGTTGATGGTTCCTGTGAGCTATATGAGTAGAGGTTGTAATCGAAAATCGTAAGAAGTTAATAATTGGTTCCTGTTATCGGCCTCCCAACTCTGACGATACAATAGCAGAAAGGTTCAAAGAAAACCTGTGTCAAATTGCAAACACGTACCCAGCTCATACAATAATAGTAGGCGGTGTTTTCAATTTACCCTCAATCTGTTGGCGAAATTATATGTTCAAATCAGGAGGTACGAATAAAACCTCCTGCGAAACTGTAGTCAAAGAATTGTCTGAGAATTACTTCGAACAATTAGTTCATGAGCCAACTAGAATTTCAAATGGATTTCAAAACACACTTCATCTCATTGCAACAAATAATCCCGAGCTCATAAGGAGAATCAAAACGGATACAGGTATTAGTGAACACAGGGCTATCACAGCGAGACTGAATATCGAAAGTCCCAAAGTTACCAAAAATAGACGAAAAGTATATTTGTTCAGAAAAGCAGATAGAAATGCACTAAATTTCTTCATTGCTTCTTGAAAGACATTTTAGACTCATTCCAAACTCTAAATGTAAGCATAGACCAGATGTGACTCCAATTCAAAGAAGCAATTGACAGTTTTATACCAAATAAATTAATAAAAGAAGGTGGTAACGACCATTGGTACAGAAAACAGGTCAGGACACTGTTGCAAAAACAACTAAAAAGGCGTGCAAAATTTAAACGAACACTAAATCCCCAGGATTGGCGATCCCACACAGAAGCTCGAAATTTAACGAGGACTTCAATGCGAGATGCTTACAATATTTTCCATAACAAAACTCTTTCTCGAAATTTGACTGATAACCCAGAGAGATTTTGGTCATATATCAAATATACCAGAAACAAACACAAACAATACCCTCTCTATGTACTGGAAATGGCGATCCTGCCGATGATAGCGCTACTAAAGCAGAGTTACTAAACACAGCTTTTCGAAACTCATTCACCAAAGAAGACGAAACCAATATTCCAGATTTCGAATTACGAACAGAGACCACAATGAGTAACGTAGAAGTAGATATCATCGAAGTAGTGAAGCAACTGAAATCACTTAATAAGAACGCGTCTTCTGGTTTGGACTGTATACCCACTAGATTTCTATGTGATTATGCTGATGCGATAGCTTCTTACTTAACAGCCATATACAACCGCTCGCTCAACGAAGGATCTGTACCAGAAGACTGGAAGGTTGCGCAGGCACACCAATATTCAAGAAAGGCATTAGGAGTAACCCCCTAAACTACAGTCCTATTTCATTGACGTCTATTTGCGACAGGGTTTTGGAACATATTCTGTATTCAAATATTATGAATTATCTGGAACAGAATGATCTGTTGACACAAGGTCAACACGGATTTAGAAAGTATCGTTCATTTGAAACACAACTAGCTCTTTACTCACAGGAAGTGATGAGTGCTATTGACAAGGGATCTCAAATTAATTCCGTATTTCTAGATTTCCAGAAGGAACACCATATCTCGCAAATGGCTTTTAATAAAATTGCGTGGTTATGGAATATCGCCCCAGATTAGTGACTGGATAGGGGATTTCCTGTTAGAGAGGACACAGTTTGCAGTAATCGATGGTAAGGCATTGAATAAAACAGAGGTGATATCGGGTGTTCCACAGGGTAGTGTTTCCTTATTTACATAAACGATTTGGGAGAAAATCTGAGCAGCTCTCTTTGGTTGTTTGCAGATGACGCTGTCATTTATCTTCCAGTGAAGTCATCTGATGATCAAAACCAACTGCAGATCGATCTAAATAAGATATCACTATGGTGTAAAAATTGGCAAATGACTCTTAAATAATGAGAAGTGTGAAGTCGTCCACATGAGTGCGAAAAGATATCCGTTACACTTTGTTTACAAGATAAATCAATCAAAAGCGAAGGCCGTAAACTCCACAAAATACCTAGGAATTACAATTACTTCAGACTTAAACTGGAAAGAACACGTAGATAATGTCGTGGGAAAGGCGAACCAGAGACTGCGTTTTATTGGCAGAATCCTTAAACGATGAAACAGAACTACAAAAAGAAACTGCATACACTGCACTTGTCCGTCCATTTTTGGAGTATTGCTGCCCAATGTGGGATCCTTATCAACTAGGGTTGACGGAAGGCATCGAAAGAGTCCAAAGAAGGGCGCCCGTTTTGTATTTTCACGATACAGGGGATACAGCGTCACGGAAATGATACAGGATCTGTGAATCATTACAAAAACGGCGTTTATTGCTCCGGCGTGGTCTACTTACGAAACTCAGTCACCAACATTCTCCTCCGAATGCAAAAAATATATTGTTGACCCCCACATACATAGGTAGAAATGATCACCAGAATAAAATACGAGAAATCAGAGGTCGAACGGAGAGATTCAGATGTTCTTTCTTCCCGCGCTCTATTCGAAAGTGGTAGATGAATAGTATAAAGGTGGTTCGATGAACCCTCTTCCAGGCACTTAAATGTGTTTTGCAGAGTATCCTACGTAGATGGGCACTAGAAGTAGGCGTTAATTATTGCTTATACTCCCGATTAAAATTAATTCATGGCGGATATTTTTGTAAGCTGAGTTTTGTGTACGTTAGTTACACAACTTCTGACCTACAATGACGTTTCAATCTTTTCGCGGTGGTTTAAACAGGTTCTGTAGTTTAGCTAATAATTGGGTACTAGCTTAATTTAACACACAAATTTTAGAATTGTGTTATAAGGTGAATATTGAGACACATATGCCCACGTCCACAGTAGACGGCAGTTTTCGTAAGAACACCCAAGAAATATGGACACTCCTTATCAATAACAAACAACCATCTCTGCATACAGAAGGGCTTTTACAAGGAGGGTACTTTTCTAGAAAAGAGGCGAAGGTGATTAAAATTGGAGACAGATTAATAAATACTTAACACAACTGAAGATACTTCCCATTATCATTATGCAGATGTTAACATTATGAAGATGGCAACATTTGTCTCTTACTCCTATTTCTTAAGAATGTTTTATCTTTAAGTTGCTAATTGTTTACAAGCCGTTTATGGTAGTAATATGGCGACGACTGCTTCAGTGACACTACTGATAATGCATAGAGCATTGTCACTCTAATTGATGTATGTCTATATTGCAATCATCATATAGGACACATCACATATGAAACTTAGTAAAAAAGAATATTTTCGCTATCACTGGCATGCCATTATACAAATAAAATGTTTCCTACGTCTTGCACAATATGATGGTGCTCTAGTCAAGTCAAAATAAATACTTGTGTAGCCTGTGAAAACTGGTTATCTAATTAAAAGAAAAGCGATCTGGGCTGTTGTTTAATTCAGCTAGAAAACGTTAAGTCTGTAGCTGTCCTAGTAATTGAAGGCCACATATGAAATGACATATACTTAAAAGACACAGGAATAGATATAAAACAAACTGATACGCCATACCTGTGATTGGGGTGTAGCCACGTTTCCCTCCGGTGGGCCCAATGCGCGCAGTGAACTGTGTCTCCCCCAGGATCTTCTCAACTGGCCACGGCTGGATGGTGGGCGCTTCCGTCACGTCTGATGGCGATATAACGCAGTCGTTGTCATCACGGCTGCTGAAGTCAATGCGTATGTCATCTGCAAAGACAACGACAGCAGTCACTGTCACAGCTTCCACTTTGTGATGCAAGAGTGATCTATATAAAGAACACTAAATATGAGATTAGTGATATCGCAACGCATAGTCAAGCCAATGATGATTAATTGTGTATGTCTGACTATGCAGTATAAAACATCTAGAGTACATATTCCAGTAAGTAGAAGTAAGTGTGTGGGAATTTCCTAAATACTAACCTAATAAATTTAAAAAAAAGGTAGTTAGAATGTATAGAGTTTAACAGTTTCTGGAACTCAAAATTTTACGTTCCATGCGGCCATATCACAATGTGTAGTCATAGTATGGACAGAAGAAGGTTGGTATAAATTTGGTGGATTCTACTGTCTTAGCTTCAGAGTCTTACGTGTATGATTTCTTTCCACACATTTGCCCTATGCCATCTAGTGCTTTGTCTCTAATATTGAGAGGATATTTAGGTGCTCGGTCTCTGTGTGAGTTTGTATAAGGGGTGAACAGTTTTTGGTTTAAATAAGGATAGCGCTCATATGCATGGGTATTAGAATGTCTGTCTTACTGTAGCTACGTTACAGAACATAACCAAAATTTCATCGATGAATCGGAGATGGCGCCTAGAGAAATCGTGCTAATCGGTTAATTCTTTTTGAAAAATATGCCAGTTGAGCTGAAAATAATGCTCAGCTAATGGCACAAATTTTATGCGCAGCTTTGGATTTTATTTGAATTTTACACGTACAAGAAAAGTTTTCATGAAAGGGTTTTGAAGTGCATCATTACTACACTTTGAATTTACACAAAGTAGATGACTGGATAACATTAAAACGATTTCTTATTGAATAATCACTGATAGTTGCCACGATATCATCGTTTAAAGTCGTGCTAAATTCAGCACATGCTGAAACTCGTTGAACATCCCAGACAATGGTGTATCTAAAAATTAAATGTAATTTGTCAATTATTGTTTCGTTGTTTATACGTTAATTGCAGTTAGATTTTACGTAAGGCCATTAAAATAGTCGTAAAGTCAGCGTTTAATTTTTCGTAAAAAATTTTGAACAAATTTTTAATCGTAACCCCTATCAACTACGACAGTAAATCAAATGTGGCAGAATAAAAGTTGGGTTCTAGAATGAAAAATGCTCCTATCACAGCGCAACAAAAGGCTGGCTTCTTGAATTATCTAACAAGTTGCACAGCTTTTAAATCAAAAGATCTTCGCTTTGTTACGAGTTAACCTCAATTCCCCAGTACAGTGAATTCTCGGGGATGGGGGCAGTGCATCTATAAACGCAAGCTTCGATGAAAAATATAATTTCAACCAGCCGTTGTCCCACTCTCCACATTAGTATGGAGCTACATCGACTATCCCTGAAAGAGGAGGGGGGGGGGCAGTTTTTGTTAACTTCAATGACTCAGAGTCATACGGCGTGACATGAGAAGTGGTCTATTGGGTGACATTATTACATGTACCACGTTATACGACATGACATTATGACTCGTGTTACTTTACGTTGGACGAATATCTCAAGACGTGTTTACCGTGAGTTGTTATCATCCTCCATTATTGACAATCCAGTTGGATTTTCCATTGTTAAATATCTCAAGGACAGGACATATTCACCTCTTGCTGTGATTTTTCAGTCACATTGATTATATATGCCCCCCTTTCAATGTATTACGTAAAATTAATGTGCAGGTCTTTCATATTTACTCTTCCTGTCTACCTTTGTACAGCAGCTAATGTTACGTAATAGAGAGATAATTTCCTGCTTCTTTGTATGTTTGGTACCTGGCTCTTTTTCATGGGCACAGCTGTGACTATATTGGAGTGCATTCTAGATAAGTCCACTTTTATCTACGTGGCTAATAATAAAGGAACATAGTGTAATTTATTGTTTATTGCTCATTTCTTAGCATCACTTTAGGCATCACATGAAATTTTGAACCTGCAATCCTGCAGAGGACAACTAAAATAGTGGTGTATGCACAGGACGTATTTAAAAAGGGAATTAAACTCAGGGAGAAGAAATAAAAACATTTCAGTTTTTCATTGACATTGGTAATACATAGCGAAGGATACGGAAGAGCAAATGAACTGAATGGACAGTGTCTTGAAACTATGGTATAATATGAGTTTTAACGAGAGCAATCAAGATTAATAACGTGTAGTTGAATTTAATCAGGCAGTACTGAGGTAATAAGATTAGGAAATAATAAAATAAAAGTAGTAGATGAGTTTCATTATTTGGGTAACAAAATAACTTCTGATGGCCGAAGAAAGAAGATACAAAATGCAGAATGCCAATGAGAAGAAAAGCACGCCTGAAAAAGAGAAATTTGTTAATGGTAAATATTACCGCAAGTCTTCCGGCGGAACGCGTGGCGCTGTGGTTAGCATCGCGGTTCCAATCCCGCCACAGGCAGAAAAAATGTATTTCTTTGTATTCACTATTTTTAGAATGTTCTACATGTTTCGTATGTTTGATGTACTTGTAAGTTCCAGAAAATTCTTTCTATGTATAAATAGTGGAGCACTACAAGCAGGAGGCAGTCTGTACTGAGTGTATGCTTGTGTAAGCAATAAACATATTCTAAGTGTAAAGTCTTGGTGCTGTATCAACGACCAGCCTTCGAATTCCGGACCAACCTGCAGTTTTCATCGTGACAGTATTGAGTGTTAGAAAGTCTTTTTTAAATGCTTTTGTCTAGAGTGTAGTCTGGTATGGGAGTTAAATGTGGACGATAAGTAGTTCAGTAAAGGAGAAGATAGAAGATTTGGAAATGTAGTGCTACAGAAGAATGATGAATGTTAAGGAGGTGTTCAATAGAAACGGGGATAAAAGAAATTGGTTGCACAACTTGACTAAAAGAAAGGATCGGTGGAATGGGCGCATTCTGAGACATCAGAGAATAGTCAGCCTAATGTTACAGGGAAGTATGAAGGTTAACGATCGCACAGATAGATAGATTACAATAAGCAGGTTCAAATGGACGTGGCTTGGCGTTGTTATTTGTGAATCAATAGAGCTGCACAGGGTAGAGTGGTGAGCTGCATCAAACCAGTCTTCGGACTGAAGACCACAACACAACATCCACAGGAATTGTGAATTTGGGTACCTACTAATGCGAGTTCTAAGGTAAACATAGGATGATGTGAGTGCACAGTACCTGCGGTCTTGTCTGTGGGCGCATGCGCATTGGCCTCTTTGCGCGTGTTGAGTGGTCCGATAGCAGCGATGACTGAGACTGCGCCCTGCGACGGGATGGCACGGTCGTGCACTGGCTCATTGGTGCGCAGAGGTCGCCTGTTAACATTTCGTGAGCGAACATGTTAGAAAAAATTAGCTTTTACTTTAGTTTTATTGGGCCGTCAAGATGTGTTAACTGAATGGAACCAACAACTGTAACGACATTACAGCGTCCAAATTAATGAAATAAATCGCAATTTGCGATCAGTTATGGCTTCACAGTACTAGGTTTAGATGAAATACTTAAGTGCGGCGAATGAAAATTTGTGTCCGGCCGGGATTCAAGGAGATCACGGGTTCGAATCCCGGCCGGGCACAAATTTTCAATCGCCGCACTTGGATATTTCATCCAAACCTAGTACAGTGAAGCCATAATTGATCGCAAACTGCGATTTATTTCAATAATTTATTTTGCTATCAGTTTCGTCTTCACACTGAAACCATCTTCAGGTCTCTAAAACAAATAAAGGTTGAACAATCGAATAGGCTCATAATACTGTAAAAGGGCTTGGAACATCCATCTGTTTTAGAGATTTTAAGATTGCTTTAGTGTGAAGCCGAAACTGGCAGTAAAAATAAAGCTATATTACAAAAAGTAAATGTTTGTTAGTGAAAAACCGTTAATCTCCAAAGTTCTTGACAGATTGCTTTGAAATTTTGACACATTGCTTTATTCTAATACAGGAGGGTGTTGTACGACTACTTCTTTAATATATGGAATGCATCATGTATATATGTAATTCTTTTCGATTTTTTGTTTCATTAGTCTCCTGGTATAAAATTTATATAACTGCATAGATCACATATATTTAAATTATAAGTACCTAGAAACATGCGTGCACGACACTGAAACATTGCGTTAGAATTTCAAAGCATTCGTTCTAGAACTTTCGTAGTTATAGGATTTTTACCTTAATACTGAAAAACGCTCTAGGTTAGACAGATATATAAAGAGAGGTAGAGGAGGTGGGCGATATTGACGCAGGAATGGCAGAGGGTGAAATAAACAGAGAGAATGTGAGGAGATGGACAGGAAGAGGGAGGAGGTGAAGACGCACAGAAAGAGAGGGAAGGAGGATCGGATGGACAAAAAGTGCGGGAAGGAGATGAAAAGCAGCGGTAGAGTGGCCGAGCGCTCCAAGGCGCCTTGCTGCGGAGCACGCGGTTGCTCGCCACCGGAGGTTCGAGTCCTCTCTGCGACATGGGTGAGTGGTTGTCCTTAGGTTAGTTTAAGTAGTTTTTATAGTTTTATGACCATAGCAGTTTGGTCCAATAGGTGTACAAACATTTGAACATTAGGAGACGGGAAGGGGGAGGAGGAGATGTACAGTGATAGGGGAGAGGGGAGATGAACAGCGAGAGGAGGGAAGAGGATGCTGGGAGAGGGGGAAAGAGGTACGGAAGCAGACAGTCTAGGAAGTACGTTCATTTCTTATTAACGAAACGTCCGCCTCCGTTGTCCCGTGGAGAGCTTTGTAGATTGCCACGCACGGTACCCAGGTCCCATTAAATTGGAGAGGGGATGTTTCTCGAAAATTTTGAAGTTTGAACTACAAATTTTCGGATTTGGATTCGGGGTTCGAATTTAAAAGACATGTGTTTTGGTATTATTGGAAATTCGACAATAAGGGAGTGAAATACGGGATGCAAAAATTAATTTTCAAAAATATATTGCTGTTAACTCAAATTTCAAGCTATAAACTACGCAACTTAGTATATGGACTCTTGATCAGAATTAAAGAGACACGAGTTTCGGTAGTTTCGGAAAGCAACAACTAAGGGGGTGAAATAGGGGATCAAAAATTCTTTTCGAAAACACAGTGTTGTCAAGACAATTTTGAAGCTAGAGCTGCAAAAACTGGTATTTGTATTGTTCGTTAGAATTAAAAAAAAAAAAAAAAAAAAACCTTGTTTCGGTATTTCAACCATCAAGGTGGTTAAATTGCAGAGGGGATGTTTTTCTATAACTTTTGCTATTAAGGCAATTGTGAAGCTACAACCACATAAATTGGTATAGGTTTTCTTGGTCAGAATTAAAAAGACACGTGTATTTTCAGAAAATTAATCATTTAGGTGGTGAAATAAGGGATGATTTTTTTTTAAAAATACATTGCTACTAAGTCAGTTTTGAATCCAGAATAACAAAAAATGGTATTTGCATACTTGGTTGGAATTAAAAAGACACATGTTGGGGGTATTCTTCGAAATTCAACTATTAAGGAGTGCCATAGGGGGTTATAAGTAGTAAAATCAAATGTTCAAATGTTTGTAAATCTTAAGAGACTTTACTAAGTCTACAAGGCTTACAAACTAATTAAACTAATTAAATTAACTTAGTATAACTCATGCTAAGGACAACACAAACACCCATACCCGAGGAGCGAATCTAACCCTTACGGCGAACAGCAGCGCGCACCGCAGCATGGCGCCTGAATACGCATGGTCATTCTACCGCGGCTACAAGTAGTGTCACAACATTTCATGATGATTGTACTTAAGCTATATCTATAAAAATTTATACTAAGAGGGAGAAACAAATGGCGCAGGCCAACCAGCCTACGCATAAGAAGCAGCGGGCGTTAAGCTAGTCACTAAATAAATACATGATATAAATTAAGAAAATTCAGCAACCAGTTGCTTTGGTTGCTGAATTTTATTAATTTATAACCTGAACAGTTGCTGAAATGGATAAAGTACTTCAAATACGTGATACATTTGAGTAACCAATGGTAATGCCCATGTACAGTTCTCATAGTAGTTTCCACACAGCACTTGATGGGGAGAGATGTGATACGGATGGAAGCGATGTCGACTGACGAAATTCATTCTCATTATAGTTAGGCACTAATGCAGGTGATAGTGAAGGCAGGAGGGGGAGGCTGGTTGATAGGTGATTTCAGTGAGGGATAATGGGGTTTGCTGGTGTAGAGAGGGCGGCGCCTCACTTGTAGACGACGGTGGTGACGCCGTGCGCGCGCCGGCCCGTCACGACGACGACGTCGTTGCGGCCGCCGAGGCGCTCGTCGGGGCAGACGCCGTTCTGGCCGTCGCACTGCGCCGTCGCCGACATGTAGTAGTCGTCGGCGCGGAACTGGCCCGTCGACGCGTCGTAGAACGCCACCACCACGTCGCCGCCCACCATCGTCGACCTTCGGAAAACGGCAAATGTGTGTCACTGCCGCTGTACTCGGCAAAGCACCGCTACTTAAGACCTATAATGATTTGAAATTTTTATATATTTTCTTCTTTCGTATTAGTACTAGCTAGAGGACCCGTGCGAATACTTCGCGCCGTAAACTGAATGACAAAAATGTTGGGAAAAGATGGAAGTAAAGTTGAATGTTCAGGCATAGCGTACTTCAGAATTAATCAATGCAACTGTTTAAAAGCACAAATGAAAGAGCTTGATCAGCTGAGTGTTTTTGGGTCAAAAATAGCTGAGTACTTAAATTAGAACTGTAGATATCGTAAAACAAACCGATTAAAATATTCACTACAAGGACAGAAGGATACCGCGTTTGAATAAAAATAAAGGATACAGAGACTTAAGTTAATTGTGATACTTAATGACAAATCTGCAAATGAATACCTTTCGTTTAAAGCAAAAATGAAGGAAATCGGTCGGATAGAACGGCCTGACCGACTGACTGTATTTTACAGCAAGGACATAAAAAAAAAAAAACAAGTTCAAATGTTCGTTATGCTTATGGGACTTAACTACGGGGTCATCAGTCCCTAAACTTACAAACTACTTATGAAGTACTTACGAACTAGGTCGGCACAAGCCCGAGGGGGGATTCGAACTCCCGACCGTAGTGCAAGGACATCCCCATAAGAAATACACAGAAAGAGTATAGAAAAAGGAAGGCGAGAGTTATGTAAATTCTGATACTTGATGACAAATCTGTGGATAAATACCTTTCGATTGAAAAAAAAATGAAGTAAATCGGCCGGGTAGATTCCTTTAATATATAAAACATTTCCGATACTATAAAATAGGCCTACTATGTTCGTTATAAATGAAATATTGTGTGCAGTTAAATGTATACTGACAAGGCGAGGCCACGACGTTGAGATCACTGATTTTCTTCATACTTCGCACCCTTTTAGCTCACCATTAGGACAACATAATGTGCAAGGACCAAGGCGCAATGCACAAACGATTTGGAGAAAATGGCAGTAGTTGTTTGACGCGTCGAACATGTAACGGTGTGTTGCAGTTGAAAGTCAGGCATAAGGGAGAGAAAGAGGTGCTCCAGTGGTGCCGGGGCGGTGTCTCAGAAGGCTAGACACATTGTAATAAAAAATTGAGCCAAAATACTCTACGAACGACCCAGAACGAGCATGAACAAATGACCGAAACTAATGGATCTACCCGAAGAGAGAGAAGGGGAATAAAATAAAAAATAACGGGGATGGTTATTGTTCTGGCTTTTCAATCGGTGGATCGCCAGTTCAATCCTAACTCATACTGTCGCTTGTTTTTATCTTTTTCAACACTGCTCATATTAGTTAACATATATATTACATTTCAAAGGTATACATTTATTGAATGTTCAATGTTATTTGTCTGTTTACAAACGTTTTTTATTATTACAAAAATTATCATATTCATAATTTTCGACAGGCAAATGAGAAAACGCGTAAGGTTTTCCGGAAATGTATACTTGTAGTAATTTCCGAAATTCCTTGCACGTGCATTCGGAACTACACTGGACGCTTGGACCTGTAGACACAGGTCGCACTTGTCAGCAGAAAGGGGAGGGGGAGGCCACATTCGGAACTGAACCTGCATAGCGGTAAGACGTTGTTAATGAAGAACAGTGTACCTACGACGTTTTCACAATTACAAGATTTGCACTTTCCTGCAAAAATGGAGGAGACTACGGCTTCTCCGTCTACTGCGGATATTGACTTCCATGTGCATAATGCGGTTTCGAAACGTGAGTTTGTATACTGTGTGAGTCTTGCACATGCACGCATTCAAAAATGTTCAAATGTTTGTAGAGCTTATGGGACTTAACTACTTATGAACTAGCTAAGACTACAGACGGCACAAATATCTATGCCCGAGGGGGGATTCGAACCCCCGACCGTAGTGGCCGTGCAGACCGTGACTGAAGCGCCTCATTCCCCTCGGCCACAGCGGCCGGCATGCACGCATTGTTTATTATGTTTTAAACATGATTTACTTTCAATAGTATGACCAGTGTTCAAGGAAAAAATAAAAACAAAATACTATATTAGCGAGGACTGAACTCGCGATCCACCGATTTAAAAGCCAGCTCTCACCAAGCGCGCTAAGCCACCGCTGTCTCTTGCTTATGGCTTACTTATAGCTGTAGCACGCGGTTACATGTCCGACGCGTCAAACTACTACTGCGATTTTCTCGAAATCGTTTAGGTATTGCGCCTTAGTCCTTGGACATTATGGTGTGTTAAAAGAGTACAAAGTTTGAACGAACGTCGTGGCCGTCCCTTGTGAGACACCATACAAACTGAGCCAAAGTAATCAGAGAGTGATAGTGATACTATCGCACAGCAACTGGTTTTTATATATAAAGATTACTAATCTTTATATATAAAAACCAGTTGCTGTCGATAGTCTCGCAAAATCTCAGAAATGGCTTGACTGTTTTCTTTCGGAAACTGAGATACGCCAGTATTGAACGTATGCTCGTACAAAGTAACTCATATTCCGCTAATAGTATTATTGGTAACATTTCCCGATATTTTTCTCTTTACCTATTGCCCACTCAGGAGATATATTTTGGTAATTTAAAAGTTTCATCTTCGTGTTTATTCGCACACAGTTTTAACCAAATCAGTGAGAACCATCTCGCGAGCTTCCCATAGTGAGTCAAACTCCACGACGTGAGCTCGGGGCGTATCATAGTCAGCGTCATGATTTTCTGCTCGTCATATGAGCTTATCTATGAGACGTGGAGGTTGTACAGACCAGCAGAATCCACGCAATATGTAACACTTCACGCCACAGTTACGCACACTGCGGGTCTACCCTGAATCTCTCAGAAATCTGTCTCACAGGAATTCAAGATACTCACATATTGGCTATGCAGGAACGCTAGACATTGGCTCCTCTTATATTGATGCAGCATGAGGGGAGGGGGGGGGAGGGACAGAGGGAGGGCGTAGGGAAGGGGAGGGAGGGAGGAGTGGGAAGCTGAACTACTGCCCTCCTGTATCTACTACTGCGGGCGCCTCTTGGGTGTTACATGTTCAGAATGGGTGTTAGATTGATCTGATAGACTGGAGTACGTCAATCAAATGACGTTTCCTGTACCCTTCTTAACACATAAAATCCCAAAACTCTACAATGGCCTTGTCAGTTTCTGCTCCTAGGGTGCTGATTCAGTAATTGTGTGATGAGTTAATTACGTGCGCCTCCAGTTGCTAATAGGAACTATCCTAAGTCCACGATAGGTTTCAGCCTTCACATCACAGATCGCTGTAAACGCATCATACATTGGATAATGCACAGTACACTGGATATCGCCTATAAATTTTTTACATAATGAGAGATCAAAAATTGGGCCTAGATAAGTACAGAAGGAATTTATAGCTTACGTTTTGCTCTTGAGACCCAACGTCAAATGATAAAAAAGTGAAAGTCAGGTGGGTTTAAAAAGTAAAGTGCTCAATGCCTTGCTGCGGAGCGCGCGGTTGCTCCCCGTGGGACGTTCGAGTCCTCGCTCGGGCGTGTGTGTATGTGTGTGTGTGTGTGTGTGTGTGTGTGTGTGTTATCCGTAGAATACGTTTATCTGAGTAGTTTGTAAATCTATGGACTGATAACCACTGCAGTTTGGTACCATAGCTTTACAAAAATTTGAACATTTTCATTCTGTGCTTAATGACATCGTCATAATTTCTTTGTAAAATCTGTACAGTTCGATTCGTAATAGCGTTAACGCGCTTTAGCTTTGTGAAGAGTGGTTTTCTGCCGTGTTTCAAATTACGTGCTTTACCAATAAAAAGCAAAACTTTTATTTACTTATTGGTTATCTATTTTTATTATTGTTTATTATCTAAAATTTCGAAGTAGCTCCATTCGACGTGGTGTACAAGTCGTGTTAAAGAACTCCACCTGTCTTTAGAACTTCGTAAAATGCTTTTTAAAGCAGTCTATGATGCGTTCAAGTTACCTTTGAGTCCTTTACAGTTGTCTGTATTTTAAAGTTTCGTAGCCTTAGGATGTTACCTTACACTCGTCTTCGAAGCTCCATCCATTGCAACTATTGTGCACTTTTATTAAATCAAAAAAAGTTATTTTTAGAGAGTTGTTAGCAAGGAATGCAATTTGAAATTATCAATATACCAGAATACAACTCTTCTTAAAGCATGCAAATACTTTTAATATAAGAATGACACGTCCATTTTTCTGGTGGGTCAGTGGACTCATAACTTTTTAAATCTGCAAGTCTTCTAGATTTGTTTTTATTATTTAGCTGCACATCCATACGAAATAGTACCTTGTATTCTTTCTGTGCTTATACTGTACATATCTAAGCTTCGTTGTATATCTTATGTTAAGGTATGCGATATACCTTTTTAAAAATTATGTTATGCATTAACAACAGTAGTTTCAGATACAGTTAAAATAACTAATTGCTAAGTCAGAAAGCAGTCGAAGAATTAATAAAGTTCATATTAACTTATTTAAATTGGAACGAGTTTTCATGAATTAGTACCTTTTTTGGCACAACCAAATCCTCTAGCTAAACAAGCAACTTGAAAGCCAAATTAGAGTTCATAATTGTTCACACTGTGAACTTGGAGAAGGCGATCTGTCGTTAATTTTAATATTAAGAATAAAACTCCTATGGGTCAACATCTCGATTACATTTCACTTATTTATTTTGTGTGTGATGACCGGTTTCGATTCATTGACCCATCTTCAGATCTGAGGTGAACGATCGGAAAGAAGATCGTAGAGAATGGATTAGCCGTATCCTGTGTTTAGTACGTTTCCTGACTCAGTGTTCCGTTCTGTCGATGAGTGTGTGACACTGACAAAGTTTCTGACCAGTTACAACTAATTCAGAGCGAAATGACCCCGTGTGAAAATCAAAGAAATTAAATGTAACACGGACCTTTAACGACAGTCATTCTTCCGTCGCGCTATTTCCAAAAGGAATCGTAAAAGGGTCGGGCGGGGCGGGGGGGGGGGGGAGATAGGAAAACGAATGGGTATAATCATATAGATATTAATACTCCGCCACACCGCATGAGGTGGCTAGAAAAGTGTAAATATAACTCCGGAAACGTGAGAGATGTGTAGTTTCAGCCCAAACACTAAACACTCTACTGCAGTGAAAGCTTTTGACGCGAAAATGCTTAACACTAAAAGTCGCATAGTACGTACCAGACAATACTGTGGACACGATAAAATACAACATAATTTTATATTTTTCTCATAACCTTAAACAAAACGATTTAATGCAAAGATATTTCGCTTTCGTAAGAACAAGTACACTTGTTTTCCACACTTTGACATTACCTAGATTTATATTTACTTATTTTCCTTATAACGAGCAGAGTAAAAAATCGTTTCAACTGCTGTTATTTCAGTGCTGACTTGGGTACTTCAGTCGTGATTGATGCAGTGATTCATGTGTCGAAATAGTTGAGTTCCTGTCTAAATAATTTAATTTTATATCTTTTCTCATTTTTTGTTTTTAACTGCGGGCGCTATATATTCAAACTTTTAAACAGCGGTGACAAAGAAATAAGACAGAAAGCAAAAATTATTTCGCTAAATATAAAGATGAAGGTTATTGCAACAGTTGATGAATTTTAGGACGTCAGTGGAAATCAGCAAATACTTTGACATTGATTATATTCTATTACGATAATCAACAACAGAGACCAAAGTATGAAAATATTTGAGCGTCGCAAATTCGATCCAAAGAGAGGGAGGCTAACAGGAACGGCAAAACACGAAAAGGAGAACTGCAGTACTTGTTTGATTGAGACCAACAAAATCTCATGAGCCCGTAACTTAATTACTACTGGAAGCAATTTTCAAACTTATGAAACGAATGAATACAGATTTTTTTTAGTTTTCTTTCTTTCTTTCTTATTATTTTGTTTTCTTGCAAATCGGCGCATTTCAATAATAGGAACGGTCAAGTGTTAAAATATATTTGTGGTGTTGCTAACCTAGTATGACACGGAAGATCTCTATAACGCTGCCAAACTTCAAATCGTGTTGCGAGGGGGAAATCTTTTACGTTAAGTGTTGCTGTACTGAAATGACGTAATTCGGATGAATAAAAACGAAATAATATTTTAAAAGTGTAAGAACATTGCCAGTCTCAAATACGGCCACCGAAAAACCGCGGCAGGTGATCGTTACGTTCGTTGATTGGATTACCAATTTCCAATTTGGATAAAAAGTAACAATGTACCGCTGAAAGAATATAATGTACGATATATAGCCGGCCGCGGTGGCCGAGGTGACTGAGGCGCTCCAGTCACGGTCAGCACGGCCACTACGGTCGGGGGTTCGAATCCCCCCTCGGGCATGGATATTTGTGCCGTCCTAGTTCGTAAGTAGTTCATAAGTAGTTTGTAAGTTTAGGGACTGATGACCCCGTAGTTAAGTCCCATAAGCTTAACAAACATTTGAACATTTTTTTAGGATATATAGACTTTCAGCGTACGATATGTACGTAGAAGAGTGAATTTTTTTCTGGAAATCGGATTACTGCTCTGTAATAAAATTTGACGAGATCGAAAATACATATTTCCTGACTTGCATCGTTTAACACGATAGTTGCAGGCGAAATGGACGAAGGTGTCCCATCAGTATTTTAAAACTGTGGGATGGAATCTCTACTCGTATTATTACTGTAATCGCAGAAAATATTTTCCTTTCCGTTAATTCGTGATTCATACCCACTACCAAATACTATAGTAGCGATTGGAATACTTAGTTGATCGTTTAGAAGTTACTAGAGGTGTGGCGTATGGCACTGACTTGATTGACAATAAAGTGATTCCCTTTATCCTTCACTAGGCACAACAACGTAGGTTAGATTTAGTTTCGAGTGGAAAACTGGCACCGGAATCAATGTTGTAGTCGTTTAGTGTTGTCACTACGACAATGGCGAAGTACTTACGTTCCAGAAGGAAACCTCTGATAAAAGAATGACTGGGGGAGGAGGAGTGATGGTGAGGTGGTGATGGTGGGGAGTTCACCGATACTCTTTGCTGTTGTTTTTGTTATTGCTTTCCAACTTTGAGACTATGGTGCTGTTGTTGTGATATGTGACTGCTTCTTTCGGTATATATCAAAGGCTATACTAGCTTCGTACTATTCATCATCATCAGCAACAGCAGATTAATCACCAGTATGCACTTGACATAGCTTTAGATAAAGGCCTCCTATGGACTGTACGTTTTCTACGAGTCAGTAAACAAGTCGTACACTAAGTTAGACACGCCAGTACTGCGTTTTCAAGCCTTAGAATTGCTTCACTTCTCAGCTGACTTTTAAATTTAAACACTCGTCCCATCGTTGGAGAAGGCTTTAAAAGCCCGGTGCTTGGACTTTTTGTAGTAGCGTTCGCATCCTGCAAGTGACGCTCTTGAGCTGTATTTTTATTTGGTTCCTTAAACTGCTGCAACCCACAAGACGGGTGTGTCGTAGTGGTAGAGGAATGCCCCTACACAGCGCGCAGTACTGGCGTGACTACCTCAGTTTGAGATTTATTTACTGACTCACCCTCGTATTGTCGCCTACAATCGTTCCATGGGATCATCTACACATTTTCTTGTATTTTCGAATCCAACAAGCTTTAAGTCAAAACTGATAGAGGTGACAGTTGAATCACTTCCAAGTACTTTGTGATGAGGAACCACGGGTCAAAATGCACATTTAGTTAATCAGACGAAAGACACTCTTAGTAGGCACGTTGCACATGAAAAGAAAGTATAATCCTCCTGATGTAGTCAAGACGAAACTGAAGAAAGGAGATGCTGTAGTCTAGCAGATTGAAAACAAAACCGTCGTTTTGAAATGGAAGGATAAGAAAAGAAGGGCTAATGGTTATTACGAATGGCCCAGGCTGTACAAAAAAAAGGTAAGTACATAAACCTGCCTATGGTGGTTGAATGTAGCAAAGTAAAGACCTTCATCGACCTCTCGGACCAGAAGGCCTCATATGCCCGATACTTAAGAAGAAATATGAGATGATACAACATACTTGTCTGCCATTTCATAACTTTTATGTATGTTGTTAATGCTCTGCATTTGTCCAATAAAATAAACGGTACGAAAATGGGCATTCGTGATTTCAAAGAATATCTTGTGGAGATACTCGTCTTTCCTACGATGGATCCCAGCCTGATAAGACCTTCCAGCTACAAACCAAAACATATACTAAAGGAAAATGAGGGACAGAAGACGCTTACAAGAAAACCGTGCAGCCCGTGCTACAAACGTATGACAACGACAGAGCACTGCGAAAAATCTGTACACGTTTTGCGAGACATCCAGCATACCAATGTGCCTTGAATGTTTCCAAACACATCAATGAATTTACGTGTGACAGGTGTTTTGTTAACAAATTTCGCTACATTTCGTGTGGACGCGTATTTCAATTTTGTTTATATATATACATATGAAACAAAATCTGAGAAAAGGTTGCTACTAAATGAGCAAATAAACTTGACGAATCAATCACTGTTTTCACTGATTGACCATATGATAGACACAAATCCCAACACATAATCACAAACCCACAATTCCTCCTCTCCTCCCTCCCACACACACATACACACATGCAGACACACACACACACACACACACACACACACACACACACACAAAAGAAAAGGGATGAACAAATAACACACACACACAAAGATACCTTGAACACACTTTCACTGAAACAGTTTAATTACAAATAAGCTGAGAAAGTTGGCAACACTTAAAAAACAAACTACAGTGGACACATTTATGGCAGTGGTACTGTGAAAACGCGAAGTTTTTCGGAAAGTAGTGGAACTTTTCGACCTTGCCGGAAAAAGGCAGATATGGAGTGGCAAGTGCTGTAAGTGCCCCATTTTATAGCAAAAACGAACTGTTTTGAATCAGAAACGAAATGTTTTGTACATATTTAAAATCCTAACCTAGATGTGTAAACAGAAACATGTAAATGTTTCAGGACATCCTTTGATGATGAATTGTGAAAAAGGGAAACGCGTATGAGTGAATTATAAAAATAACAACCCTTCACTTGCAGTAGCAAAAGGCGTTTTCTTTAAAAGATACGACAGTGAAAATACATCTAATTTACAATAATTCATAAAAAGGACTAGTAGTAGTAGTAGGTAATGTGGGAACTGATTTTTTTTGAAAGAATAATATGTAGTAGGTTTATTAATTCTTTAATTTCTTTAATACATTTTTTTCTAGATTAGAAGGTTTTCTTCTATAATGTGTATTGTTTCTTGTATGGGGATATTCGTATATACGTTTGTTATGTCAAATGATACAAAATATCTGTTTGGTGGTATTGTAATATTTTTTATTATGTTTGCAAGTTCACAAGAATTTTTAATGGTATATTTTTTCTGATATGTGTGTAACTTTGTTAATACTGTATTATTATTTTTTGCTTATAAGGTAGGCTGCGCACTTAACTATGAGCCGTATAGGAATATTCCTTATGTAACTTAGGTTGGGATCGTAGTGTAGGCGTTTTTGGGTTCATAGATACTAAATTTTTCTTTTCATATTCTGGTATTACTGTTTTAAAATTTTTATACATAACGAAAGATTATATTTAACTCTCATTATAGCATCTATGTAAACACATAGCATCTAGACCATCTGAGATTAATATTGCATCTTACTGAAGTACGACAACGAAAATATAGAGTTACATAAACATTTTCGAAACAAACAGATGCTGTATGAAATATCTGTCTACATGATGTAAATATTGTTGTCTCAAAGACATCCGTTTCACACTCATAAAACGTGTATACAGCGTGGTCGGAAATTCCCGTTAGAAACGTCTAGAACTTGTAGAGGGTAGTGAGTACATAACATTTTGAATAGGAACCCATGTCCGGAAACGTATCGTTTCCGTTGTACGACAGTTTCAATTCAGATGTATGACTCGTCAAAGTCTGCTTAGGGAAAGAGAAACGTCTTAGCACTCGCTGTCCTGGTATGCAACAGGGTAGACACGATGACGTGTACTACGTCAAACGATTGACTACTTCTTGTGGAGTTGCGTGAAGAACTTAATTTATCAGACACCTGTAAAGATGGAGGAAGAACTGGTGGCATGAGTTCTGGTCGCTGAACAACACATTGAAGAGACAGCAAGTGGGATGGAGAGAGTGTACCAGAACATGCTTCGGAGGTACAATGTGTGTAACGACGTTGATGGTCGCCACATCGAGCCGCAGTTATAATGCATCAGCACGTTCCGGCTGATGCCGTAGATGCTGAGTTCTTGTTGTTGTCAACTAATGTAAACCAGAAGGCGTCGGGCCCGGTGGCCTTGGGGTAAAGCGCTCAACTGGAAACCGAAGGGTCGCGTGTTCGAAACCCGGCCGGACCTCGGATTTTTTCAGTCTGCGCTTTAACCCATCGTTCACCTCTCAACGATGTGAGGAGTCGCCAGAAACGACACGTGGTTCTGATTCCACGTTAAGCTGTAGGTCCCCTTTCCCCGATTGGATAACTGGGCTAGGCTAGGGACACGCAAGTCGCCGAAGTGGCGTCCAAGTGAAAGATTTTCACCAGGTCAATGAGCCACACGAAATTATTATTATTATAACCATAAGGTGTAAATTGTTAGGAAAATGCGTAAGTAATAAAGGAACAAATTCACTGCAACAAGTGTACTGAGTCACTCTTAATTAAATTCCTCAGGTAGGAGTGGATGAGATAATTTTGTGGCTTGGTTGTAAAAGGGTCAATGTTAAAAATATTAGTTTTACGGTATAAGCTTCTGAATATTTTCTGCAATTTTCTGAAAAATATTAACAGTATATTTGGGGCTCACATCTTAAAATCGCAGTATCTCTCATCCTATGTGGGTTAGACATTGGCCGTTTTGACATCATGAAGACCACGTGAAACTATGAACTACACCAATAAACCAGTTTTGATAAATACTGACATTGGCCCTTTTAGAACCAAGCCACACAGTTATCTGAATTGAAACCGCGGTGGAGCAGAAACGATACGTTTCCGGACATAGGTTCCTATTCGAAGTGTTATGTACTCACTACCCTCTACAAGACCTAGAAGTTTGTAACGGGAATTTCCGACCACCCTGTATATAGCAACTAACATGGATTGTTTGCAGGTATCACTTGACAATGGCAAAAGCCGAAACGGCAATAGAACATTAGCAGCATATTGGGTAATTCTCATTTATAAAAATGTCTTATTGCGAATTATTTCGTGCTGTGAGCCCTACGGTGCGAAAAATTTTGATCACCTAACGGTTTTGACCAGTGTATTGTGCACTAAGATCGTGTAGATTCATAGATATAGGCCGGAAACACAGTGCTGAAAGAGCTAGTTGCAGAAAACCGTGCCGCCAGGGGCAGCCGGACGGCCGGTGAGACTGACCTGCACGCGGACGACACGGCATACTGGTGCACAGAACTGAGAACCTCTACTACACAACGTAAGACCTCCGCATACCTCCGACGACTAGAGACATGGATGGCAAAGTGGAGAATCCGCCCAAATCCCACTAAGACCCAGACGATACATTTCCAGCACAGACATCTGACCAAGAAAAGACAACAGCATCGCAACGACATACAACTCACTCTGTGGAATACGCCACTCAGACTCAATGACACAGCACGATAGTTAGGAGGACTACTGGACAAACACCTCAACTGCAAGACGCACCTGACACACATACTCAACAAAACTAGAAAGAGACAAAACTTAAGACGAGTCCAAGGACGCCTACATGGCTGCAGCGAACCAGACTGCCATAATACCTACAAGACGTTTATTAGGCCAGTAATAGAATACGCTGCAGCTCCCCTAGGAGGCATCCTCGCACCAGTGGCCGAACGACATTACTCAACAGAAAAACGTATTCTACGCAGCATCACCAAACTCCCAAGACTCACACCCAGTACGACGTCTACGACATTACAGGAGTAAACCCGCTCCAAACCAGACTACCGAAACTTAGAGCAAACTATGGACGACACATTTTACCCAAAAGAGCAGACATGGAAGACCTCTCGACAACAAGACCGAGACAAACCAGACTACCCAGATTGAAATACATTGAACCAGCGCACACAGTAGCTCAAAACACTTCCCTGGAATTCCCCGACTTAGCTCCCACCATGGAGGCACTAACTAGAAACGCCCTCCTACCAGCTCACCTTAACAAAAGGAAGAACAGGAACAACTGAACACCCACATATCCAAACCCAACACAACTACCCTGCATCACTCATCTGTACATACACACACACAAACACCCACCATCACATCACTTGTACATAACACACCTCGTCATCTTATCCTCATCCCCATTCTATTTTTATCTAATACAAACTTCTTATAACATGTTCGAGAGATATGATATTATTAACAAGAAACATTGTAAAGTAATGTAAAACTACCCAAGTCTTAAGATATGTATTATTATAAGATATGTATTATTATACGAAATGTAACTCAGTTAATACCAAATGTACATAGTAGCGATAAATCATTAACTTGAAATTACTGATAATCAAAACTTGTTAAAAAATCTTTCTTTTTAATTGTAAAATATAACCAATGCACTAAGCAAAATATATGATGTAATAAACATGATGTAACGCACACGCTCAAGGCTGAAAAGAGCAAATGCAAGCTCTAAAGCAGCCCGCCTCACCCCCTCAAGACTGACCTGCCCTGCTCGCCGCTGAGTCCGAAGGCGACGTACTGGTCCTCGCGGATGCGCGCGTCCAGCTGCACCTGCACGCCGTCGGCGGCCAGCTGCCAGCGCACCTGCAGCCGGTCGCCCAGCAGCTGCCGGCAGTTGCCGGACCCCACGTCGTCCGCCGCCGGCGCCGTGCTGCTCGTCTGCGCAACACCACACCACACGTCACGCTCAGTCACGGAACCAACGTACCAGGTAGGTCCACAAAGTCAGCTCCGTTTGGTTATATATACAACAAACGTGTACAGATACGAAAATAATAATAATTTTTTTTTTTACAAAATCCTACAGCTGTTAAACTACTTTTCTACATAGCTTCCGAAATTTTGTAGTTGATGTCATATATTCTGTGAATATTAAAGAATGACAACTGCAGGATCAGAAGTGACGTCTGTTATTTCGGAACAGACACCACATGTGTATATATAATATGCCGGTGACGGGCAATGATCCTATAATTAGTGGGGAGGGGTGGGCTAGTTTGAAGCCCTTACTCTTACGGTAATTAGTTTCATAACTACGAGTTTGAGTACTGTGGGCAGGGCGAAGCTGGGAATTTGTATCTGACGGGAGGCGTGCTTAGGTAATCCTTGCAGGTGCGGTGATCACTGTGTCCCCAGTGGTGTAGGGGTCAGCGCAACTGCCTTTAAAGCAGGAGACCCGGGTTCGAATCCCGGCTGAGTACACATTTTCAGCTTTGCCCAATCGCAGTTGATGTCATATATTCTGTGAATATAAAAGATTTTTATGCCTTCTTCATAAGAGATTGTCGACTGTGTGTTCAACCATGTGGTAAAATGTTCTTTCAGCTCGTCATCATCGTTCAAGTGTTGAACACCAAGGACAGATTTTAGGAGTAAGAAAAGATGGAAGTCCGAGCTGTACGGAGGATGGTCAAAAACGTCCCAGTGAAATTCCCGTAAGAGTTGTTTGGTCACATTCGCCGTATGAGGTCGGACATTATCGTGGCAAAAACAGCATTTTTGACAGTAATCCTCGGCGCTTGTGCTGTATAGCGCGGCGCAATTCCTTTATCGTCTCACAGTCACCATGTGTTTGGCCTCTTGGTAAGAAATCCATCAGCAAAATGCCTTTTCTATTCCAAAAAACGGTACACATGACTTTAGAGGTCTCGCGATTTAGGTCCGAATTGTGCCTCCATTCCATTCATTGGCTTTTTGTTTCAGGGATGTCGTACGATAACCAAGTTTCATCCCAGTGACTATCCGAGAAAGAAAACTATCGATTTCTTCATTGTAGCGTGTCAAAAAACTGAAGTGCACTACCAATCCGTCATGTTTTGTGTTGTTTGGTAACAATTTTGGGTGCCCAACGTGAGCAAAGTATTAGAAATTTCAGTTTTTCAGTGATCGTGAGATTTGCGGAGCTTCCATAGCAACGACATCAAGTGTAAACTGACGGGTGTGCATCATCTTTTCTTGAATTGTGTGAACCAGTTCATCAGTAACCATACACGAGACTCCACTTAGTTCTTCATCATGCACTTGATCACATCCTTCATTGAACAGTCTGACCCATCGCTAACCAATGAATCACTCATAGCATTTTCTTCGTAAACCTCACAGATTTGCCGATGAATTTCCTTTGGTTTAACTGTCTTTGAATTTAGAAAGCAAATCACACATCCGATTTCACGCGCGGTGTCATTTTCAATTATAAAGAAGCATTACAAAGCACACGTCGGCAGCGATCTGAAAATGGCGTACCTGTCTTTTTCTTGAGTCAGAGTTACTGCCGCGCATGCGCGGAACTGCGATCGTAGCGCTGCCGCGGATAGAAATGGAAACGGAACTTACTTTGTGGACGACCATCGTATCAGTCAACCTTCCACTGCTCATGTACAAATGTGTAACTCTATGCAGCTATTTTGTCTAATTTACTTTGTTTCTTCTTTACTAGAGTATAAAAGATTAAAAATACAGTTCTATGTATACATGAATGTGCACTGCCTACAAAAAAGTGAAGGAACCAGAAGCCATGATCAGATGTCAGTGCAGCTTTGGGTATATGAGCCATTCCATTTCAAAGCGAACAGCAGAAACCTTCCATTTTAATTTTATTTTTCTGCCGTACAAAGTAGACGTTGAGTTAATATCTTTGGAAAACTCGCAGCTATGATACACAAAACGCTTTCTGTTATACGAGACGCGTCCAGAAAGTAAATTCCGTTTCAATTTATTTCCGCTGCAGCGCTGTGATTGCATTTCCGCACATGCGCTGTAGACGATGTGTATCAAGGAGAAGAACGTTCGCCATTTGGAGATCGCTGTCAGTTACGTACGCTTTGTTTGTGCTTGATTGAAAATCCCGGCGCCTGTGAAATCAGGTCGGTGATTCGGTTTCTGAATGCGAGGAAAGTGAAACCAAGTGAAATTTATCGGCAAATTTGCGATGTTTACGGACCAAATGCGATGAGTGATTCGATGGTGAGAAGATGGGTCCGACAGTTAAATGGCGGGTGTAGTGATGTGCACGATGAAGAACGAAGTAGGCGTCCACCTTTGGTTATAGAAGAACTGGTTCATTTTCATCTGTTCTTACATCTCAAGTCTTTCCTTGGCGGTCATCACTTCACCAATGACGACGAGCTGAAAGAAACTGTTTCCAACTGGTTGAAGACACAGGCGGCAGATTTCTATGCATAAGGTATACAAAACCTGGTGCCACACTATGACAAATGCCTGCAAAATTTCGGCAGTTAAGTGGAAAAGTAGTTTAAGAGTTGTAGAATTTTGTGCAATAAAAATTTCTTCTGTATCTGTGTACAATTTCATTTTATTACCAAACGGAAATTACTTTCTGGACGCGCCTCGTATTTTAAGAGAAAGAGTAAAGTAATTTCATGCACTCACGCGATTTTGAAACTCATAGTTCGAAACTACTGAAAGTAAAATTTTCAAATAAATTACAAAATGAGGGCACTATTGTATAGATTGATATATTGACGCGGTATTTGTCATCTTTTGTCTATATAATGCATGTTAAATGGAATAAAATGGATGCCATATTGTTCAGCATTTGATTTCAGTTGTCTTGAATCGAGATCTGTAGAACAAATGAAACGTATGTAGAAACTGCGCCAAATTCTCCGGCTGCTCTGCACCGTATTGTACGCAGTCAGTCCTTACGGCCGCTGTTGACCGTGTCCATCTGCGAGACATATTCCCCTTGAGTGACGGCAGCCCGCCGCACACTAACGTGGAAGTGCTGCGCAAGCTTACTTATTTGTTACTTAATTTTTTCCACGTTGATGATAAGGGGCTCCATGATACTTAAAACGAGAATCAATTTGTAATTAAAAAGGAGTTCAAGCTTATGTAAGTAGAATCTCACTACACTAGTCTGTTGTTGGTGGATTACGAAATGAATATATTCTGAAATGATTTGAAACATGATTGACAGTAGGCTGTTCTATCTAGTCCCAAAAACTGTGCAGGCGGGAACGTTAAATCAACTTCTGTGAGCTATGAGAATACATACAGATTTTTTTTTCGTTATATACTGGAATAACAAAAAATGTTCAAATGTTTGTAGAGCTTATGGGACTCAACTACGGGGTCACCAGTCCCTAAACTTAAAAACTAGCCAATACTAAGGACGGCGCAAATATCCATGCCCGAGGAGGGATTCGAACCCCCGACCGTAGTGGCGGTGCAAACTGTGACTGACGCGCCGCAGTACGCTCGGCCACCGCGGCCGGCCTGGGATGACAGATTTGTACTGAATTAATAAAACATTTGTTTGAAAATTTCCACTTGTCCTTGTGTTTTTGAGCATTCAGGGTTTTTCCGTAAGAGCGTGCAAAAATTAACAGACGTGGAGGCTGCTCCACTTTTGAGGTAGCAGCCTACAGTCTGAGATGCCGGCTTACGAAGACAATAGGAATGCAATCACATTACTCTTATTTAAATTTGTTACAGTTTACTGCAAATATAACTGACACAATGAATGTAGCCGGCCGCGGTGGCCGAGGGGACGGAGGCGCTTCAGTCACGGTCTGCACGGCCACTACGGTCGGGGGTTCGAATCCCCCCTCGGGCATGGATATTTGTGCCGTCCTAGTTCGTAAGTAGTTCATAAGTAGTTTGTAAGTTTAGAGACTGATGACCCCGTAGTTAAGTCCCAAAAGCTTAACAAACATTTGAACATTTAGACAAATTCGGTTCCATGTCTTCTTAAGCCGGCTTCTCCGACCACAGATTCCCCTACCTTAAATTGCTTAATGGCGAATTCTCTCTGTCCTCTTCAACTTTTACAGAAACACACCGTGTAAAGTAATGTTTCTCACCCTGTGGATCGTGACCCCCAGGAGGTTGCAAAGACTTGCTCTGGGGGTGGCCGTCACTGGAGGAAGTAGCTGCACCATAAAACAACCGGACCAGTGCATGTCTGAATGCAAGGGGTTCCGAATACACAGGACTAAATGAAATTTATTTATGCAAAAATGTATGTAATTCCTTGTTTAACATTATTTCTTAATTGAAGATTGTTTAATAATCAAGTGTGTTTACGATAAATAAGTACAAAGCCTAAAAACTGTTTACAGGAACCAACCGATAAGTAAATGAACAAGATGCAATAATTAAATCTAAGAAATTCTGAAATGGATCTACTTCTTTATGAAGTATTTGTAGAGACGGACCTTTCTTAATGAGCATAATTCGCTTCTATGTCTTGCCTGAAATACGAAACAATCGTTATACAAAATTTATTTTTCGGTCAGTATTCCTATAAAAATATGATTAATGTCATCCATTCCGAAAAATAAAAATAAAAACAATCCAGAAAATTTCAAGGAAATTGTATCAATAGAGAGAAAATTAAATTTCTTGCTTCTGAGATGCCAAACATAGTTTTATTAAGCAACCTAATAATGATGGCGCTTAGGGGGATTTCTCTAGAATATTTATTCTTGGAAGGAGGAAGTCGGATTATTTTTACTTGCAAGGGGTTCGTAATTTCGAAAAGGTTAAAAACACTAGTATAAAGGATCAGAAATCATTATTTTCAACACGGATCTATCAGGTTCTGTATTGAAAAGCAATGTATTGTTTTCTCTAAATAAGATGTAAATATGTATATATATATTCAGGTGTATTGATAATAATTAATATTTTATCATCACTGTATTGATCTTGGATGTTGTTTGTTGATTACGAAATGTACTTCTTTTGAATTGGCTTGGTGCATAATTGATATTTACAAATTGTGCAGGCGGAAAAAGTTAAATCGACTCGTATGACCAGTCAGAATACATATAGACTTTTTTTCATTAATCAGTACACACACTGAGATTTCAGATTTGGACAATGTTTTATGATTTTTATTGAAAATTTCAACTTATGTGTCTTTCAGCATACCATAGTAGCAGCTTCAAAGTAAAGCCTGTTTTGTAAATAGACACAAAGATCTCTTTTCGGTAAACATGTTTTTTTTTATGAACACAAAGTATCTGGAAAGTCATTTAACACATCAGGAATGAAACACAAACTAACTTGAAGCTATAACCTTGCTTGCTAGTTAACATGCTCATGCAGTTTTGGAATGTTTCCTACTACTTACGGGATTGTACCACCATGGCGGCTGGCGAACACCACAGGAAAGACATGCAAAAAAGGAAGTGAGTACCAATTAGAAACATCAAACCCCGGAATAATGACAATCGGAGAAGCTCCAAAACACACGAGTCGCTTGCTAAATGTTTGCGTCAAGTGAGCTTTGCCACAACTTAAGAAGATACCTGCACCAGATGTTCTCAATAAACTACTAAACTCACGTTTCGATTGTTGCCACCGTTATGGTAAAGCACAAAAATTAGCAATGTTGAATTCTTCGTCTTTCTTCTTTCGTAGGCTATTACATAAAAACTGGGTGGTCTCAGACACAGCTAACCTAGTCAGTTCATATGTCGAAGGTCACTCGTGTACCATCCAGTTTTTAGGAAAATCATCCCTAAAGTTGATGCCCCTGTCGTCAACCCTCAACTACTTTTATTACATATACAAGGTCTGGTCAAAAAAATTCACGGACGTTCGTAATTTCACGGCAATCGAGTGTTGAAATGCGGTTGGTATCAGCGCACATGCATGTGCCGAATATGTAACTGACGGAAGATTCATTGTTCAGTGAGTAGAAAGTTTTGTCTTACGTTTTATATTTTTCAGATGAGAGAAGAGCAATTCGTCTGCATTAAATCTTGAGTGAAACTGGAGGAAAAAAAACCCTTTCCAGAGAAACACCAAATGATACAGGAATTTTACGGTGATGAATGGATGAATGCTTAAACAATACTCGGTGCTGGGAATTGTTCACGTGGTTTGAAAATGGCCGGATGGAAGTTAAAGATGACCTTGTTCAGGAAGCTCTTCGACATCTAGTAACGACGCTCGTATCAGGATCGTCAATGATGATGTGTATGCTTCTCCAAGACTGACTGTCCGAGAGAACATAACTTTTCAATTGGATAACATCAATATATTCTGACATAGCATCGTGCAGTGCATCGCGTTGCCGCCACGTTCGTCCCACGGCTCATGTGTTAAGACCAGAAAGACCATCGCTTCACAATCTGTGAAGAGCTTTTGGATCGCGTAAATGACCACGAGGCGTCCTTTGAGACAATCATATCTGGTGATGAGACGTAGGTTTAGGATTGAGACCAAGGATGAACCTTCATAATGGATCGGAAAAGGTTCTGCAATACAAAAAAGCTCGTCAAGTCAGGTCTAATGTCAAAGCGAAGCTGATAGTTTCCTCTGATTTTAAAGGAGTATGTAATTATGAATTCGTGCCACAGAAGCAAACTGTTAATGGTATTGTCGGAAGATGTTGCGATGCCTGCGATGAAATGTGAGAAAGAAGCAGCATGAAATGTAGCGAGGCAATTCTTTGCCCTTCCATATCGATACTACACTCGATCGTTCATCCCCGTTGGTGCTTGACAATTACACAAAAAGGGAAACCACTGTACTGCCTCATCCTCGCATTCTCCAGGCCTGGAACCTGCGGACTATTTTTGTCCAAAGTTGGAAACCCCGTTGAAAGGGTAAAGATATGCAAGGACAGACGAGGTAAAAGAAAATTCGCGGCCATGCGTTTGGCACGGTCCATCAAGAGGCGTACCAAAACTGCATCCGGACGTGCAAACGGCATCAGGAGTAAATACAAATAAACAATCCCTGAGACGGATTTTCATCTTGAATATGTCATATCATTATTGATAAATATGAGGCATTGAATTAAAATTTGTGATGCTACCGGGAATCTAACACGGACCTCCATGCTTAATAGGCAGACGTCTTACCACTAGACCACCGCATCACAGAAGCTGAATTAAAATTTGTGACGTGACGGAAATCGTGCTTACCCTATTCCGAGGCGCCTTAATCGCTAGTGATGCGGTGGTCTAGCGGTAAGACGTCTACCTAGTAAGTGTGGAGGTCCGGGTTCACTTACCGGTCGCATCACAAATTTTAATTCAATGCTTCACATTTATCATTTATGTCTTTGTATCAATTGCGGATGAGACTATTTCGAAGGACACCAGGCACAGTAAGTGAAAGGCAAGCGCAGAAAAATGTTGTGGACGAAGTTCCAGAATTTTTTGAACAGACCTCGTATTTAAGGAGCATTACGTAACAAGTACGTAAGTATCCTGAAGACAATATTGTCTCAATTATGGGACGTAAGGAGAGCTCCTCTCGCTCCCAAGCCCAAATCTGAACAGCTGTGTTCAGACACAGGTGTGATGTCATCGCATGGGCCTGCTGAGACGGCAGTGGCCGGGTACTCACAGTGATCTTGGTCTGGCCGAGCGCGGGCGGCACGTCCAGGTCCTTGGGGATGAGCACGTGGCCGAAGTTGTGGCGGTACTGCACGCACCACACGGCCAGCCAGTCGATGTCGTACACCGTCAGGTTGCCCGGCAGCTGGATCTCGATGTCCTCGCCCTGGTAGCCGCGCAGCGGGTCCAGGCTGCAACACGGCACCAGCAGCTATCAGCTGGTCGTAACAAGATAAATCAATCAAACGTGAAGGCCGTAAACTCCACAAAATACCTAGGAATTACCATTACTGCAGACTTAAACTGGAAAGAACACGTAGATAATGCCGTGGGAAAGGCGAACCAGAGACTGCGTTTTATTGGCACAACCCTTAAAAAATGCAACAGAACTACTAAAGAAACTGCACACACTACGCTTGTCCGTCCATTTTTTGGAGTATTGCAGCCCACTGAGGGATCCTTATCAGGTGGGTTTGACGGAGGACATCGAAAGAGTCCAAAGAAGGGTAGCTTGTTTCGTATTGTCACGATACAGCGGAGACGGCGTTACGGAAATGATACAGGATCTGGGATGGGAATCATTACAACAACGGCGCTTATCACTGCGGAGTGGGCTACTTATGAAACTCCAATCGCCAACATTCTCCTCCGAATGCGAAAATATATTGTTGACTCCCACTTACATAGGTAGAAGCGATCATCAGAATAAAATACGAGAAATCAGAGCTCGAACGGAGAGATTCAGGTGTTCTTTCTTCCCGCGCGCTATCCGAGAATGGAATGGGAGATAAATAGTATAATGGTGGTTCGATGAACCCTCTGCCAGGCACTTAAATGTGATTTGCAAGTATCCCATGTTGATGTAGATGTAGATGTCGTCTTTTATTCTTCACTTTAACCTAACTGTTAATTAAAACCACTCACAATAAAATGTTTATGAAAGAAACGATTCTCGTTATTTTATCGCTATAATTTCCATTCGACAATGCTTTGTCAACTACGATAGACCTAGAAAGCCAGTAATGTATTTGGTACATTGCTTTCATTACAAGAACTGGCCTCGGAAATGGTGATCGCATCTGGGGAAGTTGGGAAACAGGGGCTGGATCGGGTAATGAGGGTAGTAGGATAGGAAAAGCAGATCCCGGAAAGTTGGAAGAAAGCAATATTCAAGAAAGGAAACATAAAGGAGTGCAGAAATTACAGTTACACTGATGTCGCACTGTCAAAAGGTGTGAGAAGATATTGGAAAGTAGAGTTTGGGCAAAAGTCAAGAGGGAAATGAGAGAAGAGCAGTATGGATTCCGACTTGGAAGATCGACTGTGGACCTTATACTTGCAGTAAGGCAGCTCCAACAACTACATTATGAATATAGGGAGGACCTGCTGTGTGTGTAGGAAAGAGGTTTGGGAAGCATTCGAAGTTTGGGGAGTGTGAAAATAGACTGTAAACAGGGTTATGGAAGTGTATTATGGGAGTATTAGTTGTGTGAATTTAGGATAGGGAAGAACAGAATGGTTCAAACAACTGAGCGGACTGAAGCATTCAGTACAATGTCAACTCAAATGTTCAAATGTTTGTTAAGCTTAAGGGACTTAACTACGGGGTCATCAGTTCCTAAACTTACAAACTACTTATGAACTACCTACAACTAAGGACGGCACAAATATCCATGCCCGAGGGGGGATTCGAACCCCCGACCGTAGTGGCCGTGCAGACCGTGACTGAAGCGCCTCAGTCCTTTCGGCCACCACGGCCGGCGCAATGTCAACTCATCTCTTCATTGTGGTCATGGATGACACAATGACAAACGTAACAGGGAAAACTGTGGGAGAAAAGTTGAAAGCAATGGTGTCTAGACGATCTCATGGTCTGGGACAACAAGAGGATCAAATCCAGGAGCAGCTGGATGGTTGGGAAGGAACAGCGAGAGAATACGAAGTTCAACACCCGTAAATGTGAGTTAACCACCAGGACAAAGGGTAGACCAGTGAGGGGAATAATACTAGGAGGTGAATAGCTGAAGAAGGTTGAAAGCTTCAAGTACCTGGGAAGTGTAATTGAGAAACATGGGAGAGATAACAAGGGGATTACAGAACGCGGCAGACAGGCAGCAGTATTTCTAAGAAGCGTTAGGTCTTTAGTGTGGGGGTAAGAACGGACAACAGAAAAGCAAAGGAGTTATTATATTACGATATTGACCTATGCGTCTGTAATTTGGGCAACAAAGAAAAGAGATATGGAATAATGCAAGCAGGGGAAATGAAATTTCTGCGAAGGGGTAACAAAAAGAGACAGGATGAAGAATGCGAACATTATGGAAATAGAGAGGAGCGCTTACAGGATAGGATCGAGACATCATGACTGCAGTGGTATGGCCATTTAAAGAGACTGGAGGAGAAGAGGACTTCAAGAGAAAACACGAAATACGGATGCAGAAGAAACGACCAAGAGGAAGATCAAGCGATAGATGACCAAAACGAGTGGATCATTGTATCAAGAAGAGAGGAGAGGATTGAGTCTGAGTGATAACAGAGAGATGGTGGGAAGACGGGACAGAGTGGCGGGGCTTGTGTTCCAAACATACCCAGCCTGTGGCTGGAAATTGTGGAAGATGATGATGAATGGTTTTGACAATGTTGACCGGAATTCACTTCAAATTCTAATGTCAGCAAATGCAAAATATAGGGGACAGGGGGTTATTTACAACTTTTATAGATGCCACAGCAGCGCATGAAAGGGACGCAATGGCGTGAAAAGGATTAAGACAGGGTTGTTGCCTTTCCCCAATATTATTCATTCTGCATATTGAGCAAACTGTGAGGAAAAGCATGAAGACATTTGGAGAAGGAATTAAAGTTCGGGGAAAAGAAATAAAAACTTTTCGGTTTACTGATGACATAGTCATTCTATTACATACAGGAAAGGACCTGAAAGAGCGATTGAACGGAAAGAACAGTGTGTTGAAAGAAGGGTATAAGATGAAGACAACAGCAAAACATGATTAACGGAATGTAATCTAAGAAAAACAGGCAATGCTGAAGGAATCAGATTAGGAAACGAGACAAAGTTGGTTGATGAATTATGTTATTGGGCAGTATAATAAGATGGTCATAGTAAAGAAGATCTAAAACGCAGAATGACAATGGGAAGGAAAGCGTATCTGAATAAATCTTTTAAACTGCATATAAATTTAATTTTATGGAGGTTTTTTTTCTTTCTTTCAAAAGACATATGTCTGGAGTGTATCCATGTACCGGAGTGAAACATGGACAAGAAATACTTCAGACAGGAAGAGGATTGAAGCTTTTGAAATGTGGTGCTACAGGACAATCATTAATATTAGATGGGTAGAACGAGTAACTAGTGAGGAGATACTGAACAGAATTGGGGAGAAAAGAAGTTTCTAGCATACCTGGACCAAAAGCAGGGATAGATTGATTGCACACATTCTGAAACAAAGGAATCGTTAGTTTAGTACTTGAGCGAAATGTATGGGGAAAAATCGTTGAGGGAAACCAAGAGAAGAATACAATAACCGGGTTCAAATGGATGAGGGTTGCCGTTCTTACTAGGAGATGAAAAGGCTTGCACAGGATACTCTGGAGAGCTACATCAAGCCGGTCTCCGGCATAAATGTTTAGTCACAGCTGCCGCTAACAACCCAGAAGCCGGCCGCGGTGGCCGAGGGGACTGAGGCGCTTCAGTCACGGTCTGCACGGCCACTACGGTTGGGGGTTCGAATCTCCCCTCGGGCATGGATATTTGTGCCGTCCTAGTTCGTAAGTAGTTTATAAGTAGTTTGTAAGTTTAGGGACTGATGACCCCATAGTTAAGTCCCATAAGCTTTACAAACATTTGAACATTTTTTGAACAACCCAGAAGACAATCATTCTACCCAGGCAGACGCTGGGTGGCCGAAGTAACTTGTCACAGTATCCGCTGACAACCCACAACAACAATAATAAACGTTGGCTTCGAACCAAGATTGAAAAACGATTATTTTGGTCATCTGGGCAACCACAGCTTAAATAATAATTTCTGAAAACTGAAATATTGAAAAACTTTAATGAACGTAAAAGAATAGAAGATCTCTGTCATAATGTTGATAAAGCATCTCAAGCAGAGACGGATAAAGTGAAGGAGACATGTGCGGCAATGACAGTAGGTAAAGATAACATTTTGACGAATTTACTGAAGAGTCACTTGTGGAAAATATCAATTCCCCCCCTCCCCCGCAGCAATCAAGAAATGAAGGGTTCAATTACTACCGAAAGTTTATAGAACATTATATTATTATACGAAAGGTTTTATTAGTTTCAGATGTTTGTTAAGCCTAAGGGACTTAACTGAGGGGTCATCAGTGCCTAAACTTACAAACTACTTATGAACTACCTTATACTAAAAGACAGCACAAACATCCATTCCTGAGGGGGGATTCGAACCCCCGACGGAGAATGGCCTCACGCATCGTAGCATAGCGCCTCAATGCTCTCGGCCTCGCCGCCGCTATTTTATTAGGTTGTTGTGGATCCATTTCACCTGAAGTGCCATCTTCAGAAAATCTGCGAAATATACATAAAATTGACCGTTGTCAATTACGTGGGTAGATTTTTGGTGATAGGCCTTTTTTCGATACAAAATTTAATATTTACGTCCATATCACATCAGTGGATAATGTCACACAGTCACATAACAATATATAATGTAAGAAACTGCCACCTGCCACACATGTACTACGTGCATACTTACCATATTTATTTTTATATATATATATTGCTATGTATTAACTATTTTACGATGTTTTTTAAAACCAGTCATAAACAAACCGTTAATTTTAAGACTTTATGTTGTTGCATATTGTTCTATTGTAAAAAAATATTGTAAAAAAAATTGTAAAAAATATGCCGTGCGTGTAAAATATGGAGGGCAACACATGCCCAACCGACCTCTGCTACTACCTGCCCACTTTCTCTGGCAATAGTATTGCACGTAAACTAAACTGTGAAAAATGTGTTCCATCCGTCTATGGGGGTTAAACAATGCATACCATACTAGTATAAAAAGTATGGTTCTTTATAATTTGACATTGTTATAATTCATGTAATATATTTACAATGACGGTTGACTTCTTGTTGTTTTAGCATTGATAATGGCAAGTCCTACCGAAATCTAGATCTGCAAAATAAAGCAGTTTCATACAAAAAGAAGAATGAATGTTGCAAATCACCCATTTGGATTTCATAAATACAGTCATGGGGGCAAATAACCTTTATGGAAGGCAATCTGATTTTTATTTTACGTTTTACGATGGTGTCTAACCTGTTGATAAAGCGTAAAATAAAAATATTACGAAACGTAAGTGCGGAACTAAATCTCACCTTGTTATTATATGTCAATGCGACATTTCCAACTTTTCATGTGGACGTAAATAGTAAATTTACTATCACTAAAAATCTACCCACTTAAGGGTAAAACGGTATGTAAAAAATGTATATTTTGCAGATTGTCTGAACCTGTCACTTTAGATGAAATGGATCCATAACAATAGAATAGAAACCGTATAAAATAATAGGATTTGGTATAATATAATGTCTATTACAGAAAATTAGTATCCACAGTGTAAGGAGATCAGCACCCACGTCTAAATCTTCACGACTACTCTGAAATTCAGGTTTAAGTGTTGTAAACAAGATGCACAGAAAGCCTTTAGTTTCTCGTTCGTTGCACTCTCGAAAACTCACAAGGAAAACGGACATAAAAATCTTTTAGTGTATGATACATTTGAGTGATTGCTAACAACATTGAAATGTGGCTTCGTCAAATTGAATTCAGTATTACGCATACGTTTACATACCTGTTTCTGTCCAAAACACCTTAGGTCGTACTTGCTTGCGAAAAAAATATTGTGTCACGATGACAGTTTTGTAATCTGAAATATCCTCATTGTACGTAGAAAAACCAAGATAATACAAGTGAACATCGACACTAGAGGCCTGGAATCGTCAACGCCCATTTAGTTTATCCACAAATTGAATCTGTGGCATGTTGAATGGGGGATCGTACTTTATTTTCATGGCCATCAAGCACGGGTATGAGCTCTGATTTCTCTTACTTTTTCACGATGGTCATTTATCCCTATGTAGAGAGTCATCAGAATGTTTTGGGCTTCGGAGAATAAAATTAGGAATTGATATTTCACCGCTACCGACGGAGATACGAGTTCTTCCTGGGGTATATATATATATATATATATATATATATATATATATATATATATATATATATATGTGTGTGTGTGTGTGTGTGTGTCTAGCGTAAGTTGAAATAGTTTGTAAGTCCAGGGACCGATGACCTAAGCAGTTTGATCCCTTAAGTTTAGAAACGTTTGAATTTGATTAATATTTCGTAAAAAACAAAGCACGCTTTTGCCACTCAATTCGCTTACAGTATCCATAACGCTCTCCCTCATCTTTCGTGATTATGCAAAGCGAGCTGCTCTTCTCTGTTCTGTTTCGCTGTCTTCCATGTGACTCCCAATAGCGACCCACCGCTCGTCTGCCCCGCATTACTCTGTGAAGAGTGGATCATAATGCAACTCAAGAGTCACTATACTCTTTGCTTTCTTGGCTCACTGACTAACTCGCAGTGCAGTGCTCTTGAATTGCTCATTGATACATCCTCTACCCTTCTTATCTGTAATGCTACAAGCTTATCGAATACTAATGATGGAGACTCCATCATTGCTTTGGTTGAAATACTCCTTCACATCTAATCCTTTTCTCTCTTTACATTCAATTAACTGATATGTGTATGCTGTTGCAGAATCATTTTGGACTTGGATAAATAAGATAGACGATTCTCATACGCTTCCATCAGAATTATTTCTGAAACAGTCTTTCATTATTTTAACGTTGCAAAATACTTCTCTTGACTGATCGATTTTACTAATTTTTTCCACTTTTCCTTCCCATTTTAATTTTTCCTTGTTTGTTTTCTACACTTTCCTTTCCAGAGGCACCTTACCCTAGGAAACCTCGTATTTTCAGCCTAGTTACGATTATGCACACCGCTGGAAAGTTTTGTAGTGCTTAATTTCTGAACCCTTTAATGCATAGTGTAGCTTATCAGCACCATACCTTATGTTTTCGATTATCTCTCAAACTGATCAACATTTTACCACAAATTCATTTGTAGGTGCTACTATACATAGTGTTACACATGCAAGTAGCTCGTTCTAGAAATAATAAATTGAAGAGTGCTACTGAATCAGTTGGACAGTTACCTACATTGAGTTACTACTAACACGTGCATCTGCTTACATTAGTATTCCTCCTTTACCATCTAAAATTAGTCAATCACATACTACTGTTACATTATGAGTTACTTTCTGGTAAGATTAGAGCCATAATAGTGACATTTACTGCATTGGATACATCATTGAAGCACTATATAGCTGACTAGCTATGAACTTTTGTTGCTAGTAGTGCACAATAATTTAAAGTTTTTTTCTTCAATATTTATCTTAGTATATACGCACTATACATTAATCGTGGTAGTTTTTATAGCTTCAAATAGAAAGCCAGGCATTAATGTGTTAATATACCCTTATATTAAACCAACACATCGTGACGTGACGCACATCCCAACAATACAGGCATCTCTGCAGCAGGTCACGCCGTTGCTTAGCAATAGTTTGAGACGAGAAATTCACGTTTTGCAGGGAGACAAACCGAGGTTCGTTAACGGTCAGAAGGTAAGCCATCAACAAAAATATACGTTAACTAAATTCCAGTTCGAAAAACCACACACGTCAAATTTATTGCTAATATCTGTGTGCATATAATATAAATTGTGAGAAGCATAGATAATTTCCAAGAATGTTTGTATATCGAAGTCACCGGGCATTAAACGATGTACATCGAACGAGTGAGGACAAATAGATATCGCGGTTATTGTCGCGAGAGTAATGAAGTATGTTTATATTAGTAACTAAAGAAACGACAAAAGACGAACGTTTACGAACGTAAAGTTCCTCAGAAATGAGGGTTACATTTAGCTTAGGGTAGAGGCGACATAGTTTGATAATGCTGACAACGAATGTTCGCTGTGCAATGATAATTAATTTACTGTCCGGTCTAGGGTACATTAAAGAACCTGTCAACCATAGAGCATTAAATCATTAATTAAAACAGTCAACACGAAAGATTATACCTCTAATTCTTCGTGACTGAACTTTTGTCTCCAAAAGCACCACACTACGCCGCTGCTGCCGTAAGTAACATTTTACTGAAATGAAAACATTACTTACTTTAAATGCAGATCCAGCTGTGTGGTTGAAAGGTACACTTATCCGGTTAGTGAATTAGTTATCCTCGTACAGCGAACATTTCATTTCCAACTGTACATTAGTACACTATGTTCATGCTACCGCAAGAAAAAGTTAACCTTGTAATGATCGATTAATAATCGCACGTTTTATATATATCGTCTGAGGCCCGGCACCTTCGTTACGTAAAGAATCGTAGGAATTATATATTGTTCGATTAGTAGAATATGTCGTTACGGTGTCTTGAAGCTCGCGCTTTACTTACGCAGCTAATAAAAAAGAATACAGTTTACAATTTCTAACGATTATAATCTAATTTTAAACATGGAGGTACTTTTAACCGATTTTTTTTTTTTATTTTAATCCGTAGATCATTTTTAAAGTGAATTCAATTTAGTTTGAAATTGTTGTTAGTGCATACTATGCGACAGATGTGATTGACCTGTGATTAAATGTTATCTACGGTTGGCATAGTGACAATTGTGAGCTATGATGTTTCTGGGAGTACAGCTTAAATTTCTCGTAGAGAAAGTAGCAGCTGTTGTTTTGGTCTTCAGTGCAAAGACTGGTTCGATGCAGTTCTCGACGATACCCTGTCCTTTCAACCTGCTTACTGTACTCGTCTCTCGTTCTCCCTCAGCCATTTTTACCCCACATACTTCTTTCTAATGCTAAGTTCACGATTAGCTGATGTTTCATAATGTGTCACACTAACTTATCTCTTCTCTTAGTCAGGATATGCCAGAAACTACTTTTCTTCCCAATTCTGTCGAGCACCTCATTACTGACGCGACCTATTCACCTAATCTCAATCTTCAACATTCATCTGTAGCACCACATTTCAAAAGCTATCATCTTTTTGTCTGAGCTCTTTATCGTCCACGTTTCATCCCCATACAATGCTACACTCCAAACAAATGCTTTCAGAAATGACTGCCTAACATTAAAACTAATATTGGATGTCAACAAATTTCGTTTCTTCATAAACGCTTTTCTTCCCTCACCCTTTCTGTATTTTATGTCTCCTTTACTTCGTCAATCAGAAGTTAATTTTCTCTCCAAATAACAAAATTCATCTACTAATTTTATTGTCTCATTACCTAATCCAATTCCTTCAAAATTACCTGATTTTCTTGGGCTACATTCTATTACCCTTATTTTGCTCTTGTTAATGTTCATCTTATAATCTCCTTTCAAAACCCTGCCCATTCCGCTCAACTACTCTTCTAGATCGTCTGCTGCCTCTGACAGAATTACAATGTTATCAGCAAACTGAAAAGTTTTTTTCTTTATCCTGAACTTTCATTCCTTCTCCAAATTTCTCCTTGCATTCCTTCACAGCTATTTCGGAGTTATGCATCGCATCTAAAAATATTCCATGCAAAAGTCCTTGAGACTTTAATTTTGAGTAACATTTGTTTGAATTTTGTTTTCGATATTTTGACTCTGAAATCTGGTACACAAGACTAAAGATATAATTCTTCAAATGGCTCTACCGTCATATTGTTTTCCTGTAAGTCGTTTCATGGAGGTTCGAAGAATGATTTGAGGTTGATATTTCATCTAGGAATGAATATATCATAGGATACTATATCCATAATTAATAATCGATTCATTGTTATCGGAATTGGATTCGTTATTTCCGAACGCGACCCCAATGCATGATTTTTTTCCGTAGTTTAATTTCTGTGAAAGAATCTTCCAAAAAGGGTGAAAAGAAAAAAGAAATTATAAAAATAAAAATCGCACTAGCCTGTTTTTTCGGCCTACTTTGGCAAATATTTCAAAGAGAAATAATAGAAATATAAATAATGTAAATTTAAATATTTTAAAAAATACATATTACTTTATAATATTCATATATTACATTTCTGTTGTTTTATCAAATAATTTATAATGTTTTATATATATAACTTTATATTTTTTTTTCTTGGTCATTTGGCGCTTCTATGTGAGGGCTGTTAGTGGCAAACCACCCGCTTTGTCCACTGCCCTTCCCTCCTCACTAGATCCGGAGCTGATTTAGAGCTATGTTGTTCCTCTGCCCCTTCCTTTCTGACTTTTAATTGTATTTCGCGTTGCTGCAGTTTGTTTGGACCAGCTGGCTTGCCAGTGTTGTCCAAGTTAAAAGCGAAGGTAAAGCTGTAGTCCCATATTATAGCCGAGTAGATGTGCGTCTAACGCACAACATAAAGGTATCATTATTTGACTGTACTTGAGACAGCTTGGCCTCTGCTTCACGTGAAACGAAACCCAGTGAAATTATAGCAGATGAGGAAGAATACATAATGTAATGTTTTCATCTGGATTATTATTATGGTGATGTTCGCGGAGAGGGATCGTGTGAAATTCAGCTTTTGTCCTTTTCTCTTATGACGTCTTGCAAGCTATAGATGAAGGGGAAGAGGCGTACTGCATATTTTTCGATAGGCGTTCGACACGGGACCGTACCGTAGTCTGTTAACGAATGTACGAGCATCTGGAATAGGTAGCAAAATATGTGAATGGCTGGAAGACTACTTAGGTAATAGAACACAGCACGTTATCCTCGATGGCGAGTATTCATCAGAAACAATGCTATCGTCAGGAGTGCCCCACGGAAGTGAGATAGGACCATTATTGTTTTCTATCTATATAAATGACGTGACGGACAGAGTTGCAATCTGCGAATGTTTGCTAATGATATTGTGGTGTACAGGGAAGTTTCATCACTGAAATTTACAGCTGATGAATCGTAGCTAAGCTGATGAATCGTAGCTAAGCTCTAAATGTAGAAAAATGTATGATGATTCAGATGAGTACGAGAAACAATCGCGTAATGTTCGAATACAGCGTTAGTACTGTGCTGCTTGACAGAGTTGCGTCAATTAAATATCTAACCTTAACTCTGCACAGCGATATGAAATGGAACAAGCATATAAGGACACTCATGGGAAGGCAAATGGTCTACTTCCGTTTATTGGGAGAATTTTGGGAAGATGTGTTTCGTCTCTAAAGGAGACTGCATATAAAACGCTTGTGCGATCTCGCCTTGAGTATTGCTAAAGTGTTTGGGATCTCCAGCATATCGGTTTAATGGAAGATATAGAAGCAATTCAGAAGTGGGCGGCTATGTTTGTTACTGTAGGTTGTATCAATGTGCGAGTGTTACTGAGATGCTGGGAGCTGAAATGGGAGCCGCTTGAGGGAAGGCGACGTTCTTTTCCGAGGCACACAGGGCCGGAATTTTAAGCGGATTGCAGAGCGATTCTACTGCCGCCAACTTCCTTTTCGCGTAAAGACCACGAAATTAAGATCAGAGAGATTATGGCTCGTACATATGCATTTAAAAATTCATTTTTCCTTCGTTCTACATGTGAGTGCAAGAGGAAAGCAAGTAAACTATTTACAGATGTTGCTGGGTGCCCTTTCCTTTTCTGTGGAAGATTTTCTTACTGTTTTGCCAAGATCGCTTGTTTATTTACCACAAACAAAGGTGCGCCACGAAGTGGTAGCAAACGAAGATATATTTAAAAGTATGGGGTGTACAAACTCCATTTCGGCGACTGTGGATGTTTTTATGTTGGGCGAAGGGGTAGATCGTTGTTTATTATTTTCCGAGAACATACAGGTAACCACAATAAAACTTAATTTGGTGAGAACTTCCGAGAAAACAAACATAAAATCCAAGATATTCCACAAAATATGAAGATCCTACATAAAGCGCCCACAGGAAAGAAATTAAACATCCTAGAGAATATAGAGATTTATCAACATTTAAAACATCACAAGAAAAATGTTCTTAACGATCAGCTGGAGATGGTGGATATTAACTTTTTAAATATTTTTGATAAGGTGATGTGAGGTTAGGAGTATGACAGTTAGATACTACTGTCATAGATAATGTGCTAGTGTCGGGCCCGGTGGTCTTGGGGTAAAGCGCTCGACTAGAAACAGAAGGGTCGCGAGTTCAAAACCCGATTGCACCTCGGATTTTTCCAGTCTGCGTTCCTTCACCTCTCAACGCTGTGAGGAGTCACTAGAAACGACACGTGGTTCGGATATTACGTTAAGCTGTAGGCCCCCTTTCCCCGGTTGGATAACTGGGGTAGCTTAGGGACACGCAAGTCGCCGAAGTGGCGTCTAATTGAAAGACTTGCACCAGGCCAATGAGCCACACGAAATTATGTGACATATGGTAGTGACATCACTAACCATGAATGCCACCTAGCGCTCTGTGCGGTAACTGCTTTCCGTAAGTTTATCGTTAGTCCGCGGAGTTGGATTTAATGTGGTGTGAGAAGTGTGTCGACGGCCGTTTATGTTATGGGGGGGAGGCATGTTTGATTTTATTAAGTGACTATGTAATTTTGTGTATTTCACAACCCTACGGAACGCCGTATAGACGGAGCTACACACTATTAATATTAGTGGATACACCACGGTTCCACAAGTATATGTACCGGGTGATCAAAAAGTCAGTATAAATTTGAAAACTTGATAAATCACGGAATAATGTAGATAGAGAGGTAAAAATTGACGCACATGCTTGGAATGACAGGAGGTTTTATAGGAGCAAAATAAAATAAAAAGTTCAAAAATGTCCGACATTCATCTGATCAGAAAAGCAATAATTAGCATAAAATTAAGACAAAGTAAAGATGACGATCTTTACAGAAAATGCACAATATGTTCACCATCATTCCTCAACAATAGCTGTAGTCGAGGAATAATGTTGTGAACAGCACTGTAAAGCATATCAGGAGTTGTGGTGAGGCATTGGCGTCGGATGTTGTCTTGCAGCGTCCCTAGAGATGTCGGTCGAACACGATACACTTGCGACTTCAGGTAACCCCAAAGCCAATAATCGCACGGACTGAGGTCTAGGGACCTGGGAGGCCAAGCATGTCGAAAGTGGCGGCTGAGCACACGATCATCACCAAACGACGCGCACAAGAGATCTTTCACGCGTCTAGCAACACTTTTTGTTCTAATAAAACCCCATGTCATTCCAAGCATGTGTCAATTTTTACATCTCTACCTACATTATTCCGCGATTTATTAAGTTTTCAAATTTATACTGACTTTTTGATCACCCGGTATATCAAAAATAAAATGTATAAGCTGTGATTTTAGTGCTTATAGGTAGTAAGTGGCTGGTACGTTGATTGATCTTCTCATTTTATAGATCTGATGATGGCTGCGGGATCAGTTGGAACCGGTTATCGTGGTAAATAAATAAGCGATCTGGGCAAAACATTAAAAATAGTTCCACAGAAAGCAAGTATCTAATAGTGGTAGTAGGTACGCTTCGGCACGCACATTTGGGTGGCTTGCGGAGTATCATTATATAAATACGCTAACACGAAGATTGTGGTACAGATTACTAATTTATTCGTACAAGAAGGCCAATGAAAGTTGCATAATTCGAAAGATTGTTTGTCGTAGATTTCTCGAATATAAATATTATGTGTGCATTTAGCCATTAAAAATGGTAAAAGGAAGAAGAAATTTTCCTATCTACAGCTTGGATCAAGGTCTACATTCTCCAACAATCAGCACACTGATTGGCTATTCGCCTCGACCAAAGACGCTGTAATGCAGCGCTTCTGCGGTATTAAAATAAGTGAATATCGAAAAATGGAGTGCTCCCAACTAACTTTCTTGTGCCGTTCAAATGCTTCATTTTCGCAGTGATTAAGAGTGGTTAAAGGAAATGGATGTTTTGATATGGACGCCGATATAAAAGATGATGCGCCGGTAGAGGCATGTAGCGGTGCACGGGTGGAACTACGAAGTCGATATGTTGTGAGCTCTGGAATTCTGAATATCGCAGTATCGAAATAACATTTCTTGGCGTTGTGTCGACCGCGATGGCCGAGGAGACTGAGGGGCTCCCGTCACGGTCTGCACGGCCACTACGGTGGGGGGGTTCGAATCCCCCCTCGGGCATGGATATTTGTGCCGTCCGTAGTCTTAGCTAGTTCATAAGTAGTTTGTAAGCTTAGGGGCTGATGACTCCGTAGTTATGTCCCATAAGGTCTACAAACATTTGAACATTTCTTGGCATTGTATAAATATACGAACACCGAAATAGTAGTTCCATTTCAAATATTAGGCTAATTGAAGTTATGTAATTCGAAAATGGCATGAGAAGTATATACTTCCGTTATTTGTTGATATTGTGTCAGGCATTTTCCTTAACACGTAAAAGATACCGTTTCATACCTCCCAGTGCCGGTTAAATTTTACCAAATATCCTAGCGCCCTCCTATGATAATGTTGGTAACAGATGCTGAATAGTGAGAATCGTGTGAGTCTTCATTTTAGCCAATCGCTTGACAACGCTGATGATTTCTCATGGAATCTTCGCTTTCAAAGTTCAAATGCTTGTAGAGCTTATGGGACTTAACTGCGGGGTCGTCAGTCCCTAAACTTACAAACTATGAACTACGTTATACTAAGGACGGTACGGATATCCATGGCCGAGGGGGGATTCGAACCCCCGACCGTAGTGGCCGTGGAGACCGTGACTGGAGCGCCTCAGTCCCCTCGGCCACCGCGGCCGGCAATCTTCGCTTTATAAGGGCAATTATTTTTACTGAGCAGACGAGGGTACATGCAAGAACCTGTCAACCATAAAGCAGGAACAGCATTATTTGTTTACTTCATGGTCTGTACGATACACTAATCGAGTCATTCTATGTGGTTCGAACAAATGGGCAAAGATTTTCCTTTCGTGTTGTTGATGTTGCCAACATAATCACGCGAGGCCGCCGAAATGATACGTAAAATGTTACCCCCTGTGACCATTGTAAACACAATTGGTCGATTTTCGACCACAGGCTATACTAGTGTATTTAGAGGTAAGTGGAGGGAGATCTGCCGAGCGCAGGTTAGCAGGCAGGAGCAGACGTAGGCCTACCTGCCCATTTCGTTGGGCACCTTGATGCCGAGCGGGCTGGGCTCGGTGCCGTTGCCGACCCAGAAGTAGGCGTCGGGCCCCGCGCCGTCGTAGTGCAGGTTGGGGATATAGAAGGTCTTGGCGTCGAGCACGCTGATGTTGCCCGAGCGCAGGCCGTGCGCCAGCCGCTTGAACTCGGGCAGCACGCGCGCCTTGGGCACCTCCAGCCCCAACGGGATGAACACCTCGCCGAAGTTCACCTGCAACAGCAGCGCGACACGGGAACCGTTAGCAACGTCAATATGAATGGTAATCGTACTGGTGTATTAACTCAGAACATGTTAAAAATACACTTCTTAGATAGGGCCAAACTGATTTCATTCCATAGGTAACTTTGCCATTTGTAACAATCCAGAATGCTTATTGAGGACCACTTCTTGAGTTTGAGTTGTTGCACAGAAACAAGCAACTGGATGCTTTTCTGTTGAAGTGAGAGCAGAATCGTCATGTATGTGATTATACCCCCTCACTAGCGCGTGAACTGTTTACTATAGAACTAATTTTTTCTCAGCTCTCTGCAGGTCTGTGCACTCCCAATTGGGCATTGCTGGGTGTGCCCTTGATCCAGGGTGGCAATTAATTGGCAGTAGGGTGTATTTTAATCCCTGTCATTGTTGCAGAAATGCTTATAATCACTTACCAAACATACTTTAACCTGCCTCAGAATCAGGTTGACTGAATTAGATGAGGTAATATGAGTAACCAGATAGACCAAAGTATACTGTATGGCATAATTTTGGGACTTACAGACACTTGAAGAAGCTATCCTAGCTGCAAAGGCATTCTGATATCAGTCTATTCTTTGTAAGTGTATTTTCTCATTTCTTGCTGGAAAATTATTAATGGTAGTTGTTCTAATGTTAAAACATGTTAAAGTATAATAACTTTAAGTAAGGTAAAGCAGTCGATAATCTGAAGATTGATTTGAACAACACAGCGCTTTACTAGGCATGGTCCTGTTTGGAAGTGGTACGATATTTGTAATTCTGCTTTCCTTCCTTGCTTGGTGTTGCCGTTAAGGTTAATGTTAGGTACCGCTATTAAAATTGAACAGGTCATGAAATATTACGGAGTAAGATAATTATGAAGAAGTGATCTACTCAACAAAACATGAAAGATTCCGCACTCAATGTTTAGCGGGCGTAATAGTTTGAACAAAGACAACACCAGAAAGCATCACTACATAAGAAAGTGGCTGAATTCGAACTTTACCTGACATATTAGATTTCCTGCACTTAGTTGGTCGCCTACTGGATGAACCTACTTTGATAGTCTTACTGCATTTTGTAAGATTATGCTTGGTTTGTTTAGTGCGGGATGCATAAGCTAAATGACCGTGAAAAATACTAAGTTGATTTTGTTTGTAGTAAAATTTGTTGAAATTGATCGAACTTCGTTTAACAGTGAAGATTCTTTGCAGGCACTGCAGTGAAAATCTAGTCAAAAAGGTTACTTTAAATAGCATCCAAAAACTTCCATCGAATTATTATAAGTCCAACAATGAGTCCAAGCATCATTTTACAAGTTTATGATATTGCTGAAAAAATAGCAATATGATTTTAATGTGGTAGTGGTATTATTCAGATATTTTTATATCCTAAGCTAACACACATGTAAGCGTAAAGAGATCCAAGCGCTGCGTCTGTATCGTACGATGGCTAGAACAAGAGAAGACGAAATGCAATTCGGCTTTCTTCGCAGCTCGAGAGAAAAAAAAATTGAAAATAAAAAATAGCACACTATCACTACTCGCTACCAAAGAAAGCGGTTGCCAGCGACAAGCGTCGCAGATATATTTAAAAAAATCCTGATGTAATACTACATGTTGCCGTACTCCGACCTTCGAATTGACTTACCCAGCCAGTTATAGGAGGACCTAGCTTAACGCGGATTCTGAACGACGGTGCTATTCGACAGTTTTCACATCAGCAACCTCTGTGTGTACCCTTTGATAGGGATTGTTTACAGCAGTGTTTTTCAACCTTTTCGAATATGCGCACTCCTTCCAAGTAAACAATTTTCTGGCGATCCCATTCCAAATAAAAATATACTGCCGATCCCCCTTCCTCCTCATGAACCGTAGCAAAACTATGTTATCTCAAACGAAACAAATTTAATATTATTTGTTTTGCTACAGCTTTCTATTAAATTGTTGGAAGAAGGTTTTTTTTGTGTATTTTTCGAAACGGAACGAAACGGAACACATTAGCCTATTTTTAGCGATTCCTAGCAGAAAAATATATTTCGCGTGACGAGTGTTTCGCATTTCAGGCAAGACTCATAAGCGAATTATGCTCATTAAGACAGGTCCTACTGTATAGACATTTTGTAAAGACGTAGATTTTTTTCCAATTTTCAGAATTATTTATTGTATCATGTCCTTTTACCGTTTGATTGGTTCCTGAAAATTTTTCAGTCTTTCCGTGTATTTATCATTAACACACTGCATTACAAAACCATCTTTGCTCTATTCAATTTTTTATTAATGTTACACAAGGAACTCCATGATTAATACATTAAATAGATTTCACCTAGGCGTACGTTTTTGCATTACTGAACCGCAAGTTATTTTATAGTGCAAGTACTTCCTCCTGTGACGACGACCCCTCGAGCAAGACTTCGCGACACCCCCCTCCCCGCCCCTGGGGGAAGTGACCCGCAGGTTGAAAAACACTGGTTTATAGCCATAAGGCTGAGAGTGATATCAACATGTGAAGCAGCCTGGTGGGTGTCCTACATATTACAGACCCATGTGAATTTATTCACACGTCAATGGTGTGCATGTGTACAGAAACGAGACAATATTGGCCTACCACTTATGAATGTTTCACTCAAATACGGTCGAGCGCCGTGCTGCCTCCTACCCCATCACGACGAAAGGCAAATGAAACGTATGTAACCGAAATAATGCAATAAAATTAACGATTAATTCAAATTATAGCAATGCAGTACAAATGAAACGTACCTTACGTCTACTATTTCTAGTGTGTATGAAAACATGAGCCTGATGCGTCCTCGCGATTTCTGCACTGTCTGGAGATATATTTGAAGACAAATTCTCATTTCCTCGTAAATACATTGAAAAGTTCCTCTCTTTTTACATTTAATTGTGAAGGCAGTAAGTCCCAATTCACATAAATATGACGTCGAAAATTGGAGTAAAATTTCAAAGCCTTTTTTAGATATCTACTCATTCTCCTCTTATTGAAATCCAATGCCTTGAAGAGAAATATGTCGTCCTAAAATATTACAGGGCGCACCCGTAAGTGTCCTAGGGCGCATTAATGCGCCCTGATGCACGCTTTGAGAACCACTGCACTAAATGAACCTGTAGCGGCTCCTCTTTGGATCTTCATTATCACCTATACTTCCTAACTTCCACAGTTAACACACTGACGAGAAGTATGCAGATACTGAGCGAACGAGTGTTCTGTAGGTTACTTCCTTTGGAGATGGACTACAGGATTCATCCAGTGTAGCCGGCCGCGGTGGCCGAGGAGACTGAGGCGCTCCAGTCACGGTCTGCACGGCCACTACGGTCGGGGGTTCGAATCCCCCCTCAGGCATGGATATTTGTGCCGTCTTAGTTCATAAGTAGTTTGTAAGTTTAGGGACTGATGACCCCGTAGTTAAGTCCCATAAGCTTACCAAACATTTCATCCAATGAATCTCACTATGGCATCTACCTTAAAGCGATTTATTTTACGCGTTCGACCCATTTCAAATAGCGCCTTATAATCATAAATATTTTATAGAAGTAAATGCTTTCAGTGATTGTTTCGCAATTATAACCATACAGTAGAGGATGTTTCTTTCTACGTATACGCAATACTTTACATTTTTTATGTTTTGGGTCAAGTGAAGCCTCCTACCCCAGGCGTGGATACATTGCAGATCCTGTTAAAATTTTTCAACATGTGTATCACAGCATCTTCCGGCGAAACCGTCATGGAACTTTTCATGTTCCCTACCAGCTGATTTATATAAACATTGGGAGAAGTAATGGTCCTCCAACAGTCCTATGGAGTTCGCCAGAAAATACTTTCGCGTCGGAAGACTTATCGCCGTTGAGAATGACATGCTGTGCTCTATTTCCTAAAAACTACATGATCTTATAGCATTAACAGGGACTATTTTAAATGCAAAACACCGATGTAGACGAATGGATAAAATTATTCCCCAAAACAAGTATCACATTATTTTATCAATTCAAAACCCTGCTGTAGGACAGTGCTGTTCCGATCAAGGTTTTCAGGTGGTCTTTCTCTGTGATCATTCGAATGGCGGAAGTCGTACACACCTCCCGAACATCCGCACTTGATAGTCCCTCTACTCCACTGCCACACTACTGAGATATTTATCAGCTTGTGCCACAATACACGCCCAATTCTCAGAAGTGCGGCGCGAATTATAACCGGCAACTATACTAAATTTGCCATTATAAATATACTAAACTGTAAACATACGGTTATTTGTTGCATAGATAAAGTGACAATGCTTATCAATTCATAGGTATTTCAGAAGAGAATATAGTAGGAAATTATACTTTCAAATAAAATCCGACTTTCATCCAAGATAATACAATATAGTCAAAGGATGTATCGCCTACATAATAATATGACAACAGCGTATTTACGCAATAAATGTCAGAAAGAATAATATCACAGCTCAAAAAGACGTTAAACGTTCTGTAAATATATGTTTATACAATACGGTGTATGTCGCAGTCAATGTTAACATTGATCTTGAAACTTGTGTTTGCCTTCACGTTACTGAAGTTATGGACCTAGAATGAGCCCTTTTCCCCCCTAAAGTAGCATATCTTGCGTGGATCATGAGTGATGGCATAACAAATACCGGATGATAGGACTAGTCGCAGCCATGTAAGCAGCTTTACGGGTGATAATAAACCAGCTGTTACGCGTGGCTAAGCTCACATGGCAGTAATTTTCTTGACGTTCGTTATTGGTCAGTAGGTAAGCCATTTTACGTGCACTAATGTCTGCTGCCTGACGCGTGTCTGCCTATAGATCGTAATGTGCCTTCCCTCCTATCTCCCCGTCCCCTTCGTAACCACGCAATTGTAAAAACGCATACACAATTTCGTTGCCGAGGGGTGCGTTCTACTGAAGTAGCTATATATGATTTAATTTGTAATTTTGAACATGGTTTACGTGCTGTGATATAAATATCGATGTTCCATTTTGTACTTCACTCTCTCAAAGTCGAATATTTTCATTGCTTTTTAATAATTTATTTATTTATTTTTACTTCCAAAGTAAGCTATGTTCGTTCGTTCGTTCAGGCTATCTTCATTTCAGATTTTATATAAATGGTTTTAGGAATTTATTCGTGGATCCGTAACGGAGTGCGACAGCAACGCTTCAATCAGGCAGTGAGCTACACTTCTGAATGCGTCTCTGGATGAGTGCGAACAATATGATCTATATTTATTTCTACAATAGGGAGCGTTTGTAGTGCAATACAAATCTGCAATAACAGGAAAAATTTCATCTCATTTACCTTTATTTTCCTAAGGAATCTAGGAAGTGTGGAACAATATATTACAAGACAGTTTAGTTACGATTATGTTATGATGTCATATCGGCGTGCTACAAGACTACAAGTATTTGCGGTCGGCAAGGTGGGCCGTAGCAGTGTTCTAAACGACACCTACATTTACATAAATACTCTGCAACTCACTTCGAAGTACATGGCAGAGGGTCCATCGAATCGCTTTTATGATATCTCCCTCCCGTTCCGTTATATAATAACGCGCAGGAAAAAGGAGCACCTAAATCTTTTCATTTTCGTATTTTAGTAGGTGGGTGCTAACAAAATATGATCGCATTCGGAAGAGAAAACTGGTGAAAGAAATTTCTCAAATAAATCGCACCGTAACGAATAATGTCTGTTTCTTGATGTTTTCCTTTCCAACTCGTGCATCATTTCCGTGACAATCTCACCACTATATCACGATTATACAAAACGAACTGCCCTTCTCTGAACTTTCTTTAAATCTTCTGCCAGTCCCACTTGTTGGGAGTCCCACAATGCGCAGCAATACTCCAAAATAGGACGCACAATTATAGTGTAGGCAATTTCTTTAGTAGAACTGTTGTATCTTCTGTTCTGCCAATGAAACATAGCCTTTGGATCACCTTCCCTAGAATAATTTCTGTGTATTCTTTCCAATTTAAGTTGTTCGTAATTGTTACTCCTAGGTATATATTTGAATTTAAGGCCTATAGATCTGATTGATTTATGGTGTAAATGACGCTTAGCGGATTTCTTTTACTTCTAATATGGATGACTTCACATTATTTATTATTCGGGATCAATTGCCAATTTTTGCACAATACAGATGTTTTATGTAAATCATTTTTCAGTTGCTTTTGGTCTTCGGGTGACTTTTACTAACCGATAAACGACAGCATCATCCGCGAACAGTATAAGAGCTTGTCATATTGCATCCTAAATCGTTTATAAAGATAAGGAACAGTAGGACCCTATAACACCTCCCTGCGAAACGCCAGATATTATTTCTGTTTTACTCGATGTAGTTCCGTTAATTACAATGTACTGAGTCTTTTCCGACAGGAAATCACGAATACAATCGCACAACTTTGGCGATATTCTATAAGCACGCAATTTGCTTAGAAGACGCTTGTGAGGTACAGTTTCAAAAGCCTTCCGGAAATCTAGAAATATGGAATCGGTTTGAGAACCCTTGTCTATAGCACTGAGTACATCACCTGAGTAAGGAGTCAGCTGTGTTATACAATAGCGACACTTTCTGAATCCGTCTTGACTACGGTCTTTCTTTTCGAGGTAGTTCATAATGTTTGAGGGAAGTATATGTTCTAAAATCCTGCTGCAGACAGACGTCATTGATGTAGGCCTGTAATTCTGCGGATCACCCCTAATGCCTTTCTTAAATGTTGGAGTGATCTGTGCAACTTTCCAGTCTTTGAGTACGGATCTTTCACTGAGCGAGAGTTTGTATATGATAGCTGGGTTTGGGGCTATTGCATCAGCACTCTGAAAGGAACCTAATTCGTATAAAATCTGGACCGGGAGACTTAATTTTGGTAAGTGATTTACGTGGCTTTAATACTCCAGGAATATGTACTTATAAATTTTTAGGTGATTACGTGTCGACGTATAGTGCTCAAAGTTCGCAAACGACACAAGCCGGGAGACGGCAATATGAGATTTCACTACACTACTATACCAACAAACGTATAGGGGATGTGGGAGGTGTCCTGAGGAACAAAGTGAGCCTAGAAAAGCATGCCCGGAAACGTCATCCAATGACGCTACAGAGCGTCGAAATTGCTGGAGGGGATTTCTAGTGGCAGGAACTGGTGCCTGTAACTTGGACTCTCCGTAGCGTCGTTGAATGGCGTTTATAAGCTCACTTTGTTCATCAAGACACCTCTCACATCCCCTAGACGTTTGTTGGTGCAGTAGTGTAATTCTGAAACACACTGACCTATAGGATACACACCCATCTCAATCTTCGACATCCATTTACTGCCGGAAATATGCGTAGGACGAAATTTTGTGAGAGACATTTTTTTTATTGCTACAATGTGAGGAATGGCGCAACGAAGCCCGAGTGCGCGAATTTAGATTCACCCTGTATTATCTAAATTCAAATCCAGGTCTAAGTAGTGAGTAGAGTACTGTTGCAATGGGACCTAAAGGGGTGCCTCATGGAGCTATCCCGTCTGCTTTCCGGCTATGGCACGCCCCTGTTTACTGTTGCCGAAAACAAAGAGTCAGCCCCTCTAAATTGTGCCTTGGGGCGAACGCCACGCGACTCAGTGACAATTCTATGCCTCCCCCCCCTCGCCCCTGGAGGCAACTGATCGATCCCACCTCCAATCGCTGCTGGAAAATCATAGCCGCTACTTGCCGGAGAATTTTTTTCCCCTTGGGTCAACAGTCTTCTGGCTGGTTTGGCGCGACCAGCCACGAATACCTCTGCGTCGCAGAGTTTTTCATTCCAGAACCACGTCGTGATTTCTTTGATGGGTGTATTCCAGTCTGTGTCTTCTCCTACAGTAGTCACCCTCTGCAGCTTCCTACAGTACCTCTGATGTTATTTCTTGATGCTTGGCATACGTTACATCCTCTTGTCTCTTCTTGTTAGTTTTATTTTCGACATTTTCCATTCTTCACATGTTTTTCAACATATGAAGTGCTTCGATTGTCTTCTCTTTCTGTATCCCACTTGTCAATACAACTATCATACAATGCTGTAACCGTACGTACAATTTCCAAAATTTCTTACTCAAATTAAGGTCAATGTCTGACACCAGTATACTTTTAAAATCTGATAAAAAATTTGTTGCCCAAGATATCTCTAAAATATCATGATTTTTAACCGATTTCGGCAGATGAAACCTGCCATCACGAGGTTTGTATAGCTGCATACATTTTAAATTGAATATGGCTAATATTTACGATATAAACGCTGTATTTATTATAAAGCTGTAGGAAATACCTTACATATTGTTAACAGAATATGAGTCTCATCTCAATCATTTGTCTTGAATTAAAATAATTTTGGGAACATAGCATGTCAAGAAAAAAACTAAAAATGGGACGTCGTCATTGTGTTACTGAGTGAAAAAGTACGGGGAGACATCAGCAAACTTGTTTATATGTTATTTTGATGTAGCGTTAACTCTCGACACGGTCATGTTCTCCGCATCGTCCTGTTTTAATGACAGACCAATAATTGACATGAGATTAATATCCTATTAGCAACATTTAAGGTATTTTCTACAGATTTAAAACACATACAGTGTTTCTGTGATAAACATTAGCCACCTTCAATTACGAATGTATGCATCTCTCATAAATCTGATGATGGCAGAAGAAAATCAAAGATGGACAAATCTGGCGATCTAAAGGGCCAGGTAACATTACCGAATCTTGAGATCACACGGTTATATAAAACTTGTCACACAGCCTCCATTAATTGCCTTACAATATGTGATGTCGCTCCATCCTTCTGAAACCAGGTTTCTTGCACACGTGGAAAATTGTACAATTCAGGTGTAACGAAAGATTGTAATACACACAAGTAACGATCGTAACTGACTGTTTCCGTGCTCCCCTCACCATTACTGTCGCTTTACTTGAAATGCCACTCATGAATTTTGTTGGGATTTGTGTCTGTCCAGAAGTGTTATTCTGTTTATTCACGTATCCTATGAGATAAAAAATGGCCTCGACTGAAATCGAAAACTTACTTAGAAATTTATCGGCTTGTTTGTTGTAATTCGTTGACAGAATTCTAATCGCAACTGGTAATCGTTCAGTTGTTGCACTGTCTACCGCTTGTGGGGATAAAATTTCAAATTCTCCTGTAACATATCAACAGCAGGTCATTGCTTACGAGTTGAGCGCAGTGGGATCCTATAATAGAGTCGCGTGCAGCTGCAATGTTCTGTGGAGTACGAGCTCTTATTCGTCGTCAAGTTATATTCTTGTTTAGAGCAGATCCGGTCCCTTCAAAGATATTAACCCTATATTTGTCACGAATTTTGACCGTATGACACTATTACGCCATAAGATGTAAAAAGGTCGAAACGCTGTGCAGCTCAAAGCTATCTCTCTTTTTAGAACACATTTCACTCTGTTGCCCTTTCAAGTGCTGAGTGATTACCGAAAGGCAACATGTTTACTTGCTCCAGGTGCCACTACAGAATAAAAAATTCCCCTTATTCCGCTTTACACTTTATTTTAATTTCACCGATTTAGAAGTTTTTTTTCCTATGAGAAGGGACATTAGGCGTTGGCATGTCGTCTATGATGACCACGATGACGACGGGACGTTAAACCCTAATCTTCCTGACCTTAGTATTGTCAAATTTCAACTTTATACATCAACCCGTTCTTGACAAAAAGGGATTTGAAAACTAGGACATACAAGCAAGAAAAAGATGCTGTAAGATTTTTTGTTTTTACCGACTGAGGAACGCAACGCTAAAGAAAAAGTAACATGAAGTATGAATCAATCTTACAAGGAGACCACATGTGTTTCGTATTTTAGAATTTTTTTTTTATATTTATGGTGCGTGAAGTTTAGAACTTAAACAATAAGCCAACAGGTATTCGACGCAACTCTCAAAAATTCTCGAGAAAATCGACTTCGAATTTTTGCAAGAAGATGTAAGTACCAGTAATAATAATAATAATAATAATAATAAAACAGATGTATTTTCTCTCGCTGTAGCTTAGGTGGTACCGTTCTGGTCTCACAACCATAGAGTCGGTGGTTCGAATCCCACTGTGACATTTTTTTTCGTTGTTTTAGAATTCACTTGTACAAAACATTTTGAGGGTTCTAATTCCACATGTTGTGTCAGTTTTTTATGTGTATGTAGACGGGCTGAACACCTTGTCGTGACTTAAAATGATGGTTGAGTAGGCTATCTGCTTGAAAAGCCATTAGTAGCTATGGGGATTTATTTCCTAAAACAGTGTCTTAGCTCTTCACAAACTGAAGAATCAAAGACAATCGTCGTCAACTAATTGTGAAGCTAATACTGTAAAAAAATGTAACTTTTATGTTATTGATTGAAACCATTATATGTCGCGGTGGAGTAGCCGATCGGTCTAAAGCACCTCGCTGCGGAACGCGCGGTTGCTCACCATCGGAGGTTCGAGTCCTCCCTGGGGCATGTGTGTGCGTGTGTTTGTCCATAGGTTTGTTTAACTTAGTTTAAGTAGTTTGTAAGCTACGGACTAATGACCACGCAGTTTGGTCCGATAGATTTACAAACATTTGAACATTGTTAATAATAATGGTTTCACAGATTTGTAATATTAATCATACAAGAAGCAATGAAACGTACATAATTCGAAAGGTGGTTTGTCGTAGATGATGCTAGTATAAAAATTATGTGTGCACGTAGCCGTTAAGAGTGGTAAAAAGAATTTTTAGGATGATGACCCAAATTCTACATACGTTTTTCCACTATATTATAACCCGCTATAGGTGGCATTTTGGTACATGTAAGATAAGCTCAGTCAGTTAGCGCTTGGAGTTCCCATTTTAAGGTCCCGGTTTCGGTTACCACGGCCCCCATTTTTTAAAATTCTTCGTAATATTTCATTTTCATGGCTTTGCAAACACATCTGGTCGAATTTCGACCACAGGCAATACTAGTAAAGAAAATTAGGAGTAAAGAAAAATACGTGCATTTTTCGTAAAAATTACCATTAGATATTAAAATTGTGTAAGCATTCGAACACACACACACGCGCGCGCGCGCACACACACAAAACATCTGCTGTGCGATCTGAACCCCAAAAGGTACCATCTGAGTTACACCGACAGATGCTGAAACTCTAATTGTTACTAGATGACCAGGTGAACTTCGTATCACTTACATCTTAATATTAACCATATTAATTTAAATCATTTATACATATGATTAGACCCAGTAGCTTTATAAAGGCATCATCAGATAGTCTAAGTATCAGTGAACGTTAAATGTGCAAAAGTTTATCACTATCATACGAATGATATTGGTATCCAAAGTTAAACAGCTCTTTCAGTTTTCCCCAAATTTTCCTATTTTATGGCCAACTATTCCAAACTTTAACTTCACTCAAACCTTCCTCTCGCTTTGAAGTCGAATGTGCAAAATTTTATCGCAATTAGATGATTGGTACTGATATGTCATAGAAAAATATCTTTCTATTTTTTCTGAATTTTCTAATTTTCAGGGAAACTTTTCCAAATTTTTCTTTCATAAGAACGTTTCTCTTGCTTTTAACGTCAAATATACAAACTTTTATCGCAATCACACGAATCATATTTGATGTCCCATTGAAAAAAGCTTTTTCAGTTAATTTTCAAATTTTCCGGGTAACTTTCCCAAATTTTTAGTTCATAAGAACTTTCATCTTTCGTTGAACGTCAAATTATCAAAATTTTATCGCAATCGCATGAACGGTTCTCAGCTTATAGTGTTGAGTACACTTGGAAACACATTAAAAAACGAACTTGGTTCGAATTTTGCAACTTTCCCTTTTAACTGTCCTTATTTTTTTACTGAAAACTTTTCCAAGACCATAATGAAAAAAACAAACAAAAATTACCCCTCTCCGTCGTGCGATTAGTCAGTTATAGTGCTGATTTCAATCAAAAATACATTGTAAAACGCATTTTAAGTTTTTCTCAAATTTTCCAATTTTACAAAAAAAATATTTCATACAAATCTTGTCCTTTCAAGCCGTACTCAAGTGTTGCTCTTACAACCATGTGGCAATTCATACTATACATACAAAAAATCGCTTTCGATTTTTCCTAAATTTTCCAACTTTTCGGGTGACTTTTCCAAATTTTTATTTGATGGGAAATGTTTGTTAAGCTTATGGGACTTAACTACGGGGTCATCAGTCCCTAAACTTACAAACTACTTATGAACTACTTACGAACTAGGACGCCACAAATATCCATGCCCGAGGGGGGATTCGAACCCCCGACCGTAGTGGCCGTGCTGACCGTGACTGGAGCGCCTCAGTCACCTCGGCCACCGCGGCCGGCTTATTTGATGGGAACCTTCCTCTTACTTTCTGCATGAAATGTACAAAATTTTATCGCAATTGGACTAACGGTATTGATAGCTCACTGGAAAAAGCTGTTTCAGTTTTTCTAGATTTTCCTCTTTTCCGGAAAATTTTTCCATATTTTATCGCCGTTTAAACCTTCCCTGGACTTACACGAATATTTCAAGACTAAAATTAGCCAAATCGGTTCAGCCGTTCTCGAGTTTTAGCGAGACTAACGAACAGCAATTCTTTCATATATATATATATAGAGGAAAATTCCTAGCAGGAAAATATATATAAAAAAGTAGATGAAGATTACTTATCAGGCGAAGGAGCACAGGTAGTGATAGCAGTACAAATAAATAACACACACACACACACACACACACACACACACACACACACGTAAACGCCAGCTTTCACAGCCTAACTGCTTCTTCAGGCAGAAGGGAAGGAGAGGGAAATGATTAGGGTTTTGAGTGGGTAAGGAGCGATTCCAATCCCGGGAGAGGAAAGACTTACCTTGGGGGAATAAAAGAAGGTAAACAAATACACACACCCACACATATACACAAACACATCTAGGCAGACATACTGTAGAAAAGCCAACAGTATGTCTGCCTAGGTGTGTTTGTGTCTGTGTATATGTGTGGGTGTGTGTACTTGTTTACCTTCTTTTTTTCCCCCCAAGGTAAGTTTTTCCTCTCCCGGGATTGGAATGGCTCCTTACCCACTCCCTTAAAACCCTCATCATTTACTTTTTCCTCTCCTTCCCTTCTGGCCTGAAGAAGCAGCGAGGCAGCGAAAGCTAGCGTTTATGTGTGTGTGTGTTTCATTTATTTGTACTGCTATCACTACCTGTGCTCCTTCGCCTTACATACTTTACCTGCAAAACTTCAAAGTCGATTTTCTCAAGAATTTTTTAGAGTTGCATTGAATGGCTTTGGCTCATTGTTATTTGAGTTCTGAACTTCAGCAACCATAAATATCGAAAAACTCTAAAATTCGATACCCATGTGGGCTCCTTGTTAGATAAGGTAAGCTGCAGATATAAAAATTGTTTTTTCGTTCAGTGTACCGAATCTGCGACACGGCACACACAAACAGTATTCAGCTCGGCAGCGCTGTTGTCGAGTACAACGTGTTGCGGGCTGTTAAACCGAATAGCGGGCTAGCACGGTGATCTCTGCTTTCAGTTCAGTGCAGGAGCGATGTTGTGGGAGGCGCGCTTTCTTTCATTGTGTGCTGGAGAGCGCCGCCTGGGGTGGGGCCTGCGTGGGCAGCAGACAGAGGCCGCTCACCCCCTGTGAATGGGCCACGGCGCGGTACGGCGTGGCGCTACGCCGCGCCGGCCAGACCGCGGGCTGCGCAGACCCGCCAGGCGGGTCGCGGCGCAGCTGCGGACCGCGTGACGTCACGGCCGCCTCTGACGTCACTCGCCACGCACTCGTCACACTGCCCGCGCAAAACTCCGCCGTAATACGGGCGCGCTGGCCGGCGCGTGGGAGGGCCAGACGGCGCGCCAACGCAAACGAGCCGTGCGGATATTAACGGCCAAACCGGGCCACCGGAGCTGCACTGAATGGAACAAAAACTGTTCCGGAAGCGGGATTCGGAATTTCGCGCAATTGTTTGAAGGGTGAAAATGTATTTCATTGTGCGTCATCGTTTCTATACAAAAATTAAGTTTTATTTACTGTGCTGTTCCTTATAATCGCTGCGCATATTTTACGTAATTAAATATGGGTCGCCTTTTTCGGATGGTTTTCTCTTTCGTAACAGCTAGTCTGTTCCGAAAAAAAAGAAAGAAAAAAGAAAATCGTTCAGTTACCTTCCTTTACTGCCTTTGTTTACTTTAGTTGTAATAGGTAGGGATCCTGCTTTAACCTTAAGTTTCCTTGTATAAGTTCTAAGGATCTCTCAATGATCATCTGTTATCAGGATATTGCTTATTGTAATCCACTTTTAATGCACAGGAGGTGCACTTTATTGACTAAAAAAGAGTGCCGTGTTTTAGTCTTCTTCTCCTGGCAGTTTTAGGCTGTGACATAAAGAGCTGCTAGGAAATACGTCTTCCACTATCACTAAATGAAATTCCTTCTTCATTTAACACTGTGTATTAACGTGTAGTGGAACAAACCGATACATAGGCCTAAAACGCCTTGAGATAATCCAACATCTCCTATATTATCATTTTTTGGACCATTTCTGACCATTACTGCCGCCAGAGTGTCTGTGTGTTGCAGTTTCTGGTGGTTTGAAGTGCAGCAAAGTGGTCAGAGTGTCTATTTAATTGGTCTGCAGCAGCATGGAATGCCAGAAGCTATGGATGGGACTATGGAATATGTATTATTAAGCAAATGACATTCTGTTTATTCTAAGAGGAAATTATTGTACTTTCAATAGATTTATGTAAAGGTTGCTCAAGAGTGAGCTAGAACTATGATTGTGAAAACCTTATTGTTCAGTTTTTACAGTTAAATATGAATAAATATGCTTCTCAAGTGTGAATGGACTATAATTCTCATTTAAGTAATTTGAGGAGCATAACTATTTGAGTCAAACATATAAGTAGAAAACCAACTGTTTTATGGTAGTTTTATTATGATAGACGACATACACATCATTTATGACGAGAGTGAACCACCTCAAACGTAAATGGTTTTTGATAAGCACGTAACACATCGATTTCACAATCATTAGCCCTCAATATACCCTTTTCAAACATCTATCTTAAACTCAACCTTTTTAACAAAATCAGGGTTTTCTGGTGACTGGCATTCATTCCATGCACGCTGCACATCTCTGGGCTGAAGGACCTGATATTGGTCGGCTGACTTTGCCAGTGGATCCTACCCTCTGTCCCGCTAAGATACCCCTCCACGAAACCCGCGACACCTGCACATTAAAAATACACAGTTTGCGCGCAGTGGGCTGTTCTCGGCGTAACTCTAGTAAAACAATAAATAATTATTTACATTCGTGACCATCTTCCATCGTCTATGTGGACAGAACGTCTGACCTAATTCTCCTGAAATGACATGACATGACCTCACTACGTTCGTATGAGAGGACCATTGCATTTGTTTTGAAGCACCAATACAAGTAAAATAAAGGGAAAGAAATAGTGTTCAATTTCTACAGAAATCAAACAGCAGTTGAAAGAGTTGAAGGGCATGAATGGGCTGCAGTAGTTGGGAAAGGAATAAGGCAGGGTTGTTACTTTCCAACAAAGTTATTGAATCTACTAAGAATTTCGGGGTTCGTTGATTGGGTCTTCTCCAAAATGTAATCCATATTGTCAAGGTTTGATGCTTATGTTAGTGCGGAGGGATACGGGAACCGGACTCCTGGAAGGAATACAGGGGCGTCCAGCCATGGAGTACAATTATCGAAATAGGACTTGACGATAGTTTGAGTTGGCCGTGGTACGTGCTTTTGTAGGTAAAGGGGGAGGGGCAGTCCTTGCCGATGCGTTTAGCCTATATGCCTAACAGGGAGGCACATACTGTTAGCGCAACTGCCCAGTAAGCAGAAGGTTCTGGATTCGACTCCCAGCCCCACCACAAATTTACATATTCCATGTTGTAAGATCAAACACTTGCTAGCAGTTGTGACTCAAAAATCGGGTAAAATATAAGTTATTAAATCTGTTGGAAACTAACGAGAAATTGGATACAAAGTTCATGGAGAAGCAGTAAAAACTTCGCGGTCTTCTAATCTTAATTCTGGAAAGAACCTGCAAGATCAATCGAACGGAACGGACAGTGTGCTTAAAGGAGCGTATAACACAAACATTAACAAGAGAAAAACAAGGATAATGGAATGTAGTCTAAGAAAAATTAGGTACTGCTAAGGGAATTAGATTAGGAAACGAGACAATAGAAGTAGTGGATGAGTTTTCTTATTTGAGTAGTAAAGTAACTGAGGTTGGAGTAGGGAAGATATAAAATGCAGAAAGGCAACGGAAAGAAAGTATTTCTAATGAAGAGAAATTATTACCGATTAGTAATTTGTTAGGAAGTTTCTTTTTTCTCTTTTTTTTTCTTTTCTTTCTTAAGGTATTTGTTGGACTGTAGCTTTGTAAGATGGGAAGCGTGAACGATAAACCGTTGAGGCAAGAAGAAAAAGATTTAGTACTGAAAGGTAGCGACAGGTGTAAAAATCTCATAGGGAGTTACGAGAAAAGTACGCTAAGTAAGTTCAAATGTACTTGGAATGCCGTTGCTCTTTAGAAATAAAGAGGCTTTGCACAGGTTACAACAGCGTGGAGAGATGATCAAAATAGTCTTGAGACTGAAGACAACAACAAAAATGACATTGCCACACTGATAACAGCTGAACTTTGACAGCTGATTGTTCTGAATTCGGTCACTGAATTTTATTGTCAGACGTTGTATTAAGGCAAAATGTTCAAATGTTTGTAATTCTTATGGGACTAAACTACATTGGTCATCAGTCCCTAGACTTGCAAACTACTTAAACTAAGTTAAACTAACCTAAGGACAACACACACATCCATGCCCGAGGGAAGATTCGAACTTCCGACGCGGGAGGCCGCGCGATCCGTAACGTGGCTATTAAGGCAAGAATATCAGATGCTGTGTCGATGTGAAGCTTCGAGAATCTTGCCGGCTTGTGCTGTCACACAAACTCAGGATATTTCTGACTATAAGGATGCGTAGCACACAGACGGCATAAACATTTGCCACGCTCGGATTGTATCAAGAACAAGCAACCCGCCAATGCTCTGCACAGGTAGCACTATTTACTGTAGCCAGGTAACTTCTGGTGGGTGGTCGGAGAAGACCTTGCGACGAAGCTTTAGCTGATATAACTATAGGTACAGTGCCATGCTGCGTCCAAGGAAACGAAACCCCTGTATATAAGACGCATGGCAAATTATATTTCTGTTATTAATGCACCTTAAGACCAACGGATAGACAGTGTTTTTATTTGACTATTTGGTGCAGAAGCGCATAATGTTTTGTTGCGCTAATTCTGGAGCAAGCAATTGTACCTGTGAAAAGTATTAATGTTCCAAACTTAAATCTCAGATAGTCAACGATTAGTATTGTGCTTCACAGGGAACTGGAGCCTTTTGAATTAGATTTGTAAATTGTTGGAAATCAGCGGTATGTGGGGAGTCAGTACGTTCATGAAAGCAAGGAAATGTTTTGGATTCCATTAGGCTACATGGAGTGGGTAAAATGAAAAGGTACTAGTAATAATAAAAATATTCTACAGTTAGTGAAACAATCGTTTCTAGTTTTGTGTTATTAAAATGAATCCAAAATCCGCTAGATACACTCTTGAAACAAATTAAAATCTGCTCAAAACTTCATAAAATGCGAGGCAAGCATGTGGAAATTATCATATACGAGGGTTGGAACTTAAATAGCGGCAACACTGCTATGTAGAAACTATGCAATGGAATCTCCTATTGTCGCTCATAGCACAGTTGTTGACATACCGACCTCACCTCCGAGCAAATAGACTCGCCCGTCCCATGTCACTGGCGTGCGCACAATCGAGGGAAACAAAGTCACTTGTGAGTGAGCGGTCTAACGTAATGAAAATTTTTAAGCTTAAGGGACTTAACTGCTGTTACTGATAACTAAGGATTTAGCCTCCGGTGACGTTGCTCCTGTCTGCATTAATGCCAACGGCTCTACGTCGAGAGGTACTGAAGCAGGCACTTAGCAAATGTTAGAGGTCACCCTCAAGCCTAGAGTACGGTAGCACTTCGTCGATTTAAGCTGTCATTAACCTTCTCAGTGACCCATGAGATGACGGGATTTGCGTGGGAATCAATGTTAGCTGGTTTACAACTGTAAAGCTTGGAATATCGAAATATCCACAATTATACAGATAGAAAGGAAGGTCAGACTGCCATTGACATTTCATAGATATAAACGATTTTTATTAAAGAAAGATTGGACAGTTGTGTGCAGATGCTTTCTGCTTGTAATTAGCAGTAAACAGACACCATCAACTGCAACAAATTTTTAAATATCATTTTAGAGTATGATTAATGTCCCAACGTACAATACGTAGTCATACAGTTGTAATCATTAGATGGAAAAATTAAAGTTACCTAATTAATTATGTATTTGTTCGCAGGTAGATGCCCGCAGTGCTGGTGTGAACACAAACACCGCCGACACGAACTCGTAGGGCACCAGGAGAAAAACCATAACAATCAAGTGAAGCATTTATAAAGTGACGTCCCGTGTGATGAATATTCAAGGGACGTCTTTTACTTACGTCAACCTTTTTGACAGGATATGACTATACTTTGGAGGTAAGGAAAAAATATTGAGCGAACGCGACGGAAGTGACGTCGTCGATCACGTGACCGGAAACGATCACTGCCGTCTTAAAAGTTCACTGTTTGCTTCTATGACGGCTCTTTTGTGTTCTGTATGCGGCCGCCTATAGTTTGTAAACGATCTACATCAACGATCACCTGACCGGAAAATGGAAATATGCAGCTACGAAATTTTGTTGAGTGTATTTCGTAGTCCCACTGTTTTTGTAGTTTATTCTGCGAGTGTAACCCATTAGTGTTGGGCGGGATGTCGTCCAGTGAACATATCATTCGTTAGTGTGAACGTCAGCGAGGAAAGAGCGGCAAAATATGTGGAGTTACAAGATCACTAAAAACACAACGACACTGGTGTAATATTCTACAATATTTGTTAATTTATACAAATTAGTTTTCGGCTGTTACACCATCATCAGGTACAAAGTATCAATAAATATTGTAGAATATTACAGCAGTGTCGTGTACGTTTTAGTGATCTTTGTACGTGACGATGGTGTAACATCCGAAAACTAGTTTGTATAAATCAATAAATTTTGTGGAATATTACAACAGTGTCGTGTGTGTTTTAGTGATCATGTATCAAATACTCTACCAAGCACCAACGGAACATTCAATCAATGAAATATGTAGAGCTCTTGATAAAAAACTCGTTTACGGAAGATAAATACAGAGTAGCAAACATATGAAGAGGAACAAGAAGCCTGACTTGACGAGACCGCATAACCAGTAAGCAAAACGTTCAAGTCTGATACTATCGCCGCCGAAGCGTTTCTATGACAACTCATTGGGTTTAGATTCTAATGTATGCGACTACCTATGGTTTGAAAACGATCTACGGAGTGGACCGGAAGAACGCTTGGATTTTATAGCCAAAACTTTTCTAGACGTGAATGTATCCGGCTTCAAGGTATGTCACACATTTTTACATCTACATATCTAATGTGCAAATCACAATTAAATGCCTGGGATTTATCGAACAGCTTTCATAATATTTCTCTAGGGTTCCATTCTGTAACAGCACGCTGGAAAAAGGTAACATAGCACTTTTCGTATTCGATATGGTTTCTGTTATTTTATTACGATGATAATGTCTTCCTTTGTATGTAGCTGATAACAAGATATGTTTGCGTCCGGACGAGAAAGTTGGCGAAAGAAATTGCGCGAATAGATCTCACGTCAACTCTTGCATAATTGGTTTGACACTCTCTACTCTGTATCGCGCTAACACAAAACGAGCTGCCCTTCTCTGAGCTCACTTTATATTCTCCATCAGAGCCACGCGGTGAGTCCCACATGCGTATCAATAATACAAAAGTGGAAGGACAAGTTTAGTATAGGTAGTTTCTTTAATAGAACTGTTGCGTATTCTCAATGTTCTGCCAACGAAACGTAGTTTTTGGTTGGCTTACCCCTATGTGTTCTTTCCTATTTAAGTTGTTGATAACTGTTACTCATAGGTATTTAATTCAATTGAGGGCCAGTAGATCTGACAGATTTATAGTGGAAAAGATTTCTGTTAGTTCTTAGATGGACGACTTCACACTTTTCATTATTTAGGATAAAACATTGGCTGAGGGAAATATACTACGTCTGTCTAGTTTCAGCCGTTTCTTATACCCTCCTAAGACATCGCCATCAACTGAACTATTAATCACTAGAGAAGTCATTTATTATTTACTGACTTTTGGATCCACCTTCTCTCCACGGCGAGATTTGGTGAGACTGACTCCCCCTCCACCTTCCCTTCACGGGAGATTTACCTTACAATTATCAAATCACTAAGTTTATTTGATATCCTAACGTTTTTTCTTCATACAACTAACTGACAACAGCTAGAGCAAGCATCACTTCTATATACTACATTATTTTCTGTGAAATCAGAACTGAAAATGATAACTGCATATGAAAGCATTCTTTGTACTTTTCTTTGAATCGTATGAATACGTAGCTAAGCAGGGCCTTGAGGTATATGATCAATAATGTATACTGAAAATTTATTGGTAATTCAGTTGAGGGGCGTCGTCCGAAAAGTGCAACATCTAGGAAAATCGACCGAATTTAGTCGCTCCTTGAGATGGCAAGATGTCGACATCCCGAAACATCGCATCTTTTTGACGACACCACTAGGTATTGTAATTAGCTTAGGAAGTATTCAAGATTTATGTACGCCGGGGGAATCTAGAAACATTCATCACTAAGAGAATTCGTATTCAGCATAGACATCGTCAAAGTTTGTATCCAAACTCATTCTGAACGCATTAACATCGACTTTACGTGCATTGGAGGATATCACTACTGACTCACAGGCTGCAGGAAGCGGCAGGAAACAGCCCGAATGAAATATGACATTTGTGACTTACGTGTTCAGAGAAGCCATAAGAGGCTGATGGGAACTTTAATATTGTCTAAGTTTAGCATTAATTTTACAAAACAAAACGTTATCCAGCAAATGAAATTTGAAGCGTTTATTCCATTTAATGTTGCATTAGTTCTATTTATTCGTTTTATTTAGATATTTTAATTAAAAATAGTGACCGTCCCCCCTTTTCGCCGTTCACATGTATTATACAAATGTTTCTCTAGGTACAATTTATAATAGCTGGTTTATATATTTAAGATTTCTTTTTACAGCCTAATGTCCCGGAGCGATTTTTTTTGCTCCATATATTTTATAAGATTTATTGAGCATGTTATTATTAGTAATTGGTGGCACACATTCTGAGAGATGAAAGAGGCGTCAGTTTAGTACTGGAGGGTGGTGATGAGGAGACGAAGGGGCTCACATAGGATAGAGTAAGGCGGAGAGCTGCATCAAACCAGTCTCTGGACTGAAGACCACGACACACACGAGGTACGTCCAGAAAGTAAGTTCCGTTTGGTTATATAAAACAAACGTGTACAGATACAGAAAAATATTTATTGTACAAAAATCTACAACTGTTAAACTACTTTTCTACATAGCTGCCGAAATTTTTTAGGCACTTGTCATAGCGTGGCACAAGTTTCTGTATGCCTTCTTCATAGAAGTTTGCCGCCTGTGTATTCAGCCATGTGCTAGCATGTTCTTTAAGCTCGTCATCGTTGAAGTGTTGACAGGACGAATTTTAGGTGTAAGAAGAGGATTTCCATCAAAAGGTGGTGTTTGTTTCCACGATAGTGCCCGACCTCATGTGGCAAATGTGACCAAACAACTCTTACGGGAAATTGACTGGGACGTGTTTGATCATCATCCGTACAGCCCGGGCCTCGCTCCTAGCCACTTTCTCCTCTTCTTACACCTAAAAACAGGTCCCATTGAAATTTCCGTAAGAATTGTTTGGTCACATTCGGTGTGTGAGATCAGGCATTATCGTGAAAAAAAAAAATCTTTTGACAGTAATCCTCTTCCTACACCTAAAATCTGTCCTTGGTGGTCAACATTTCAACGACGATGACGAGCTGAAAGAACATGCTAGCACATGGCTGAATACACAGGCGGCAACCTTCTATGAAGAAGGCATACAGAAAGAAACTTGTGCCACGCTATGACAAGTGCCTACAAAATTTCGGCATCTATGTAGAAAAGTAGTTTAACAGTTGTAGATTTTTGTACAATAAGTGCCTTTCGGTTGCACAGTGGTAGAGTGCCAGACTACAAATCCAAAGGTCGTGGGTTCGATCCCCGCCAGGTCCTAGGATTTTTATCTGTCACTTTCCACTTCTTTCACCTCTGGTAGTATTGCTCATGTGAAAAATACCGAGTAGCACTGTGGTTCGGAAACCACGTTAAACTGTAGGTCCCCCTATAACTGGCTGGGTAAGATAGTTCGAAGGTCGGAGGAAGGCAACGGCATACCACCTCCAAACAAGACCATGCCTAGTAAAGCACTGTGGTGTTCAAACCAATCTTCGGATTGTTGACTGCTTTACCTTTAAATATTTTTTCTGTATCTGTACACGTTTGTTTTATATAAACAAACGGAACACTTTCTGGACGTACCTCGTAAATGAAAAAACTGAGGCGTCTCTTATACGCTGTGTGTGTGCCGCCCCTGTACAGTGGGAGACGTAGCGGCGCAGAGGTGGGCGAGTCGTGGGCTGCTTGCCCCTGATAGCGGCCAGCGCGACCTGTGGAGGCGAGTGCCCGGATGTTGCCGGCAATTAAAACTTGACTTGTTCCATTAATTCTGCGCTAATGAAGTTCCGCTACCCAAGTTGTACGGGGCCTGCAGCGAGGAGGAGGGGCGGGGAAGGCGGAAGTCGCCTGAAGTCGCTTTAAACGCGGGCGCCATCTTCACAGGGAGTGCGTGTCCCAACACCCGCAACTGGGTGCACTGCGTATAGTAGAAGAAGTTTCCCGATTGTTTTATTAAGTCACATACGACTGGTTTCGGACATGTTAAATACTATCACGAGGTGTTCAACCAAATCACAAGCCTGGATGCCTTGTATAGAGTCCAACTCTGACCGCCTACGGTGGCCGCTCGCCTGTTGATTTGTTTATACACCTGATGATGCGATTTAAAATCTCCGAAACCGGCCACACGTGACGTAACAAAATAATTATTCCATTACACGGAATGATGCGCTCAACGGCCCAAAAATAATTAATAGAAACATTAAATGAAGCAGCACTGGCCGTAAAAATCTTTTGCATTTAATGTATACCCGACACTGAAACTGATAGCTTGCAATATCTGGAAAGTGTATTATGGAATACGTCTGATATATATGTACCATCTTTTTTGAATTTCTGTATCTGCACTGAGGATGGTTACTAAGATAATTGAAATTGGGCTTGATTCCATGGTAGAATTTGTGCTCCATGACTGTATTTGACTTGTGGAATTTTTTTCAGCAATCAGTCGTAAAATTATATTTATTTATTCGCAAATCTAGATTGCGTCAGTACGAACGCAACATCCAACATGGAGTTTGAGATGTTTTAAGTATTTTAATTGTTTTTAATCACTGATAATAACCACACAGTGGTCGAAATATAGGTTTGCGAATAAATAAATATATTTTTACGACTGATTGCTGAAAAAAATTCCATAACTGAAATCGATTTGCAACAATAAATGAAAAAGATTTTTACGGCCAGTGTTGCTTCATTTAATGTCCGCCCTCCTAGCTGAGATGGCAGCGTCGCTGACTACCACGCATGGGGCCGGGTCCGATTCCCGGCAGGGGACTGGGTGTTGTGTGTTGTCATAATCATTTTCATCATAATCGACATGCAAGTCGCCAAAGTGGTGTCAAGTATGAAGATTCGCAGCAGGCGGCCGAACAATCGCACGCTTGATGTCTTGGCCAAAAACGCCATACGATCATTTCATTTGTACTACGAGAGTCGTTCCGAAACTAATACAACGGCGGACGTAGCTTGTTCACGTATTGACGTATGCAGCTCAAATTTCACATGTGAATAGACTAGCCCTTCCTAGGTACTAATGTCCGGTAATTTTGTTATGATTTTTTATTTATATATTTATTTATTTATTTTTGTTGTAGGAAACGGACATGGATTCGAAGCATACACAGCATTCAAATAGGATAAATTAATGCTGTCACATCGCAGCTCGCTGGGAGTTCTGGTGCGTTTACGCGGTACCCTCGCTGTTGGCAATGGTGTGAAGCATAAAAAATCTTACCCTGTATCGTTTGACGACAGTAAAAGTATGTTCAAATGTTTGTAGAGCTTATGGGATTAACTACGGGGTCATAAGTCCCTAAACTTACAAAATACGAATGAACTAACTAATACTAAGGACGGCACAAATATCTATGCCCGAGGGGGGATTCGAACCCCCGACCGCAGTGACCGTGCAGAGTGTGACTAGCGCACCGCAGACAGCTTGGCCACCGCGGCCGGAATAAAAGTATTCGTTTCCTGCTAAGATGCTGTTATTGTAAAGGACAAATAGAGGAAGTATGGTGTACATCGTAAGAATTAGAAACGTCCATAGTATGAACACTTTCACCAGGTCCAAATAAATAAATTCAGTGCGCTTCTGCAGGCAGACTTTCCGTTATGTGTTAAATATTATCGGGCCACAAACGCCTAACGGATAAAAATTTCGACCAACGATATTAATATACTGTACGTTGAGGAGCGATTGCAACAGACTTTGAGTAAATAAAGATGGTGTATTAATTGTGAGTACGCGTATTACAAGAATCAACACTGTACTCGCTGATTGGTTCAGTGTTATCATTGGATTCCACACGATTCAAGTATCCATTAGGTATTCTAGGTTCAAAATTATCTTCTAGAAGTAAGATTGGAAATACAACCGCCACAATACTGGTCCTATGACAATAGCATCATCTGACGTGTATTTAGTGCTATATCTCGCCTCAGGAGATAATAGCTGAAAAGACACTGATGCGGAACTTGTGTCTATTGACAAGACAAACGAATCATCTTCTGGAAATAAATCAAACTAACAAACTTCTGGAACTAAGGCAAAAACAACAAAAATCAACTAAAAGTTTTCTTCTTCGCCGATTAGGTACAAGCCAGGCAGATGACGACAGTCTTGAGAGAACGGCCAAGGAGATGAATCCGGACAACGTATTCCGTTGCGGGAAGTCCTGGAGGCGCGGCATCGCTGGCAGGGACTCTTCTCTTCCCCGGAGGCGTCGGTCGCGATCCCTCAGCTATGGTTCTCGTAGGCGGTCGGCGGAGAACTGCCGTCGTGTTGCACTTCGCCCTCCTAAATAGTCGGCGCGCACTGATTCGGGGTAATCTCAAGCTGACTGTGCGGAGGAAAATAGTTCCGGTTTAGTGCGCTCTCTGGCGGTGCTCGTCGCGCCCTCTGGTGACTCCCGGAACCGCCGCTGTGGACGCCTCACTGGTATGCAACCATGCGCTTGTAACCTGAATTGCGGGTTGTCCACTCGTCAGGCGAACCACCGTTATATGACATTTAGGACGCTTGTTCAATTTCTCTTTGAACAGCGGTCGAAGAGATTCTCATTTATTAACATTGCATATTGCTCAAAAACAGAAAAATATTTTTGCAGAAATATTATAGAAAAACCAATTCTATCAAGAACCTGAGGTATTTATACAGACGGATATAAGAACGTAATAGAAACTTTTATAGTAATCATTATAATTTTTTTTAATTTCAGATTCTTGGCAAACAGGAAAGTCGTATGCAATCAGAGCAGGAGAATTTAGAGTAGGAACAATTACTTTGAGAAACAGCACCCACCTATCAGACACGTCTCGGTTAGAGTGACCTTGAAGCAGCCAATTACAGCTCAAGTCTCAAGACATACGGTGATGCTCGCAGTGCGGAATGCAAACCAGTTAGATGTCATCGCCAGACGAGGACTGCAGCGCGGAGCACGGGGAGCTGAGATGGTGCAGCTGAATGCGCCCGCAACAGGTTCAAAAACATAGAGCGGGAGGAGACGCAGTATTCGAGAGGATGGAGGTTCAAATCCACCTCCAGCTATTCAGATTTGGGTATCCCGTGATTACTCTAAATGCAATCCAGGCAAAAGACAGGATGGTTCCTTTGAAAGGCTACGACCGATTTCCTTACACATCCTTACACACTAATCGGAGCTCCGCCTCTAATGACCACGTTGTCAAACCCTTAGGTTCCTTTCTTTCAGAGTATTCATTGGTCGTTGCCAACGTCCGAACTCTAGAACGCCGCTGTCACAAATAAGATCTGTCGTAATTTTGTGATATTAATACTTACGTCATGTATACGGTTAATGCATGCTTTATCTTACATTTATTTGTCCATTTCATTGCTGCGATTACATTAGAGTTATACCGTTATCTTTAGTTTGTTCATTATCTACAGTTCTAGTGCTATAGTTGTTTGTTTCTCGGGTTTGCAAACGTTTTTGTTGTTATATCTGTGAACTATGATGTCATTGGTCAAAGCCTGCGGGTTGTATTCTTCAGTGACACCAACTGTTTATTTCGACGACCAAAACAACACATGAATTGACGCAGTTTTCTCAAGTCACGTCGGTCATTTGGAAACAAAGAACTTCTTAGCGTACTTTTCATAACATAAACCTTTGATGAGTGTTACTAATGGGCCATAAATAGTATATACAAAAATTAATTTTTTTACTTTCTTCTTTCATATGAATAGTTGTCAAGGTAACTGGTTAATTCCTCTTGAGACATTTCCATGATTTGAACTATTTCCCACTCAGAAAGTAGTTTATGTAACTCGCTCCGTCATCACTAGCAGTCGTACCAATGTAATTTAAATGGTGTAATAACATACCCGTCTGTCTCCTGTTCCTATTATAATTTGCGCGTTGCTACAGAAACGTGAGTTATATGATTAATTGTGTTGGCACACCTATGACTGTCTTACTGAAAATGAACTCCATCACGAAGAGAGAGAGAGAGAGAGAGAGAGAGAGAGAGAGAGAGAGAGAGAGAGAGAAACAAAATCTGTCAACTCATTGTCCGAATTAATCAGTTTCTTCTTACATTTAGAAATGTGAAAAGTGGCGGTCATGCAACACTGTAGTTGACAAAGGGAACAGTTTGTACGTTTATACTTTCATATGTATTGTGGTCGTCACAGTTGCAAAAAACATTTGTACTCTTGTTTTCGGACAACGTCCATTGTCAAACACATGGCCTTAACCGCAATGATATTTACGAATGAAGAGCTTGACATGTCTCCATTACTATGAAGGACTCTCATCGCTATATCTCTTGAGATCAGATGTCTGGAATCATTTGGTGGCGAAACTCAAATGAATCTGAAGTTTTTATGTTAATGTTGTATTCTGAGTCATAAACACAGTGAGAGAATTGTCAGCTCCACAAATACACGAAACTACACCGAGAATTATGGGGTGCGAAATGTACCATGGCCGCGTGGTCTAAGGCGTCATTCTACGGTCTTGGCGGCTTTTCCCGCGGGAAGTTCGAGTCCTCCTTTGTGCTTAGGGGTGTGTGTTGTGCTTAGTATAAGTTAGTTTAAGTAGTTTGTAAATCTAGGGACTGATGACCATAGCAGTTTGGTCCAATAGGTTAACAATCATTTGAACATTAGTTAAATGTACCATGTATGATGACATTAACAAGAAAAGGACCGTTAGGCAAGTATATGCCCAACAGCATTTGAACAGACATTGCGGACTTTATTTATGATGTGTAGCCATTGATATATTTGTATTTATTTCACTGAGAAAATACATGACTTTCTCGTTTGCCTCCTCCTAGATTTTTATAGGAGAATAAAGAAATTAATGTCTCTGTCTTCGCGGCAACTTTTGAACTGAAGTGGAATAACTTAACTTTCGCCCCCCAAAGTTACGCTGTAGCGCTGATGGTGCAGTATTCTGATACGCAGTCCAACCGCAACGCAGATCAGTCCTGCGGGTTGCCGATTCACAAACCTGCAGGCGCCATCTGCTCTCCGTGGCTGTCGCCAACAGGAGATTTTTTCATCACGAGTACGGGAGCCACATTCAGGCCACTACTTGCTTCCGACGGGTCATGCAACTGTGTCGTGCCATATTCCTCCGCCTCTACATTACTTAGGACGACGCTTAGCTACAGCCAGCCAATTTGGTGCTAGTCACTGAAACTGTTGAACTCAGAAACCAAATGGAGACCATTTCGACTGCACCGCTCTCCAGAGCAGCCAACTAGTTTACTACGAGCCTTCGTCCCACCAAGGAATGGCTTCTCCTTCAAGAATCTATAAAGATGCATGGGCTAGGACAAAAGTTGTTGGAGATTGCTATCACATCTTCGCGTTCTTCTACTAATTTGCACTTATATGACTATCTTTTCGCCGTTCTTTTATTACTCTTGCATTTGGAAGGAAAAGGCTTGACGCCATTGGTCGCCTTTCTGTTTATAGCTTTCATGAATATCGAATTCTCTCCGTGTCTTCGGATAACGTACCATTTATGTGAGCATGAGTTAAATATCCTTGTCATCATTTAACAAATTCCCTTTCAATTAAAAAAAAAATAGATCTCAGTTTCATTGTAGTATGGACTTCTCTTTTCCCCCTTTTCTTCAGTAAAATAGCCTGTTTACAAAATTGAGAATGCTGGAGGCCATCATGCTACGATTTCGTAAACTTTTTTGCTATTGCTTTTTATCTGTTAAATCTACTAATGTATGAATAATGATTCTCTCCTCATTTGAACCTATAGTTAGTTTAAATGTTCACGAAGTACGAACGAGACAATTTAAGTATTTTTGTGCAATAATCTGTGGAACTTTGAATCTGATCATCACACGTTCAAGCCGGCCGCAGTGGCCGAGCGGTCTGCGGCGCGCCTGTCACAGACTGCACGGCCGCTACGGTCGGGTGTTCGAATCCCCCCTCGGGCCTGAATGTTTGTGTAATCTTTAGTGTAAGGTAGTTCATAAGTAGTTTGTAAATTTAGGGACTGATAACCCCGCAGTTAAGTCCCTTAAGCTTAACAAACATTTGAACATTTGAAAATTTTACACGTTCAGCGATACACGATCAAAAATAAAAATTAAAATATTACATCCAAATCTTTCCTTAGAGAGAGGGCGTACCTTAGTGAAATATGTTATCTCCGTTTCAGCTGAATTATGCAGTACAAGGAGAGAGGTAACGTCCCGCTATTTTTATAACGTTGTCTGTCGCAATATTTCACACTTTTGATTCCGTAGAAAAGAGTCATTTTAATTTTCCATCCCTTGTCTAACATTTTCAAATCAATTTTCGCAGCATTTGCTACTCTCTTTTACGTATAAATTTGTTATTATAACGGTCCAGCTGCCAGATTGCTGTCGGTACCACTACAGTTGTTAATTATTCTTCTGCCACCATCTCATTACTCACAATAATGGTTCAATACTTTCGACAATTCTGGGATGCTGATAATAAACTGTTGAACTGATATCAATTACCACTGCAATGAAACGAACTTCGAAATTTATTCGAAACGATAAATATTACTCATATCAAAATACAACAACCGAATTACAGCCTACCATCGCGACGGTCGGCAGGCAAAACTTTAGCCGCTGCAAAAAACGCGTGCGACTCGCTCGGCTGCCGGAAGATGACTAACTGCCAACAACAAACAAATAATCTTTGAGACGCAAGCATCGTCGCCCAGCAGCTATCGCGGCACGCCAGCGGTAGCTGCTGTGCCACGCGGGAGTAGCCGAGCGGTCTGGAGCGCCACGTTACGGATCTCGCGGTCTCCCGCGTCGGGGGTTCGAATCCTCCCTCGGACATGGATGTGTGTGTTGTCCTTAGGTTAGTTTAACTTAGTTTACGTATTAAAGATAAACGAGAAGCAATGAATTAAAATTTGTGGTACGGCCGGGAATCGAACCCGGACCTCCATACTTACTAGGCAGACGTCTTACCGTTAGACCATCGCACCTCAAACGAACAAGGCGCCTCGGAATAGTCTATGGATGACTTTCCTACACATCACATATTTTAATTCTGCTTCTGTGTTCCAAAATAATTGTCACTTCTGCCAAGGCTCTCCATGCAGCGGAATAGCACCTCGGCGATGGACATAGTGGAACATTCCTGCTAAGATTATATAAATATCAATTTACATATAGACTGAGAAACCCTGAGACGGTTTTTCGTCTCGAATATGTCCAAGACATATTTTAATTCATTGCTTCTCGTTTATCTTTAATGCCTTGGACATTTCCAAGACGAAAAACCGTCTCAGGGTTTCTCAATCAATATGTAAATTAGTTTAAGTAGTTTGTAAGCCTAGGGGACTGAAGACCAACGTAGTTTGGTCCCATAAGAATTACAAACATTTGAACATTTTTTGATAGCTACTGTAGGACTGCAGTCCTCCAAAGAGATTACAATTTGAAATACGAAATATCTTGTATCGTTACAATATCTGTGTCCCCGTAAATTCGCGATCCATAACATTCCACCGACTGATTGACGTTATACGTCTGACTTGTTGTCCACCTTCACCATCATCGTCCTTGTGAGCTGTGTGAGAGTACGACCTCAATACCAGCATTTATTTTTAGGAATGTTTGCTCTGACTGAGATCTCGGCCGTAACGAGCTGTTTGTCAACAGCGGAGCGTTAACCAATGGCCTGTCAGCGTGCGGTCGTCGCGACGGTCTGCCTGCCCCACGTGGTCGGGAAACCCAAAAAATGTTCAAATGTTTGTTAAGCTTAAGGGACTTAGCTGCGGGGTCATCAGTTCCTGGACTTACAAAGTACTTATGAACTAGCTTATACTGAAGACGGCACAAACATCCATGCCCGAGGGAGGATTCGAACCCCCGACGGCGGACGGCCGCGCGCACCGCAACACGGCGCTCCAGTACGCGCGGCTAATCCGCCGCGGCATAACCGGGAAACCCATGGGCAGGCGAGCGAAAGCATAGAGGCCGGCTCAGCATGCCGCGGGGTCCAGACGCCAACACAGTACTGGAAAATACAATCCACAAAACTGTACTCATCACTTTAAGATATTGGAACGCTAGTATGACCAAATGAAAGAGAAAAGTACGTCGAGTTAGTGATGGTAAGTGCACACACCGTGTCGAGCTTAGTTTCTCAGTTTTGGAACGATGAAGGTTCTTTAATGGTACAAACTTAAAAAAATGAAAATAAATAACTACTAGAGGACCCGTGCGAAAACTTCGCACCGTTAGTGGAATGAAAAAAAAATTGGGAGAAGATGGAAGTAAAGTTGAATGTTCACGCATAGTTTTCTTCAGAATCAGTCAATGCAAGTTTTTAAAAGCGCAAATAAAAGAACTTGATCTGCTGAGTATTGCTAGGTCAAAAAGAAATGCGTACCTTAATACTTAGACCCGAAGATATTGTAAAACAAACCGATTAAAATAATCAGTGCAAGAACTGAAGGATACCGCGTTTCAATAAAAATAAAGGGTAGAGAGACGTAAGTTAATTCCTATACTTGATGACTAATCTGCGAATGAATACCTTTAGTTTAAAGGAAAAATGAAGGAAATCGGACGGATAGTACGGCCTGACCGACTAACTTTAGTTTACAGCAAGGACAACTCCATATGAAATATACAGAAGGAAATCGCGTTTGAGTACATAAAACTGAAAGCGAGAGTTATGTAAATTCTGATACTTGATGACAAACCTGTGGATGAATATCTCTCGTTTACAACAAAAATGAAGGAAATCGGCCAAGTAGTTTGGTCTGGCCGACTGACTTTAGTTTTCGTAGTTTCTTTTAATATATAAGATTGGAACGATTTTTGTAAAGTGCTCTCAGAGATCTATTTTACTATAATTCTAGAATTACACTTACATTTAACAAATTTCAACTACGGGATAAAAACAGTTTTCGTTACTATATGTAACAATTTTAGTTATGAAATGTATTTAAATAATAAAAGTAACAGCAGCACTTATGTTTAATGATAGGTTGTAACCTAAAAATAATATGCAAATGTATTGTCTGTATTTAATAACGATGCTTTTAACGAAAGTAACTGTCTCTTTCCTATTACCACAGCGTGGCGAATGAAGATTTGGGTTGGAGGGAGTCGTGCAAGGAAGAGTCCTCTGCAGTCCGGCTGGTCACTGTGTCCTCGGTGGCGGAGTGGTCAACGCGTCTGCCTAGTAAGCAGGACATCCCGGGTTCGAATCCCGGCCAGGCACAAATTTTCATTCACCGCACATTGGTATTACATCTAAACCTAGTACAGTGAAGCTATAAGTGATAGCAAATTGCGATTTATTTAATTAAAAATGAATGCTGTAATGTCGTCAAAATTATATTATTATTCACAAACATATGAAGATAGTGGACTCACATAGGCGATTAATTTTCTTCAGATAACTATGTTTGGTGTCGTCGCAATAAGCGAAACTTCAGTATTACTTCATACGTGGGTGAATTTTGTGATGTTAGCATTCCGTAAAATTGGGCGCAACAGGTGCGTGTTACTTACACGTAAAGGAAAGTGTAAATACAGGAGCAGTAGTGCGTGACGCACGTGGGACTGCTGCGTGTCACGCAACGGCAAGCCTGGCATCGAGCGGAAGTTTCCGCCCTACGTTAATAGCAGCGTCAATCTCGATCGACACAGCCGTCACATTTCCGGGCTCATACTGTTAATGAGATGCACGCCAGTCTCTTGCTGCTGCCACGCGGCATTTAAAATAGAAGGCAGAGTGCTTAGTATTCTGAGGTAAGTGCTACTTGCCTTAGACCCTTGTCAGATGATCTGCATTGTCACTACACACGTTTTTCGGCTTGAATAATTGGGAAGCCGCGTATATTTCAATACCATGCATCGCTCATCAGACTGAATTTAGCTTTCATCGCTGATTATTAAAATAAAAGACAAATTTTATAAAAAAAGCGACGGTGGAGTGGCCGAGCGTTCTAAGGCGCCTAGCTGCGGAGCGCGCCGCTGCTCACCGTCGAAGGTTCGACTCCTTCCTTGGGTTCGGTTGTATTTCTTGTCCTTAGCATAAGTTAGTTTACGTAATTTGTAAGACTAGGGACTGATGACCAGAGTATTTAACTCCCATAAATTTACAAACATTTGAAGATTTGATTTCGAGCCGGCCGCGGTGGCCCAGGGGACTGCGGCGCACCAGTCACGGTATACATCGACGTGTATCTCCGAAAACGTATTATAAACTTATAAACTATGCTTTACATCGGCTTGTATAACGGAAATCGCGTGATAAACTATGCTTGCATCAAAGAAGGTTTTTGGCTTGTATAAAGAATCTAAAGAACTGAAAGGGCTGTCGTTCATGTTAGTTAAACAGATTGTCAATAGATGGCACTGTCTACATTGCTTTTATATCGGCCGCGCAAAATAAGTTGATTGTGGAAGCGGTGGCTGATGGGAGGAACCGTGAATACATGTCCCTTTTGTTAGATTGCACGAACAGTACAAATTTATGAAAATTAAGTTTTTTTGTGGAAACAATAACTTCAAACTATCTGTGTATTTTTCGTCATGATCCCTCAATCATTAATTTTGTATAAGTACCCTCAGAAAACAGCGATGAGAAATAATATACATGATAATGATAATAATATATATGATAATTATAATAATATCCATATTTGACATATGCATATTTTCACCACACGTACCTCTTGATTTAAATCATTTGCAAACTACTTATACAGATAATACAATCCGTGACATAGCTAAACATATTTAGATGACAGACCAAAGAGAAAACCAGAGAGAGAGAGAGAGAGAGAGAGAGAGAGAGAGAGAGAGAGAGAGAGAGAGAGAGAGAGAGAGGGATGAATATCATACAACCCTTGATATAACAATACTAAGATTATACATCTACCATAGGACACTGTCTTTGTATTTTCACAGAGCTTCAGAGTCTTTTGTGTTCTCCTTTTTTTATAAAATCATTTTAACAACAAATGTCTTGTTTCCGCCCTTAGACGTTAAACCTGAGAAGCACAGTCTAACATATACGGTCGCGACACTCACTGCTGTGAAAGTTGTTAGCAACTGACACTTGCCACGACACTAGCGCTCCTAGTGGTGGGCAAGCCGCCGAAAGAGTGATGTTTGTTTATAACAATTTGTGTAAGTTGCTAACGAAATAGTTAGTATACTTTTTCAATTACAAGCATTAGTAAAATATCAAGAAACGTACACAGAACGGAAATTAATCTAAAAACAGCTGAACCTGATTCAGTGGTACAACGAAGGACTTCGTCGTGAACCAATACTTACGAATATGTGTATATTTGCAGCTTATTGCTGGCCGCAGTGGCCGAGCGGTGTGCGGCACGCCAGACACAATCTGCACGGCCACTACGGTAGGGGGTTCGAATCCCCCCTCGGGCATGGACATTTGTGCCGTCTTTAGTATAAGGTAGTTCATAAGTAGTTTGTAAGTTTAGGGACTGATGTCCCCGTAGTTAAGTCCCATAAGCTATAAAAAAAATTTGATTTTTGCAGCTTATTCCATTGAAAGTAAGTAGAATGTAAACATAAGAGAAAGAACAACTTCTGTTATGGTCTGATCTTACTATGACAAGGAGTTTTTAGACACGTATCAATTCCGTATGGAGTCCAATGGAGCGCACGTTTTCAGGTTTCACTCGTCTTTATTATACGCGCATATGCTTTTGAGTGTGATTGCTTTAGATTAAGAAGACAATGTGTTGAAGATTCTTGCCGTTTCTAGTTCAGCTGCAACAACAATTGTGGAATTAGTTTGTTCTTTGTTGACTGCGATTTGATTACTTTTTCCGTTTTGTTGCCACGTGTGTGACGTTTTCCCTTCAGCAACAGCTGTGCTGGCTGATTTGATATGTTAAATACTGTAGTTATCGCATTCTGTACTCGTTTCCTACGATCCATCCTCACGGATTTTCTGGAATTGTAGTGAAGAAACGTTAACGTTCTTGAGTGGGAAAGCGACGTGTTGTTGGCAAAGGGCAGGTCTTCTGTCGTTTCCTAGTCATTTTTCTATTTTTAATAGTAAATGAAGTTATTCAGTTAAAGCCTGTAGATCATGAGATAATTGTAAATAAACTGAGCTGCAATGTACCGTTTGGTACCTTGTCAGGGATCTTAGGAAACCTAAGAAAGACAAAGGTGGACCTAATTTTTTAAGTTATTACCTATTTTATGACACTACATACGTTCTTTAATGTAAAAAGTATGTTAAATTTGATATAAACGATACTTTTCGCACTCATCCAAAATCGTATTCAAACATGTAGCTTGCCGACCGCTTGGAGCGCTGCTGTCGCAGTTTATAACAAAACTCTGCGGGAGTGTCGTGATTGTATGTGATGAACTGTGTAGGAAGTGTGTGGCATTAGTTACACAGATGAAGAGGCTCGCCCATGCTGAACTGCATCTACATCTACGTAGATACTCTGCAAATCACATTTAAGTGCCTGGCACAGCGTTCATTAACCACTTTCATAACCTTTTTCTACCGTTCCATTCTCTAATAGCGCGCGGGAAGAAAGAACACCTAAATCGTTCCGTTTTCGATCTGATTTCTCTTATTTTATTGGGATGGTCATGTCTCCCTAAGTAGGTGGGTGCTAGCAAAATATTTTCACATTCAGAAGTAAAAGTCGGCGATTGAAATTTCGCAAATAGATCTCGTCGCAACGAATAACGTCGTTCTTTTAATGATTTCCACTTCAAACGTTTCCGTGACGCTTGTCGCCATGTAACGGGATAAAATAAAACGCGCTGCCCTTCTCTGAACCTTCTTAATGTCTTCCGTCAGTCCCACCTGGTGAGGGTCCCACAAGGGGCAACAGTACTCCAGGAGAGGACGCACAAGTGGAATGTAGGCAGTCTCTTAGGTGGAGCTTGTGCATCTTCGAAGCGTTCTGCCAATGAAACGTAACCTTTGGTTCGCCTTCCCCACAATATTTTCTGTGTGTTCTGTCCAGTCTAAATTGTTCGTAATTGTAACTGCTAGGTATTTGATAGAATTTACGACCTTAAGGTTTGACTGATTTATCGTTTAATTGAAGTTCAGAGGATTTCTATTAGTGGTCATGTGCATTACTTCACACTTTTCATTATTTAGTGTTAATTGCCAATTTTCGCACCATGTAGAAATTTTGTCTAAATCGCTTTGCAGTTGCTTTTGATCCCCTGTTAACTTGACTAACCGATAAACGACAGCATCATCCGCGAACAGACTAAGAGAGCTATTCACATTGTCTCCTAAATCTGTACATATATGTAAATGAATGTTTGCCTGTATTCCTCTATGTGTACATAAACCAATCATTCGATTGTTATGAAACTTTGGTGAACTGTTCACCGAACGCCCACAAAGGTTCCTGACCCAAAAACAAATGAGCACGACACATAGCTCAGGAGATTTGACGTCATAAATAATGAGCGGCCATCGCGTGAGAAAACCCAGATTTATGCGCCAATTATTGGAAAATGAGGGTAGTAAGGAACCTGCAACAAAGTTTGCATGTAATTTCGGACGTTTATGAAGCATTTTGTAGCTGACCCCCCCCTCCCATCCCAATCACACACACACAAAATGATGACACGAAAAGAAGTCTACCGCTCACAATAGTTTCGCTGTAGATGCCGTAAAACTGTCGCATCAGACATGACCTTATATCAAATAAAGTTGGCATTACTGATTTGCATGTTACTATTCATTATTATCCGCAAATCTCCCTTAATTCTCTTGCATGTGAAATTAAGCAATCAGTTTTTTTACTCTTTATCAATATCAAAGCGAAAGGATACTCACTCATTCACTTACTAAGCACGAAATCTCGAAAACGTATTCACCTATGAAGCTCAAATTTTGCAGAAATGTAGTTTATAGGTAGAAAACGTCAGCTGAGAAAGTATTTTGTGATAGGTGCAGACTCACGAAATATAAGGTTTCATTCCGATATTTACGAAATTTCGCATGCTTGACCTTCAAAACAAGGGGAAGATCACCGTCTACCTTAAGTTTCATACTGTGAATCGGGGAGGGTACTTTACAACATAGAAATGGATCCCCAAATACCTTGGTCGCGCCATAACTTGAGAACGCCTGGACCGATTTCACATATCCTTTATTCTCAGAATAAGGGATGTATGAAATAAAACTGGAATATTTGAGAACAACAAAGTACGTTTTTCAATGTGACCCTGCGTTTCTATTGCAAAGGAATCTATAGTTTTGTTCCGATATTGATGAAATGTTGCATGTCAAAAACAAGAATAATATATCTGTCTGTACAAAATTTAGTTCGGTGCATGGTGGAGGGTACCAACTTAAGGAATTTTACAAAATGCATAGTTCGCTCCAATTTTCATCAATTTTTGGACACATGACCTTTAAACCAAGACGAAGATCTCTGGATGCATAAATGTTTGTGTGGTACACGATAGAGGGTACCTTGCAGAAAACTTTGCAATGAGAGGGAAAAGTGGAAACGAACAGAGAGATGGGAGGGAAAGAGGTGGATGCAGAGAGGGGGTGAGGGAGAGGGTGTGGACTACGAGAGTGTAGGATAAATAAACAAACGGGCAACGCCGGGTTTACAGCTAGTCGTTTATAAACACAAGGAATAGTAGAGGACTTATAACGCTTCTCTGGGGAACGCCAGATATCACTTCTGTTTTACTCGATGATAAAATGTTCAAATGTCTGTAAATCTATCGGACCAAACTGCGTGGTCATCAGTCCGTAGCTTACAAACTACTTAAACCTAGGTAAACTAACCTACGGACAAACACACACCCCCACGCCCCAGGGAGGACTCGAACCTCCACGGCGAGCAGCCCTGCGCTCCGCAGCAAGACGCTTTAGACCGCTCGGCTACTCCACCGCGGCTTACTCAATGACTTGCCGTCAATTACTATGAACTGTGTCCTTTCTGATAGGAAATCGTGAATCCAATCGCACAATTGGGGCGATATTCCATAAGCACGCAATTTCATTAGAAGCCGCTTGTGAGGTACAGTGTCAAAAAGCCTTCCGGAAATCCAGAAATATGGAATCGATTTGAGATCCCTTGTCGATTGCACTTATCAATTCATGTGAATGAAGGGCAAGCTGCGTTTTGTAAGAGCGATACTTTCTGGTTAATAGGTCGTTCTCTTCGAGGTAGTTCATAATGTTCGAACAAAGTATATGTTCCAAAATCCTACTGCAAATCGACGACAGCTAGGCTGGCCTGTAACTTTGGGGATCACTCCTATTGCCTTTATTGATATTGGAGTGACCTGGGCAACTTTCCAGTCTATGGGTTCAGATCTTTCGGAGAGTGATCGGTTGTATATGATAGCTAAGTTTGGAGCTATTGCATCAGCATACTCTGAGAGGAATCTCGTTGGTATACAGTCTGGCCCAGAAGATTTGTTTTTGTATAGTGACTTAAGTTGTTTTACTGCTCCAAGAACATGTACTTCTAAATTTCTCATGCTGACAGCTGTTCTGGGTTCGAATTCTGGAGTGTTCACTTCTAGACTTGCGCATAATAGTTGGCGATCGGGAGCGCTCACTTTAGTTCGCGGCTCTCTATATCTTGGTATTATGGAATATATTAGTCAGATATTGCAGAGTGGAGAACACACCAAAACAGAAATTTTCTAGCACTGAACTATGTAATCTAGCAGGCAGACGCTCACCTCGAAATGACTTATGAGCAGAAGGCAAACACGTGATTTTTAATTCAGCTACGTGCCCTCTCGCTATTGCCCGTCGGTCTTCGGAAAAGGAACGGACGATCTAAGATGTTCAAATCTTCAAATTTTTGTATAGCTTATGGGACTTAACTATGGGGCCATCAGTCCCTAAACTTACAAACTACTTATGAACTAGCTAACACTAAGGACGGCACAAATATCCATGCCCGAGGGGGGGGATTCGAACCCCTTTAGTGACTGGCGCGCTCCAGTCCCCTCGGCCACCCCTTCGGCATGAACTAAGAGGCGAGGGATCTGCGAACTAGTTCGCGTAGTTCGCCAGTGGGAGAGCTCTTCCGAACTAAATTCGTTCGCGAACTACAAAAGACTATTCACTTCGTCTTCTCGGGTGAAAGAATCTCGTATAGCTGCGTTTAGCAATTCTGCTTTAGGTGTACTGTCATCGGTAGTATTCTATTGCTGCCGGCCGCGGTGGCCGAGGGGACTGAGGCGCTCCAGTCACGGTCTGCACGGCCATTACGGTCGGGGGTTCGAATCCCCCCTCGGGCATGGATATTTGTGCCGTCCTTAGGATTAGCTAGTTCATAAGTAGTTTGTAAGTTTAGGGACTGATGACCCCGTAGTTAAGTTCCATAAACTATACAAACATTTGAATTTATGTCACCTAGGCTTAGTTGCGCATTTTCAGTTGATTACATTTCAGTCCACAAGGATACGGAACGGATTAATTACCTCGTCTCACAAACAGAGGCGGATCCAGGACGGCCTTTTGGGGGGGGGGGGGGGGCGGTGTATAATGTTCAAATATTTGTATAGTCTATGGGACTTAACTACAGGATCATCAGTCCCTAAACTTACAAACTACTTATGAACTACTTACGAACTAGGACAGCACAAATATCCATGCCCGAGGGGGGATTCGAACCCCCGACGGTACTGGCCAGGCAGACCGTGACTGGAGCGCCTTAGTCCCCTCGGCCACCGCGGCCGGCGGGGACGGTGTAAGAATTCTCATCGTCAGCTAAACTGTGGCTCAGTAGAAAGACTCTAATCACCCCTTGTTACCCCTCGCCCAAACAAACAAAAGTCTCACAGTTTTTGAAGACTCAGTGCAACGATAGCACGATAGCTTCACATTCTAAAAAAATAAAAAAACCAATTGTAGAATAAAGCAGCCCAATAAGTTGCACTTTGTTTAGATACTTGATGTAGATTTCGGCACCAACTATGGGTGCCTTCATAAGCAGATTAAAATTAATACTGACATCAGACGTAGTATTCTATTGCTATAGCGTGGAGCGATGCTAGACGACAGACTCGGGGGTGTAGGCCACAGCGAGGATCAGCTAGCGGGGCGGCAGACTTTGGTTTTTGGGCGGCGCGACCGTCGGCGCCATGTTGGCGGTCAATGTTTCCAAGGGCAGGCGGGACGCTGCTGCATTGCGGCCCCTGGCGGCGGCCGCCGCGCGCCGCGCGCCGCGGGTTGCCTATCGACCGGCGCGGCTGGGACACAGTAGCAGGGCGCCGCCCCTCCAGCCCGCGCCAGCGCCGTACGCTACTACGCCGTAGTGGCCGCGCCGCCCCCAGGTCAGGCGACTACGCCCACCCCTCCCCACGCTCTTCCACAACAAACGACGCACACGATACCTCACAAGACAAGGGGTTGTGGGGGACGGGAGGGGCCAAGGGGGCTCCTTTACCCCTTCCACAAACGACGGAAAAAATTACTAAACAGCAAAGTAGTGTGTACTCCAGGGTTTAGTTCTGTAGTCTAGGGTAGTTTCACACCCTCACAAGACGAGGGGTTTTGGGGAAGGGGATGGGCCAAGGGGGCTCCTTTACCCCTTCCACAAACGACGGAAAAATTTACTAAACAACAAAGTAGTGTGTACTCTAGGGTTTAGTTCTGTAGTCTAGGGTAGTTTCACACCTTCACAAAACAAGGGGTTGTGGGGGAGGGGAGGGGCCAAGGGGGCTCCTTTACCCCTTCCACAAACGACGGAAAAAATTACTAACCAGCAAAGTAGTGTGGACTCCGGGGTTTAGTTCTGTAGTCTAGGGTAGTTTCACACCCTCACAAGACAAGCGGTTGTGGGTGAGGGGATGAGCCAAGGGGGCTCCCTTGCCCCTTCCACAAACGACGGAAAAAATTACTAAACAGCAAAGTAGTGTGTACTCCAGGGTTTGGTTTAGTTCTGTAGTCTAGGGTAGTTTCACACCCTTACAAGACGAGGGGTGTGGGGGAGGGGAGGGGCCAAGCGGGCTCCTTTACCCCTTCCACGAATGATGGAAAAAATTACTAAACAACAAAGTAGTGTGTACTCCAGGGTTTAGTTCTGTAGTCTAGGGTAGTTTCACACCCTCACAAGACGAGGGGTTGTGGGTGAGGGGATGAGCCAAGGGGGGTTCCCTTATCCCTTCCACAAACGACGGAAAAAATTACTAAACAGCAAAGTAGTGTGTACTCCAGGGTTTAGCTCTGTAGTCTAGGGTAGTTTCACACCCTCACAAGACAAGGCATTGTGGGGTAGGGGAGGGGCCAAGGGGGCTCCTTTACCCCTTCCACAAACGACGGAAAAAATTACTAAACAGCAAAGTAGTGTGTACTCCAGGGTTTAGTTCTGTAGTCTAGGGTAGTTTCCCACCCTCACAAGACAAGGGAGTGTGGGGGAGGGGAGGGGCCAAGGGGGCTCCTTTACCCCTTCCACAAACAACGGAAAAAATTACTAAACAGGAAAGTAGTGTGTACTCCAGGGTTTAGTTCTGGGGCCGCTGTTGTTTCTTATTCACACAGAGCCAAAAATGTAATTAGCATACCCTCTCAGAGTATTCCGATTTACTCAATATTTATTCTTGGCATATTTTTGGAAACATTTTTGTTCCACTTTGGGCAACAGCACTCTTATTTAAACTGATATGTCGAAAACGTAGGAATTTACCATACAAATGGCGTCTGACAATGATAATAAAATATAACTGATTAATGATGAAATTCTCCTCAGAGATCATAAATTATTTTTCAAAAGAGATAGATTGGCTGGTCAGTACTTACCTTTGGGCTGTACCACCGATAGTTAAACACAAATGTAGGAACAGAAAAAAAGGGGACGAAAAAGTACAAGCTTTCGGCACACAGTTCCTTCATCAGGTGGGAGAGAAGGGAAGAAGAAAGGATGGGAATGGAAGGGAAAGGTAATTCACGACCTAGCCAGAGAGGATATATATAACCAAAGAGGAAAGATCAAGTAATAAAGAGAAAAGGAGTTAACTGAATGATGCTGAGGGGTGTAGGAGGGGTGGGGCATTGTCTAAAACGTTTCTCATTAACAAGGAAAGATGGACACACACACACACACACACACACAGACAGAGAGAGAGAGAGAGAGAGAGAGAGAGAGAGAGAGAGAGAGAGACGCCATTTGAATGGTAACTTTCTACGCTTTTGACATATCAGTTTTATCTTACTTAATGTTACCATATAACATGTTTTTTAAGCAAAGATGACCATCCAAGGCACTATACAAACAAATTTAGGATCATTCTGATGACCCTTAAATTGAGTGGATATCTTAATTTTATCCTTTTTCTATTAAGAAACAGTTATGTGTTTTATTCCATTACGACATTTGATTTGTAACTCGTTCTGTTTTTGAGTCATTGCTAATATTTTGCAATGTTACAACACAATATATATTTTTAATGACAACCTAAAGCTTTATACAATAGATCATGGACTTTTCATATGTATGTGAAATACATTCCCTTCACCTTACTTTATTACAATAGCTTTGTAAAAAGTAAAATCAACCATTCTTTGTACGTTATCAACAAAACAATAGCTTTACACAAATTTCAACGACAAATGAACCAACTGATTTTCTGCAAGGTATCATATCCTGAATTATTTTTCCATGTATTTTAAATATATTTTATACTTCATTTTTTAATGCCAGTAAAATGACATACAGCGCTGCAGTACCACTCATAGAATATCTTTGAAAATATTAATAAGAACCTGATACAATTTATTGTCAGCATTTTAATGTTTTAATCTTTATTTTAATATCAGAAAGATGACTATAATTATTTTATCTTAGACGTTGACAAAGAAATGTGTGGCTAATTATAATTTTATATTTTTCGGCTAATTTCATCTATGTAGTCTTTTCGTTGGCTATCGAAGATGGGTGTAGCTGGCAAAGGACCGGAGCCTCAGCTATTTAAGAGCAGTAAACCTTGCTCCAGCCAGCAGTGACGCACGTGAAGGCTCCCAGTTACCTGCCAGCTCCACAACATCGATGGCTATAACATCGTTTTATTTCTCTTTATTAATTTAATTTCAGTTTGACACTAATGTATATTGCTGAAAATCCTCTAAATGTAACTATGATATATTTCAGAGCTAAAATCCTGAAGATGGTCTGAAAAAAGACCGTAACTAGTCGAAAAAAAAGTATCCACTTTAGACTTTTCTCTAAATATAAATTTATACTTGAAACAGTAAATGTGGAGTAAATGAAATGATTACTTGCATCTTGTACAACTTTTTACTTTTGACAAACGGAAAGCAACATCACTATCAGGTTCAAAGACCACACGACAGCACGCGAGAGCAATCAGTTCCACGTTCTACCTATATCTTAAAACAGAAAAACATAAAGCACAACAATACGAAAACGCAGTAAAAGAGTCGCACTGGTGTTTATTACGGCCAACTTTAGGTTTTCCTGTAGTTTTATGATTTATTGCAAATATATCGGACGGAAATAAAAAAATAATATAATTAATTTACAATAACTACGAGTTTGAGTTCTAGTGGGCAGGGTAAAGTTGAGAATTTGTATCTGACGGGAGGCGTACTTGAGTAATTCCGTGCAGTTGTGGTGATCGCTGTCTCCCCAGTGTAGAGATCAGCGAACAGCCTAGAAAGCAGGAGACCCAGGTTCGAGTCCCGGCTGGGTACCCATTTTCAACTTTACCTATTCGCAGTTAATGCTGTACATTCCGTGAATATAAAAAATATAAATAATGAAAAACTATGAACGATACGATTGCGACTCTACTATTGTGGTAATATCTATGCACTCAACACGACCGTATTCTAACAAACAGTCAAAATTATTTCATATTTGAGTTTAGCTTTAACCAACATACTATTTTCTTGCACTTTTACCTCTTTAAACTATTATTGTAATGTCTCTCCCACATTTTCATTATCTTTATCCGTTAAAATATTATCATTCATCTTGCTGTGGTAGTGTGTCGTCTTTTTCAAGTTTAATTTCTTATTCTGTACAAGTTTACGCAAAATCAAGTGACAGCGTCAAATCGACGTTATCGTTTTAAATATTTTTGAAAAGTTAAGATTACCTGACGTAGTCGGGTTTGGAGCCGATCTGATCGTTTTATAGTTTTTAAAATGACAAGCCAAGATCGCACATTAATAATTTATTAATTGACGACCGATTTCGGTGCACTGTGTCACCATCATCTGGTCACATATATGATATAATCTGGTCATCTTGTTAAAAAAATGGGTATAAAATAAAAAGTGCAACATTGCACTTAGTCACTATATAAAAAAATACACAAGTTAAAAACATGAAGCTTACAAAATACCCAATTGTTTTAACAAGATGACCAGATTATAACATATATGTTACCAGATTATGGTGACACAGTGCACCGAAACCGGTCGTCAATTAATAAATTATTAATGTGCGATCTTGGCTTGTCATTTTAAAAACTATCTTTGAAACGGTGGGAGTTATGGGAATAACATAAGAAAGGAAAGTTGTAGCGAATTTTCTCCTCTACAGAAATGTTTATTCATTGCTTGTGTCACATAAACGGTTAAGCCGTTATTTTCATTTAAATTTCGAGCTGTCAAAAGGCGATCGCAAAGGCCCACTATTAGTGTTACTACCGTAACCTGAAGTGAACCAGTCTTCCACAAAATATCTAAAGGCGGTGTTAGGATTTGGAAGGAATTAATAATATAAACATATACAGGAAAATTTCGCGAACGGCATACTAAACAAACACACTGAACTTAGATGCAACCCCTACTTAGAAAATGTTATTCACATTTTCGTCAACTAATTTCACAAATAATAAATGCAAAAATGCCTGGTCAAAAAAATTAGGGTATCACTTACGATATCTAGCTTCTGAAGTACTGTCATCGGCAGTATTATTTAAAATGTTTCCACGTCCTTTTGTCAGATCTACGAAATGGAGACAACACCATTACGGCAACCAAGATTGTGGTACTATCAGAAAGTTGCCGCAGGCGGGGTTACTGTACCAAACGAATTACACAAGCTGTTGGATTCAGGTGGTGTAGTGAACAGGTCGTGCAATCCAACAGCAACGTGGCTTAGCCGGAACTATGCCATAGACGGCCATATGAAGTTGGATGCGGGACGGGCGCAGAGGGAGGTGGCTGCAGCTATTGGAGTGTCCCAAAGTGTAATCTGGAGGCGATTTCAGACAACAGGAACCGTTGAAAGAAGACAAAGCCAAGGTCTTTCACGGGAAACATCAGCAACGGATGACCGTTACCTCCGGTTAACAGCCCGTCGAGACAGGAGGCTGTATGCACCACAGATGCAACACACCCTCTAGGCAGCAGCAGGAAGCGCAATATCAACTCAAACAGTGCGTAATCGGCTTCGGGAATGTGGCCTCTAGGCACGGAGGCCTATGGTGTGTGTCCCACTAAAACCACGAAACCGTTTATTCTGAAGAAAACGGGTGGAGGAACATTAGGACTAGAATCGTAACGAATGGCACCGGATTCTCTTCACAGATGAGAGAAGATTTTCTGTTCATCCGGACAATCGTCGTTCTCTCATCTGGAGAGGATGTGGAACTCGGAACAATGCTCCTTATGGTACGTGCTGGAGACAGTATTGGCGAATGTACGGACCTCTATGTTGTCCAGAATGGCGCTTTGATTGCTGAGAGGTATAGAGACGAGATGTTTCGACAATTTGTAATGGACTACGCTGGTGCCATAGCAGATGGGTTCCTTCTCGTGAATGATAATGCTCGGTTGCGTATGTTACCCTTAGGCTATTTTAACTTTGTTTAAGTAGTTTGTAAGTGTAGGGATTGATGACCAACGTAGTTTGTTCCCATAGAATTACAAACATTTGCACATTGGATAACGGTCGTCCCTAGAGAACTGCACTGGTGGATAAAACGCTTGAAGCTGAGGTAACTGAAGGAATGGAGTGGACAGCTTGTTCACGGGACTTAAACCAGATTTAGCATGTCTGGGATGCACTTTGCAGATGCATTGCAGCAAGAAAATATAGAAAAATCAAAATTTTGATTGCGTCATGTAATTTGAAGAAACTGTGGTTTAGATGGTAGCTTATTGTCCAAAGCTGCCATCTTGAAAGCGTCACACTTGTTTACATTTATTTTTCGACTAATTTACTTCTATAAATATAAACAGATCGTCATATTCTGCATGGTAACACTGAAAATGGTAGCAGCATGATGTACCTATCGTATATTTAATTTAATGCGTCGATTTATTGTACAATTTGTCAGTAATTTACGTAAATATTGTGTGACTTGCACGGTCAAGCTCATGAGAGCTGGTTTGCCTATTTACTGATTTCAGACTTGATGCAATATTAATTAACATTCCGTTTTCGATTAAATCTCTATGTATATAAAAGCGAAAGGACCCTCATTCACTCCCTCACTCACTGACTAAACACGAAATCTAGAAAACTACTTCACCTATGAAGCTGAAATTTGGCAGGAGTGTAGTTTATAGGTAGAAGACATCAGCTAAGAAATGTTTTGCGATAGGGCCGATAGTGCAGGCGATATGGCGTTATAAATAATGAAAACTTGTCCGTCTTGCGGCATATGATAGTGTTACTCAATCAGTCCACTATTTGAGAAGGAGAGCACTTAGAGACTTGCAACAAACTTTAAACACAATTTCAAACCTTAACGAAACTATTTCTCACTGATTATCCTAGAAAAATGATGAAAGGGAAGATGTTTGTCGCTTATTACTTTTTCGGCGTTAATGCAGTGAAATTACGTCATTTGGCATGACGTTACCATTTATTACTCGTACACTATTAGTTGTATCCGCAACGTAAAACGTTTCTCATGCGATAAAAATACTTTCATTGTGCTTATAAATAATCTGAATGAAAAACGAAACGAAGAATGATAGTTTAAAAACACTTTTTATTTATTTATTTACTTTTTTCACGACGAGCTTTTTTCCGGAGGTTCACTGAACCAGTTAACACATAGAACGCGCCGCCACTGCTACAGTCACACTTGCTTTAATTTTAACTGCGTCTACATGGGATACTCAAGTGCCTGGCAGAGGGTTCATCGAACCACATTTATACTGTTTATCTCCCATTCCATTCTCGAATAGCGCTCGGGAAGAAAGAACACCTGAATCTCTCCGTTAGAGCTCTGATTTCTCGTATTCTGTTGATCGTTTGTACGTATGTAAGTGGGAGTCAACAACATATTTTCACATTCGGAGGAGAATGTTGGCGATTGGAGTTTCGCAAGTAGCCCACGCCGCAGCGATAAGCGCCGTTGTTATAATGATTCCCGTCCCAGATCCTGTATCATTTCCGTGACGCTGTCTCCCCTATATCGTGACAATACAAAACGAGCTGCCCTTCTTTGAACTCTTTCAATGTCCTCCGTCAAACCCACCTGATAAGAACCCCACACTACAGCAATACTCCAAAAAAGGACGGACAAGCGTAGTGTATGCAGTTTCTTTTGTAGTACTGTTGCATCTTTTTGGGGTTCTGCCAAAAAAATGCAGTCTCTGGTTCGCCTTTCCCACGAAATTATCTCCGTGTTCTTTCCAGTTTAAGTCTGAAGTAATAGGCCTACTAATTCCCAGCTATTTTGTGGAGTTTACGGCCTTCACTTTCGATTGATTTATCTTGTAAACAAAGTTTGACGGATTTCTTTTCGTACTCATGTGGAAGACTTCACACTTCTCATTATTTAGAATCAATTGCCAATTTTTACACTATAGTGGTGTCTTATTCAGATAGTTCTGCAGTTGGTTTTGATTTTCAGATGATTTTACTAGACAGTAAAGGACGGTGTCATCGGCAAAAAAAAAAAAAAAAAAAAAAAAAAAAAAAAAAAAAAAAAAAAAAAAAAAAAGAGATCTACTTAGATTTTCTCCCAAATAGTTTATTTCAATAAGGAACAGCAGAGGACCAGTAATACTACCCTATGGAACTCTGTTTTAGTCGATGTTTTACCACCGATTACTACTAACTGTGTCCTCTCTCACAGGAAATCCCCTATATCCAGTCGCAAATTTGGGGCGATATACCCTAACCACGCAATTTGATTAAAAACCGTTTGTGAGGTGCGGTGTCAAAAGCTTTCTGGAAATCAAGACATACGGAATCGATTTGCGAACCCTTGTCGATAAAAATAAATTGCGGTGTTCCTGCACGTAGCTACAAAACAAGTAGTGTAGGAAGCGTGTGGAGCACTAGGGAGCCCTGTGGTTGGACGTTGTGTGACCCACACGAGACCCCCGCCTGAGAGCAGCGGCCGAGGTCCAGCAGTAGCGGCTTCCACCTCTCGTGCCGGCGGCGGACGAGGCGGCTTTTAACGCCGGCCACAGCTAATCTCAGACAGTGCCACCGCGCTCAAGTTCGCTTAGAGTGCCTCTGGAAGAGGCGCATCCAAACTTCCACCGCCGGCTTTACATTATCCCATCGGTAGGCGCGGCCTTCCCGTCTTCTGCGACTAGCTCTGCAAATCCGACGGATACACAATTTTCATCCTTTTCAGTGATATTAACAGATCTACAGTGCACATATTTCTCGATGTCGTACTAACCATTTAGTACGTAACTATGCTCTTTCACTCAATACGAATAAAACCGTATACATCGCTGAAACTGTCTTTACTGTCGGTGGTTCGGAACCCGCCACTACGTAAATATTTTTTCAGACCTTATTATTAATTCATTATTATTTTGGTCCAAAATGTTTGCAAAAACTTATAAAACTACAAATCTAAAGTGGGCCGTAAAACACGTCAGTGCGATTTTTTAAACGACATTTTGTGTTCCTTCCTCCAATTACCGTGCTTTTTGTTTTCTTCTCGTTAATCTTCATTCCATATTCTTCTAATTTTGTGTTTATTTACGTGTGTATCTAAAATTCATATAGAATAGTTGAGTGACGCTACAGCAGAAATGGATAGTGACTTTAGAGATACGCTGTATTTCTGTGTGGTAATTCTTTCGGCAATCAGTCGTAAAAAATATTAAGTATTTGTTTGAAAATCTAGATTTCGACCACTGTGTGGTCATTATCAATGTTTAAAACCAATTAAAATACTTAAAACATCTCGACCTCCCTGTCGGAGGTTGATTGATTGATTGATTTTTTCAGGGAAGCCAAAACAGTCTTGGTCCGTCACTGCCCGCACCGAAACTAAGTTTATTGTGCGGTATCGCTCCCTGTATATGTAGTAAAGCCAACCAATGCCCTTGAACAGTGCAAGGAATCCCTTTACCAGTTCTTTATTAGACACAATTTCTTCGGGTCTGGTTGTCCCAAATATTCTGTGCCTTTTATTCTCCAATGCAATGCATTCGAAGATTAGATGTGATGCAGTTTCATCACCGTCATCACAGATCCTACATTTAGGGTCCTCTTCTGTTATTCCCATTGTATGTGGGTGTTTTTTGAAATTCCCATGGCCTGTCAGCAATCCAACCATGAGTCTAATCTCTCTCCTGTTCAGGCCCAGGATTGCAGAACTTCTTTTAAAACATGGCTTTGGCATCATTACCTTGCCATGTTTTTGTTGATGGACTTTGGTCCAATACTCTACGTGCTGTCTTCTGACCCAGTTACGTAGCTCCAATTTGATCATTGCCTTGGTGCTTGTCAGGACAGGTTCCGGTCCAATAAATGTAGTCTCTGCCCCCATCCTGGCTAATCTGTGGGCATGTTCGTTGCCACTGATACCCGAGTGGCCAGGGACCCACAATAGGTTTACTCTATTGCTTTCCCCTAGCTCCACCAGAACCCTGTGACATTCTGCAACAATTTTAGACCTTGTTGCAGGAGCTGCCAGTGATCTCAGGGCTGCCTGGAAAAAAATGTTGTTTACGACTGATTGCTGAAAGAATTACCACAAATCAAATACAGTCGTGGAGCACCAATTCCAACATGGAATCAACCCTGTATTTCTGCTTGTCGAGACGCCGCTTCCCGATTTTTTCCCTATAGCCACCAGAACAGCAAACGCAGGGGGTGCCCGAGTAGGAAGGAAGAGGTGGGGAGGATCGGCCGTGACCGGCAGCAGGCAGCAGGCAGCAGCAGGGAGCCGTCGTGTCCGGCGGGATCTGCGATGAGCGGAGCGGATCAGCGCCAAACACTCTGCCCGCCGCATCGATCCGCCGCCGGCGGTGGTGGCGGCGCGATTTTCACAGCCGAGCGAGCCGATTCATCGCATACACCGCCGCCGCCGCCACCCTGCCCCGTGGGGGAGCCGAGGACACCCGGAGCCGGCGGCCGGACAAGCCGAGGGAAATGTGTTTTCGCGAGTCCCGCTCTCTGGGCCGGGGGCTCCAGATTCCTGCTGCCCTCCCTCCAAGTGACTGCTGGCTAGCAGGCTGGGTGGCGGGAATCACCGCTCCTTCCGCAGAGTTCTTACCAAACGGAAATTGTGAAACACTGGCGAATCAATCAGTGAACCGTAGACCAAAGCAGTAGAGGCTGGAGGCTGTACTTCTCTACTGACAAATCTGAATTTATTAGAAACTAGCTGAAAACCCGGGTATTTATTTATTTATACCTTCCAATTTTGAGGTATATATTCATTTTTATAAGGGCTGTATGTCTGTAAAATCTCTTGGGAATACAATTAGTAGTAAAGAAGTAATAGATTAAAACTTAGTGCGTGATGAGGCGGTTTTCCATGAACGTTGTTGTTTATGTGTTCATATCTCATGAACTACGTATAGTACTGTGATACAATTCATAAGGTACTCTCAAGTACATGCGTGTATACTAAATCTAAAATTTCCTGCGACTACAATTTGTAATGTAAAATTAAAAATTGTAACGTCATATCGAATGCTTCAGTTTTAGTCCGCGAACAGCGGAACGTTACTGTTTACGTGCTCATATATCATGAACTTCGTGTCGGAATGTGATACAATTTAGAGGGTACATTCAACTATATGTGTGTATACTGTCTGTAAAATTGCCTGCGGCTCCAATTTGAAGTGTACAAATTATAAATTGCATCGTCATACCGTAGTTTTATTCCATACACAGAGGAAAAGTAGTAAGCGAGAAACTTTTTTCCTTTCATCATTTTGCTATGGGTGTCAGCGAGTTTAATAAAGGTTTCTAGTTATGTATAAAGTTTGTTGCAAGTCGCTAAGTGCTGTCATTCTCATACAGTCTATTTCGAAAGTCTCGCCGCATTATATGGCATTTTCTGCGATTTCTATTGGTTATAACGTAATATGTTTTGAACCATGTGCCGTATGTGAATCTTAACCATGCAGCAATTGTTACCTCACGGTAAGGAATGTGTGTACCAAATTTGGTTGAAATCGGTCTAATGGTTTAGGAGCAAATGAGCAGAATTGTCGCCAAATGCAGCAGTTTACCACGCATGTCATTGTTTATGACGTCATATCTCGTAAACTATGTATCGTACGTGATTCTTACACCTACGGCGACCGTTCCCATGGATTGAAGCTTACGTGTACAAAATTTGAAAAAGTTTGGATCAAAACTGTAGATTTGTATGCAACACGTACATACATACGGACACTCTGCTTTATATATTAGACGTCAATTCGCTATATGTAAGAAGGATGAACCGAACGGAGGGACAAGTGTGGATTTACCCTATCTGATCTCTAGTCTTCGGACGTTCCTGTGTAATGCGGAGTCGACCGTTAGATGTGCACATAGGTGAATCCCCCAATAACAAAGAGCAGGAGACTGTTGTGCTGTCAACATGAAAACAGCAGCAGAAGCCTGTATCGGTCAGGAGAGATCAGTGTTACATTTGGATAAAATATAACTCAAAATCGCACAAAATATTACGAGGGTTGGAACTTAAATAGTGGTAACTATTTATTGACAACCGATACAAAAGCGTTATATGTTTGCACCTGTCACTGTCCTTCAAACTAGTCACCAGCATTGTGTAGAGCCCGTTGCCAGCGATGTGGAAGGCGTAGTATACCATTAGCAGAGCCTGTTCTGTAGATGGTGCGAATGGAGCGGTCTACCGCCTGTCGAAACTCTGGCACAGTTCCACGAAGTCGTTCCTTCATCTTCAGAATTTAATCAGAGTCACGAGGACTTCAGTATGGGGAGTATGGTGGACGGAACAGTACTTCCCAGTCCCATCGACCGAACAGAGCAGCCACAGCTTGCGCTGTATGCACCCGCGGATTCTCGTGCAAACTGATGGGTGGCTTGCGCAGAAAGTGTTACCGCTTCTTTCGCAAAGATGGTCGCAGGTGATGCTCCAAAAACGAACAGTAATACTGTGCATTGATGGTCTGTCATGGAGGAACGTTATGCGTTAGGGTAACACCATCACAGTCCTACTTGAGAATCACCATAACTTTCACCATATTGGGGCTCTGATGCCTCTTTAAGACCTTGATTACATTGTCGTGATCTACGACCTCTGGCATATTCAATCTTGATACAACTCCGTTGTTCCTGTTTCGAAAACACAGTGGCAGCGTTACGTTAGACCGCTCGCTCACAAGTGACTGTTTCCCTAGATTGTGCGCACGCCGGTGATGTGGAACGGGCGAGTCCATTTGCTAGGAGGTAAGGTAGGCATTCACAACGTGTGCTGTCAGCGACAATAGTAGATTCCATTGCATAGTGTCTCCACAGCTGTGTTGAGACTATTTAAGTTCCAACCCTCGTATTTATGTGCTGGTCTCTACCAATGTAATGGTCATCGGCAGAATTAATGGCCCATATGGGTGGTGCTGAGCGTCTAGTTGGTTGATCTTGTGTTGGCGGCAGGATTGTAACTGCTACCAATACTTGTGCAGCCACCTAACCGCTCTGAATGAGCCATATGGGTCATAAATTCTGTCGAAGACCATTACCTACGTACTTTACTTTTCACTATCAGGCGCAGGAGTCCGCGCGTAGATAAAAGGACTCGCTTCCATCGAGGTCTGTTTTCCGCTATATGGTGCCAGTTGTTCATTGCCATCCCTATCGCGCTGAGCTCTTCGTGGTTTTCATCGCTCACACTTTTTCTTGGCCTCAGCATTCGTTTTCTGCCTTGGGGTATAAACTGTAGAATAGTTATCGGCCATCGTTTCTCGCTCATCCGCGAGACGTTTCCAGCCCACTCAGGACGCTTACTGCGGGCCATTGCTGCTATGTTCGACTCCCCATACAGTTGATTTAGTTCTTCGTTGTAGCGAATCCTCCATTCATCAGTTACTGTCTTGCACGGAACCGAGTATCTTCCGCAGGACTTCCCGTTCAAATCCAGTAGATTTTTGCAATCTTGTTTGCGAGTGCTCCACGTTTCGCACCTATATAGCACTAATGAATGAATTAGCGTCTTCTACAATCTAATTTGAACCACTGTTGACAGGTTGCGAGCTTTGAATAACTGGTCAAGGCTATGAATACAACGAGCCTGTACCCTGGCATTAATCTTGGCCTCACACTATCCCGTTTCTATAAATACCGAACCACGGTATTTGAACTCCTTCACTCTCTTCTATTGACGCCTCCCAATTGCCAATAGCTGTAGGTGTCCTTTTGTCCCTGCTTACAATCGACAGCTGTGTACAAAAAATTTTGAATGACACTTTTATCACATTTAGTGTGGCAGTTAGAACCGTTCAAAGTTTCGGGGGCGGAGGTTGCGATAAGCGTAGCTGACTGGCCGAGTGGCACGGCTCACTGTCTCATGACCACCAACCAGTCAGCTACACTGTCGTAGCCTCCAACCCCCAAAACTTGGAATGGTTGTAGCTGCCAAACTAAACGTGATAAAAATGCCATTCACAATTCTTTGTACACAGCTGGTGTCAAAAATTCCAGTGTTTGATGGAAACAACCATTGTTCCATTTGAAAAATTGTATGTTTCTTATTTAAAAATGCAATTTTAGGTATGTTTACAAGCTGTTTATTGACTAACAATACGAGTCCTTGACTACCAATCCATTCTGTGAAAAGCGCACATCAATCGCACTTTCCGTTTCCGCAATATTTGTGGTGCAAGTCTTGGGTGTGACTAACCCTATATATATATATATATATATATATATATATATATATATATATATATATATATACGGTGAAAAGTATTTAAACCGACAAACTCTGGAGGTTGTAGGGGACAAAAAAACAAATATTTTCCCTAATGCCATTTTTTCCTATGAGGAGTATTTAAACCGGTGGAGGTCCTATTAAATAGCAGGCACTATTACAATTTTCTCGCCAGAGTATTGCCATAATTGCTGGAAGACGTCCCGCTCCCAACAAGACAACGCATGTAGTTGCAACATGACAGGGCGCCGGCACATTTCATTCGTCGTGTGCGTCGATTCCTGGACCGACGGTTTCCAGAAACGTGGATTGGCAGAGGTGGTCCCGTTACGTGGCCTCTTCGATTCCCGGATATGTCCCCTTTGAATTTTTTTGTGTGGGGAGATATGCACAACCTTGTTGACGCAACTCCTGTTGCATCAGAAGAGGATCTGGTTGCCCGGATAGTAGCAGCAGCAGCAGCAGCAGCAGCAGGAACAATTCAGGACACTCCTGGGCTTTTTGCCCGTGTCAGACACAACATGATCCATCGATGTAACCTTTGTTTAAGAGTCAATGGAGGCATTTCAATAAAATCTACTGTATTTGAAATTGGGTTTAGTTAATGTATTATCTCCATGTAATAAAAAAAATTGAAAAGTGTTTGTTGGTTTAATTAATTTGCCGCCGGAGATATCTTTCTCTACAGGTTTAAATACTACTCATAGGAAAAAATGACATTAGGGAAAAATATTTGATGTCCTCTTCAACATCCCAGAGTTTGTCGGTTCAAATACTTTTCACTCTATAATGTAATTATTACAGCTCATGCCTTTATTATAATTTTCTTCATAGTTATACCAATTATAGTTGGAGGATTTGTAAATTGACTAGTACCATTAATTATCGGAGCTCCAAATATAGCCTTCCCACGAATAAACAATATAAGATTCTGACTATTACCACCATCATTAACACTTCTACTCCTGTCCTCTATAGTGGAAAATGGGGCTGGTATGGAATGGACAGTTTATGCACCATTAGCAAGAGTTATTGCACACAAAGGAGCCTCTGTAGATTTAGCAATCTTTTCATTACATCTAGCAGGTATTTCATCAATTCTAGGAGCAATCAATTTTATTACAACAGCAATTAATATACATCAAATAATATAACTCTTGTTCAAACACCACTATTCGTTTGATCAGTAGCAATTACAGCCATATTATCACTATTATCATTACCAGTTCTAGCAGGAGCAAGTACTATATTATTAACTGATCGAAATCTTTATACATCATTCTTTGATCCAGTAGGAGGAGGTGATCCAATTCTTTACCAGCACTTATTTTGATTTTTTGGACAACCAGAAATATACATTTTAATTTTACCAGGATTTGCTATTATTTCACACATTGTTTGTCAAGAAAGAGGAAAAATTGAATCACTTGAAACCATTGGAATAATTTATGCAATGTTATCAATTGGACTAATAGGATTTATTGTATGAGCACACCATATATTTATAATAGGAATAGACGTTGATACACGAGCTTATTTTACCTCAGCAACAATAATTGCTGTACCAACAGGAATTAAAGTATTTAGATGAATAGCAACACTATAAGAAACTAAATTCAAATTCAATCCAACCTCATTATGAGCATTAGGATTCATCTTTCTATTTACAATAGGAGGACAAAGAGGATTAGAACTTGCAAATTCATCACTAGACATTGTATTACACGACACATACTATGTAGTAGCACATTTTCATTATGTATTATCTATAGGAGCAGTATTCGCAATTATAGTAGGAATTTTTCAGTGATATCCTTTATTCACAGGAATAACAATAAATGACTAAAAATTCAATTCATCATTATATTTATTGGAGTAAACTTAACATTTTTTCCTCAACATTTCCTTGGATTAGCAGGTATACCACGACGATATCAGATTACCCTGATGCATATACGTCATGAAATGTTATCTCAAGAATTGGTTCAATCATTTCAGTCACAGGAATCGTCATACTCATTCTGATTATATGAGCAAAATAATTAAAAAACGATCTGTATTATTTAGAACAAACAAAAAAAAAAAATCAACAGAATGATTACAAAATAATCCACCCGCAGAAAATAGATACTCAGAACTACCAATAATTTATAGATCCTAATATGGCAGATTAATACACTAGATTTAAGCTATATATATATATATATATATATATATATATATATATATATATATATATATATATATATATATATTGGGGTGTTACATTTATACAAATTACAAAATGTTTGAAGAAAATCTTCTTTAGCCAGCAGGAGGCCATCAATCAGCATGATTGTCTTCTTTGCAGCTTTGTTTGCTGAAGTAATTGGTCCGTATAGTTACACACTACTTAAACCAAGTTAAACCTGCTTTGGGGTTGGCTGCGCAATCCGTGGCATGACGCCTGAGACCGCGCAGCTGGTTATGACCCGACGTTTTCCGAATTTTAAAAAAAATCCCAAATGCATGTAACTGTGGCTTCTGAAAAGGCGGTAAGCTTCGGTTGTTTGTGGAGAGGTGTTATTCAGTGGTCCCGCCAGCTGAGAGGCGTGGCGACGCTGCGCTGCGCTGCGCCTTTGTGGCGCTGCCACTGTGCGACCAGCGCCTACCGCCCGCCACCGCTGCCATTGTGGCCGCCCACGCGCCGCCCTGGCTACCACTCTTTTATGCCGCCCTTCCGGCGCGCTTTGTGGCCGTTTCTTTGATAATGAGCCGTGCCGCGCACCATCCAGTTGCGCGCCGATCTCGTGTCGCCAGGCACAACGCACACTGAAACAATGCCGCAACGCGACAATCGGCGGACCTCCACACGCGGGGTGACAAAAGTGGCGAGCGCTTGTACACACACGCGTCGCCCAACGAAAGCTTTCGCGCTGGAGCTGTTGTTTTTATCACTGCTCCTCTGGCGGTCAGTTTGATTATTTAGACCGTCGCGTAAACTGTCAACTCTCTCTTGGGAGGCTTTCCCTGCGTAGTAGTTGTTCGCAATCTCCGCTGGTTTGTTGCCGGAAGTTAAAATCAAAATGAGTCAACATTTCGGCGATCCAACTGTTCGACTTCTGCTCTGAGTCAGACAGTGAATGAAGATATGAAACTTCCTGGCAGATCAAAATTGTGTGTCGGATCCGGGACTCGAACCTGGGACCTTTGGCTTTCGCGGGCAAGCGCTCTACCACTGATCTACCCCGACACGACTCACGGCTTTCCCATACAACTTCAATTCTGCCAGTACCTCGCCTCCTTCTTTCCAAACTTCCACAGAAATTCTCCTGCGAACCTTGCAAAACTAGCACTCTGGAAGAAAGGATATGGTGGAGAAATGGCTTAGCCACAGCCTAAGTGATGTCTTCAGAATGAAACTTTCACTCTGCATCGGAGTGTGCGCTGATATGAAACTTCCTGGCAGATTAAAATTGTGTGCCGGAACTGGGACTGGTACCTGGGACCTTTGCCTTTCGCGGGCAAGCGATCATTGGTAGAGCGCTTGCCCGCGAGATGCAAAGGTCCCAGGTTCGAGTCCCGGTTCCGACACACAATTTTAATCTGCCAGGAAGTTTCATATCAGCGCAGACTCCGATGCAGAGTGAAAGTTTCATTCTAGTGAATGAAGACGTTTACGTCGAGTACGAAGCATCAGCGATGCCTGACACACTTGTTAGGTAGCCTATCCCCCAATTCAACTCATTTGGCAGAGGCTGCATCGTTGCAGTGCGTGAAGTGGGATGGTCGTACCGTGAAGTTGTCGGCCAGTGGGCGTTGCACATGTTACAGTGACCTGAAGCTGGAAACGACGGCTACAATGGTATAACTCATATGGTTCAGGATCGAGTCGAACAAAAGAGTTTGTGACACTTGGACCGAGAGGGAATGTGTTGACTAGAGGTTGGGAATTTCGCCCGCTCGTACTAGCACGAGAGTGCCGCGCTCGGATGCGGCTGTTTGGCGTGTGAGTGCTCGGAGTGGGCTGCCGCTCCATCTGGGCTCCACGCGTCTCCAAGTGGGACACACGCGGCCTCGCCTAACGCGCCCGCCACAGCAGCTGTGTGTGACTGTGGGGTGACGCTGCGTCTGATACACCGTACTGCCACCAGCCGGTGGAACTGTACTCATATCTGTTTAGTTGTGTCAAACACGAATATGCATGTATCGTAGTGTCCAATGTTCTAGGCAAATGAAACAATAAAACATAAGAAATGCAGCCATTTGGAAGTTTCACGGGTGAAGTTAGTTGTTTAGTAAAACCGAGACGCCAATCTCCGTTGCCTCGACATCAATGTCAAACACTCCAAACTTCTGCAGGCATGCAGTCATGCAATACAACCTGCAGGGATAAATGGAATGAACGAATATGATATGGGTCGATTCGATTTGTACCGAGCGAGGTGGCGCAGTGGTAACCTACTGGACTCGCATTCGGGAGGACGGTGGTTCAAATCCACCTCCGGCCATCCAGATTTAGGTTTTCCGTGATTTACCGAAATCACTCCAGGCAAATGCCGGGATGATTCCTTTAGAAGGGCGCGGCCGATTTCATTCCCCATCATTACCCAAAACTCCGATCGTTAGCTCCTTCTCTAATGACTAAGTTGTCGACGGGACGTTAAACCCTAAGCTCCCCCCTCCCTAAAATACGAATGAACGTACGATTCGATTAGTCAGAAATAAAACTATATAATCACTTAAGTACAATAAAATATTTAACATATCATGATCGAAGGTACTGGCATTTAGGAAGCCTGCAATTTGTCTACCAGAAAATGTCACAAAAATTATAACCTATTACGTCAATCTCTTTCCTCAATGTCAAAAGAAATGACTAAGAATTATTTGTATCTATGATATTAGGAAATGCCACCGTGGATATACTTTTCCATCGCAATCGGTCGTCGCTGATGGAAAATTTTGTATGTTCAAATGTTTGTAAATCTATCGGACCAAACTGCGTGGTCATCAGTCCGTAGCTTATAAACTACTTAAACCTAGATAAACTAACCTACGGACAACACACACACCCATGCCCCAGGGAGAACTCGAACCTCCACGGCGAGCAACCGCGCGCTACGCAGCGAGACGCTTTAGACCGCTCGGCTACTCCACCGCGGCAATTTTGTATGTGTTTATAGAGTTTTTTGAACGTAAAAATCACGTGAACTTCCGTTATCATATCCAGGATTGATACCTAGTAATTCGCTTTAGTCTCCTTCAGTGTTTGAGTGTATAAGCTAAACTTGCGTTACTTTTCTTCGCTTGCAAATGCGACACTAACACCATTCAGTAACACGCATTTACTTTTGAAAACGACAGAAATCTACTCGGCACAATTTCCAAAACTCTTCTCTAGTTTTAACTACATTACATTTGCAGTAATGTATGACGTAAATCGTAGCTCGCACCAAGGTACACACTGTCACACTTCTTTTTAGCTCGCCACGCACGTACCGACGAAAGAAGCGTTAGCCCCCGATGAGGGGGACGGATATATGATAGTATGTTATTAATTATTTATTCGTTCAATGACTTTCCTATTTGATAGCTTTTGCGATGCTATATGTTTACAAAGATCTTCTGACAAATATATCCACATAATATCATATTGAGTGAGAGATGCTACATGTAAGAACAAGACATGAAGTACTAGTTGACAATGCCATAAATGCGAAACAGCTGTGGTGAAGAAATAAAACTACTTAGCAGCAATCAAGGACAATATACTTCATATTACGATATATTCAATGCTGCAGGCCTGATAATGAAAAAAGAAATGTTTCAAACTGATTTTAAAAACATTGTGGACAGTGCCAGCGAATGATTTGGGCACTCAGATCGCCCAACATGAATCCCATCCGAGATTTATGGCACGTAATCAAGAGGTCAGTTCGTACATAACATATTCTTTTGCAATTATGAACGACTGTAAGCAACATGTGACAATATTCCTGCATTGGATTCACAACGACTTGTTCAGTATATGCCATGTTGACATGGCCCTTCATGATTTTTGTCGCTTCAGTGTATATTCTACCTCACCTGATAACAATAAATAATATACAAATATACTTTGTGCCCTTTTATCTGTCAGAGACTAATGCAACTTTAAATATTTCCGTTCCCACCATTGTTGTCGATATATACGAAATTACACAAAATGTGTATTCCAGTATTTGCTACTCTTACAAAATCCCATATGGTAAAGTTTTAATTAAAAGAGTCGGATGAAATTAAAGCCGACCTGCATCATCGTCTTAACGTAATTTAATCGCCATGACGTAAACGCATCGGTATTTCCGAATGGTATGATGCTGATTCGCAATTTATGAGACATTTAAAACTCCCCGCAGAGAGCAGAATCACCTACAGCCACCGTCATGATGACGTTTCGACAGTGCATCGGTCTTGAATCCAGAATTCCACGAAAAACATCACAGAACGAAATGAAGTAACAGTAATTACTTTGTAACTGAAATACGATTTTACTGTTACGTTAACAGTTTCTGCGAACAGGTTGGATTAATCAAAACGTAAGTGTGTAGCGAGGTTCTCATAAAATGGCCAGCAGTTACTCTCTAGAAACAGGCAGATCCTACGAAGCACCAGCCCTCGTGGATAACCGACCTGCGCAGGGTTATCGCATCCGGAGATGCTCCGTCGTAATTGCAGTCAGAAGTACCTGGAACCACCCTTACTAGTTAGTTGTTCGCCAGCTTCGTACACATTTCCTGGATTAGCTTTCAAATTATGTGCAGTATTTGCAGAAACGCCGTAGGTAAGGCTTAGCTTCAACTTCGCTTCTATTACTCCTCTGATTATAGAACATATTCTCCCTTCCTCCCCCTTTCTCACTCTCTCTTTCTCGCTCTCTCTCTCTCTCTCTCTCTCTCTCTCTCTCTCTCTTTCTGCATACTATATTAGTTTTTGTTTCGTTGTCGCAATAGTTACGACACAAGTAAAATAAGAGGATTTTTTTTTGTTCGCAGGAAACACTTCCATTTTCCCGTGTCCAAAATACAGATGTGGCATTGGTGAGCTTATCTTCTTCTTATATATTAAAAGAATCTACGGAAATTAAAGTCAGTCGGCCAGATCAAACTACCTGGCCGATTTCCTTCATTTTTGTTTAAAACGGAAGGTATTCATCCATAGATTTGTCATCAAGTATCAGAATTCACATAACTCTCGCCTTCCTTTTTCTATACTCAAATGCGATTTCCTTCTTTGTATTTCTTATGGAGATGTCCTTGCTATAAACCAAAGTCAGTCTGTCAGGCCGTTCTATCCGACCGATTACCTTCATTTTTGCTTCATTAGCAGATTTATCATCAAGTATCATAATTAAATTAAGTCTCTCCATCCTTTATTTTTATTCAAACGCGGTATTCTTCTGTTCTTGCATTGAATATTTTAATCGGTTTGTTTTACGATATCTTCGGTTATAATTATTAAGGTACGCAGTTATTTTTGACCTAACAACACTCAGCGGATCAAGCTCTTTCATTTGCGCTTTTAAACACTTGCATTGACTGATACTGAAAAAAACTATGCGTGAACATTCAACTTTACTTCCATTTTTCCCAACTTTTTTGCCATTCCTCTAAAGGGCGAAGTATTCGCATCGGTCTCTAGTAATGTGTTGTGTGCAAGCCTAGTCGGTACACTTCAACAGAAATATCCCAAAACATGTGAAATTTATTTACAAACAATTCAACACTCACTTTTGGGCGTTGGAGAAGTACTAACATTGCATATTGATAAAACTGGAAGTTCAGACATCTGAATGAACTTCCCGTTACAGTCCGTGATAGTTTTTAAGACTCAATATAAAAACAGTTCTTCCGGCGCTATGAAGCACAGTAGAAACGTGAAAACACTCATCTGCGAGGCGATCCTCTGCCTTGTTTCAATGTACACCCTGCTGACATGCATCACGAAAAGAGGTGAGAAAATCGATAGATGGCTATGTTTTAAGGACGAAAACCTTCATCCAAAGTGAAATAGCGTGGTCAAATGACATAATGTATGCATATGCTCATCTATATATTACGGATCTTAATTCATTTAAAAATTAAGAATTGATGTCATCCTTCGGATCTTTCTATATGCGTATATTTAAGGATCTTTAAAATGTGTCAGTGTCCGACTACGAAGCGGGTACGTTTTGCAGTTACTATGCTGTTTTGTCAAGTGTCATGTCCACAAAGTACGTGGAGAGGGTTCACTTCCTACGTGTCACAAAAAATCGAATGGGAGATGCAGGAACGTTCTGCTGGATGCGTGGAATAGTTACAAATGAGGTATTAGTAACGATATGAAATTGTCTACTTTTCGCACTTGAGCTTCTTGTATGACTTAACAGATGTACGAGGTCACATAAAACAGTTCCCAAAATATGAGTTTTGTGCTCAGATGGTTACAAGTGTACAGAAATATCGCTAGACGTTTATATACGTGCGTCCTTCTTGAAGCGGTGTGTCATGTGGAGCGAGACTACGTTTTTGGTTGGCACACTCAGTTTCCATTCACGCGTTTTTGTGATTTTGCGGTTCCGCAATAAGTGACCTCAAAGATTACTTCATCACTAAAAATGAGTTGGAGACTTACCGTTTGCCTTAAAATGATCCTTAAATTGTGATCGAAAACTGATGGCTCCAGCTGTAGTCTTCCGATTTTGACTATTGCACGAGATAGATACAGCAAAATCTTGCAGATGGGGCCATTGCTTACTTTTATGTTTTTCTTTTCTTTTTTTTTTCTTTACTTCTCTACGTTTGGATTTCGGACACTTGCTCTACCGGCACTCTTCTGTTTTCGGAGGCAACTAGTGTCGCTAAACTGTGGTTGCTAAGCCCACATACAAAGGCGCGAATCAGCGATAATGTCTTTAATATCCGCATCTCTCTATCCATAGGTCTACGTATTGCTTAAGTACTGGTTATACTGACAGACGTATAATTGCAACAAATAATATCGAAAGTGACGTGATTCAGTTGTGGGGGTGTTACTGGCATGGCGACGTAGATACACTTTAACAGAAATATCCAACAACATTAGTGAGACAAGGATACTTACTACAAACAAACGAATACTCAAATTTGGGCTTGCAGAAGTACAGTCAGACTGATAAAGTCTAAACATCGGGGTGAAGTTTTGTAAGTTCCTTGTATTTCCGCGATAATTTCTAGGTTCCAATGAAAAGAGGTCTCGAAGCACTGTCTAAAAGTGAGGTCTCATCGGCGTGACGTAGTGCTTTGTCCTGGATCATAGAACACTGTCCTTAAGTCAATGGACACACTGTTGGATCGACGCACACTGCAAACAGGCCGTATGCAAATGTTAGTAAATCTATAAACTTGTTTCGTCATTAGTCCCTGGACTTACAAACTACTTAAGCTAACCTAAGGGCAACACAGACACCCATGCCCGAGGTAGGACTCTAACCTCCGCAGCAAGGTGCCTTAGAGCGCATAGTCGCCGTATGCGGTGACTAATTACGCTTCCGCTAATCAGGTTCCACACAAGTGATGACCATACTGTGCGGCCTCTTGTCGGAATGAATGATCTTGTACCGGGGGCGGGGGCTATGCAACACCACCTAGAGACAAGGTCTCACAACAGCCCATGCCACGTCACACTGACCAGGCCGCGGCCGGCAGCTTACTGGCTGGCAGCTATGAGGCAGTGGGCTGTGCCCCAGTAGCTAGCCATTCAGCTGGCGGCCGCGGCCTGGTCAGTGTCACGTGGCATGGGCTGTTGTGAGACCTTGTCTCTAGGTGGTGATAGTCTATGGGGCAGCAGGACTACACTTGCTTCTTCTTAACCTTCTTCAAAGAGAGAGAGAGAGAGAGAGAGAGAGAGAGAGAGAGAGAGAGAGAGAGAGAGAGAGAGAGAGAAGCCTACTTAACGTACTGTTATATGAAACTCGATATTCCCGTCCCCACAGTTTGGTGTCGTCGCAATAAGCGGCACCAACGTTTGTGATAAATGTTCACTGCGACCTTGCCTTGAAACGGTATGCTTTCATGAAACGAGAATTCAAATGACATAAAAGTTTTCTGGGTGTTGTACCGCGTCATGATGTAAGAAGGTTATTACTTTAATAGCCGACGTTTCGGCCAACGTTACAGTGGCATTCATCTGGGTATACTGATGTGAGCTGCTTGTTACTATACTTTATATTTCCTTTCAATTAGACATTACGTCATAATTTTTAAAAAATCAGCTATGTTATTGGTGGATTTTGGCGGAAGAATGGAAACTTTATTATGATAGGATGCTGAGGTGGAGGGAGCGGGGGTTAGCCGTTGCCTATTGCTTCTTTCATAGCGAGACATGATTGGTGTTCATCGGCGAATGGGGCGAGGGCGTCCGTTTCTCTCCTGCTGGCCGTGGGCCGCGCGGCGGCAGTTGCTTACTAGTGACGCTCGCGTGTTGTGATGTCAGTGCGGCCTATTTCGCTGTGATGGCTGGTAGCCAAGAGGGGGCAAGCCTGAGTCCACCTTCTCTGTTCATGTTATTAGGGTGTTTTACAATTTCGATGGCTTCCCTTATCTTGCGTTTAACCATCACTGGTTGCTTGGCGAGTATTCTGGCATCGTTAAATTTTATCTTTTTGCTGCAATATTGCTGTTGTTGGCCTAATCCAATGTAGCGTTCATGTTCGCGTATGCGCGTTGGCACTGCCATCCCTATCTCACCTATGTATACTTCCCCAAACTCGCATTCCACCTTGTATGTTACGAAATCAATGCAGCTTCTGGAACGTTGCCGCTCTGGAATCGCCGGTGTCACTTTTGTCAGGTGGAACGTTTACGGAGCGCCCCTCGTGTGGCGAGGTGTCGGCCTATTGGCCTGTCTCCTGGGGAGTCCTTAAGGAGCTGCCGCTCGGGGAGCGTCGCAGACAGGGAGGAACAGCGTCGCCCGGTGCCCCCGTGCCCCGCGCGGTAAACAGATTTGGGGAATTGGGGGCGTTAGGGGGCAATAAAACACTGCCGGAGATCCGGTTACCGCCGACGACACCTGCCGCGGGGGCGGCCGGGCGCTCCCCTGCCGAGGAAACTAGGCCCGGCCACTCACGGGAGGCGCAGCGGTTCTTCTTAAGGAAGGCACCGTGCTGACAAATTTGTTTGGCAAAGATGCTTTGTCAAATATACACTCTAAGGGAGAAAAACGTGAAATCCAAGGAACAGGCTCTTTAGTTTAGTGCAGTAATAATGCGTCCGCACTGAAATTGGCGTATCCGGAAATTAAAATACCGTTTTAGGAAGAAAAAAATACTAAACTAGCCTATATTCCCGTGCTTTACAACGGTTGTTAATGAGGAACCTGGTATATCTTTTTTTTTTTTAGGTTTCCGGACCTAGGTGTTCAAAAACAGAAAAACAGAATCCTTGTTGGATCCCTCTGTCAATGAACTCAGTTCTCATTGCCAAGATGTCAAATTCAAGTAGAAGTTATTCTCAGAAACGATGAATGTTCATAACGTTTTTCATACAAAAAGTGATTTTTCAAAGAGGATTCGACATCAATACACCACACCACTGCCGTAAGGAAAATCGTAACCTTTGTTTCAGTGTATTACACCTTAGTTCTGTGAATAAGATATGCAGCATTGCCATTTATTAGTTATTTGGTGTACTATGTAAGTAACAGCACCTCTATCGGATATTTGCTACACTACGCTGCAATTCAAGCGTAGCGTACTCCAGAAACTACAAATTACGATATATTTTCCTCCCCTGATCCGATTTTGATGAAATGAAGCTTATATGTTGCCCCAAAGTAATCTCAGATGGCCTGTGGAAACGCATGAAAGTTCGTATAGTACTCTTGGAGATTTGCTGCACTACACCATACTTGTAGTATACACAAAAACTTCAAATTACGATTTCCTTTCCTATCCTTACCCAAACAATCCGAGCGTAAAGCTCCGCCTCTAATGATCACATTGTTATCGGGGCGTTAAATGCTAATATTCCTTCCTTCCTGACTATAAACAATATTTATTGTGACTTGTGACTTGTCCAGTATTGAGTAGACTGCTCTGTGATTTATTAATCATAAGAGAAAATGCAAGTCCCTCTGCAAACTGAGGTCTCTTAAAAGCCAGATCTGTCGGAAATAATGGGTATTCGTTGAATATACTGTTTCATTCTCTTCCTTTCTTTGTAGTTCTGTAGATATATATTGCTTCTTCCTACAGCTGTATGCGCTTCACAGTTCAAAGTTTCTTAAAAGTTTTCAACAGCACTGTCATCTTTCAGGAATTTTCTTAAGCTCACTGAAATACAGTAGTGTCTTAGCAGTAAATTAGAAATGTAATGAAACATGATGCCAGATGTGAAAAGTTTTTACCCATCGCAGTATATATGATCTCAGATTTACTGAGTTATATGTTGTACAATTGTATATTTATTCAGTTATGTTTTCATTTGTATAAGAGCTGTATGTCTGAAAAATCTGTTGCGAATGTAATTAGTAGTAAAGAAGCAATAGATTAAAACTTGGTGCGTGATGGGCCAGTTTCCCATGAACGTTACTGGTTATGTGCTCGTATCTAATGAACTATGAGTCGTACTGTGATACAATTTAGAAGGTAAATGCAACTATATGTGTGTATACTGTTTGTAAAATTTCCTACAGGTACAATATGTAGTATAGAAGTTATAAACTTCAGCGTTGTACCGAATACCGTAGCTTTACTCCGTAAGCAGCGGAAAAGTAGTAAGCGAGTAACTTTTTTCCTTTCATCATTTTGCTATGGTTGTCAGCGAGAAAAAGTGTCCTAAACTTTTGAAATTATGTTTAAAGTTTATTACAAGTCGCCAAGTACTCTTCTTCTCAAGTAGTGGACTGGTAAAGTCGCAGTATCACGTGCCACAAGACGAGGAAGTTTTCATTGTTTATGACGTCATATCTCCTGAACTACCAGTCCTATCGCAAAATTGTTTCTTAGCTGACGTCTACTACCTATAAACTACATTCCTGCCAAATTTCAGATTCATAGTTGAAGTAGTTTTCGAGATTTCGTGTTTAGTCAATGAGTGAGTGAGTGAGTGCGTGAGTGACTGTATGAATGAGTGTCCTTTCGCTTTTATATAGATAGAGATATATTAATTTCGAAAAAATTTTCATCACACGATAAATAATGTCTTAAACTAATTATCCACATGGTTTCCACCGTTGTCGAGATACTTATCGTAGCGGTCCTACCACACAAACCGATGCCGCCAGTGGCATTGCCATTGCTGCACACAGAGTTTCACTTTGTCGTCTCTTTGGAAACTTTACCGCCACGCTCTTCCTTTTAGATGTAACAACAAGTGATAGTCCGATGGTGTAAGGTCAGGTGGTCCATTCAAATTGCTGAATAAGAGTTGGTGTGTCACCTGCAGAGTGTAGCCGAGCATTATGGTAAAGAAGAATAATTCCTATGCTGAGCTTCCCGCTCCTTTTGTTCTGTATCACACGTCGAAGACTTTTCGAAGTCTATCTGCATTGAAGGTTTCACTTCTTTAGGGAAAGTCCAACAAGCAGTACACCTGTTCGGTCCGAAAACACCGTGCGCATGATTTTCTGAGCAGACATCGTCTTCTTGAATTTCTGTTTTGTGGAATAGCGAGTGTGTCTCTACTGACTGATTGCTACTTCGACTCCGGTGTGACATGACGTACCTAAGTCTCATCACGTGTCACACTTTGATTCAAACTCTGTGTGCAGCAATGTGGGTCTCATCACTAGTGGTAGTATTCTATAAGATAGGACCAGAGAAGTTGATTGGCTGCAACAAGTGCCTCGACAACGATGGAAATTATATGGGTGTTTAACATATGCTCTTTGTTGTGAGAAAGAAAGTACATTAACGGGTTTGCAGCCAAGATCGCTTTCTTCATTTATTTAGATTACCGTTTTCGGCGTGCTAGACGCCATCTTCAGACCTGTAGTAATCTTACATGAAATCCTTGCCACGGATTACTACAGGTCTGAAGATGGCGTCTATCATGCCGAAATCGATAATCTAAATAAATGAAGAAAGCGACTTTGGCTGCAAACCTGTTAATAAACAATTCCAGATCGCCCCAACGAATAATGGGTTGTTTATATAAAAAAGTATATGTTTAAAGTATTTTTTCCCGTGTACGCTTAGTATATGCCCCCGAAAAGAAAATGAAAATTTTTGTGCAGATGTATCATCCCTCGCGGAAATCCAGTATAGGCTGCGAGCAAGAGGATGTAATGGACAGAGGGCACTACCATCGTAGCATGCTGTATTTTGAGAATTTGGGGTGGAGGGAAAGCGTACTTGGATAACATAATTGGTCAAGGCGGTCCCCTGGCCCGAAGCGGGAAATAGGGGGTTCGAATCCCGTTCCAGCTATTTAACTCCGTTGTTGAATTTACCCAAAACGGTCGAGACGTTTCAATATTTCGAAGTCAGGAATAAGCCTGTGGCCAAGCATTAGGCCTAGCTATAAGTGGGGTCCAGATTTTATTGCCCGCAGCACTAGAAAGTCAGAAGGAGAGCTGGAGTACGAGACATGCATCTACCTCTAAATGTACACCGGAAGCCACCTCACCGTGTATGGCGAAGGGTGCATTATCAGCTCCTTTTTCTGTCCCAGTGGCGTATGGTTCGCGGGAGAAGGCCTCGGGGTGGGCTCTAATACGAGTATAATAATATCCTCATGGCCTTTTCGAGACGTATATTAGGCGGAAACAGTATATTTATTGATTTTTCAAGAAACGTACGCTTCCGGAACTTTGACGGTAGCTGATACCGTGATGCAGAAGGTCTCTTTTGCAACTTCTGCCACTGGACTTTGTCGATCATCTTCGTAACGCTTACTAAATGAGACTCAAATGTTCAAATGTTTGTTAAGCTTATGGGACTTAACTACGGGGTCATCAGTCCCTAAACTTACAAACTACTTATAAAATACTTACGAACTAAGACGGCACAAATATCCGTGCCCGAGGGGGGATTCGAACCCCCGACCGTAGTGGCCGTGCTGACCGTGACTGGAGCGCCTCAGTCACCTCGGCCACCGCGGCCGGCTAAATGAGACTGTTATCAAGCTTGCTGCTCTCCTTTGGACCTCTATCTACTCTGTCAAACCTGTCTGGTATGAACTCCACACTGATGACCAATAATCAACTATTGCCCCAACAAGTGTTTTATAAGCCAGTTCCTTTGTTGATAGACTTCGCTTTCTGAGAGTTCTTCCAATAAATCTATCTGAGGTATACGATTAATATAATGCTGTCGTTCCATTTCAAATCGCTCTCAGACCTTTGTTAAAGAAGTTCCTCGGCCTGGAAGGCGTTACGTCGGCAGACAACAGCAGCTAGAGGTCGCTCGATCCACTTTCTCCTGCAGGTCACATGATCGCCTATAATAGTTTCAGCATTACTACCTTGCTGAAGAGGCACATCAAGTCATCAGACTGGAACGAGTAAATGTCTGTGCCTAGCCTATGTTATCAATTTTTTGGGGGGTCGTCCTATGTATCAGTCATATATACATACGATATTATTAAATATCTCATGAACATGTCTTGTCTGAATTGTAGGTATTTCGCACAGTAGACAGGAAACTACATAATTATTCATATTTAACAGTAAACGAAGTTACGGCAATAATCAATAATAACAATATAGTGGGTAATGATGCAGAACCTACATGACTTGACTACGAATAAAACTATTATTTTTTTTAGTGTAAGTGATCAGACACAAATCATTGGTCGTTTAAAGTTTCCAGTTTCTTTAAGTTCAGTAATAAGTCCAGAAATCAAGTAACAGGCATTAGTAGAGTACACGCATTTTAATGTGTTGCTTTTCAGTGGGGTCTCAGGGTCTTGGTGACCAGATGTAATGTGATACAGATATAGCATGTGTTGATAAAAAGTGTCTACTCTCCACGAAGGTAATTAACCGCAGGAGGGGCAATAATAATCACGCTGCATAGAAAATTGTCCCAATAGTTCGTCGTTTAATAATACGCCAATAAAAGAGGAGAGCAATACTAGCTATTATGTGACTGTGCACAGGAGTAATTCTCTCAGACTGGTTGAATACTACTGGCTAAAAATTCACGCTGCAAATGGAGACGTAACGTTCCCGCTGAGTAGGCAACGTAAGTACTTGTCGAGAATGAATTTTCATTCGGTACCGTTGATTTCATATTTCATTGCGGAATAAACTGTCAGGCGGGACTCGTACCTGACAGGTCTGCCATTGGCGAGCCCACTACGGTCGGGGGTTCGAATCCCCCCTCGGGCATGGATATTTGTGCCGTCCTTAGTATTAGTTAGTTCATAAGTGGTTTGTAAGTTCAGGGACTGATGACCCCGTAGTTAAGTCCCATAAGCTATACAAACATTTGAATTTGAACATTGGCGAGCAAGTTGTATAGCGGTCGAGATATTCACGCACGTGTGCATGATACGGAAAAAGTAGTAGTGTGTCGGCAGAGCACTTGTTCGTGAAAGTTAGTGACAGTCGTTGGATTGAGGCGATGAACCGACCCTGTTCCCTCGTCCTGGGGGCTTCAAATTTCTATACCAGGGCCATTCACGGAGGGCACAGTGGCACGCGGGCCAGCTGACCGGCCAGGGGCGGCGAGTGACGATCGGACTGCCTCGGCTCTGCTCGGCACACCTCGGAAGTACCTGCTGCAGCGCCACATCTCATGATGCGGTACTTTTCCTTTCCTGCTTATAGTGTGACTTTTTTTCAACTGCCAGCACCTAAGCCTGAACCTCTAGCACTGCAATTTTATGTTCCCGAAATTTATTTTGACACAGTTGCAGATGATATGTAAATTTACACTCAGTGCATTCATAATGCATGTTTGAAGATGCATTGAAGATGTTCATTATGTGACTGAAATCGATCTGCTGTTTTAAAAATAAAATATTAACGATTAATACTGCTTACTACATCTGGTGTGTTCATCGTCGTGTGGTCGTTGAGCACCATCCTAAAAAATGGATTAAAAAAAGAAAAAAAATTAAATAAAAAATGCAGGAATAGTTTTCGAATCGTTCTGAGGATACTGCCAATGTAGTATCTCATTTGAGACATTTTAAAGACTATTTTCTGTATTAGTTGAACGTCCTGTGACCATTTGTAGATGGAACTGTCTGATTTGCAGTATAATTTTAGTTTGTGGAACGCATTATACTACGTTAAAACTGCGCAGGAATTCTAGGAAGGATTTCCTCCAGAAGAATTTTTACGTTTTCGTTATGAGACTGCAGATGTTATATCCATGTTTAGCTCAACTTATGTTTGTGTGAACATTTGTTTTTTCCAATCATGAAATTAAATAAGTCTCGATTACGCGGTATCTTGCGTGATGACAATCCGATAAACTGCTTCCACCTGTCAGTACGCTCAAAGATTGTAGCAGATATCAATCAAAAGTAACTAAATAATTTGTTTGTTTGTAATATATTTCGTCAAGAACTTTAGACATGACACTGTCAGTAGAAAAGTGCTAGGTAATTTTGTTTCTTTCTGACGCAATTCTGATGATTTATTACGTTACTAATGTCAATATATAGAAATTATATTTTGTTTCCGCCTCTTTTACTATACCTCAAAATGTAAGAATTGTAATGGAGCAACGTGCCTCGCACAATATCATGCCCTACTATTGTAAAAAATTTCAACACAAACTTAGTTATATCCCCTTATGTACCAACAGTCAATAACGCTGTAATAACACTCTTTGAGATCTGTAGCTTCAGTTTTACCAATTTCCTATTACGGCATAATACGAAACCTAGTGAACAATCCAGCGACTCTTTAGTTCATTCTTCCAAAGTTCCCGCTCAGGAATTGACGGAGTAATTGCGCAATGAATGGGTAACTTCGAAGAATAAACGATTGCCTTCAATGAGAGCACTGACAATCGCAGCATAGCTCAGATTTCAATATTTGTAAGCGGCGTGGAAAACGACTTCACTGTTGCCGAAAAACTGTTGGCTGTTATTTCTTTGAAAAGTACCACAACCGAGGAAGGTATTTTCCTGGCCGGCCGCGGTGGCCGAGGGGACTGAGGCGCTCCAGTCACGGTCTGCACGGCCACTACGGTCGGAGGTTCGAATCCCCCCTAGGGCATGGATATTTGTGCCGTCCTTAGTCATAGTTAGTTCATAAGTAGTTTGTAAGTTTAGGGACTGATGACCCCGTAGTTAAGTCCCATAAGCTATACAAACATTTGAACATATTTTATTTTATTTTCCAGGCTGTATAGGTGGTCTTCAACGGTATGCAGTTGTTACTTGAGCGCCGGTACACCATTGCAACATATGGTGCCCCTGCATTGTTGTCAGAATGGGTAGGTTTTGTAGGGCGTAAGAAAAAACGTGTACAAATCTGAGAGTCCGTAAATTACAAAAATGCATTGCCTATTACATCAAGAACAGCTATATGCTACAGTATCCATACAAACGTTTAGGGCTATATGCATAAATTTGCTAAAATTGTGAATTTTTGCAGAAAGCAAGACAGAATACCTCAGAATGTCTTATAAATTTTAACATCTCTGTCCGTAAAAGTTTACACTTTAAAATGCTGAAAATTAGTGGCTTCAGTTCGAAGTCGAACGCTAACAAAGGATGTTGAAAATTTGTGCAAAATAAACAGCAGAATAATACTATTATTGTAAATTGGCTTAATTATAATTAATCATTTTAATAGAGGTACGCCGCCTGAAGCACGCTGATTTGCCGCGGCCTACTCACCAGACATAACAAGACTCTCGCCTCGCTAAGCACTTCGAAAACGCGTTCCGCTCCTGTGACTGCCACAATAGCGCTTCAGCGAGCCTCCGGCGCTTTTGGCGGTGCCGTTCGGTGCTCGAGAAGCACCTCATTTGGCGTGGCCCGCTTTAATGCACGTCTTCGCGTAGTCGCATTTTAATTGTTTACATAGGTTCGGGTTGGAAAACTGTCATTATTTAATTACACTACCGTTTGTGGAAATTGCAACACTAAGAAGGAAACGCATGAATACACTGAATTTAATACCACACGTTAAGTACGTGACAAGTAACAAATGATTATCTTTTCAAATATGTCCTTGAGCCCTACCATTCAATATGACGTGTGGCCATCGTGCACTGCAATTAGAGCTACTATACGCAGCTGGCATTGAATCAATAAGTTTCTGAATACTTTCCTGAGGGATTTCCCTCCACGCAGTTTGTATCCAGGCTCACTTTTAACCGATGCATCAAATAGTGCAAAAATCAGCAGAAGGCACTGACCGCTCGATTTTGCAGTTTGTCGTACTATGGATTGTTCTTGTGGCAGATATTGTTATTTTCTGTTCATACACATACAGGGTGTTACAAAAAGGTACGACCAAACTTTCAGAAAACATTACTCACACACAAAGAAAGAAAATATGTTATGTGGACATGTGTCCGGAAACGCTTAATCCATGTTAGAGCTCATTTCATTACATCTCTTCAAAACACATTAATCATGGAATGGAAACACACAGCAAACACAACGTACCAGCGTGATTTCAAACACTTTGTTACAGGAAATGTCCAAAATGTCCTCCGTTAGCGAGGATACATGCATCCACCCTCCGTCGCACGGAATCCCTGATGCGCTGATGCAGCCATGGAGAATGGCGTATTGTATCACAGCCGTCCACAATACGAGCACGAAGAGTCTCTATATTTGGTACCGGGGTTGCGTAGACAAGATCTTTCAAATGCCCCCATAAATGAAAGTCAAGAGGGTTGAGGTCAGGAGAGCGTTGAGGCCATGGAATTGGTCCGCCTCTACCAATCCATCGGTCACCGAATCTATTGTTGAGAAGCGTGCTAATCCATACATCAAATGGGCATCTGCCAACTCCGCATTTGTAAACATTGCACTGACTGCAAAATCACGTTCGTGATGCACACTAACCATTTGATGCTAGTACTGTAGAGCAATGGGTCGCATGCCAACACAAGCAGTGAAGTCAACATTACCTTCCTTCAATTGGGCCAACTGGCGGTGAAGTACATACTAACGAAACAACTGTGTATTTTGACAATTGTCTGCACGAATTATTTCAATTTACATTTAAAGAGAAATACTAAAATGTGCTCTAAGATAGAAATTAAGCGTTTCCGGACACATGTACACATAACATATTTTCTTTCTTTGTGTGTAAGGAATATTTCCTGAAAGTTTGGCCGTACCTTTTTGTAACACCCTGAATACTGTGCTTATTGCTTATGGTACACAACGTAAATATTACACCATTGGAAACGAAATCTTATATTTTCTTGCTATAACCAATAAACCTGTCGAAGTTCTTCAGTATTCCATGTGATGGCGTCGATATAGAAACAACAACTGAATGTAGTTTTCCATCGCCACTCAGAGTTGCCAATGTAGAGAGAATGGTACTGCGTACTCTTACCAGACTGTTACTCTTACCCGATCTTACTCTGCAGTTATCCAATAATGCGTTGAAAGCGTGAAACGCTCCATAAAATAATGTAAATAACGCAACAGACACGGTTTGAAATATAAAAATCCAGTGCCTGGGTGGTGTATTTTATATCCGCCGACTGTCAGTGCCCCGCTAGCCTGGGCGGCATTGCGGTCAGGTTGACGTCAGGCTGTCAGGGGAGGCGCAAGAAGCGAGCGCTGGCCGCGGTGACCGCCCCGGCGATCCTCTGCCGGCAAAAAGCGCGCAGGGCCGCCAGACGCGATTACAGTCGCCCGCTGGACACGGCAGAGGCCAGCCACCACCACCTGACACCGACTCTCTGCAAAAACCACCACCGCCATTCTCACGTCTCAGATCCGGCTTGAAAATATCTCTGCCCTTCCGCACCAGTAGATGCGTAATAAATCAATCTTTCAAAACCTATAGGTACGCTGATGTTCAGAAAATACAGAACATCTCGAAAGACTAGACGTACGAATTTCATATTCACCAGACATGTATGTCCTCTATGTGTTCGTAAACCAACCATTCGATTGCAATGAAACTTTGGTGAACTGTTCACCGTACGCCCACGATGGTTCCTGGCCCAAAAACAAAAGAGCACTACGCATAGCTCAGGAGATATGACGTCATAAATAATGAGAGGCAACCGCGTGAGTATACAAACATTTATGCGTCAATTATTGGAAAATGGGAGTAGTTAGGGACCTGCAACAAAGTTTGGATGTAATTTCGGACGTTTATGAAGCGTTTCGTAACTGACGACCCCCATATCCCCCGCCAAACAACATGATGAAGTCTACCGCTTACAACAGTTTCGCTGTAGATGCCGTAAAACTGTCGCATCAGGCGTGACCTTGTATCAAATAAAGTTTGCATTACAGATTTGCATGTTACTATTTATTTTTGTCTACAATTCTCCCCTAATTTTCTTGCGTCCAAAATTAAGCAATCTTTTTGCTTAATCTCTGTCTATATAAAAAACGAATGGACACTCACTCACTGACTGAACACTACTTCATCTATGGAGCTGAAATTTGGCAGGAATATAGTTATAGGTAGAAAACATCAGCTAAGAAAGTATTTTGTGATAAGTGCATGGTGCAGCATACTTCTCCTTGTTTTCGTTATTATCAGAATAAGGGTTGTATGAAATAAAACTGGAATATTTGAGTACAACAAAGTGCGTTTTTCAATGTGACCATGCGTTTCTATTGCATAGAAATCTATAGTTTTGTTCCGATACTGATGAAATTTTGCACACTATACCTTAAAAACAAGAGGAATGTCACTGTCTATAGAAAATTTCGTTCGGTAAATGGTGGAAGGTACTTAACTTAAGGAATTTTAAAAAATGCATGGTTTAGTTCCAATCTTTATGAAATTTTTGCACACATGATCTTCAAACGAAGAGGAAGATCACTGGGTACATAAATGTTTGTATGGTACATGGCAGAGGGTACCTTGCAGAAAACTTTGCCGAGAGAGGGAAAGGTGGAAACGAACAGAGAGATGGGAGAGAAACAGGTGGATGCAGAGAGAGAGAGGGGGGGGGGGGGGGAAGGGGATGTACTCTAAGAGAGTTTAGGATAAATAAACACCCTGTCAACGCCGGGTTTACGGCTAGTGATTTAATAAATCATTCCCGAAGGAGAACCATGCAAGCATATCTTCATCTGATGTTCGCACTAACTTCCAAATGGAGGACATAGCAATAGTCATGGCCGGTGTAGAGAAGCAGGTGAAAGAGTTGAAAACAATCAAGTCGTCGGTACAGATGGGATACAAATCCGGCTTTACAAAGAGTACTCTGCGTCTCTGGCCACTTACGTAGCTTGCATTTACCGCAAATGTTTCATCCAGCGACTGGAAAAAAGGCGCAATTAACACCCGTGTATAAGAAAGGCAAAACAATTACATACCTATATCATTCGTTTTCTGTAGAATTCTGTAGAATTCTTGAACATATTCTTAGTTTTAATAAAGTAAACTTCCTTGTGACGGAAAAGCTGCTGTCCATGCATCAACACGGCTTTAGGAAGCACCGATCGTGTGAAACTGAGCTAGCCCTTTTCTAAAATAAAATCAACTCGTCTTCAGTCACAAAATTGTGTTTTATTTTACACAACTCATTTCGAGCCCTCTATGATTTTTTTTACATGTTTAAAGGCATGGGCTTATTAAAAAGTGGTGCACAAATAAGTCTGGTGCAGTATGATAGCCGTTTGTCGTGGAGTATATTTGTATGTATAAATAATCATCAACATAAACACTTCCCATCTTGAGGCACATGATTATTTATACATACACATGTACTCCATGACAGACAATCATCATAATGCACCAGACTTTACATAATATTCAACATGGTCGCTTGACTCTTTTGTGACTTTATCTCACAACTGTATGTTTTTATGTTTGTTCTCTATATCTATAAATGTGAATGTCTGTTCGGTGTACGTTTATCACGTCTAACCACAAGACATAGCAAGCTAAAAATTTGTACAGTTACTAATGTCTACCCGGAGAAGGCTTTAGGCACGATTTTATGGCGATCGGATAGCAATTTATCTATATATATTAATGTGAATATCTGTTCGGTGTACGCTTATCACGTTCGAACGACAAGACGCAGAGACTTAAATATTTGTACAGTTACTAATTTATATCTGAGGAAGGTTTAAGGCACGGTTTTACAGCGATCTGATAGATATTTAGTAATTTGAAGAATATAACGCGAAATGCGGAACAATAATTATTCTTTGAAAATTATATTTACTCTTTGAAAATGGTTTTATTGGTTGCATGTTGCTTAAGGGTTGATAATGATAAAAGTGTGGAGAATATTGGGATAGAAAGTTATCGGTGTATATAAAATTCTACGTGTGTGTGTGTTAATATAACGCTCTGCAGCGAAAACTACAGAACGCAGACGAATGGTCTGTGTGTAACTCTTGTGTTCCTATAAAAATAGGTAAAACATGAACCATTATACAGATAGAAAGAACAGGTCAAAAGGAGACAATAAAATAAATTGGTAGTGCAGTAGAGGTGTGAGGCGTGGTACTCACGGTGAACCGCCGGCACCAGACGCTGAGCCACTTGATGTCGCGGATCCGCTTGCCCCCGGGCAGCCTCAGGATGACGTCCGTGTTGTTGTACGCCTTCAGCATTGGGGGCTCTCTGAAACAGCGGGCGCACGCCGCTCTACAAACCACGCCGGCTACACTGCTGCAAGGCGCCTGCACTTGTCTGCCTAGGAGGTCTGCAGTTAGGTATTCACCTGCAAGCGCGGCGCATCTCGCCGCCGTAGGAACTGCAAGGCATGCATAAGGTGAGGACACACATATCCGGGCCGTGTCCGGGCCGGGACACGTCCGAGTATCGGCCGTCACCCGGAGAACGAAATATATCATTGAAATAAACGTACGTGGCCACACTTGACCCGAGCCGGGCGCGGACCGTGCACGGAACGTCAACGGACCGGGAGCGGGCCGGGCGGAATTCGCCGAGTTTAATTTTTCACGTGACGGGCACGGACGCCGGACGACGCGACAGTCCCTAAACGTACAAACTACTTATGAACTACTTACGAACTATGACGACACAAATATCCATGCCCGAGGGGAGATTCAAACCCCCGACCGTAGTGGCCGTGCAGACCGTGACGGAAGCGCCTCAGTCTCCTCGGCCACCGCGGCCGGCGGTATTGTTTCTCAACAGTGGAAGACAGTTTGTTGTAAGAAATGGACGCGGAACTTTTAATAGAAGGAGTTCGTAAGTTTCCGGTATTTTACGACCAAACAGACGTGAAGTACCGGAATATCGGTTCAAGACAATGTATGGAAGACAATTGCAGAAGATTTGCAAGCCAAAGGTAAGATAAAAATTATTCAAGTTTCAATACCATAAAATATATATTTAGTAATGTAAAAATTCTACAAGTTTTAATAGCAGACAAATATGTTTTTGCTTTCTGTCACTGGTATATCGTATTCAAATGTTGACAGAAGGTGTGCTGCGTCAGCCGACCGCGGTGGCCGAGGAGACTGAGGCGCTCCAGTCACACATGACACTCAATATTTTAAGGATTTTTTAATGAAATTACTACTATTATCGGCGGCGGAGCGGCCAAACGCATTGAGGCGCTATGCTCCTATGCGCGTGGCCGTTCCACGTCGGGGGTTCGAATCCCCCCTCGGGCATGGATATTTGTGCCGTCCTTAGTAAGTATTTTGTAAGTTTAGGGACTGATGACCCCGTAGTTAAGTCCCATAGACTCTACAAACATTTGAACATTTTTGCTGCGTCCTAAGATATTAATAAAACTTCCTCTCATCATCCTTGAGATGAGGAAATAATGTTCTAAACTCTCCCTGTACTTGTTTTCCAGGTGCTGTGTATCCATAGATTTCTTCGTTTTCCTTGTCTTGCTTCTTTTTCTTCGCCTACAACAAGTGCTTCAAGTCCTAATTCACTATTACTAAAATTAGCGAACATATTTACAACTTCCACAAACAGGAACACAGATCAGCGCGTCCGAGTCACTACAATGAACTGAGACACGGGCGTGTGGCCGCTAGAGGAACGGGCCGGAGCACGGACGTCACCCGTCCGACACTCCGTCCGGACACGGCCTGGATATGTGTGTCCCGACCTTCGAGACGAGCAAGTTCCGACGGACGTCGGGCAATCAGAATGCTGCGCGGAATGGACGTTCTTCTAGTAGGGATTAGGGCCTCTCACGGAGTATGTGTTCGCTGATTGTCTTCCTTGTACTCGTGTCTTTGAGATACAGTATCGACTTGAGTAAATGTGCACTATAGGGGAAAGTGGGGGACACGTGAGCACCTAAAATTTCTTTCTATTTTTTTATTTAAATCGTTCACTTCGTTAAATAAAGTTTATTTTACATCAAAACCTAGAGGAACTTTTCTAGTATCTATAAAAATTCAAGATAACCGGAAATATTCAAAAATAAATACACCAAAAACAAAATTCCAAGAAACTACCTAAGCGCACGTTTTAGGTTAGGTAATTGTGCGCATGTTAGAAGAATTGATATGCAGTAATACGTGGAGAGGAAAAAAACAATACAAAGTTTGTTCCAAAGATTATATTGATACGGTACATATTAGATTAGGTTAAACACAAGTTTTAATCAAATTTTACAAAATTTAACATAGTTCAGAACTATTGGTTTTCAAATAAAATGCAAAGTTTTCTTTGATGTTAGGGGCCTACAGATTTAACAAGTTACATAATTCCTTCACTGCACATGTCACATATAAAAACCTTAGCAGAACAATATGTGGTACAAAGTGCCTGGTACCATCTTCCGCACAAAGTACATCTGTACTACATTCCCCTGTATATAAAATGGTCTCCACGAAATCCGCAAATCTCGTCGTCGGCTCATTGAAGTATGCCAGGCTCAAATACCTCCCTGTCGATTTCATCGAACGTCGTCAACATCTGAATCGTCTGACTCTTCTTCAATCATCTCCTTTTTCTTTACCTTCTTTTGTGTCTGATTATACTTTTTTTGTTTTGAAGTCTCTTCTTTCCATACTTCTTTTGCATTAGGCGTAAGCCTATTGCCGAGATTACACTTTCTAGCAACTTTTATGTTTTGGTATTAACTACATGAGGGGGGGGGGGGTGGGGGGCGTGCGCATCGGTGCGCAGCTTTACCATATAGTGTCTTGGAAATAAAATTTGCCTGCAATTTTCTTAAAACTAATTAAAACCAAACATGGCACACGTCAAAACATACCCATAACATACAGGCTTTAACTATATCACAAGTAAATTTAGTCAACGTAATAAATAGAGACCGTCTTAATCTCGAGGATTGTAAATTAGTTCACAATGTCGCGTTTCATCATTTTCAAACTCACTAAAAGCGGAACTGTAATGGTGGCCCAGCGACCAGACGGAAGTAGTTCGCTAACCTGCCGCTAGGTGTAGCACTGGTTACAAAATTCAACAAAGCTTTTAAATCAGAGAAACAGCGATGCGAATGTTTACCCGCTGCGCACATTTACCCTACAATTTCAAGACAACGGTTCGTTTATGATTTATCGCAGACACGCACTTTATTACGTTAAATATCGGTTAATCATGAACGCAAATTAATAATTAAATAGCGGTTAAAGCCCACAAAAGTTCTGCGAGGATGATTCGGAAAGTAATTTTCGGTCTCTTAAGCTAAACGAATGAGTATCGCTAACATCGCCAACTTTGTTCATTGTGTAGCATGGGTAAGTCACTCCCTGCAGTGGGAGGTGTCCAGGAAGTCTAGACACATACAGGATTCTAATAAATGTAAACTGTAAACACCCTTCTACAGGCCTAGAAGGCCCAACTAGTACCGACCGGCCGCCATGTCATCCTCCACGTGCATACGTCAACGGATATATTATGGAGGGGGACGTGGCCAGTACCCCGCACTCTCGGTGGTTGTGCCGGTTTTCGTGACCGGAGCTGCTACTTCTCAATCAAGTACCTCGTCAGTTGCTATCACAAGGACTGAGTGCGTCCCGCTCGGCAGATCCGGACTGTAACCTATCCGAGTGCTAACCAAGCCTGACAGTGCTTAACTTCGGCGATCTATGGGGAACCGGTGTAGCCACTGCGACACAGCCGTTGGTACAATCTAAATAATAATTATAGCAATTAAAATAATAATGAAGCACATTTTAGTCAATTTAATGTTAATGAATAGCATTCTAACATGATTTTCGTGCTGTTAAATGCATTGGTGATACAGTTTTGCAAGATTAATGGAAACTTTATGGAAAAGTTTTGAACTTCCATCTATTTTAGCACACTGACTGATTAGGCATTCTGTGAGGTGGTTTCAATTTATAATCTCCAGTTTATAATCTCTTTCAGTTTAGCCCAGAAAGAGTATTCAAGCGAAGAAAGGTCTGTTGAACGAGGGTATGACTTCACACAAACTCTTCACCTAAATCCAGTGAGTGTCACTCAACCAGTCTCTAACAGCTGCAGCAAATTGGGGTCTGGTCCCATCCTCCTAAAAGCAATCTGGAAGTCCCTCATTCAAACGCTCAATCTGAGGCATCAATGTGTCTCTCGCATGTTCATCCGTCGTCCCATCAGTTACATGTGCATCAAACAAGAAAGGTCCTACACATGAGCTTCCCACAAACCACACCAAACCATAACCTTTTGGCAGCCTTGTTGTTTGGATACACTAATTCAGCGAGGATTGCCTTGAGACCAGTGTCGAATTCACTACGTTCTTAAACTTGGAAGATATTCAGACCGTGAGGTTATATTCGGCCATTATTCTCATCAATAAATTTCCTTAAAAGCTATGGAGCAATAGAGGATCCAACCAAGTATGAGATATGTGGAGTAACAGTATCGCACTTGAACATTTTTCTTATTGGTTCTGAGATCTCGTCAGATAAGGCTTCTTTTTTGCTGCTCTGTATTCATCTTCAGATTTAGTTGGTACTTCTTGTTTTTTTGATTCATTTTTCTCCTCGTCTCATACTCAGTTTTATTAAACGTAAACGGTTGTTCGTTCATGATACCAGTTCCATCAAGTTTTTAGGTCGCCAAATATTTTTCTAGCCCTCGGAGCACAATCATATCCTTCAAAATTCATATTCTTCCTTGTCACAAATAGCTAAGTGTATATCTATAAATATGTTTTGAGCTCCAAAGGAGCACCATTCGTACTAGCTCAACAAACGGGTTTGGTACACGGAAGACCATCAGCGAAGTATTCCCCTCTTCCAAAGAAGACACCATTAGCCCACAACGTGTATTCTTCCGATACTGCTGTTGTGCTGAGAGTATGTGCCGCTTTTTCTTGTGATAATGAAACGGCCACATTCACCAGTCATCGTTCTACATTGTGGTGACTTGTTTCCGGCTTTGCGTGATTGTCCAAAATTAGGTTTCTTTGCGTCGCATTTGGTACGGAGAATGTTAGGCTTCTGTACACTCTTTCAACTTTTGTAGAACACGTGGGGATCAGTATGATCGTAGAAGAGTTCAAGATAAGCAATGGCAATGTAATAACTGTTGTTAACCAACATCCACAAAGGTTGCGGTTATCCAACGCGAGACAATAGTGCTTCCAGAAATTTAAAAATAAAGTATTCTCTGACAATTTCAAATAGTCTTAGAACATATGTCAAATGTTAGTTGCAGCTAAGGGTGCCTACGAATATTAGAAGGCAAGTAACAGTATTTTGCAACTTTTGCTTACTTTATTTTCTGACACACCTGTATTTTTGACAATAATGCAATGTAGAAATACAAAACTAAAACACTATACCATAATAGCAATACCAGAATTTTATATGCATGTACATACTTCATAACGAACTCTAAGACGGACATAACAGAGACAATTTAAAAACGGATAGTCAGAAACGTATGGTGTGGGTACAGTCCACAGATGGTAAAAAAACTGAGAAGGGACAGACTTACCGAAATGTAGATACAGTATCAGAAATGATGGGAAAGCGGAGGTTATGTTCTTTGTACACAATTACGGAATGAATGGTAAAAGGCTAATGAAACAAATATTTCTGAATTTATGGAAAAAGTCAACATGAACTTAGATTACATAAATAAAAGGAGTGTTATGAAGAAACTAAATGACAAAATAATGAAACGAAATTGTTTGAAAGAATGAAATGTTACATTTTGAATTCTTTCAAGGCAGAAGAAATATGAAATCGGAAAAGGACAGAAAATAAAAAATGATATCATGGGGACTAGATAAAGAAAAGGGTCCTACTGGAGGAATAGAAAACAACAAGAAAGAAGAGGAAATTGAAATTTTACGTAATCCTAGTTTGTCAAAACGAAGACATTAATAATAATGATAGTAAAAGTATGCGTTGTAATATTTATGTATGTTTTCCGGCCGGGAACTTCAATAATAGGAGACAAACTAATAGTCTGCTACACTGACAATAACAATAGTACTAATAATGAAAATAAAATGGACACACATAGCTCCGAGAACGTGCGCTAACTAAGTTCAAAAGAAATTCTCTTTTGGTTCAAATGTTCAAATGTTCAAATGTTTGTACAGCTTATGGGACTTAACTACGGGGTCATCAGTCCCTAAACTTACAAACTACTTATGAACTACTTACGAACTAGGACGGCACAAATATCCATGCCCGAGGGGGGATTCGAACCCCCGACCGTAGTGGCCGTGCAGACCGTGACTGAAGCGCCTCAGTCCCCTCGGCCACCGCGGCCGGCTTCTCTTTTGGTCACAACGATTAAGAAAAGTATATGGCCACTGGGAAACGTTAATAAAATAATAAGTAAGGGTATCACACGGACTTAGTAAAATCTAAAAGTGAAAAATAGTTTGTGTTTTTTTTATCCTGTCCCATATTATTTTTAACATTATGGTTGTCAATAGGCACTGACTTGAAAGATATGGAGGAAGAAAAATCACCTCCACCGTTTGAATGATAAGTACATCGATATTTTGCAGAAGAGGCTGCGGGATAGTGTTGTCCTATAGAAATCACATTTAGATGTCGGTTTCCCTGATAAACTACCACGTACAGTGTCAACGCCTTTATCGTTGGAGCCAAAGCACGTATGTTTGTCTGAAGGAACGCACACTGCGGTGATTACAGCTGTGAAATGAAATACAACAAATGAATTCGCAACTACGAATATGAACCAGCATCTGGTGTACAATTTAAAGGTGACTCAGAAATTCGTGATATTCTGTTTATTTGTAACAAACACGAAAATAAAAACGAACGCTGCATCACTAGATTTTTACAATAAATGAAAATAAAAACTGGATCTCGCAAAGAAGTTGCAGTTAGATACAGCCTATGCAGCAGGCAGAAGTTAAGAGTGCTTCATTTTAATCTACGTAGTTATATGCCTGTGTTGGTACTCACCTGCCTTTGTAGTCTTCTGGGTATGGAACGATGTAGCCCTCAGGTGAAGGTCTGGACGTGTTGCCGACCCAGAAGAACGCATCTGAAACACAACACGCCATCAGCAAACTTACTTTGTGTCGTGGACTTCCTGCTGCTCATGAAGAGAATACGCTAAGTGCCACAACCCAATTTACTGGAAATTTGGCCTAGTGGAAGATGCGTTTCTGAGAGAAAGACGATCGAAGTTCAGGATGTTGGCATTTTCAATTTCCTTTTATATTGTCTACCGTTCAAAAGCATCGGTTACGCAGTAACAGGTGTCACAAGTTCACTACATTCGCCATTTTTTAATTTTATTTCTATATTTCGTTTTTCATTTATCTACCCATGTCCAAAGAAGAATATTAATATAATTAAGTTAGGAATTACATAATTATAAAAATACAATTGGGTTCATAATAATCCCGCTAAAAGGGCTGCTCGATCACGACAATCGATACGCTACAACAAAATACCAACCATTGCGGTGAAGAAGAAACTTAGAGAGGAGATTAGGAACAAATGGGACATTGAGTGGCGAAGAACAAAAACGAGGAAAGCACTAAACCGTATTTTCCTACGATCCGACAACGTTTAATGATTAAACTCCCAAATCTCCGAATTTTACAATGTTATAGTTAAATGGCATTTTACACCACTGGAGAGCGATCAACAGTTTATATAAAACACTTCATCAGCCAAATTTTCGTCCCTCAACAGGTTTTGTTGAGCTCAGTCACCATCTTCAGAAAGTCTGGACTTTCTGAAGATGGTGACTGGGCTCATCGAATCCGGTTAAGGGACGAAAATAAATTTTTAGCGATCTTAGCTGAATGAAGTATTTTATTTTTACAACAATGTTAACGGGTCATGCGGAACTGAAAGCCTATTATCAACGGTTGAGAATAATTGAAAATGGAACTTGCATATGTTACAGAGCTGTCCAGTCTACTGACCACGTGCTTTCCGACTGCTGCAACTTACTGAACTTACTGAAAGAGAGGGACCATCACTTTTGCAAATATTTCGGACAAAAGTATTATTTTTGATCCAAAATATTTGAAAAAAAAGTCATATAACTCCATAAAACCTAAAATGGGCCGTAAAACACGCGAGTGCGATTTTTATCCTTTTCTTCCGCAATGAGTGTAGAGTAATTCTCCAATTTTCGAATGAAATGTTTTACTCTTCGGTGAAAGTAGCCTATATTTCACAGGACAGACAGTGACGGAGGTGGGAGGGGGGAGACTAATTTCGACGAACGAGGTACTCCAGATTCATTCATAAATTTCTCATTGTGTAACGAAAAATAGGTCTGTCGAGCGCATGAATTAATTATGAACAAGAATGGCTCCGTTTTAACATACTGTTAAAAACTTTAATCAAGAACTGATTGTTTCATTTATCAGTTTCCCGGGTTTTTCGCCAATTGCGTACATGTCTCGATGTTTGGATTAGTTGGTTCACCTCTTGTTGCAGCAAACGGCTTGATTGCTAGCTAACTTCTTGGAGAGAGTCGCTGTGGAATGGCCGAGCGCAGTAAGGCGCCTTGATGTGAAGCAGACGGTTGCTCCCTGTCGGAGGTTCGAATGCTCCCTCGGGCATGTGTGTGTGTGTGTGTGTGTGTGTGTGTGTGTGTGTGTGTGTGTTCTCCTTAGTTTAAGGCGTTTGTAAGCCTAGGGACTGTAACCGCAGTAGTCAAGTCCCGTAGATTTTACGTTCTTCAAGAGAGCTGAAAACTGTTGACATGAATTTTCCACACATTGTAATATTGAATATATAAGTGTGTCAAGTATCGTTCAAAATATTTAATTGTTTGTAAATCTATCGGACCAAACTGCGCGGCCTTCAGTCAGTAGCTTACAAACTACTTAAACTAAGGTAAACTAACCTAAGGACTCGAACCTCCGACGGCCAGCAACCTCTCGCACCGCAGCGAGGCGCCTTAGACCGCTCGGCTACTCCACCGCGGCTGTCAAGTATTAACTGATGGCCATGTGGAAATAGCTGTGCGGTCTAAGGTGCCTTGCTAAGGATTCGGCAGTCGGTTTCCGTCGGAGGTTCGAGTCCTCCCTCGGGCATGGGCGTGTGTGTTATCCTTAGTATAAGTTTGTAGTTAGTAGGTCTACGGTCCGATAACCGCAGCAGTTTGGTCCCATAGGTTTACAAACATTTGAACATATGATGTAACTAGTTGACAGCAATAATACTTAGAAGCTACGTGTTTCCTATGAATCGAATTATTTGATAATGTCCTTGTATACCCTAACTTGATTAAAAACATTCTTATATGGACGCAGTGTAGCAGATAGGGCCGGCCGCAGTGGCCAAACAGTCTGCGGCGCGCCAGTCACGTTCTACACGGACACTACGGTCGGGAGTTCGAATCCCCCCCCTCGGGCATGGATATTTGTGCCGTCCTTAGTATTAGCTAAACATTTTATTATTTTTTTAAATTTTTTTTTAGGGAGAATATCGACATTTAATATGAAAAAGTTGGCGAGTGGCGAGGGAACTTTGACGCAGAAGTTGAATATGGAAGCGGCGCTGTGTTGAAAGCAGGCTTATGACTTAAAGTAGGGCGGGACAAGCACGTTTATGATTTCAGCAAGTAAAGTGGAGCTACTCGGCGAGGCTTCGGGTGACGCAAGTGGGTCGATCGAGGACGCCGTATTGTGTAACAGCCAGACAGCTGTATTGCTTAAAGAAACAAATGACTGGGGCGTACACGATCGGAAGTAGGAAACCGGTCACGTCTGTCAATGATCAGCTATGCCACACTTGTGAAACACAGGTCGACTGGGTTAACCTCGTCATATAAATACAGGCGGGAAAGGTTCGAAAGGGATGGAGTCATCCACGGCTGGGCAGTCACTTGCCGCCCGGACTGTGCTACTCGCCGACAACAGTGGTTATTATTGTCATCACAAAACTTGAGTCAGTCGCAGGCACTTCGACGCAGCGGTCAACACGACATCCCCGACGGGAGATGCAGCCTGCGGAATAACGGCGGCACAGCCTGGAGCAGTGGGCAGCGGGGTCCCGGCCTCGACAGCGGCGCAATGGGGCATCGAACCAGTGCATGGCGCGGTAAGACTGCAGCAAGAGGCGAGCTACTCACCCAGGGCCGTGGCGTGCACGAAATGACGCGGACACACCTAAAGCGCTCCTGTGACCGTATGGAGGGCGAAGCAGCAGCATTGGGCGAAGGAGGATCCGGGTTCAACTCCCGGGCCGCACCCAACGCTATACGACCATCGCGCCGGGAAGCAGGAGGACGGCGGCGGCCGGGTGCGGAAGCAACACCTTGCCTTTATGCAACACTGAAGCGACAGCGGCCGGCAGACAGCCGCACCAGCGAGAGGGCGGCGTTAGCCACTTCGGGACTCGGGGCGTCAGCTGGACGCCTACTCAGCGCGATGCGGCGCGCACGCACACTCAACTCCAACTGTATTGTAAGCACGAGTGTAAAATATTTTGTTATACTTGATCACTGTTAACTGAGTGTCGCTATCGTGACATAGGCGAAGTCTATGTGTAAAACATACGTCATTCGGTATCAAAACTATCAAACGCACCCCAACCCTTCTACAGCAGATAGATAAATGAAATGCAAATAAAAATACAATAAAAACAATAATAGCGTGTCGAACACAGGCCTGCAAATTGTGGAGTCGTGACACTAACTACTGTGTCACCACTGAATGGTAGATGCTCTAAAAATAATCTGAAAGTAGCGGAAGTACGTCAAAAACTTAGACTGAAGTTTTCTGAGAAACAGTTGTCTGCGTATAAACCGAGACACTTATTTTGACCTCTCTTGACGCATTAGCTCTCTTGACGCAGAGAAATTTCTGTGAAATTGGGTTGTGGCAAGTAGCGTGTTCTGCACGTCAGTTGACATAAATAAAAATATCACTTTGCATCATCCCTTAAGGAGAATCAGTATCTAATTCCTGTAGCATTTAGATGACATGTATCTGATTTAACATAATATGTAATACGCTTCTTAACGTACAGAATGGCTGATAGGTATACCCGTATTTTCAATGGACAAGGTGTTCTACAAGGTCTCTCTCTCTCCTCTCCGCTGCCCCCACTACCCACTTGGAAACAACACAAGAGCCACGCAGGAGTAGCCGAGCGGTCTGGAGCGCCATGTTACGGATAGCGAGATCTCCAGTGTAGGAGGTTCGAATCCTCCCTCGGACATGGATGTGTGTGTTGTCCTTAGGTTAATTTAACTTAGTTTAAGTAGTTTTTAAGACTAGGGACTGATGACAAACGTAGTTTGACCCATAGAATTACAAACATTTGAAACATTTGTTGAAACAATACAAGAAACGTAAAACTTTCAGAAAAGTCCATCTTGTAGACGTTGTTGAACTCGTACGTCACGTTGGCCTGAATGGCTGTTATATCGTCAAAGCGTTAATACTTAATTGTTATAAAATGTTGTTTTCCAGTAGGTCCGTATTGATAATGCAAAGTCTCTTGAGCGACCTTGATATTTCTTCCAGAAAAGAATTATTTATGTTTTGTGTTTTATTCTAATTGTCCAAATGTTCAAATGTTTGTATAGTCTATGAGACTTAACTACGGGGTCATCAGTCCCTAAACTTACAAACTACTTATGAACTACTTACGAACTAGGACAGCACAAATATCCATGCCCGAGGGGGGATTCGAACCCCCGACCGTAGTGGCCGTGCAGACTGTGACTGGAGCGCCTTAGTCTCCTCGGCCATCGGGGCCGGCGATATTCTAATTGCGGCAGGTGTCTCCACGTCGCTGTTTTCGTTCGGGAGTTACGATGTATGGGACATTCTTTGCATACAGTTCTCTCATTTTATTTATATACTTTACTCCATTTGGATTTGTGACGCGACTACGTTGGAAACACTACCTCATCAAAACTGACTGGTCAAATGCGCGTTTGTTGTTAACAGTTGTCAGTTCAAACTGCCACCACAGATAACTGCACTGACGTCATTTATACGGCAGAAATAGAATATTTTTGAACGGAAAGTCAGTGGCGGTGGCTGCCTAAAATGACTGGGGGTTCACTACTTTTATTGCACCATAAAATTTAGCAAACAGCAAGCACGGAAAACAAAATATTTATGTGCAGAAATGCAGCCGCAAATCCAACTGTTTGTTCTGTATATATTTTCGTCAAAAGACCTGCAGAATGTCTTCCCTTGGCTTGTTTATATTTAAATAAACTCGAGCTGAGGCGCCGGTCTACCAAGCTTCTATATTTCTCACATCTGTCCCATACTTAAAGATACTGGACATTGTTCATTCTTCTTTGAAAGTAAACGCCAAGCACAGATAAATATGCACGTGAATGCCGAAGCACAGTAAATCATTGAGTACTCTATCAAACCATTCTAAGAAACTCACAGTGAAGAGATAGCTAATTTCGCGTCACGAGACACTGTAACCAGAACCCGCTCTTCACTTAACGCATGCGCAAAGGCTGTCCTTCCAAACTCTACTCAAACAGCTAAATATTTGTGACAACAAAGAATATAAACGGTACTCACCCTGGAAACGCGACATATTACGAAAAAACCGCCAAACATGTGTGGCAACTGGCAAAACAATACTCACTGTTGGTTCCAGAATCTGTCATAATCGCGAAAATGGGAACATCACTTGTAGCCAGATGCGTATCCTCTTCCTTTTACTCCACAACGTGATGTCTTTAACCACACGGCCAAGTTCATAGTTAGTGACTATTATTATTCATCTTATGGCTTTCTGGAGGCTTTTACAGCTAATATGTAGTTCATCCACCCCCATGAACCACAGACATTGCCGAGGTGGGGTGCCTTGCGTGCCTCAACGATGCAGATAGCCGTACCGTAGGTGCAACCACAGCGGAGGGGTATCTGTGGAGAGGCCAGACAAACGTGTGGTTCCTGAAGAGGGGCAGCAGCCTTTTCAGTAGTTACAGGGGCAACAGTCTGGATGATTGACTGAGCTGGCCTTGTAACATCAGCTAATGTGGCTTTGCCACACAGCTACTGCGAACGGCTGAAAGCAAGGGGAAACTACAGCCGTTACTTTTCCCGAGGACATGCAGCTCTACTGTATGAACATATGATGATGTCATCCTCTCGGGTAAAATATTCCGGAGGTAAAATAGTCCCCCATTCGGATCTCCGGGCGGGGACTACTCAGGAGGATGTTGTCATCAGGAAAGACAATACTGGCATTCTACGGATCGGAGCGTGGAATGTTAGATCCCTTAATCGGGTAGGAAAATTAGAAAATTTAAAAAGGGAAATGGATAGGTTGAAGTTAGATATAGTGGGGATTAGTGAAGTTCGGTGGCAGGATGAACAGGATTTCTGGTCAGGTGAGTACAGGATTATAAATACAAAATCAATTGGGGGTATCACAGGAGTAGGACTGATAATGAATAAGAAAATAGGAATGCGGGTAACAGCACAGTGATCGCATTATCATTGTCAAGATAGATACGAAGCCAACACCGACAACAGTAGTACAGGTTTATATGCCAACTAGCTCTGCCGATGATGAGGAGATCGAAGAAATATATGAGGAGCTAGAGGAAATTATTCAGACAATTAAGGGAGAGGAAAACTTAATTGTTATGGGCGACTGGAATTCGGTAGTAGGACAAGGAAGGGAAGGAAAGATAGTAGGTGAATATGGTCTGGGCAAAAGGAATGAAAGAGGAAGTCGCCTGGTAGAATTTTGCACGGAACATGATTTAATCGTAACAAACATGTGGTTTAATAATCACAAAAGAAGGTTGTATACGTGGAAGAGACCAGGAGATACAGGAAGGTATCAGATAGATTTTATAATGGTAAGACATAGATTCCGGAACCAGGTCCTAAACTGCAAGACATACCCAGGGGCAGATATAGACTCTGACCATAACTTGTTAGTCATGAACTGTAGGCTGAAACTGAAAAAACTGCAGAAAGGTAGGAAAATAAGGAGATGGGACTTAGATACATTGAAGGAAAGTGAAGTTCTGGAGAATTTCAGAGGGAGATTTAGGCAACAATTGACAGAAACAGGGGGAAATAAAACAGTAGAAGAGGAATGGGTAGCATTGAGAGACGAAATAGTGAAGGCAGCAGAGGACAAAATAGGTAGGAAGGCAAGACCAACAAAAAAGCCTTGGATATCACAGGAAATACTAAATTTAATAGATGAAAGGAGAAAATATAAAAATGCAGTAAATGAAACAGGCAAAATGGAGTACAGACGACTAAAAAATGAGATTGACAGGAAGTGCAAAATGGCTAAGCAGGAGTGGCTAGAAGCCAAATGCAAATCCGTAGAAGAATGTATAAGAAGGGGAAAAGTAGATACCGCCTACAGAAAAATAAAGGAGACGTTTGGAGACAGGAAGGGCAGCTCTACGAATATCAAGAACTCGGATGGGAAACCAGTTCTCAGCAAAGAAGGGAAAGCTGAAAGGTGGAAAGAGTACATAGAGCAGCTCTACAAAGGAAATGAACTTAGAGACGATGTTGTAGGAAGGGAAGAGGAAGTAGATGAAGATGAAATAGGAGATAGTATACTGAGAGATGAATTTGACAGAGCCTTGAAAGACCTAGGTCGGAACAAGGCCCCAGGAGTAGATGACATACCCGCAGAGCTATTAAAGTCTCTGGGAAAGCCAGCCATGACAAGACTATTTGAACTGGTGTGTAGGATGTATGAGACAGGCGAAATACCCTCAGACTTTAAGAAAAATGTAATAATCCCCATTCCAAAGAAATCAGGCGCAGACAGGTGTGAAAATTACAGAACCATCAGTTTGATAAGTCATGGTTGCAAAATTTTAACACGAATTATCTACAGGAGAATGGAAAAGCTGGTAGAAGCTGACCTCGGGGAAGATCAGTTTGGATTCAGGAGGAACGTAGGAACCCGGGAGGCAATACTCACTTTACGTCTTATCTTAGAAGATAGGTTAAGGAAAGGCAAACCTACATTTTTAGCTTTTGTAGATTTGGAGAAAGCTTTTGACAATGTTGACTGGAATACACTCTTTAAATTCTGAAGTCAGCAGGGGTAAAATATAGGGAAAGGAGAGTTATTTACAACTTGTACAAAAGCCAGACCGCAGTTATTAAACTCGAAGGGCATGAAAGGGAAGCATCAGTTGGGAAGGGAGTAAGACAGGGTTGTAGCCTTTCTCCGATGTTATTCAATTTGTACATCGAGCAAGCGGTGAAGGAAAGCAAGGAAAAATTTGGAATAGGGATTAAAATTCAGGGGGAAGAAATAAAAACATTGCGTTTTGCTGATGACATTGTAATTCTATCAGAGACAGCAAAGGACCTGGAAGAGCAGTTGAATGGAATGGACAGTGTGTTGAAGAGAGCGTATAAAATGAATATTAACAAGAGCAAAACAAAAATAATGGAATGCGATCTTAGAAAATCAGGCGATGCTGAAGGAATTAGATTAGGTAACGAAACATTGAAGGTGGTAGATGAGTTTTGTTACTTGGGTAGTAAAATAACATGCGATGGTCGTAGTACAGAGGATACAAAATGCAGAATGGCAATGGGAAGAAAAGCATTTCTGAAAAAGAGAAATTTGCTAACATCGAATATTAATTTAAGTGTAAGGAAGTCTCTTCTGAAGGCATTTGTGTGGAGTGTTGCCTTGTATGGGAGTGAAACATGGACGATAAGCGGTGCGGACAGGAAGAGAATAGAGGCTTTTGAAATGTGGTGCTACAGAAGAATGCTGAAGATTAGGTGGGTAGATCGCATAACTAATGAAGAGGTACTGAACAGAATTGGTGAGAAAAGGAATTTTTGGCATACCCTGACTAAAAGAAGGGATCGCTTGGTAGGACACATTCTTAGACATCGGGGAATCGTAAATTTAGCATGGAGGGAAGTGTGTGGGGTAAAAATCGCAGAGGGAGACCAAGATATGCGTATAGTAAGCAGATTCAAATAGATGTGGGTTGCCGTTCTTATGAGGAGATGAAAAGGCTTGCTCAGGATAGAGTAGGGTGGAGAGCTGCATCAAACCAGTCTCCGGACTGAAGACCGTAACAACAACAACATGTAGTTCATTGCCGAGTCCGGTCAACATTTCCAAAAAATAGCACCTGCGATAGCCTTGTCGTGGCCTGCGTAAGCATCTTGTAGCAGCTGTTAGGTCAACATAGTATGCAGCTGTTAGGTCAATAAAGGCGACTTCGGTAATCTCAACACGCTCAATACCGTCCTCGAAGCGCTGGTTTAGATTCAAGATCTAACTACAGCATGATTTGCCAACCCGAAAGTCTGTTTGTTGTGGGATAAACGTCTCTTCGAGGATGATACAGATTCGATTAAGTAACACGCGTTCTAATATCCTGACGGTGTGACATAAAAGGGAGACGGGTCAAAAAATTTAGGATCGTATTGTTCCCGGCTTAATCAGTGAAATGACTGAGACTTCCTCCAAGTTTTGGGGATGTGTAGCTACTTCATCGTTTTACGGCCAAAGTTCTTTATCTGTTAGACTCGAAAGTCATCAACATCTGCAGCCTTACGCATCTTCAAACGGGAGATGGGAACTTCAACCACGGAAAAGGGGGCCCTAAACAAATCATTCTCAGATTCCGAATCACACCGAAGTGCATGTTTGGTTGCCCTCCATTTTATTTTACCATTCTGCAGTAGTTTGGTTGCCACTTTATCAGTAGTAACACTCGTAAAATTCTCTTCTGGTTTCACAAAGCCGCCACTCGCGTTTTTAAGCAATTCAATTTCTCTACCAAGCTTGCTATTTGCTTTCGTGGCTTGCAATAATCTTTCACCAGCTTGGATGGTTTCTTCGGCATATCGATCCTCTTCGTAGAGAGTCTGAAATATTTTTAAAAGCAGTTTGTCGTCATTGGACATACCTGCAATATATTAAGTTCTGCATCCCCTCGGAATAGTTTTCTTAGAAACTTCTTGGACGCATTTGATGAAGGTATCGTACTTTTCAGGTTGTATTGGAATGTATATTACCTTTAAGTTAAGCTCTTCACTAAACTTCTGGTAGTTAGCCTTGTTGTTGTTGTGGTCTTCAGTCCGGAGACTGGTTTGATGCAGCTCTCCACAATACCCTATCCTGAGCAAGCCTCTTCATCTCCACATAAGAACGGCAACCTACATCTGTCTGAATCTGCTTACTGTATCCATCTCTTGGTCTTCCTCTGCGATTTTTACCCCACACTCTTCCCTCTACTGCTAAATTTACGATTCCTTGATGTCTAAGAATGTGTCCTACCAATCGATCCCTTCTTTTAGTCAAGGTATGCCAGAAATTTCTTTTCTCCCCAATTCTGTTCAGTACCTCCTCATTAGTTACGTGATCCACCCACCTAATCTTCAGCATTCTTCTGTAGCACCACATTTCAAAAGCCTCAATCCTCTTCCTGTCCGCACTGTTTATCGTCCATGTCTCACTCCCATACAAGGCAACACTCCATACAAATGCCTTCAGAAAGGACTTCCTTAGGCTTAAATCAATATTCGATGTTAACAAATTTCTCTTTTTCAAGAACGCTTTTCTACCCTTCTTGAATTTAAATTTTCTCTTCAGACACCACTACGGGATTCACAGTGCAGATGACAGGTATATGTTGGGTACGACGGATAGACTGTCCCACCGTCTTCTTACATTGACCGGCTACCTTAGAAGACAAAGTTGTTGTCTGACTTGTACCCTCTTTTCCATTTGCCACTGTTTTTGAACTAACACATTGATTTAGAAACAGGTTAGACTGATCAGGACTTTATTTTACAGTATTTCATATATGCAGTAAGTATGCAAATCCGAATAATTATCATTATCGCCAGTTTCCGCAAGTATTTAATGAGTGAATTTTTGACGTTTTCCATCCTAGAATTTGTATTAAAAAGAAAACTACAAGCTAACACTAACAATACTAGTGAAAAAAGGTCGATAAACAAAAGCCAGTCAAGCATAGAATAAATATACATGGACATATCAGTTTACATCTTTAGGTCCTGGAATCCAATGTTAAAGCGGTGAACTGAAAGCATTAAACAACCTTTTGGCTTTAGCGGGAAACGTAAACTTACGTATGCAGAGCAAAAACAACGACAAATACGATATAATATTAAGGCGGTAGTAATTTCTTTTTTTACGCAGCGACGTAATATTATGTCTACCGTGCAGTAAGTGGTAAAGTAACTTAATATTCTCTTGCGTTAAAATTCTCGTATTATGAGGTTTATAATGATGTAGAATTGGTGGAGCTTTCATGTCATTCGTTCATAATTCCAGTTACATTTTCTGACAAAAACAACCTATGTTTTTCTCTTGCAAATATACGCACCAATTACTTGGAGTATTTAGGTGTGTGTCTGATTTAACTTCTACAATTATTATTTAGGACTACCAGAATGTTTTTCACCCAGCAAATTGTCAGTTTCCTTCAAATGCTAATTCCACCATCTAATGTTATTTCTATGAGGCAATGTCCGATCAGTGGAAGCGTCGCTGACTACCACGCAGGAGGCCCGGGTTCGATTCCCGACAGGGGACTGGGTGTTGTGTGTTGTCCTCATCATCATCATCATCATCATCTCATCATCATTGGCACGTAAGTCGCCCACGCGGCGTCAAATAGAAAGACTTACACTCAGGCGGCCGAACAATCCCGTAAGGGATCTCCCGTCCACGAAAGCCATACGCTCATTTACATTTCTATGAGGCAAGACTTCATTGCAAACCGGATGACATGATGATGACCTGAACAGATTCAAATTTAGAGAGCCACAGGACACGATGAACTTTCCACTGCTCCGTCGATATCTTGACTGAAATGATGTGGCCTGCTACAGCTACGTAATTGGATACAATTCATTCTTGGCGTCATTATTTGCGTACGCACAATAGTTAAACTTACTTGACATAAACTTGAAGAGTCCTCTTTTATTTTTTTTGTTTTATTTTTTATTTTTATTTATTTATTTATTTTGTTATTTTTTTCATTTGGTGAACGTTTCATATTTATTTCTTGTTTCGTTACCCTTCCGTGACCGATTAAAACTGAAGCATAACTTCACAGATGCAATGTATTTAGTAGTGCTGACAACTGTCGGTATTTCAGGATAAGTCGAGAAGAGCGTGAACGGCGACTCACCTGGGCCGGTGCCGTCGTAGGCGAAGCCCTTGATGAAGATGGTGGACTCGTCGACGGCGTACGCGGTGCCTCGGATGCCGTGCGCGTACTCCGTCAGGGGGCCGATGAGTTTGCCGTAGTAGTTGCTGCTGCCGCGGGACGCCGCGGGCACTCCTGCAGGCACACAACGGAACAGGCCGGCGTCAGCGGCAAACTTGGCTGCACCACACCACACACACACAGGCGACTCTCTCAGAAACACCCGCTGCTGCCTATACAGCACGAGAGCAAGGCTTTCATAGTATTTTCGTGTGTCCAAAAGTCAACAAAATTTCAGCCGACCAGTTGCATAAAAATAGTTTACATGCATAAACCTTGACACCTGGTTTCGGCAAAAGTAATTTTGCCTTCTTCAGAAGTATTTCTTAACAAGATATAACAGACCGATCATATGAATAACAGTAAAATACATAAACGTTTCCAAAATAAGTAAGGAATTAAAATTACAATATTGGATGAGAATGTATTTACATTTAGCTGACATTAAAATAGTTGTTAAATAAAATCAAGTGGCCGAATATGGCAGACTCCATGTCACATGTCATGGAATAAAAAGTAAAATTTAAAACTAATGTGCACAACATAAAATTGTGCGTAGGGCACCAAAAAAAAAAAAAAAAAAAAAAAAAAAAAAAAAAAAAAAAAAAAAAAAAAAAAAAGGGCCACAGCGATTGGAGGTTCGAATCCCCCCCTCGGGCATGAATATTTGTGCCGTCCTTAGCTAGTTCATAAGTAGTTTGTAAGTTTAGGGACTGATGACCTCGTAGTTGGGTACCATAAGCTAAACAAACATTTGAACATTTTGAGAGGCGTAGGAACACTATTGACGTGCGCCCGCACTAGGTGGCGCCAAGAGGGCTGATGGGCGTGCACACAGTCAGGGACGCGAAAAAATTTTGAAGAGAAGAAAATTATGTGCATGACAGAAAACAGATAAGGTAAGGAAAGATGGGAAATCAGATGAGACAACGTGCAATGATATTCAGTGCTGAGTCATGTGCGTGGCACAATATATATACGTGCATACACGAAAGAACTGAAGATATAATTGTTAGAATATATACAGCGGACAGACATATGGTGCATGATACAAACCAAGAACAAACAGCACGTAGCCAGTGGGAGGGAAGGGGACATGCATCATACATAAGAAAACTATAAACAAGTGCACCAACAGAATTCTGAGGACAATAAACACCGCGCAGGAACAAGTATTCAAATGTTGTTCAAATGTTTGTATAGCTTATGGGACTTAACTACGGGGTCATCAGTCCCTAAACTTACAAACTACTTATGAACTAACTTATACTAAGGACGGCACAAATATCCATGCCCGAGGGGGGATTCGAACCCCCGACCGTAGTGGCTGTGCAGACCGTGACTGGAGCGCCTCTGTCCCCTCGGCCACCGCGGCCGGCTGGGAACAAGTATTGCATTAATAATTGTCTACAAACACTATTGGTTTGACGCCTCCTAGGTATTGTCTACTTGCAAGCTGCAGTTGCTCATTAAACATATTGCCATCATTGATGATGAGGTGTTTGAAAATTTGATATTCTTCCCATAAATCTAGTTTACTTCCCTTGGCCTCCCTATGCAAAATCACATGTAAACCATTTTTATGCAACTGGTCGGCTGAATTTTTGTTGATGTTCAAATGTTTGTAGAACTTATGGGACTTAACTACGGGGTCATCAGTCCCTAAGCTTACAAACTAGCTAAGACTAAGGACGGCACAAATATCCATGCCCGAGAGGGGATTCGAACCCCCGACCGTAGTGGCCGTGCAGACCGTGACTGGAGCGCATCAGTCCCCTCGGCCACCTCGGCCGGCAATTTTTGTTGACTTTTAAATCGTGTTCCACCGCTCCTGAACTGCAGCCATTTATAAAATTTTAAAATTTTCGTGTGTACTTCAAGTATGATGATTGTAAGAGTGCAGGTCTTATTTGAATGCCTGCTACTGAAACATTATCGTTTCGTATAACCTCTATGTTGGCAACAACAAAGTTAGTTTATTGGGGGGCGGTGCTGCATCGCTGGAGGAAGGAGGTCGTGCTTGGAATGAATAAAAAGCAGTGGTCTCTGTAGTGGTGTTGTGAGGAAAAGCTGCGATTGCATCGAGTTGTTGTCTTGTAGTGGAACTGATGTATATCTACATCATTTACATCCTGATTTCGCAAGTCACCTCACGGTATGTGGCGGGGTTACTTTATGTACTATTATCACTTCCTTCTCTTATTGCAGTCGCGTATGGTTCGCGGAAGAAACGATTGCAAATGTTTAAATGTTCAAATGTATGTATAGCTTATGGGACTTAACTACGGGGTCATCATTCCCTAAACTTAAAAACTACTTAAGAACGAGCTAATACTAAGGACGGTACAAATATCCATGCCCGAGGGGGGATTCGAAACCCCGACCGTAGTGGCCTTGTAGACCGTGTCTGAAGCGCCTCAGTCCCCTCGGCCACCGCGGCCGGTGGAACGATTGCTGTATGCCTCCATGCGGCTGCTAATCTCTCTTATTTTGTCCTTGCGAGAAATAACGGGTGATCAAAAAGTCAGTATAAATTTGAAAACTTAATAAATCACGGAATAATATAGATAGAGAGGTAAAAATTGACACATATGCTTGGAATGACATGTGGTTTTATTAGGGGAAAAATAAATAAAAAAATAAAAAAATGACGGAGTCACAGCAGATAAGCTCTCACTACTAAAACCCTTCTAGGTTGTTGATGTTGAATCTTTCGGTAACAGTATATGCACCGGTGCTGCAATACAGTTGTTTAAACAAGACTGGCATTGAAGTGAATCTTCAGATCGGAACTAATAGTGCCTCACCATAACTCCGCACATGCTTTACAGTGCTGTTCACAACATTATTCTTCGACTACAGCTATTGTTGAGGAATAATGGTGAACATATTGAGAATTTCCTGTAAAGAACGTCATCTTTGCTTTGTCTTGATTTGTTATGCTAATTATTGCTTTTCTGATCAGATGAAGCGCCATCTGTCAGACATTTTTTGATTTTTTTTTTTTTTTTGGTTCTAATAAAACCCCAACCCTATGTCATTCCAAGCAAGTGTGTCAATTTTTACCTCTCTATCTACATTATCTCGTGATTTATTATGTTTTCAAATTTATACTGACTTTTTGATCACCCGGTACAGAGGGAGAAGAAATGTATTGGTTGACTCTTCCTGAAACGAGTGCTCCCTGAACTTTAACAAAAAACTGCGATATAGAACGTCTCTCTTGCAGAGTTTGCCACCGATGTTTCCTAATCATCTCTGTGTCGATTTCGCGCTTACTAAATGAACCCGTGAAAAGCGTGTCGCTCTCCGTTGGATCTTCTTTGTGATTTCTATTAACGGGCCCCACACTCATGAGTAATGCGAAAACGTTGGCGTGACGAGTGTTTTCTGACCTACTTAGTTTGCTGACGGACTACACTTCCTGAGGATTCTTCCAATTAATCTCAGTCTGGCATCTGCATTATCCATGATTAATTTCAAATGCTACTTCCTTTTCAAAACGCTCTTTACGGCTATTACCAGGTATTTTGTGGAAGTAACTGCTTACACTATTTGTTAGTAGTCACATAACAAAAGATCTTTCTTTGTAAACGCAGCACTTAACATTTTTTTTAATTTTTTAATTTTTTTTTTTTATGTTGATGGTCAAATGCCATTCGCTACACCATGCATCGATACGCTGAAGATACTCGGGACTTTCGCTACCGTTCTCCAGTGTTGCGACTTCTCCATACATACAGCATAATCCGCTAAAGTCCCCATTGTTATCTACGAAGTCATATAAAAGCATCGGTCCTATGACACTCTTTGAGCCCATGAGAAATCGGTTTCACGCCTGAAGACTTCTGTCCATTGAGAATGACATTCTGCGTTCTGTTAGATCAAAACTGTACAATGAAAGGATATTTCCATAGCAATAAATCTGATTTTTTTCTGGGAGGATGGAATATTAATTTTACACTATGGACGACCTTTCAGACCAATTATTACAAAGGCGAGGTTTTCAAATCGTTCTGTTGTTACACAATGCGTTTTCGAGTTGACATTCAGGTAAGGACAGTACGGTCAGGGTTTCATGAGAGATCAATTGTTCCTTATGTTAGTTCATGAAGCGGTAGTGCCTATTTTTATTTTCAGAATAAAAGTGGATTCTAACAATGATTAGAGAGCACGAATCATTTATTTTCAACATCTATTCATTATATATAGAGTAATTCAGTTTACATGCAAATGGCATTTTCTTTGAGAAAAAATAAAATTAAAACTATTTCTTTGCTGAAGAAGGTCTTTTCAATCCATACTTTGATAACCTCGCACTTTGAAAAAACAATTCCGATGTTTTCTTATTAAACCAGCTCAGATTAAAGACAATCGATTATGACATTTAATATTTTTTGGTGATGAGATTCAGACGTGAAATGAAGTCATTATTTTCGAGTGTGAGTAATTGTTGATGGCAGGAATAGCCAAGAAAGTTTTAAGTCAGCATGGAAGTTAATTTTTGTAGCACAGAACTGCACATCGCTTTTGACTGCTTATTGGACAGAAAGGGCACGTGTACGATTTCGACAGAGCAAATACAAATCTTTACATTAGTTGAAAATGTGCAGTGGATTTTTGTAGAAATATCTTATTCTAGAATTTCTTGATTCATGTTTCTTTACGCTTCTTTCGTACATAGACCAGTTTCGTGTATTTGAATCAGCTCTGTTGCGCAGGGCGACTTCGGAAACATTTCATAAAATGGGGAAAATGGATAATAATGTGGTTATGTCACATAAGACATTTTAGTTATTTGAGCGAAGCAGATCTCATTTTCAGTCGAACAACACTCACACTCAGTGAATGTGTGTTATTTCGAGGTGAAACTTCACGTAAGTCTTTTGTGTCATGAATGCCAAATTATCAGTAAAACGCAATTGTAAACATTTTCAGGTTACATGTCAACAAAGGAAACGAATTATTAGCAACAGGCAACATTCGCAAGCACACTTGAGGTCTTTCACTGTTAACAACAGTAACAGATGCGAGTAATAGAAACGCAAACACCCAATTACAGACACTTATCTCACATCTATTTTATTAATATTATTTAAACATATTTGTATAAAACACTGAAGTGACAAAGTTATTGGATAGCTACATACACAGATACAGATGGCGGGGCAATGATGAAAGACCAGATACCATCTGTCTGCTTTGTAAACGGAAAGAAAACTCGGAAAACAGCATTCCGAGCCATAAAACAAAACTTTCAATTAAGCACAAAGAAACTTCCCTTCAACACAGCGTTCTACCAAGCAATCACCATTACGAACGATCGTAGGTTCAAGTGATTAGTATTTTTTTAAATAAAACATGGGGCTCGGGTAGGTGGATGGGTGAACGTAAATTGACATTGCGTTGTAAAAAGTAATGACATATTGATAACAAAAGAAAAATAATCAATTTTTCGTGTCATATAATGCAACACGTTGACGTCACGAGTCAAAGCCTTCGGGTGGTATCGCTTGCTTCAGTAAACCCAAGGTTTCCAACGTTATACGTCCGCACGAGGGGAATTAATAAAGTTTGTATGTTGCACATAGACACCTGTGACTTTACATTTCGAAAATAGTTTGTGAATTCAGTATTCTGAGAACAACAGTGTCCAGGGTGTGCCGAGAATGCCAAATTTCAGGCCCGGCCTCTCTCCAAGGACAGGGCAGTTGCCAACGGCCTGCCGTTTACAGTGTCAAATCGCCGTTATTTATTTATTTTTTTCAAATATATCTTTAAAATACGAGAAACGAGAAAATTGCAAGGGCGCAAAGGTGAAGAGAATTTTCTCCCTTACATATTCGTTTATTTTATTTTTGTGTCAGATGAACAGTTACGCCGTTATTTTCATTTAAATTTCGAGATGTCAAAATCGATCTCAAAGGTCCACTTTTAGTGTTACTACGGTAACCTAAAGTGGACCACAACTGAAAATGCTGGACCATGTGAAAACATGAAAATAGGTTGAAAACAATGTAACAAACAGTTGACCTGTGGAAACAGCGATGGTGCCAGATACACAATAGGCAGAACGCATTATCTGACAATAATGGCGACCAGAAAGTAATGCACCGCATTTTTTTCTCAACTTAAAACAACATTGATAATGGGAAACGTTGCATAGGAATTATTTGAGCCGGCCGCGGTGGCCGAGGAGACTGAGGCGCTCCAGTCACGGTCTGCACGGCCACTACGGTCGGGGGTTCGAATCCCCCCTCGGGCATGGATATTTGTGCCGTCCTAGTTCGTAAGTAGTTCATAAGTAGTTTGTAAGTTTAGGGACTGATGACCCCGTAGTTAAGTCCCATAAGCTTAACAAACATTTGAATTATTTGAATTTCCGTGAGTGTGTGCCTCAATTTCGACATTGTGCGAAAATACTTTCACTGATTAAATATTAATTGCTCTGAATACCCGTTGGGATTTTTTGTAATGTCTCAGAGGCATTTGATTGTGTAAATCATGGAATTCTTCTAGATAAGCTTAAGTATTTTGGTATGACTGGGACAGTGCACGAATGGTTTAAATCACACGCAACTGGAAGAGTGCAGTTCACATAATATGCAAAAACCAGCTGATTCCTCTGACTGGGGAGCTACCAAAACTGGGGCTGCACAAGGTTCCGCCTTGGTTCTTTGCTGTTCGTAATACTGTATATATTAATGATTTAGCATTCTATATTCACGAACATGCTAAAATAATTCTTTTTGCTGACGATACAAGTATAGCTATCAGGTATTAACTGATGAAACTGTAAATGGTGTCTTTCAGAAAATTATTAAGTGGTTCTCTACTTTCATTAAACTTCGATAAAGTCCAGTATATACAGCTTCATGCAGTAAACGGCATGACACCGTTAATAAATATAGTCTTTGAACAGAAATCTATAGCTAAGGAAGAATATTTTCAATTTTTAGGTGTTTGCATTGATGAGGGATTAAATTGGAAGAAACGTTTGAGTTCAGCTCTTATGCTCTCAGGGACATTGCAAATTTCGATGATACACATCTCAGTAAATTAGCTTACTATGCCTATTTTTAGTCACTGCTTTCCTATGGGATCATATTCTGGGGCAATTCAACATTGAGTAAAAAGTACTTGTTGCACAGAAGCGTGTGATCAGAATAATTGCTGGAACCCACTCAAGATAGTCGTACAGACATTTATTTAAGGTTCTACGGATCCTCGAAGTAGCTTCACAATGTATGTATTCACTTAAGAAATTTGTTATTAACGATCCGACGCAATTCAAAAGTAATAGCAATGTGCATAACTACGACACTATTCAAGGTTAAATCCAACTTTACCACAGAAAGGGGTGAATTATGCCCGCCACAAAAATATTTGGTCACTTAACAAGCAGCACGAAAAGTCTGACAGATAGCTAACTATTATTTAAAAAGAAACTGAAAGAATTTTTGAAACATCAGAAGAATTTTTATTAAAAGTAGTAAAATGTTCAAATGTTTGTTAAGCTTAAGGGACTTAACTGCAGGGTCATCAGTCCCTAAACTTACAAACTACTTATGAACTACCTTATACTAAAGGCAACACATAAATCCGTGCCTGAGGGGGGATTCGAACCCCCGACGGGGAACGGCCTCGCGAATCAGAGCATAGCGCCTCAATGCGCTTGGCCACCCCGCCGCGGCTAATAAAAGTAGTAATTTCGCAATTTTTTTTAATTTCTAAAAAATCCTTAAAATATTGAGTGTCACGTATTATTGTATTAAACTGACATGTTCCACATCACTGCGAAATGTCGTATTTATGTTCTATGGAACAAGTATTAATCTAATGTAAATACTAGCCATGAGAAGGTTCTGCGGAGCTCCAAGATTTGCAGCGGTAGGAGTACCATCTATGGCCGTCACATGTGACATGTTACAGCCAGCTGATGCTTTCAGTCCACTTTCACTTGTTTTGTCCATTAAAGGATGCTATTCGTGGAACACTATTTGAGAACAACAAGGAGGTAATTCGTACGGACAAGAAATGGCTCCATGACCAGAACAAGGATTGGTACCGACAAGACATGCAATGTGCAAATACTAGTTTCGCAATGTAGGAAGGCTTAGAACAGGACAGATAACGTGAAAAAATAAGGTATGTAGATGAAACATTCTTCTCTGTAATTCGTATTATGTGGGATGTATAATTACCGAAGAAAAAATGGTGCGGGACTTTCTAGGCACCCATCTTAAAAGTATAAGTATTTAACCCTTTAATGTATGACGTTTTAATTAAAGGTATAAAAATGCCACGATTAATGTATAGTGTGTACATACCGAGAAAAATATTGAAAAAAAGCCTTAAAATTTTTATTCAGTACTAGCAACAAAATGTTTATAGTTGGTCTGCTATATAGTGTTTGCATTAAGTACCCAATGTAATAAAAGTCACTGTTATGTCTCTCACTTTTCCAGAAAGTAACTCATAATGCAAGATTAGCAAGTGATTGACTACTTTTACATGGCAAAGGAGGAATAATAATGTAAACAAATGCACACGTTAGGAGTAACTCAAAGCACCTAACTGTCAAAATGATTCAGTAGCCCTCTGCAATTTATAATTTCTAGGACGAGCTACTAGCATATGTAACACTTTGTGTACAAGCAGCTACAAATGAATTCGTGGTAAAAATTTGATCAGTTTGTGAGATAATAGAAAACATAAGGTATGTAGCTGATCAGCTACACTGTGCATTAAAGGGCGCCGGACGCCGTGGCTCAGCGCGCCCGGTCAGGGGGCTAAACGCCCTCTGTAATAATAAAGCTGAGCCAACAACACACCTAATATCAACGAACAAATACGATCAGCGTCCGCAATGACTAGAACTACCCATAGAGCGAAAAAAAAAAAAAAAAAAAAAAAAAAAAAAAAAAAAAAAAAAAAAAAAAAAACAACCGTACCCTTATTGGGCTGGTAATTCGAGGATGCCAAAATGATATATATAGCAATGAGCCAAAATATCTTTAAAAAAGTTGCTCTTTTATTAAATCAGTAAACAGATGAATACTACAAGTCCAGATTCTCGGTGAATAATGGCAATGTCTGCGTGGTCTACGGAGTCATGCTACGGACTGGGCGGCCGTTTCCACCAGAGGTTCGTATCCTCCATCGGGTATATATATATATATATATATATATGTGTGTGTGTGTGTGTGTGTGTGTTTGTTGTCTTAAGTGTAAATAAGTTTAAGTAGATTGTAAGTCCAGAGAGAGATGACCGTAGAGGTTTGGTCCAATTGGTTTACAAACATTTGAACAATAATGGCAGCAAAACAGAACATCGCACAGAATACCGTCCCACTGATGAACATAGTACTGCATTTTCTCTTTAAAGATACCCGTAATATTAGGAACATCTGTGCTGAGATGTTTGTAATATTACTCAAAAATGTTTCAAATGTTTGTATAGCTTATGGGACTTAACTACGGGGTCATCAGTCTCTAAACTTACAAACTACTTATGAACTAGCTAATACTAAGGACGGCACAAATATCCATGCCCGAGGAGGGATTCGAACCCCCGACCGTAGTGGCCGTGCAGACCGTGACTGTAGCGCCTCAGTCCCCTCGGCCACCGCGGCCGGCTGTAATATTACTGCTAGAACAGTGTAAAGGTATGAAGTTAAAATTTATGTGAGGTTCTAAGAACTATTCAAATTTTGGTCGGACCACAAAATTATCAAACCTATCTTTCAGGGACGTGAGAAGTTACCAGTAACGACAAGTAGTTGAGATTTCAAATCCACTTTCGTAGATAGGGTACCTTGAGTAGTTTAAGAACAGACATATCGATGAAGTGACGCACAATTGAAAAACTAGTTTTCTTACCGTCTTCCTTACCACTGATCATACCTTGCTGTACTTTCTGATTAACGTTAGCAGCACCCAATTGACAAATTCCACATTAGGGGAACTCTACCACGACAGTGTTCGCTAAGTGGGGTAACGTTGCTGAAGTTCTTGTACGGGAGTTCAGCCACCCAGGCGAACTTCAAGGTTACGGTCAACGGCGTGTGTGGACTCCCTAAGACCGCTCGGAACTCAAGGCACATAAGATGGTACGTGTTGCAACGCACAGGCCGGTTACACCGCTGCACGATGAATCGAACATTCCAAATCGTCGAGGCGTGCTTTCACGCAGGCAAGATATACTGCAAACTACGCAGCCCTCATGTGTATTGGAAACTTCATAGAGGCTTTCTAACGCACGCACTGAAACAATCAGAGTTCCTACCCATGCGTGACTCTTCAAGCTTTTTCTGCAGTCTGTTGAAACACACTTCTCAATTTTACCTTCGGATAAAATTGTTGAAAGTTCCGCAATATCCGGTGACACAATGTTAAGACGTCATATCTCCTGAACTGTGTTTCGTACAGTAATACCTGGTACAGTCAATAAGTTCTGGGAGACAGCATGACGGCTTGTGGAGCACTGTAACGCATAGGTGGCGCCATGGCACGGTACCATGCTAATTAGTCTCTCGTTCCAGCAAGAGACAGTTGACTGCATGCACTGAAAGCAGACGAACGGTCGTTGTTGTGAAAGTGTCTTGAATGCGCGAGTAGGACCTTGACATGGCACAGTTTGAGCTAAGAGAAAAATCGAGTTCTGCCAGAAATTAAGCAAAATCGCTGCCAACAAGTTTGAAATTTGATGCAGCACGTGTAAGGCGAGGACTCATTGAGTCGCAGTGTTGTGTTTATGTGGCACAGGCGTTTAAGTACGGGACAGTTTGGAAGATGATTTGCGTATTGGTCAGCCACGAACAGTTGGAATGGAACGCAAGATCCAGGATGTTGCAACGTTGGTGCGTGCAAATTGCCTCAATCTGTAGACTCTCTCTCAGCAGCTCTAGGGCTCAGCCGTAAGTGCTTGCCACGAAATTCTGACGGACGACCTCAATATCTTATCTCTCGCACGCGAAATCTCCCGTTGTTACAGTCATTCAAAATTTATATACCTTTGTTAAAATCAAGAGAATGTTATAGGAAGTCTGATAGATATGAAGTCTCCACGGCACCTGAAGCGTGGCATTTCCATCATGGCATCCTAATGACACGAACTTCAAAAAGTGACATACAGTGTTCGTACGTCAAACACTATATGTCACTATATGAAACAGCGGCGGCAGGATAAGTCAGCATTATTCATTGCGTATCTTTAATATGTGAAATTATCACATATAAACTACTACATTGTCTTATTTCTGAACAAGAAAGACATTAATTTTTTATAAGCTGTTGTATTCTGTATATTTTCATCCTCAAATTCCTTTCCCTTGATTTAAATGCATGGAGAACATGAGTTTCAACGTGTTAATGAGCGTGAAATGTAGTCCGATTTTGAGTGGTGTCTTTTGCAGAGATTAAAAAAGTTTTCCTTTCTGAAGAATATTATAAAAGGAACCTGTCATAAAGATTAAAGACACACGTAAGGACATTACAGTTATAAGCTAAGGAGAGTACTCTCAAGGCAAACTGCTTATATTCCCAACGTTTCAAACAGCCCCAGAATTTTTCCCCTGTTGTGTCTTTTCAAGTGTTTGTAGACTGTGTGTTCCCAGTTGGTTGCCGAACGCGCTTTTCAGACACAATAGGAAGGAAAATACGATTAGAATGAACGTCAATTCTGTTCAGTGGTCAAACAATTCATCACCTCTGTACATCACCAACAGTTAATTGGGAACAAACCACTAGTCATAGCTTATTAATTTAGATTTATTACCTCGCTCACAATATTTTCGTTTAAATGTTTGTAAATCTATGGGACTTAACTTCGTTGGTTATTAGTCTCTAGGCTTACAAACTGCTTAAACTAAGTGAAACTAACCTAAAGACAACGCAGACATCCGTGCCCGACGGAGGACTCGAACCTCCAACGGCTCTGCAGCAAGGCGCCTTAAAACGCCACTCCACCGGGGCACAATATTTATGACATTATTTCCTTATGTGACGAAACGTACGCTATTAGTGGAAGAACTGTTAGGTCGTTGTCAGTATCAATTTCTTATCTCTCGCATACGAAATCTTCCGTTGTTACAGGTCATTCAAAATGTGTATACCTTTGTTCAAATCAAGAAAATGTTAAAGGAATTCTGACAAATACGAAATCTCCACGGCACCTGTTTCAGTATTTCTAAGCCAACAGCAGAACATGTTATCAGATGGCGTGCGAAGGACATTGCTGTCGTTGGTATCAAGCCAGAGTGCTCGTAGCTAGTAATATAGTAATGAGAAGGCACTAAATGTGATTTTGAAGCCCTAACTACTTCAGGTATAGACTATACAAAATGTCCAATTTGTTTTAGAAAGATACCGATCCACACAATTTGCTGTTCATGTGTAGCAGGTGTTACGTTGATCGAGCGTACACAACTACCCATAGAACCAATACTCGAATGGGTTAAGATCAGAAAATCAGATATGGAGGGGGACAGAGCAGGAGATCAGAGAGTGGTTGAAATTCTCTGGGGTATTGAACAACGTGCATCCAGAGAGCCGCGGTAGAGACCAGAGCACTCTAAGGCACCTTGCTGCAGAGCGCGCGGTTGCTCACCTTCGGAGGTTCGAGTCTTCCCTCGGTGTGTGTGTGTGTGTGTGTGTGTGTGTGTGTGTGTCTGTTGTCCTTAGCATAAGTTAGTTTAAGTAGTTTGTAAGCCTAAGGACTGATGACCAACGTAGTTAGGTCCCTTAGATTTACACACATTTCAACATTCATTTTGTGGATCCAAAGAGTGATGATATGTTGCACTGTCAATATGAAGCGTGGCATTTCCATCAGGGCACCCTAATGATATGAACTTCAAAAAGTGACAGTGTTCGTACGTCAAACAGTGCGCAACAAGAGTGGCGCATTGTCAGAAGAATTACCATTCTACTCAGGAAAAAAAGGTGCTTCACAGTTTGCGAATTAAATGCTGTAGCAACTGGAAACGTAATGCAAAGACGAATTTAATCTCCACTAGTGTCCGCACTGCATACGCACCACCATGCACACTGCTTATGTAGACAGTATTCTGACGAAGACGCAGACAGAGCAAAATACATAAAAGCAATTAAAAGTGAAACAAAATAAATAAATAAATACAAAATCTGATTAAACGTTCAACCGGCAATTATCAAGCACTGCATTGTTGGCAGCAGGCGGCCAGTCGTAACAAGACTAACTTCTAATCCGCGAGAGGAAACTGTACTTTCCTTTTACCTATACCGTACTGCTACTGCTTACTCAGTACGGTGAAGGAGAGGATCCGTTTCTAAAACATTGCAGTACAAACTTATGAACTCTTATAAAACTGGTATACGCTAATGACCCAGTCAAAACTGTAAATATTTTTTCTTAGTTCTTTGACCCCTGCATTACGTTGCGAACGTAAGAACGTCACACGAATGCAATGTAATTTCTAATGTCTTTGTACGTGATCATCACTTTCACAACAGGAACATACATGCTCTCAGGCCTAAAGCGCGTAGGAATCAACCTGCTAAGGTGACGGTGGGCTGTGACGTCAGAGTTACAGGTGTTACGCCAGATCGGATCATGGATCCGGTGCGAGTATGTAAGCCCCTTATCCCTGTTGCCTGGGTTTTACAATAAGACGGATTGCAGGTATCTGATCTGACAATAAAACGAAGAGCCCGAGCATTACGAGGGCAACAAGAAAAATTCTGTGATTTGAGGAGGTTGCGTAGAAAGTAACAGTAGTTCCGCTAAAGTGTGTTATATCACCAGATTATTCTTCCTATCATTCCCGAGTTTTACTAATCATCATGAGACACAAGACGGTTTTCAGTTACAGTATTTGCGTGAATGGAAATGAGACTTCCCATCATATTTTATATAATACTAGCTGTAAACCCGACGTTGTCCAGGTGTTTATTTATCCTACTCTCGCGTAGTCCACATCCCCTTCCCCCATCTCTCTACACCCACCTCTTTATCTCCCATCTCCCTGTTCGTTTCCACGTTTCCTCACTACGGTCGGGGGTTCGAATCCCCCCTCGGGCATGGATATTTGTGCCGTCCTAGTTCGTAAGTAGTTTATAAGTAGTTTGTAAGTTTAGGGACTGATGACCCCGTAGTTAAGTCCCATAAGCTGTACAAACATTTGAACATTTTTTTCCACGTTTCCCTCTCTCGGCAAAGTTTTCTGCAAGGTACCCTCTGTCATTAGCCATATAAACATTTATGTACCCATTGATCTTCCTCTTGGTTTAAAGGTTATTTGTGCTAAAATTCATAAAGATAAAAGCAAAACTATGCATTTTCTAAAATTCCATAAGTACTCTCCACCATGCATCGAACGAAATTTTATACAGACAGTGATATTCCTCTTGTTTTTAAGGTAGAGTGTGCAAAATTTCATCAATATCGGAACAAAATTATAGATTTCTATGCAATAGAAATCCAGCGTCACATTTAAAAATGCACATTGTTCTAAAATATTCCAGTTTTATTTCATACAACCCTGGTTCTGAGAATGACAAAAACAACAAAAAAGGATCTGAGAGATCGGTTAAGCCGTACTCAAGTTATAGCGCGACCAAGGTATTTAGGAATCCATTTTTATGTTGCAAATTACCCTCCCCCATGCACCGTATAAAATTTAAGGAAGACGGTGAACTTCCTCTTGTTTTGAAGGTCAAGCGTGCGAAATTTCGTGAAGATCGGAGTGAAACTGTAGCTTTCGTGAGTCTGTAGGGGAAGTAAGCTCCACCTTGCCCCTATCAGAAAATACTTTCTTAGCTGACGTTTTTATACCTATAAACTACATCCCTGCCAAATTTCAGCTTCATAAGTGAAGTAGTTTTCGAGATTTCGTCTTTAGTCAGTGATTGAGTGATGGTCATTTCGCTTTTATATAGAAAAAGGAAACAGATAGCTTAATTTTGGATGCAAGGGAATTAAGGGAGACTTGCAAACAAAAATAAATAGTAACATGCAAATCTGTAATGCTAACTTTGATACAATGTCATCCCTGATGCGACAGTTTTACGGCACCTAAATCGCTATGTACCAGAAAATAGCTCGTGAAATACTGAAAACTCAATACAAATTTTATATCTATACCTACCTATTTACAAGACGAGCACTCAAACGACATATAAGTTTGTTGCCGGCCGCGGTGGCCGAGAGGATTGAGGCGCTCCAGTCTGCACAGTCACTACGATCGGGGGTTCGAATCCCCCCTCGGGCATGGATATTTGTGCCGTCCGTAGTCTTAGGTAGTTCATACGTAGTTTGTAAGCTTAGGGACTGATAACCCCGTAGTTAAGTCCCATAAGTTTTACAAACATTTGAACATAAGTTTGTTAAAAGATATCCTTCTCCACACAACATACGATAGCTTGCGAAGTATAAAAACCTTGACTATGGAAACATACATAATGTGCCAAATTCCATGGTGATATTTCAAACATTGTAGAAGTATTTCGCGAGGTGTATTCCGCCATGTACCTTATCCGTGAAATCATGCCTATATGCGTCTACTTTCAAGGTGCTCCGTCAAACGGTGTACAACCAAATGGGTTGGACTGAGAAGCTACTCTGTCAAAGGCAAGGAAAATCGAGGATATTTATCAGCTAACTAAAACCCTTGATGACAAGAAATAAATACAAAACAGAACTCCGGCACCATAACATTAATCCAACCTGCCTATAAGCTTCAGAATGTCTTTCGTTAAATACAGGCAAAAATGAGAGAAATTACGTTTAATAGAATTCCACTCGTGAGCCTCATGGGGCTCACATGTAATGCGTTTCAAATATGGGTAAAAGTGTAGACACCATTGATCACACTGATGCTCCTAGCGCAGTAGTTATGGAGTTACTTGACCATTTATTGTACAGTGGGAGGACACTGTACTGTGACGATTGGTACAGTATTGTATCATTGGCTACAGGGATAACGTTAACCTCAAACCAACCATGTTTTTGACATTATTAGGAGCAACACAAAAGGCAACATGAAAACTGTAATACCTACAAAACTGAAAATAAAGGAAACAGCATGGTCAAAGAGCAACACAAAAATGTAGCTGTTTTAATGGCCAGGAGTGTAACTTATTTCTACATATTCCAAAGAAGACATCTGATTCAAAAATCAGTTACACCTCATAAGCGATATTCGTGAACTTAATGTGGGACAGGAACACATCGCCAAATTTCATCGTGGCCGTCAATGTATTAAAAAAATGGCACTTCAGTAGAGAAATTTTTGTGAATATTTCTGCTTAGGGGCATGAAGAAGTTATGCTGGTGGTGATTTCCGCTAGGGTGTAGTAGACAGCAGATGAGGGGACTAGCGGTAAGCTTAGCCAGTATCAGGGACGCGGTCTCGTGATACTGTTAGTGGTTAGCAGTCTGGCGGGTATATGTTAGCTGGTAGAGCGCAGCGCCTGCCGATCGATAGCAGCGCGAGTCGACCGCAGCCGGCCAGTTCTGCTCGCGACTGCGACTGCAACTGCCGCCCCTGCCTGCTGTTGAAATGTTTAAATGTTTGTAAATCTATCGGACCAAACTGCGTGGCCATCAGTCCGCAGCTTACAAACTACTTAAATTAAGTTAAACTAACCTAAGGACAAACACACACACCCATGCCCCAGGGAGGACTCGAACCTCCACGGCGAGCAACCGCGCGCTCCGCAGCGAGACGCTTTAGACCGCTCGGCCACTCCACCCCGGCCTGCCTGCTGTCTCACTGCCCTCTTCTCGCCACTGCTCTGCCTTCGGGAGGCTGTCGTTGGCGATAGACGACTACCAAAGTAGCGTCTGACCCTCAAGTAAGGCAACAGCCAGTGGCGGCGCGTCCTATGTGTTCACTAGTTCTATAAACGACCGGAAAAAATTGTCGTGAAAAAAGTGAATAAACAAATTAATAAAAAGTGTTTTTAAACTATCATTCTTCGTTTCCTTTTTCTACCAGATCATTTTATATGCATATTCAAAGTATTTTTATCGCTTCATAAAAGTTTTACAGAGACAGCACGTATATGAGTCGTAGCGCGGCCGCTTAATATAGGCGGCACTGGCCACAGCGTTGCAATGCGTTTGCGCGGCTGAGGTTCAAATTCTCTTCTCAACCCCCTGAAGGCGGCATACGGTCGCTACCGCGACAGGGAGTGCCGTGGGAAAACCCCGCTTTTAATGTTGCCGTTGGAGCTGGCAGAGACACCAGCTCCTGACTACTCGAGCTCTAGCGGTTACGCACGAATGGTCCCGAGGCAAGACAGTGGAACTACTGCGCACCTTGCCTTGCACATCGCAAATTCTCCATGAAGGCAACATGCGCCCTTCATTTTTGTTTTTGGCGCACTGAACATTCATCAAAAACACATCATATTTGGTAAAATATCTTATAACTATAAATTAAAGACGCATGAACTGTAAAAGCCTTCAGAAGATCTGATCATGAGTAATAATGAAGTCACTACTCTCCACCTAGCAAGAATAGCCGTGTGGTTAGTGGCATAGCGGTGGGCTGTCAAAGGTAGTGGGTTCGAGACCGACTGCAAGCAATTTTTTTTAACCGATCTTCTTTTTAACAGATACGGGAACATCTGTGACTTTTGTGTTGTTAACTGGATGTTTTAGCAAATGTGTCGCGATTTTGAGGGTAATGACATTTATATTCTACGTTGTAACAAATATTTAACTGTTAGAAAAGATGTGGGGGAGAGCAGCCTTTGCACATGCGTAAGGTTAGGAGGTGGTGCTACTTACAGTGTGACATGATCCGTAGGTGCTTGCCTCTTCATCGCAACATATTCATTTTGTTACAGTCACTTAACAGTGTAATGACTAACACTTACTGTGTTTTAGCGTTCTTGTTAGAGGGATACGATAATGACTTTTTCGCTATTATGGTAGGCGCGTGGTGCCTCGCTGCAAGTAAACGCCATGTAAATCTCAATTAAAGAGATGTGACTGCGAAATATAGTTCTGTATCACACACAAATTACAACTGTAACCAATATCTGAATAAAATCTGCACCATACGTATATTGTGTATGATATCTCACCTAATCCCCTCAGTGATCTGAGCAGTGTATAACAACATGATCGCGATACTACCGCCGACTGTGCATATCATTGCGTCTTTTGTAACCCAGGTGTACTGTATTGTAGAAAAACGGTTGTCTTTCAAAACGGTATCAGTCGTCTCGGTCTCATTAAATATCATAAAACTGGAAACATGTATGTATCTCTGTGTGATTAATTTTGTAATAGTGTGAAGTGTGCGTGTGTTCGCGTATATCTTCTAGTGTGGGAAGGTGGACAGCAGAAGCTGAACTAGTATGAACTAACGACCCAACAATACCAGTTCCAGGATGTTTGCTACAGTATCGGGAGCACCTGCAAGAACGACTGGACTCCCGTTGGCGGACAGCCAGCCACGGTGCAAAACGGTGCTGCACGACGTTTCGCCGCGACCGTTAACGCTGAGTAGGCGTTTCCTCGGCCACAATACAGCCCTGCGCAAAAACACGGCCACGCGCGACAAGAAGTGGCTAGATGTCGTGGCTCAGTCGATATGCTACATTGTACGACTCGCTGTGTTGGCGCAAATAGCAAAAAGCGAAACAGAGGAGGCATATACCCGGTGGAAGAACGCCAGGGAGGTAAGCAACAATAGGGGTTTGACTGCTGAACAAGCAAATTTCGAGAGCGACGACATTTCGCTGCCTTTCATCGAAATCAACATGAATGAAACACTGGCGTGCAGAACATAAGGATCAAAGTAACTTTCGAATGACGTCTGAAGCCACCATGACGTATAAATGGCGACTTCCGACCGTCGGGGACTATCGACTTTCGTGGCCTGTATGGAGTTTGAGCTCACGTCATATACATGATGCCATGACTTAATGAATGACAATATGTATCTAATTACGAAAGTAATGTATGGATAACGTTATATCCATCCAGACACGCTATTTGTGAATCCACATTAATTGATTGTACTTAATCAGTATTAAGAAATGAAAACGTATTTATAGAACATATACCAGTAGCTGAATCAGATTTTGATTCACTTAAAAACTTCGATTTAACTGACCTGTTTTTCATTTGAGTGCCACATATATAACGTAATGTCATATAGTTACATGCGTATATAAAAGCATGTGTGCATTGTACACAACAATAATAAATACAGTATCACGGTGATAAATTGTCAGTATGGAATGCAGACGAATTACAGCTGCAACTACTATCTCCTATTGTTAGATTCACTGGAATTTATGAAACTACTGCTGCCTTTTACTTCTCTGAACCTCGCATCCTTTCATCTACATACTCGTTACTTATGTTTTCCGAAAAGTACTTAACAAATGTTATAAGTGTACTGATTGAGTCAAATATGGTCTAATTTGCGTGAAAATTGCGTTTCATTGCGGCATAACTGAAATTCTTCCTTTTCACTAAAAAGTAATTTTAAATAACTAAGAAGAACAGCAAAACGAACATTTCTGTACCGTAGATAATAGATATCTTTGACATATCTACTTGAAGATGTACTTAGTTTTTAAAAAACGTTTCCTGAAATAACTAACTTTTAAATTTTCTTTTCTGCTTTAAGGAACGAGTGAGACTTCTGACCTCTCTGTTCTTCACATATCAGTCTCCCCTAGGCTTTTTACTCTGAATGATACAAGTTGATCAATGTATTTTGAATAATTATTGGAATTTGTTTGTTTGATGCTTAATTTCTAAATTAGTAACAGTGACGAGACGTTCCTGGGAGAGAGTGCTCTTATATGTAGCTGTATAATCTCGAATATTGCATAATATACTTCTATAAAATAATTAATAAATTGATAGAATTTTGTTGAATAGGGAAAAATAAAAATAACCAAACAAGTAAATTAGAAGCTTGATTCAAACTTGCTACCGAACCCGCTCATTTTGGCATTTGAGAAACTTGTTAATACGCTGGAAGTGTACAGAAACAATGGGGATGAATGGACAAGGAGTACGTGGAGGAGCGAGAAGAAGAGAAGGAAACAAAGTTGAAGTATATAGAGGCGGAGGGGAAGGTAAGTAAAGAGAGGAAAGAAGAGGAGTTTGATAGAGTATGAGGTAAGAGATATACAAGGAATGGGGTGAAGATGATAGAGACAGAGGGAGGAGCAGAAGATTAACAAATGAAGGGGGGCGGTGTAGAGAAACGGAAGGGTGATTACTAGTTCCCATACAGATTAACAATTGCTAGTATCAGGAATAATTTAGATACCAGTTATGAAAGCCTACATTCTACTCTACGCATTTGTCGTAGACACTGAAACACGTTTTAAAAGTAATGGAATTGGACCAAAAATTGAACCCTGTGGAATTCTCTTTTTTTACTTTCTTTACCCAGTACAACAAAATACAGAAACAGAAATAGTGGCAAGAATTTTTGGACTTTGAAATACTCTTTAAAGCAATGGAAGTGGACCAATATTTACCCTGTAGAAATCCGCATTTTCCCATTCCTTTTTCAGTAAAATACTAGATGACCCGGCCGAATACTTCGCACCGTTCGTGGAATGACAAGAAAGTTTGGAAAAGATGGAAGTAAAATTGAATGTTCACGCAATGCTTTCTTCAGAATCAATCAAAGCTAGTGTTTAAAAACGGAAATGAAAGAGGTTGATCCGTTGAGTGTTGTTAGGTGAAAAAGAACTGCATACTTTGATTAGAACCGAAGATATCATAAAACAAAAAGAATTAAAATATTCAATGCAAGGACAGAACGATGCCGCGTTTGAATAAAAATAAAGGATGGAGAGACTTAAGTTAATTCTGAGACTTGATGACACATCTGCAAATGAATACTTTTCGTTTGAAGCAAAAATTAAGGAAATGGGTCTGATAGACCGACCTGACTGACTGACTTTAGTTTACAGCAAGGACATCTCCATAAGAAATGGAGGGGAATGGACAAAAGGAAATCGAGTTTGAATATAGGAAAAGGAAGGTGAGAGTTGTGTAAATTCTGATACTTCATTACAAATCAGTAGATTAATACCTTTCGTTTAAAACAAAAATGAAGGATATCGGCCGGATAGTTTGTTCTGACCGACTGACTTTAGTTTTCGTAGATTCTTTTAATATACAAGATTAGGCAGGAGGGCAACAGTGGCAAGAATGCTGAGGTAATGAAACACCCTTATGATAAATAGGAGTGGACTCGAAACTGAATCGCCACAGCGGATTGGCCGTGCGCATTGGGGCGCCGTGCTGCGGTGCTCACGGCCGTTCGCCGTCGGACATTTGTGTTGTCCTTAGGCTAGCTTACCTTAGTTTAAGTAGTTTGTAAGCTACGGACTAATAGCCCAGCAATTGAGTCCGACAGATTTACGTACATTTTTTAAAACTGAATCTTATGGATTTCCATTATCTTCCTTTCTCTTCTCAATAAAACATTATACAATACAGAAACAGTGGCAAGAATGCTGAGATATCGGAACGCCTTTATCAGGAATAGGAATTGACCCAAAATTTAACCCTGTGGAATTTCCCTTTTTTTCTTTCTCAGTAAAACATTATACAACATAGAAACAGTGACAAGAATGCTGAACAAACTTTACAAGGAATAGGAGTGGATCCAAAATTGAACCCTGAGGGAGTTCTCTTTTTTTTCCTCTCTTTTCTTAGTAAAACATACAACACAGACATAGTGGCAAGAACGCTGAGATACTGAAATTCCCTTTATAAGGGATAGGAGTGACCTTGAGTGTGGGAGACGTGCTCTGTGGGTAGGGCGATGGCCGGCCCGTGAAACCGGAGCCACCCCGCGCCTCATTACGGCGTCCTAACGAGTGGCGAGCGGGCGGGGCCCCTAATGGAGCCGTCTCCTCTGGTCCCAGCAACAGGTACCGCCGCGTGACTCAGAGGGGCTAATCTGAGCCGCTCCCACACACGCGCCGCTATAATCAACTGCCAGGGGGAGCGGGGAGGCGGCGATCGATAAATCAGGAAACGTTTTCTGCCGATACGCCGCCGGCTTTAACGGGTCCCGCTGCATTTGCATCCAGGGGGTGGCCGCCCCTAAACGCTTCGACACGCTCACACCGCAGGGGGACCGGCCGGCCGCCGACAGCGCCTCGCCGCGGCCGCGCCGCGAATTAACTCGCTCTCCTTTACGAGGTCGTTAAGTAGACGCATTAACTTTCTATCACTGTCAAGCGCTTCTGCAAACTGTCGGTGACTATTTGCCTTTCTTGTCAGCGTCTGTGGATGATTGGAGAGGAATGGGAGTTGTTAATGCGGTCTTAAACCCAAAGATTTATTTTGTTGCAGCTCTCCATCTACTGAGCGTAGCGTAAGTCTCTCCATTCTTGTCGCTGTTTCCTATGGCGTTTTTCTGAAGAAAGATGGGGAAAATGGGGGAACAATGGCGCAGGGTTTTATATTCAAATGGTGTTTCAGTACCTCAGCGTTCTTGACACAGTTTCTGCGTTGTACGTTTTACTGAGAAAAGAATGGAAAAAAGGGACTCCCACAGGGTTCAATTTTGGGCCCACTCTTATTCGTTGTAAAGGGTGTTCTGCATTCTCGCCAGTGTTTCTATGTTGTCTATTGTTAGAGAAGAAAGGAAAAAAAAGAGGAATTCCACAGGGTTCAATTTTGGGTCCCCCCCTGTTTCTTGTAAATGGCACTTCAGTATCTCATTCTTCCCACTGTTTCTGTATTGTATAGTGTTTTATTGGGAAGAGAGAGGAAGATAAAGGGAATCCCCCAGATTCACATTTGAGTGCACTCCTACTGTGTTTATCTGTTGGGCTCACTCTTTGATTTATTCCCCCTCCTCCCACTAACTCACAATTCAAATCTTTGTAAAGCTTATGTTTCATCAAGGAAGTAGTTCCTTTCGTTATTGACTTACATTTTTTATCCCTTTTCATTTCTTTAGGAAGAAATAGGTATGTGGTTTACAAGTAAGTGCCCCGCAGGAAACATGCCGGATTATTCATAAGTTACTATAAATTCATGGATCTGCAGATAAGCTGCAAAGCAGAAACTTCAAAAATTACTCTCTCTGCTACCTTGTCTCCAAATATAGCTTTTCAATACATGGCACTATATTTAATGTTCTCAAACTGAATCTGTATTATTAATGTCACTGATAAATATGTAAGCACGATTATAGCACGTATATGTACGAAGGTTATCTTTTTGTCAAAGGTCGTGTCGCAAAACTCTGGTGTGTCTGTAATCCTTTGCAGATAAAATATTTACACTGTTGGCCATCCAAAATACAAGATGTACAGGAGACACCACAACTAGATTTATTTGGGAGATAAGACATTGTACTCGTGACTCCAGCGCAATCCGAAGAGAAGATTCAGTATTATTACTATGAACACGTGTCTGTCTGATTAAAGGTTATATATTATAAAACAGAATATTCTGAAAACCTAGGGAAGCCTACAACTGCACAATTTTAAGCGAATTAATATTTCAGATATTACCTACAAGAGGTCAAAAAAATAAAAATAAACTTTTCAAATCCTATCTCACTTCCGTAGTTAGTCTTGGTGGCAATAGTTAGTGACTCATCCTATAGTTCGCTCTTTATCAAATATGACCATACCACTCTAAAAAACGAACCTAGACACACCTAATTACCAGTACATTCCTGACAACAAATATTCCACGTAACATAAAAACGTATTGTTTCATTGCCTCATGCAATTTAAATATTACCATACATTTCTTTGCTTCAGTGCAAATGCATATCTTTGTGCAAAAACCAGCAGATTTCCATTCGAATTGCGATTGTAATAAAAAGAATATTAAGGTTTTCGGGGGGAGGGGCGTGGCCTTGCAGATGTTTACTTTATGACGTGATTATTAAATTTGCTCTCGTATTCTTCTGTAGACGTGCTGTCAACAGTTCGTAAAGTAGAAAGGTTCCTACTTGATGGGACGTGATTTACGTGGTCAGGAAATCGTATCCAGTGCAACAGTAGCAGTTTCAGCTGTTGACTTGAAAACGGGTGGTGGTGTTACAACTATCGCTATGGAAACTCGCCCGGGCGCTGCGGGCCGAGCATCAGTCTGGGAAGTGGCATGACCCTGGTAGCCGGCTGGCCAGAACACTTTGCGCTGGTGGGCAGCGGCAGCGGCAGCTGCAGCGCTAAACCGCTTAGGCCGGCGGCAGCCGAGCGTGCAACGCGAGCCGCGCTAAGCCTCGCTCTGTTTCGCGTCGCGGCCGCATTTGCCGTGCGGATGAGCGCACCGCCGATAGCCGGCCGCTCCCACCTACTATATACAGTAGCTGGTGCTGCCCCAGACCACCACATCGCGCGCCGACGCACCCGGAACATAAGGACGTCTTCAGGATGACAAATGTCGCCTCTAGCGGAAGACACACTGCACTTCTCCTTTATACCGTGCCAGCTGAAAATCTGACGTTGTTCGGGTATATATTTATTCTGTACTCTTATAATCTGCCTCAGCTCTCCTCCTCTCTCTCTATCCATCTCCTACTCTCCCATTTCTTTGATCTCCATCTCACCCTCTCCAGCCATTTCTTCCACGATCCCGCCCTCCCTCTTTTCCCTCTCCCTACCCAAACTATCTACGAAAACTCATATACGCTAATTTTCGCGGTCCTCACTGAAACGCAAAGCTTACTGCAAGGCACCCTCTACCATACATCATACGGTGGCTTGCGGATTATACACTGGACAAAAATATTAGGGAGATTTCCCCAGGGAAGCGTTATAGATCCGCTACTCCTCCTTGTGTTTATAAACGATATAGGAGACGATCTGAATAGCTTTCTTAGACTGTTCGCGGATGATGCTGTCGTTTATTGGTTAGTGAAGTCAATAGAGGATCAAAAGCAACTGCAAAGCGATTTAGACAAAATTTCTACATGGTGCGAAAATTGCCAATTGACACTAAATAAAGAAAAGTGTGAAGTAATACACATGACCACTAAAAGAAATCTGCTGAACTTCAATTACGCGATAAATCAGTCAAACCTTAAGGTCGTAAATTCTAAAAAATACCTAGGAGTTATAATTACGAACAGCTTAGACTGGAGAGAACACATAGAAAATATTATGGAGGAGGGCGAACCAAAGATTACGTTTCGTTGGCAGAACGCTTCGAAGATGCACCAGCCCAACCATAGAGACTGCCTACATCACATTTGTGCGTTCTCTCCTGGAGTACTGTTGCCCATTGTGGGACCCTCACCAGTGGGACTGACGGAAGACATTGAGAAGGTTCAGAGAAGGGCAGCTCGTTTTGTTTTATCACGTTACGGGGAGTGGGGGGGGAGCGTCACGGAAATGTTGCACGAATTGGGATGGAAATCATTAAAAGAAAGACGTTATTCATTGCGGTGTGATCTGGTTGCGAAGTTTCAATCACCGATTTTTACTTCTGAATGTGAAAATATTTTGCTACGACCCACCTACTTAGGGTGACATGACTATCCCAATAAAATAAGAGAAATCAGATCGAAAAAGGAACGATTTAGGTGTTCTTTCTTCCCGCGGGCTATTAGAGAATGGAACAGTAGAGAAAAGTTTTGAAAGTGGTTAATGAACCCTCTGCCAGGCACTTAAATGTGATTTGCAGAGTATCTATGTAGATGCAGATGTAGGTCAAGAAGTATTGTCATCCGCACAAAGACCTAAAGTGGTGTACAGCAGTTAATCTTTATCCCACCGGTAATATCAAACTAGTGCAAGCCATCCCACTGCTGTACAAATAAGATGGGTCGGAGACGTTGTAAGAATGGAAGGTGAAGCGGTGAAGGCTTGTGGGCGTCCCAGGAAGGGGTGGCTGATTGATAAATAAAGATAGGATTCCATTTAATATTGGTTATATTCTGAAAGTACGGGACACGTAGCGGTACACGCCGCGGGGTCGCATGCAATGAATAAGTGCCAGTCTAAGTTAGCGGATTAGAAAATGGAAAAGGTAACGGTTACGGTTCACACAGTCGGTGGCTGATACCGAACTGCCGCTAGGCGGGAGCGGACGGCATCAGGCCGGTTGCCCCGTAGTGGCTGGACCTCTGGAGTGCGTCTGTTCTATTCGAAGGCTAGGACGGAAGAGACAGCGAAGGAACTGATTCTCGCACCGCAGAGTCCTTCAGCAGTAGCACACGTGATCAGTTGCAGGTGTCTGCTAGTGGCTCCACGGTAGCATATAAACGTCAGTACTTTCAGCACGGGAGCCAGAAGGGTGGCGTGATTTTAAAATCAGCAGTTAATACTGGTTCGGCCGGCTCTGTCCTGCAAGGTGGACAGTCTTTGTCACGTTGTCAAGGCGTATGGGGCAGAGGAAGAACACTTGTAAAACTTAGCCGAAGCTTTAAAATAAAATTTTTCAATCATTTCCGTAAACTATTTTAGACTGGCTGTTCATCCTGTACAGTGCTTCGACGTCTTTCTGTCAGTCATATGGAGTGCAGACAACAACAATACGGCAATCGAGATAATGGTAATAAAAGAAACTTACTGCTGAGGTTCACGGTTAGTAGTGTCTACTCTACCAAACTAATTATGAAAGCCGCGCGGAAGTAGCCGAGCGGTCGGGAGCGCCACGCTACGAATCTAGCGGCCTCCCGCGTCGTAGGTTCGAATCCTCCCTGTGTGTGTTGTCTTAGGTTAGTTTAACTTAGTTTAAGTAGTTTTTAAGTCTAGGGACTGATGATTAACGTAGTTTGTTCCCATAGGATTACACACACTTGAACATTTTTAATTATGAAACTTTGTAAAATATGAAACTTTGTAAAATGAATCTACTACTGCTATTGCCATTGTCAAACTATTCTGATGGCGTAACGTGTCGTTAATGTAAAGCAAAGCAATATCATGTACATACATTCAATGTACTGCATAGATATGTTAAATACACCTGAAATGTTTAATGCGAAATAAATAAATAAACGTGGAAGCTCTTTCAATGGAATCGTCATACCTCCTTATTACGTCACATAATCTGACTTATAAAGATACTTTTATTATTCCTCTGCATTTGATAATACTGCTTAATCTGAATATCATGAGAGTAAGAAATGCAACCACTCTGGTGGAAATGAATTACAGTACGCAAATTTACACTGTTCTAATACCTTTCAGCACCTTTCTTCCTTACGCAACGGACCGCCATATTTTATTTCACAAAAAGGACACTGCTGTGACGATTATATTTCTGACATGTTTTCATAAATAACATCACACTTAAAAAATTATCACTCCTCTAGGGCAAGTATTCAAACTAATTACCAGGGTGTAGGTATTAATTACTGAAAGGAGAACCATAGGCTTCCAATAAAATAACTTCATTCGAGAAAGATCACACAACAATGAGACTACAAGTTGTGGTTGTGCAGTCACCTTTACAATAAACTATATACATATAAGTGCAGTATCAGTACCTTGTACTGACTTCTTTTCACGATGAAATAATGTGAGAGATGCCTGACTCATCACATAATATACCTCTGTATAATCAGTATCCGCCACCACTGCGGACAGATTCACAAAATGGACCTGCGTCCTTACACTTCCACAGACAACTCAGAAGAACTGTTCCACCTCGCAGCTACAGCCGAGCGTGCGAACCATAGATAATAAATCAAGGCGCGTGTATATCTTTGGTGTTTACTGCCAACCTAAGGAGGCGCACCACATAACATTCAGTTTGTGACATCTAGGACCACCATTTAAATGTTCAAATGTTTTATAGAGCTTATGGGACTTAACTACGGGGTTATAAGTCCCTAAACTTACAAGCTACTTATGAACTAGCTACTACTAAGGACGGCACAAATATCCATGCCCGAAGGGGGCTTCGAACCCCCGACCGTAGTGGCCGTGCAGATTGTGACTGACGCCGCAGTACGCTCATCCACCGTGGCCGGCACCACCGTTTAGTTCCACCCTTTTTATAGAACACGGTGCACTACAGAACTAGTGTCACTGTCTAGGACCATCCTTATTTCTTTTACTTCCGTACAAACCTATTTCAATTACACTAACAGTTGGGTTCAGATAGCTCAGTGAACAGGTAGTGCAATAAAATCAGAACCTGACTTACAGGAAAGTATGGCAGGTAGAGCCATAGAAGGGTTGGAAGCGGGACAGAGGGAGGTGGCTGCAGCTATTGGAGTGTCCCAAAGTGTAATTTCCAGGACCTGAACGCGATTTGAGACAATAGAAACGGATAAAACAAGGCAAGACCAAGGTCGTCCGTGCGTAATGGCCGTTATCTCCGGTTAACTGCCCTTAGAAACATGAGGCTGAATGTCACTAAACTGCAACCCACCCTCCAGGCAGCAACAGGCCTCGCAATATGAACACACAGTCGGATGTCGCCTTCGGGAATGTGGCCTCTATGCAGGGAAGGCTACGGTGTGTGTCCAATTAAAAGCGCGACACCGTGTAGCCTACAGAAACTGGGCGCAGGGACATCAGGATTGGAGTCGTAAGGAATGGCGGCGGTTCCGTTCACAGGTGAGTTAAGATTTTGTGTTCAGTCGGACAATTGTCGTTTCCTCGCCTCGAGATAAAATGGAACTCGGAACAGTGTAGATCATGCACAGAAAACAGCACCATATCATTATGGTGGGCGAATGCTGTGGGCAGGTCGTATGGACCTCTATGTCGTTTATAACGGCACTTTGACTGCTCAGAAATATAGAGTGAAATCCTTCACATTTTGCTGTGCCCTAACCTGGTGCGATAGAAAACGGGTTCCTTCTGGTGGACGATAAGGCTTGTCCCGACATAACTGCACTGGCGGACAACAAGCTTGAAACTGAGGCAACGAATGGAGTGGACAGCTTGTTCACCGGACTTTAACCCAATTGAGCATGTCTGGGATGCACTTGGGTGAGGCATTTCAGCCAGACCAGCAGCTTCCACAACGGTTGCAGAGCTAGATATTGCACTCATGGAAGAATGGTCAAATATTCCTCAAGAGCTTATTGATCACCTCATAATGTGTATACCATGCAGGTATGCAACTGTGTTACTTGCCGTTCGAGGTGATCACACACCATATTAGAGGGCTACGAGAAAGACTTTTTTCACTACTTTGGTAGTCCCATGATGCATCACTCTAAGCAAACGCTGTGTAAAACTGACGTAAATAGTCGAGACAGCATAATATGTACTGCATCACACACAAATTACAACTGTAACGAATATCTGAATAAAATTTGTTACTATATATTGTCTATGGCATTTCACCTGCTGCCATAATTGTTTTGAGCAGTGCATAAATCATTTCCAACAGAATACACGATGATGAGCTAACTTTCATTGTCATTTGTAAAACGAAGTAAAAGTCTGTTGTAAGGAACCCTCCGCCATGCACTGTATGCAGACAGTTTTGGAAGTTAAGCATGCAAACTTTCTTTAAAATTGGAATAAAACTGTAATTATGTGTCTATTATGTCTGTAACCGTCTCTAATGACCACGCTGTCGACGGGACGTTAAACCAAAAGGTTCCTTCCTTTTTTGATGTCTGTAAGTAAAGTATCCTGCGCTATACACCATTTAAAATGGTATGTAATCTGCCTCTCATTTTGAAGTTCTAGTGTGCAAAATTGCATCAAAACGAGAGTAAAACTGTAGATTTGTGTCGAGGTGTATAGGTAAAGGACTCTACGCCAGGTTCCCTACGAAATTTAAAGGTCAGGTGTGCAAAGTTTGTCTAGATCTCAATGAAACTCTTAATTGGTGTTGGTGTGTGTTATAAACTACTCCCCGCCCATTCACCGTATTAATTACTATGTGGAAAACGATCTTGTGATTTTTTGGTTCGCAGCCATCATTTTCAATATCGTCTGGACAAGTCAGAACAGAGCTTGGGGTGGAGGCTGCGATAGCGTAGCTGATTGGCCGAGTGGCTATCCCCTGGGGCACGGCCCACTGTCTCATGACCACCAGCCAAGCCAGTTAGCTACGCTGTCGTACCCTCCGCCCCCTAAACTTTGAAGGGTTGTAGCTCCCAAACTAACAGTGATAGGAATGTAGTTTAAATTGATTTGGACGCAGCTGGTTTCAGCGCATCCAATGCACGATAGAAAAAACTGTTGTTCCATTTAAAAAGTTATATCTTTGTGCTGTAACTCTTTGGAAAATGATACAATAAACTATGTTCGTAGCTCCGCAGAAAGTGTAACATTTCTTGTGTTGACCTACCACATTAAAATTTCCCGTCACCTTTTATTTTATAAGTTACAGAGGCAAACATATTTAGTGAAACACCCTGTATATAATATTTAGGAAACAGGTATACAAAAACCTTGTATTAGCATGCGGTGATACGTGGTTATTTCAAATGAGTAAGTCAGAAGCTTTCGGACATTAACGATTTTGCATAAACAAACATTTACATTTTTGTTAATAAGGCTGAACTGAAAAGATACCGAGACGCCTCAGGAGTGCAAGAGGCGCCTGGCGATGCGCTTGTCGAGTCGAGTATCCCGTGCATCGTGCTGGGAAAACTAGAGAAGCAGTAGAGGCAGCGAGGCAGTAGAAGGCTTGATCTCTGCAGGCGGGCCGGGACGGGGAAATCCGCTTATCGTTAGAGGGAGGAGGAGGAGACGATAACGACGATGATTTATTCAGTTAGGACGGGCAGGGCTTCCTAGGCGGGCCGCGGGGCGCGCCGGTTCCGCAAAGGCCCGGCCGGCCCATTGTGAGGGCGGGAGGCAGGCTAGGGGAGGGCGGCGGCCCCAGCCCCAGCCCCAGCCATCCACTTTGCCGCCCCCGCCGCTTTCCTTTGTCGCGTCTCCGTCGCCATAATGTCTCGCCGTGCTCGGCTGCCTCGCGGCCTACACAGAGGTTTATTAAAGCTCCGAACGCATCTCCGCGCGGGCTTCGCACAGAGACACACAGCGCGCCGGATCGATACCTCGCAAGCTGGACCCAGAGGGAATCCTGTTCTGCCTGCGACTGTTTGCTCGCGCGCTGTCGCGCACATTACTCTCTATGATTTTAGGCATGACGTCTCTGGAACCAGAGATTAAAATAAAGCTGCCAGAGATCTTCTGCAGCTTCGCTACTGCAGCGCTCGAAGACGGAAGCTTCTATAAACAAACGACGAAAAGCCTGTTTATTTTACGTATCATACAGGGTATATCAGGAGATATATTAATTATTTTAGGAGATGGTAGTATGGAATAATTTCAATAAAAAGTCATGTTGTTGTTGCCGAGGAAGAATAGCCGTGTGCACTAAAGCACCCACCTGCGGTGCGCGCGGCTGTTCGCCGTCAGGGGTTCGAGTCCTCCCTCGGGCACGGGTGCTTGTGTTATCCTTAGCAGAAGTTACTTTAACTTAGTGTAAGTAATTTGTAAGCGTATGGACTAATTGTGGCCGGCCGCGGTGGCCGAGGGGACTGAGGCGCTCCAGTCACGGTCTGCACGGCCACTATGGTCGGGGGTTCGAATCCCCCCTCGGGCATGGATATTTGTGCCGTCCTTAGTATTAGCTAGTTTGTAAGTTTAGGGACTGATGACCCCGTAGTTAAGTCCCATAGACTTTACAAACATTTGAACATTTGAATTTGACTAATTATGGTGTCGCACAAGTCTGAAGTGCGCGCCACGTACTTTCGCCGCGCGCCGCCATGCACGCACGGCGCGGCGTTCTTACGACGTCAGCCACGAGCGCCCTTTGCTGCAACTCACTTAACTCTGCTGGCCACCACTGAACTGCATCGGCCACTTGGGATGAGGATAGGCACTAGGACTCATCAGTAGGCAGGCCTCTACCTAGATTAACCCTGTATCTGCATGTCACTAGTCTGCTGCCCTACAAGTTAAGTAATGTATTATTTATACGAAATATATCTCTTATATTAATCTAGGTTAGTGTTTCTAGTTTCTGTTGTCCCACTGGCTGGTCACCTCAGACTCAGTACTCGCATACGCGTGCATCCTATTTTCCTGTGTCGGTCTCTCTCTACTCGGCGGAAACGAGACACAAAACTAATGACCACCGTAGTGAAGTCCCTTAGATTACAAACCTTTGAACCTTTTCTCATATTGTTCTGGGTTGTTGTGGCCTTCAGTCCACAGACTGGTTTGATGCAGCTCTCCACGCTACCCTTTCCTGTGCTAGTCTCTTCATATGAGAATATGAATGGCACCCTTTTGAATCTGCTTACTGTATTCGTCCCTCGGACTCTCTACGATTTTTACCACACACACTTGCAATGCCAAGTTAACGATTCCTTGATGTCTCAGAATGTGTCCCACCAACCTATCCCTTCTCTTAGTCAGGCTATGCCAGAAACACCTGTTCTCCCCAATTCTGTTGAGCACCTCCTCATTAGTTACGTGATCTATCCATCCAATCCTCGTCTGTAGCACCAAATTTCAAAAACTTCTATCGTCATTTTGTGAGAACTCCATATTGTCCACGTTTCACTCCCATACAATGCTACAATCCAGACAAATGCTTTCAGTAAGGACTTCCTAATATTCAAACCAATATTCGATGTCAACAAACTTGGCTTCTTTAGAAAAGCTTGTGCTCAAAATCTATTAAACATGGTAAGTCAGTTGCCATAACATTAAAGTAATTATTTGGGTTTTCAGTTCAAAATTCAAATTGAAATGTTTGTAATGCTTATGGGATTTAACTGCGGAGTCATCAGTCCCTAAACTTACGAACTACTTATTAACTAGCTTATACTGGAGACGACACAAACATCCATGCCCGAGGGGGGAGATTCGAAACCTCAATGCGCTCGGCCGCTCCGCCGCGGCGGTTTTCAGTACATTCGTATTATTACTTTATTAGTAATATTTAACGTAAACTTTAACATCATCGTAATCTGCACCTTTCATTCTGATCTTTTACTGACGTATTTCTGATAAACGTACTGTTTCGTAAGGGTTGTCGTAACGCCTGTTATTTCAAGGCAACAACACATGCTTGTTAAACAATTTTTGGCAGTATTTAAGGAAGCTATTGAATATTCATATGAACAGAAATAAAGCAAATGAAAGCCTAAGTCTACGAACTTGCTCCAGCGGGCGGATTACAAATTCCGTCGTATTGACTACCAGCACCTGTATCTCTAGGAGTGGCGGTTCAAAAGATGTTCAGATGTTTGTAAATCTAAAGGATTTCACTACGTTGGTCATTAGTCCCTACGATTACAAACTACTTAACACTAACTTCAAGTAACTTATGCTAACGACAACACAAACACCCATGTCCGAGGGAGGACTCGAACCCCCGACGGCGAACAGCAGTAAGCACAGCCACATACTATTAATAATGTGGGGGCAAAGTATACCTTAATACTTCTTACACAATAATGTACATTCGGTAAATGTAAGTAAATTTCTTTTAAAGATATTAAACTGAATTAGAGGCACTGATTTCAAATGTATACTACAGCGGAGATTCGAACCCGGGACCTCCTGTTTACAAGACGGACACCATAAGGGTTTTATTTTTATTTTTTATTTTTTATTTTTTTATGTAGATATAAGGTAGCGGTCCGTTGTTCAATTTCTTCTTGGTTGTTCGTTAGATATTTGGCTCAGCATTTTTACTACAGAAGGCGATTAGCTCACTGCTCGGGCGCGCTGAGCCACGGCGCCCGGAAAAATCATAGGACCTGGTGGGGATCGAACTCACGACCTTCTGATTCAAATTATAATTACCACTAGGCCACCGAGGCTTAATGATTACAGTCACTGCATGAGTATGTTAAGGTACACCCCCGCCACTACATAAATTTTAATTCAATACCTCTCATTCAGTTCAATATTTTTAACAGATATTGAGACAAAATATGTTTGTGGGCAATGTTTATTTGATATTTAAATGTCTTTTATTACACTTACTTACAGTTTAAAAATATTGGCCCCAAATTTGGGGACCTAGGTTCCAGACTACTGGTAAATCCGCCACTAGCATTCTTTATCCGAATACTGTGCTTCAGTGTATATTTTTATAATTACGATATCATAAAAAAGTTCAAATATTTGTAAATCTAAGAACTGCTGCGGTTATCACTCCGTAGGCTTACAAACTACTTGAAGTAACACACGTTAAGGACATCACACACACCCATGCCCGAGGGAGTACACGAACCTCTGACAGCGGGAAACCACGAGCTCCGCTGCAAGGCACTTAGAACGCTCGCCACACCACCGCGGCATTATCATTTGAACTTTCATTTCCGTCGTGAAGTGATTATAAACTCGTTTTAATGCAGCGGCCTTGTGCCACGCCATGGGAGGACCCATGCCCCCAAAATGGCGGCGCTAATTCTAATATATAAAGCAGAGTGTCCGTCTGTTTGTACGTGTTGCATACAAATCTACAGTTTGGTTTCAATCTTTATGAAATTTTGTACACGTAAGCTTCAATCCATGAGGAAGGTCGCCGCAAGTGTAAGAATCACATACGATATGGTACACACATTCCTTACCGTGAGGTAACAATTGCTGCATGGTTAAGAATCACATACGGCACATGGTTCAAAAGATGTTACGTCATAACCAATAGAAATCGCAAAAAATGCCATATAATGCGGCGAGAATTTCGAAATACACTGTATGAGAATGACAGTACTTAGCGACTTGCAACAAACTTTAAACATAATTTCAAACCTTTATTAAACTTTTTATCGCTGGCAAACAAAGTAAAATGATGAAAGGAAAAAAGTTTCTCGCTTACTACTTTTCCGCTATTTATGGAGTAAAACTACGGCTCTCGGTGTGACGTTACAATTTATAATTTGAACACTACAAATTGTAGCGACAGGAAATTTTACAGACAGTATTTACATATATAGTTGAATGTACCATAGAATTTGTATCACAGTCCGACATGTAGTTCGTAAGATATGAGCACATAAACAGTAATGTTCCGCTGTTCGTGGACTGAAACTACGGCATTCAGTATGACTTAATATTTATAATTCCTACACTACAAATTGTAGCCACAGGAAATTTTACTGACAGTATACACGCATATAGTTGAGTGTACAGTCTAAATTGAATCACAGTACGACAAGTAGTTCATGAGATACGAGCACATAAACAGTAACGTTCATGGAAAACCGCCCCATCACGCACCAAGTTTTAATCTATTTCTTCTTTACTACTAATTGTATTCCCGAGAGAGTTTACAGACATACAGCCCTTATAAAAATGATTATATACCTCAAAAATGTCAGGAATAAATAAATAAATATCCGGGCAACGCCGGGTTTTCAGCTAGTTCTCTATACAGGGCTTTAACACTTCGAGTGCCAATCAGTTGACGGGATACGGAAATTTCTGTCGAATGCCAATCACGTCATTTGACGTGATCTTTGCTTTCGTGCTTTTAAGAACAGAATCAAATTTATTGAAGGGCTAGATCTACTTTAAATACCTTACTTGGTAAACCTAGTGTCTAAACCAGCCTATAGATCTTGTAAATGTAGTTTCTAAATCGGTCGACTGGTCGCATTCATTGTATGAAACGAGGCAGGTAGAAAGTGTTGTCCCCTCACGCAGTAGGTAAATCAACGGACATGACTTCGCGCAAAATATTCTCCCCGAAAGTACTGAAGGTAACTATGACAGAGGGGTGACACAGCAACATATCGTAGTGACTCTACAGAGAGGCGGACTGATACAGACTAAATACAGACGTTTTTAGTGGGGCCCTTGGCGTCGGAGTTGTATGTGATTTAGATGCTCTGTGTTCAGTTCAGGATTTATTTCAAAGATCAGACAATTCTTTACGCCTGTCTGAAGATAAAGAAACAAAGTGCAGCTCGGGTTACTCCTGCAAGCAGAATGTCTGGCATTCTAAGCGATGGAATGGTTTACATGGCCGGCAATCAAAGTGTTAACCCTGTTCCCTACTATTTCACTAGCGCCATCTGTCGCAAACGATTCGAAACAACAATGTCAACTGTTAACAGTGGAGTAGCTATCCCAGGGCTAGGCGGGGCAGTGCCCCGGGGCCCCCGACCTCAAGGGGCCCCTCGGCATCCGTGAACGACGTTCGAGAAAAGTTACGGTAGAGCGTCGAATTATTTAATTTTTAAAATTTTTTTATTCATTTATTTTAATATTTTTACTCTGCCGCCCTTACGTCTATCACCTCCACCTCCCCTCTAACCAAGCTTCCCACAGTACCCGCACTAGGCCACCGGGTGGCGAAGCAGTGCTTCTAATGGGGCCGTTACTTCACTCGACGCCACTCGGCGGCGCTGCTCACAGGGCAAGCCGCCAGTCGCTGTATACAACAATTCAATTTCAGTCGACGTAGCAGTAGAAGTAGTGGCAGCATCTAAGCAGCAGCAGCTGAGCCTTCCAAGTGTTGCGGCGTGTCGCTCGGCGAAGTGTGAAGGATCGCGGGCCTCCAACTACTATATAAACTTCATATTGGCAAATACAAGTGTATAGTACGATTATCCGAATAAACCGGTTTTCCCAACATCCACGTCCCCAAATTACTTCGGACAATAGACGTTCTACTGTATTTTAGTTGAATGAAGGTTTCTGACTTTTAACTTTTTGAACCCTGGCCAACAAACCTCAGATGCACGAAGTGATATCCAAAAATTATTCCCAACTCAGAATGTAAACATAACAAGATCTATTGTTTGACCGCTACGGCGTGGACCCTGCCACTATTAGCGTGTTGTCGATTGAAGTCGGAATTGCCGTGGCTGCCAATCTTTACGAAATAACAATCATTGGTGTTAAATTACTAGCAGTGTGTTTGACAATCAACGTGTGACCACATTTGAATATGAAGTCTCTACAATGTATTCTTACAGAGGGGTATTATTATGGTAACTCAACTGTTTGTGTAGTGAATTCCCCCAAGGGAGTGCTTCTTAATCATAGATCCCAACGAAGTTCTGTAATCAATTGCACTCTGAAATTCGTGCGAGAAGAAGAGAAAATATGGGTAGTGAATGATTGTGTGGATTTTATTACTGATCGCCGCGTCCTCATTGAAGCTTCTGCCTACAACTTCATTCGCCTAATATGGAGCAACTACGAAAACTATCCCACGGGGTCTATTATCTGCATGTCCTACCCAAGTCCAACCCTACCCCTCTGCAAAATTTCATCCAAATCCACCCAGCAAATTTTGCGTGAAAGCATAACAACCAAACAAACTTTCACATTTATAATTGTATTTGAGAATACGATCAAATATTATCTGCTGTGTGAGATATAATAATTTACTTAATAATATTTAGGTTTGCCTCATTATGTCTTCAAAATGTTCAAATGTTTGTATAGTGCATGGAACTTAACTACGGGGTCATCAGTCCCTAAACTTACAAACTACTTATGAACTACTTACAAACTAGGACGACACAAATATCCATACCCGAGGGAGGATTCGAACCCCCGACCGTAGTAGCTGTGCAGACCGCGACTGGAGCGCCTCAGTCCCCTCGGCCACCGCGGCCGGCCATTATGTATTCCAGTGGGTGTTAAAGAGCTGATGATGATGTAGTTTTTTTATCTGTATAGTTTTAGTTTAGGGAGGGACCCCAATGTCATTTTCGCCCCGAGGCCCTTGGTGATATAGCTACGCCACTGACTGTTAATACCAACTCTCATAACTTAACCGTTAGCCAATGCAAACACAAACTTATGGAAGTAACATATTTATTTAGGTGTGTATACATCTTTCTGATCACCCCTGTATATAGTGTGTGTGCGCGCTCTGACGACCCGTGCGATCGCTGACAGCCCTCTGGCCACGGCGGCACTGCGCGGTGGTTCCCCTCGCCCCCTGGGATTCCCAGGCTGGCCGCAGGGCGGGGAAGCCCCGCGCAGGCGGCGGGCGGCCGCGGTTGGCAGCCCTGTCCCGAGGGGCGGACGGCGTATCGGGCCCTAATCCGGCGCGGCCCCTATCGCCGATCGGCACAACACGCCGGCTTCCACGCCGTAATACCGCTCAAACGAACGCGGGAGCGCGCCGCGGACGTATATATATGGGCCGAGGGGAGAATTGAAAAGGAGGCGCCCGCCCCGGCCATTATTGCAAATAAGATTGCCTAATAGTGGATTAAACCGAGCCGAGCCGAGCCGCTGTTGCGCGCAGCTCACGAAACAATCTCGCTAATGAATGTGCCGACAGGAGCCGCGCGCGGCAGGTCTGCCAACGGCTGCGGCTGCCGCCGCCACCGGCAGGGGGGCCAACTTGTTGAAAGCTTAGCCGGTAGCAAGTTTGTTCCAGCGCCGGGGGAGTAGATGGGACGGAAGTTCTTCCCGCGGATTTGGCGCGCGGAAGTTCTTGCCTCGGATTTGGCTCGTTCAGTGTGCGAGAGAGCAGCACTGTTTCTGCGCATTAGGCGCTTGTACCGGCGACTGGGGGAGGACGCGGCCGTGGCGGGGATTGTACGTCAGGAAGGGAATGAGTGTAACCCAGTTCGGAGTGTAGTGGCGCGTAACTGAGTGCCTTTATTGTCGCCACATCACGGGCACAGCTCAGTGTGAAGACTGGAATGGGGGTGGGGTGCACTCAGTACCGCAGTGTCGACTGCGTTCAGATCTACGAGATGCATTCAAGTAAATTTTTCCACTCTGGTCTCGCTACTTGCAGAAACATGTGCTTTGTTTTAAATTACGTGCACACTCATTGTGAATGCTTGTTAGAGATGGCAACACTGTACGGCACATAGAACTCCAGCAGCAGCGGAGTGAGTTAGGAATTTATTTATCTAATATATAAACCAGTGTGTCCGTATGTTTGTGCGTGTTGCATACAAATCTACAGTTTTGTTCCAATCTTTATGAAATTTTGTACACGTAAGCTTCAATCTACGAGGACGGTTGCCGAAGTGTAAGAATCACATACGATATGTAGTTCACGAGATATGACATCATAAACAATGAGATGCGCGAAAAAGTGCTGCATTTTGCGACAATACTGCTCTTTTTTCTCCTAAACCATTAAACCTATGTCAACCAAATTTGGTACACACATTCTTTGCCCTGAGGTAACAATTGCGGCAGGATTAACAATCACATAAAACACATGGTTCAGAAGATATGACGTGATAAACAACAGGAATCGCAAAAAACTGCCATATAATGCGGCGAGACTTTATAAACATACTATATAAGAATGAGAGTACTCAGCGACTTGCAACAAACTTTAAACATAATTTCAAACCTTTATTAAACTTTTCTCGCTGACAACCAAAGAAAAATGATGAAAGGAAAAAAGTATCTCGCTTACTACTTTTCCGCTGTTTATGGAGTAAAACTACGGCATTGGATATGACATTGCAATTTATTATTTGTACACTACAAATTGTAGCCGCAGGAAATTTTACAGGCAGTATACACACATATAGTGGAAAGTACCTTCTAAATTGTATCAGAGTACGACACATACTTCATGAGATATGAGCACATAAACAGTAATGTTCCGCTGTTTATGGTCTAAAATTACGGCATTCGGTATGACGTTATGAATTTATAATTTCTACACCACAAATTGGAGGCGTAGAAAATCTTACAAACAGTAGACACGCATGTAGTTGAGTGTACCTACTAAATTGTATCACAGTACGACACGTAGTTCATGAGATACGATACAGGAACGTTCATGAAAAACCGCCCCATCACGCACCAAGTTTTAATCTATTACTTCTGTACTACTAATTGTATTCCGATTTTACAGACATAAAGCTCTTATACAAATGAATATATACCTGAAAAATGGCAGGAATAAATAAATAAATACCCGGGCAACGCCGGGTTTTCAGCTAGTGCTTAATATGGCGACGTACTCTGCACAAGAACGGCGTGTAATATTTCCTCCATTTACGTGATGTACCATCGATTTAAACTCATCGCTATTTGAGTGCGACATGTGCTGATGGTGTCATGGATGTCACCAATGTGCTTTCGTAGGTGGGACAGTACAGAGAAGGCAGAACACTGTCTAACAATACACCAAGATAATGCCGGCCGGTATGACTACATGTTCGAGCGAGTGGACAAAGTTGTTTCGGTGAATGGATGAGGGGCTGTAGAACACATCGCTGCCAAAGTTGTCATTTCCATAGGAGCTGTGCAGATAATCTTGCGTGAGGACATGAAAATGCGAAAACGGTCCTGCAAGTGGGTGCCGCGAATGCTGCCGGATGACCGCAGGCAATGTTTCCGCGTGATGAGGGCACGGATCTTTGCATCGTTTGTGACAGTGGATGAAACATGGATATATTTCAGAGAAGTGCCAATCAGCTCAGCTGAAGTACGCAGACTCACCATCCAGTGATCAAAGCAGAGTCCTAAACAAACATCGAACATAGAATCATGGCATAATAGTAAAAAATTTTCGAAAAAGAACAGACACCATACCAATAATTGTGTATTTGGCCCCAACAGGCAATTGTCAATTCTATGCGGACGCATTAACACGCTCGATCCCTTGGGGGAATCCAGTATAGGCCGCAAGCAAGAGGAACTAATGAGCAGGGGGCACTAACCATCGCAGTGTGCTACAAGTTGAGAATTTGGTTTGGAAGAGAAGCGTGCCTCGATAGAATCTGACGATGTGGCGTTTGTCAAAAGTGGTAGGACTTCACATTTGGTCACAGTGTTCTATGAAGCATCTAAAACATACTTCATTGAAGTATATTTATTTAGTTCGAATTGCATTACATAGTGTGATTGTACTTCTGCAATACCGAATGCTACTGAAACTAGTAAACAATAGTTGTAACAGAATTCATAGAACTGAGAAAAAAATGGTGAAGGCGACTCCTGGCACAAAGCGGGAAATCCAGGTTCGAAACCCAGTCCAGCACAAATTTCCACCGTTGGATTTATTTCAATACCCTGAAAAGGTCGAAGTGTTTCAGTATTTCGATATTTATTTTTATTTTCTTCGTAGTGCCGTATCATACTGTTATGTTAAGCATGCTGGCAAGATTGAAAGGTACATCACGTTCGTCCAATGTTTAGTATTGTTGATTTATTTTATTTCCAGTCGTGCAATTATTTGAAAATTTCTTAAATTAACTATTTTGTGCCTGGTACCGTCTCATAGTTTGGCCGAGCTTTAGTCCCAAAGTAATATAACATGTAAACGACGTCATGGGTCGATCGTTATTACAGTCTGAGTGACCAAACCGCGCAAGCGTCGTGTTTGGAAACAGTAATTTCATTTTCAAGTGCACGCTAAAGTTCCTTACATACACAATATAATGTCTGTTCGAAAAATCACGTTTCATTCGTAATTTCACGCGAATGGAATGTTGGAATGAAATGCGGTTGACATCTCTGTACTCGCCTGTATTAAATGTGTTACTACCGGATGTTTCATTGTTTTATGTCTGTAAGTTATTTTCCGCTACTGTAGAAAGCTGTGTCGCACAGATTGCAAAGTTGGAGAGGACAGAGTTAGGGTGCAATGTGGTCTCATGAAATTTTGCGTGAACTAAAGGGAACCTTTACAGAGACGCACTAAATAATACAGGAATCCTGCGGTGCTGAGTTGTTACACCGTACTTGGTGTTATGAAGGTTCACGCGGTTTGAAAATAGCCGTTCAGAACGCCCTTCGGCGTCTACCGACGACGCTCATGTGAGAAACATCAACAAAATTGTGCCTGCCAATGGAAGAATGACTGACCAAGGGACTACAGCAGAATGTTACATTTCAGCTGGTTCATGTAATGAAATCCTAACACAGCATCTTGGAATGCATCATGTTGTCGCCAAAATCGTCTCACGGCTGAAGAAGATCCAAGACCAGAACGACTACAGCCTCGCAATCTGTGAGGAGCTTGCGGAACGTGCAAATGCCATCGACATAGTGGCTGCGTTTAATTTATTATTTGATTTCTAGAGTTTGAGAACCCTTGGAAAGGACGGATATTTGCAACAATAGATTAGATAAAAGAAGATTCGCAGATTGCTCTTCGCACGATCTAACAAGAGACTAACAAGGCTGCTTCTTCAAGTTGAAACGGCGTTGGCGGCGGTGTATGAATTGTGGAGGAGACTATTTTGAAGGAAACCTTGCACTTTCAGTAAACGGAAGGCATAGAAACATTTTGCGGCTAAAGTTCAAGATTTCTTTTTCAACAGTCCACATATATAGCTTGTTCTATTAATATTTATTTGTTGCTCTGTTTCGTGGATTTTTTTCTCGTCACACTCACCTGCTGCAACTCATCTAAAAAAAAAAAAAAAAAAAAAAAAAAAAAAAAAAAATAAAAAAAATGTTACAACTGAACCGTCTACATGAATCGCTCCGTCCATTGGCAAAAACTTATGAAGATCATTTTAATAGATTTTTAGTTTATCGAGTACAAACGAGGCAGGAGCATTTTCTTTTATGATATGTATTGGTATATAATTCATACTACAGCGTGACAATTGATCTGTGTCTGCGGTCGCCTGTGTGTTGCGTGAGGCGCGAGTTACCTTATGCGACAGTGTTACGCGTAGGAACAAGCCACGCACATAACTGGCGAGTTTTATGTCAAGGACATCCTAGTGCCGGGTTCTATTCTCTTCCCGTAAAGATCCTCGCTTTACAGCATTCCACGACAAGGTCTGGCGGTGTTCCAGGTGTGGCAACCTTGCCTGTTCAGAAACAAAGATAATTTCTTACCTCTGACAATCTACTAACCGTAGAGAAAAAGTCATGTAACAGATACCCGAGAATCATGCACTATATGCCAGCAAAATTAGCTCCAAAATGTGGGTTGCCTTCCAAAAAATAGTGGAAATCTTTGTTTTAATCACTCAAGAAGGTCTCCGGTATAAATAATCTGATGTTTGAGTGGAGCTTCAACTGTGACGAAAAGAAAACCACCGAAATTTCGGACTTTTTCTAGATTCTTTCAAATTTCTCGAAAACTAAGGGTTTACTCGAAAAAGCTAAGGTTACAACAAATGTAGAGCATTAAATTCCGTGTCGATTCAGTAGCAAAACGTAGCTATTTGATGGAAATTTACCAGAGAAATTCTACGTTAAAGATTGACAATTATTCACACGTAACGAAAAACACTAACATCGTCGGTGTAAGACGTACAGCATTTGGGAATTGGCTTGTTTGACGCAAAATTTTATATGATATAAATTATAGAGCTTCAAATTGCGTTTTTGAAATGTCAATGAAACGGACAAAAACCTTTCTGATTAAGAAGTATCGCCATTTTCGTTACATAACTCTTTTCCTGTCCATGAGCATGTTGCGTCCATTAGTATTGGGATAGTAGTTGATGAAAAGATAAACTACCACAAAGCTGATGAACTTGGCAATTTATGGATTTCAAAGATTATAGGCAATGACTTTGACAATGTGGAATTTGAAAGAAGGAATAGAGTCCTACCCTTTAAATATTCTTTCTTTCTTTCTCTTCGCCCGTGTTCCCACACATGCAGGGTCGGCGTTGTTAATACGGATCTGGCGTGTGTTAAATACGAGGTGGCCGGATGCCATTCATGTCGCCACAGAGTCCTACCCTTTGAATATATGACATCTAAAATCACAATGCACGAAGGTCATTCCTGTCAACGCTGAAATGATTTTTCCACAAAAAGTCCAATTAAGAACTTCAGCACTATTTTCAGTATGAGCTAGCTCTATATCCTCTATCTTTGTTTGACGACGTAGGTATGCGGAAAATACAAGTCTGTGTTTTACAAGTTATTTGATCCATTTAAAGCTCTAATTGACTTCGGAAAGGCGGAGTTCGTTGTAGATGGAGGATTTCCATTGCATAGAGTGTCATGGGAAGCAAATGAAGTTTTTTCTTCCATAATTACAAAGAATGTAGTTAACATCAAGTGCTGGTGTCGCAGGACGGTAACGATCGTGTCTGATGACTACTCTGATGAATCACAAAATCAGCAGAGCGTCTACGCAGAGTCACTAAAATATCTACATCAAGTATCACGTAAAATGAATCAACGTCAGTAACCATGCGGAAAGACTTATTTCTGTCCAACGAACAAAATAAATAGAAATTCATTTCTTTACTAACTCAAAAAGTTGAAAGTGAGCACTTCAACGTCAAGCAAGCTGCTGAGGACGCCGATACTTTAATAGTAACTACAGCTGTTGACCTTGCGAAGCACTCTGCGTTGTTGTTGGCGAAGCATCGACCTTCTAGTGATAGTAATATCTTCTGCCCCACTGCCCCCCAACATTTTTCTACTAAAACCAGACAGAGGCAGACAAGACGACGTAATTTACAGCTCCCTAAATTCCAAGTTCTCTCTTGTCTCAAACATTAAAGGACAACATTCTGTTCTTGGTTGCGACACGACTTCGTCGTTTTTCGGCAAAGGAAAAGTGAAACTCCTGAAGGAACTGGAAGAAAACCACCTTACAAAAAGCAGCAGAGCTATTCGGCAATTCCAATGCTACTGTTGACGAGATTGATGAAGTTGGAAAGAAGTTTACTGCGGCCCTGTACTGTGGGGACGTATTTTCATGTGCTAGCTTGGAAAAACAAACTTCTAAATCTACTGGAATGATGGTGGAAGGCTTCAAACGTAGGTCTCTTGCCAGTTCCCACATGGAACTGTTGAAAACCATTTATTGCACATGCGGTACAGGATGCCATGGAAATTTTTCCTGCAGGAAAAACGGTATTAAGTGTACTACCGTTCTGCAAACTATGCAGAGGCCAATACTGCACCAATGTTACCAATGACATCTCTATTCCTGACATTGAAAACAGTGACACAGATGCTGACGTTTCAGAAGCAGAAATTACAGGATATTAATATGGAAGAAAAAAATTATTTGCATAAAGTGTTTCTTACCAATGTCTGTTAATGAATTCAATAATTTATTTCTAGGTAATAATTTTAATCTTCTGATGAAGGCACTCTTAGCTGGTGCCGAAATCTAGATCAAGTATCTAAAATGTGCAACTTATTGGGCTGTTTCTACAATTATTGCAAATTTAGTACAGTTACTGCAATTTTTGACAAGACATGTTTAAAAACGCCTTATTAGTAGGTTACGTCAGTAATGCAGGTGGTGATTCTGACATCAGTTCGATGATGCACATGGCGAATACTGTCTTGCGATACGTTATTACACTCCTGCTCGACATCTGCAAGAGTCGTGGGTTTACGAAACGTCCCAACACCTGTTCGATTGGAGACGAGTCCGGTGATCGTCCTCACCATGGAAGTTCGCGTCTTGTACAGCACGCTGAGTTTCAGATACAGTGTGTCATCATTATCCTGTTGATACAGCACATCACCTACCCCTTGCAAGAAACCCCTCAGGGGCTCAGCATTACGAGCTTGGCGAACCCGGGGTCCTGAGCCGTGGGCTGTGTCGCGCCAACAGTCCGCTACACCGTAAGCTCTGTGCGTGCTACAACGACCATTATTCGGCGCGAAGGTGGAACGTTGTACGTTTCAGAGCCCGGGGATCTTGGCTTAATCGCCCGGGTCGCGAGGACAGTACAAACCTCTATAGAAAAAACCTCAATCTCAAGGTGTGCTACGTGCCGAGACGATACATGCCTGTTGAGGTTGAACAGTCGCTAGCGAGGAACCTCTGAGCAACCTCCCGCACCTCAGTTGTATAAGGCTTACCCAGGCAAGCGGGGCTCTGCCTGGGTGGACCTTTAGTTCCCTAGCTGCTCGTGGGACGAGAATGAAACGAGCAAGTAATAGCGTCGCCGGACGCAAAACCGGCGTCTCTAAGCGTGGACGAACCGAATTTAATGCTGCGACATAGACCCCCAAACGTTTCCATCCATGGCCACACCATGGGAAGAACTCAGGGCCCGTCAACAAGGTGAGGCTTATGCCCCCCGTTATCTGGTTTGTACTAGGACAGATGGTGAATCGTTTACGACCACGAAGCCTCTGTTTTTTTTTTTTTTTTTTTTTTTTTTTTTTTTTTTTTTTTTTTTTTGTGGAAAACCTTGAGGATGACATCAGAGACACGAATTGAACGTGATACCTTTCAACTTATTTAGTGTTGTCAAACGGTTACTAGAACCATAAACAACGAACACAGGCACTATCAGTTGCAAATCTTCGACAACTCTAGACAGCAGCTAAGCAGAAAACTAATGATTTGAATAAATTTTAATGGCGGAGCTAGGTTTCAGTCAAATTTACGTTTGTGATGTCATGTCCTCTGCCCTCTTTTTATTTCCGTGGGAGAAGTGTCCTCCATAGAGTTGTGTCACCTAGCGAAGCACTGGGAACTGCTTTTAGTCAGAGAGTCTGCAGCCAGAATGTATCCCCGTGGCTGGCGAGAAAGACAGGCCTGGGCACTCCGCCAGGTCACGTGATAAGAGTAGTGCCGAGGCAACGCGATCGCGAAGTTAACTGGCTGGCCGCTGGGGCACGGCCCACTGTCTCTTAGTAGCCAACCATTTAGCTTCGCGATTGCGTTGCCTCAGCTCTACTCTTATCACGTGACCTGGCGGAGTGCCCAGGCCTTTCTCGCCAATCACGATATAGCCCCCTATGACGTCACTGGCGTGCATGTTACAAGGTGCCGCAGTGAGGTATGGACCAACACTACTTAGAGACGAGGCCTCACAACAGCCCATGCCACGTCGCACTGACCATGCCGCAGCTTACTGGCTGTTCCCTATGAGGCAGTGGGCTGTGACCCAGCGACCAGCCGGCTGGCGGCCACGGCCTGGTCGTGTGGCTTGGCACGGGCTGTTGCGAGGCCTCGTGTCTAGTCGGTGTTGCCTGGACTCGTCGCTGCCGCAGGTATAATGGGCAGAGCTGGCCGCCAGAGAGTTACAGGAGCAGAGCAAACCCCTTGAGCGGGGCATGAGGCCGTCAGTGGATTTCGACGCGTAACAGGGCGCCATACGACCAAAAGTTTTTGCCTATGGCATATTTCATGGTATAGATTAGATTTACTATAGTAAAAATATATAATAAAAGGGACTTGTATAGTTTTTAAACTGGGAGTTGTGTAACACTGCCACAATACCATCCACAATCACTAGTGTGTAGATCAGCGACTGTTTGCCGGTATACTAGTATCTATGGTCGAAAGTTTCGGTACTGTTCAATTTTACCACAACGAACACCATAGAGGTACGGCTGCTGTAGGATATGGCCCTCCACACCACGATACCAGGTGTCGGCCCCGTTTGCCTGTGTCGTGTACAATCCAGATTTTTGCACTCCTCTGCACGACACCAGACATGGATATGACCAGCAAGCACCGAGTCAGTTACGACTCTCAACACTGAAAACGAAACGTTTCCATTCGTCCCTTCATAAATGCCTACCATGACACCATTGGAGGGGGGGGTTGAACGATGTTGAGGCGTGAGCGGAGGACACTCTAACAGCACACATAATCGTGCATCATGTGAGGGGGCTTGATATTTTGTGTTGTCTTCGATCTTCCACAGATAACACAGACTGAAACGAACACGTAACATCTGTGGCCCAGGTCGCCGGCAGCCGGGTCGTGGCAGCCGCAGGCAGGCACCTGTGAAGCGGAGTGGCCTCTCCGTGTCTGATATCGACCGCGAGGGCGGGAGATGAGCAGAAAACAATCGGCCGTGGCGGCGGCGGCGGCGGCGGCGGCGGCCACAAATTGCTGAGTAATCCCCCTCCTCTGCCCTGCCTCCCCAGGGAGCGTCCGCCGCCTCCTAAGCCCCATATCGCTGATTGAGCGGCCACGCCGGCTGGCCCGGCTCTCTGACACGCAGCGGGGGCCGCCACCGCCGCCGCCACAGCCTCAAAGGATAACGCGACAGCCCGCAGCCCTCTGGGGGACAGGCGCCAGGCTCCAGCCACGCCAGCGGCGGCTGCTAAGCACGAGAAAACACCTTCATTTCTGACTTCTTCAGCATTTATTATTTTTGTTTCAATACTGTTAAATGTAATCCGCTGTTAAATGTAATCCGCAGTTAAATGTAATCCGCCATCCCCTGGATTCGGGGTTTAGATGTGGCAAAGTCCGAATTAGACCATAGACGTAAGTTAGATGTAGGTTTTTCTTAAATTGGAGAATAAGACACACAGGGGAAAAATTTTGCGGTGGGGCTGTGTTGACAAAAGAAATTGGCCGCCCAGTGCCAGAGGCATGCTCACTGGGATTCGCTCGGTGAGCTGGCCACCACAAGCAGGTTTGTAATGCTGGCACACATGTAACAACCACAGCAGTAGCATAAGACACAACATCATACACATCACCCAGTATAAACATCAACAATCAGCAAGATGTCCAGTGGTTTCTGCAGAAACATGTAATGTAATGTCACCATTTAGCCGCAAGAAATTTATGTATTATACTATTGCCCATTTTAGTCTTAGGTAATGGTTGTATTGTTTGATATTATAATAAATTATATTTATTATAATAATAAATGTAATATAAACTGCTAGTTGTAAACCCGGCGTTGCCTGGGTGTTGCCGGCCGCGGTGGCCGAGGGGACTGAGGCGCTTCAGTCACGGTCTGCACGACCACTACGGTCGGGGGATCGAACCCCCCCCCCCGGGCATGGATATTTGTGCCGACCTTAGGAAAAGCTAGTTGATAAGTAGTTTCTAAGTTTAGGGACTGATGACCCCGTAGTTAAGTCCCATAAGCTATACAAACATTTGAACTTTTTTTTTTTTTTTTTTTTTTTTTTTTTTTTTTTTTTTTTTTTTTTTTTTTGCTTGGGTGTTTATTTATCCTACACTCTCGTACTCAACATCCCCCCCTCTCTCTCTGCATCAACCTCTTTCCCATCTCTCTGTTTGTTTCTACCTTCCCTCTGTAGGGAAGACAGGAAGTTGGCCGCTCCATTCGCACCGTCAACAGCACAGGCTCTACGAACGGCCTTCCACATCGCTGGCAACGGGTTCTCCACAATCCTGATGCCTACTTAGAAGGTGCAAAGATTTTGTATCGGTTGTGAATAAATAGTTGCCACTATTTAAGTTCCAATCGTCGTGTAATATGGAAACGCCGGCCGCGGTGGCCGAGGGGACTGAGGCGTTCCAGTCACGGTCTGCACGGCCACTACGGTCGGGGGTTCGAATCCCCCCTCGGGCACGAATATTTGTGCCGTCCTTAGTCATAGTTCATAAGTAATTTGTAAGTTTAGGGACTGATGACCCTGTAGTTAAGTCCCATAAGCTTTACAAGCATTTGAACATTTTGTAATATGGAAACATATATTTAATTTTAGCTGTAAACCCAGCGTTGCCCGGGTCTTTATTTATTCTACACTCTCCACATCTCTTTCTCCTGCAACCACCTCTTTCCCATCTCTCAGTTAGTTTTCACCTTTTCCTCTCTCGACAAAGTTTTTTTTTTTTTTTTTTTTTTTTTTTTTTTTTTTTTTTTTGCAGGGTACCCTCTGTCATATACCATACAAACATGTATGTACCCATTGATCTTCCTCTTGGTTTAAAGGTTATTTGTGCTAAAATTCATTAAGACTGGAGCAAAACTATGCATTTTGTAAAATTTCGTAAGTTAAGTACACTCCACCATGCACCGAACGAAATTTTACACACATAGTGACATTCTTCTTGTTTTTAAGGTAGAGTGTACAAAATGTCATCAATATCAGAACAAAACTATAGATTTCTGTGTAATAGAAACGCAGGGTCACATTGAAAAACGTACTTTGTTGTTCTTAAATATTTCAGTTTTACTTCATACAACCCTTGTTCTAAGAATAATAAAAACACCAAAAATGATCTGTGAAATCGATCGAGTTCTCAAGTTATGGCGCGACCAAGGTATTTAGGGTTCCATTTTTATATTGCAAAGTGCCCTCCCCCATGCACCGTAGGAAACTTAAAGTAGACGGTGAACTTTCTCTTGTTTTGAAGGTCAAGCGTGCGAAATTTCGTGAAGATCGGAATGAAACTGTAGATTTTGTGAGTCTGTAGGAGAAGTATGCTCCGCCATGCACCTATTACAAAATAACTTCTTAGATGACGTTTTCTTCCTATGAACTACATTCCTGCCAAATTTCAGCTTCATAGGTGATGTAGTTTTAGAGATTTCTTGTTTAGCTAGTGAGTGAGTGAGTGAGTGTTCTTTTGCTTTTATATAGATTGAGATTAAGAAAACAGATTGCGCAATTTTGGATGCAAGAGAATTAAGGGAGATTTGTAGATAAATATAAATAGTAACATGCAAATCTGTGATGCTAACTTTATTTGATACAAGGTCATGCCTGATGCGACAGTTTTACGGCATCTTCATCGAAACTCTTGTGAGCGGTATACTTTTTTTTCGTTTCATCATTTTGTGTGTGTTTGTGTTCGGAGGGAGAGGTCAGTTACAAAAATCTTCATAAACGTTCGAAATTTCATGAAAACTTTGTTGCATGTCCCTAACTACTCGCATTTTCCAATAATTGACGCATAAATCTGGGTATTCTCACGCGGTGCGCGCTCATTATTTATGACGTCATATCTCCTGAGCTATGTGTGTCATGCTTTTTTGTTTTTCGGTCAAGAACCTTCGTGGGCATACGGTGAACAGTTCATCAAACGATTTTTATATATATATATATATATATATATATATATATATATATATATATATATATATATGTGTGTGTGTGTGTGTGTGTGTGTGATGAAAAATATCCCGACACCTGCCCGAAAATGACTTACAAGTTCGTCCCGACTCCATCGGCAATGCTGGAATTAAATATGGTGTTGGCCCACCCTTAGCCTCGATGACATCTTCCACTCTAACTGGCTTAGGTTCATCGGGTGCTGGAAGGTTTCTTGGGGAATGGCAGCACATTGTACACGTAGTGCTGCACTGAGGCGTCGATGTAGGTCGGTGAGGCCTGGCACGAAGTCGGCCTTCCAAAACTTTTCAAAGGTGCTCTACAGGATTCAAGTTAAGACTCACTGCACGTCAGTCTATTACAGGAATGGTATTAGGGTGTAACCACTCCACCACAGGTTGTGTATTATGGACAGGTGCTCGATTCTGTTGAAAGATGCAATCACCATCCGCGAATTGCTCTTCAGCAGTGGGAAGCAAAAAGATGCTTAAAAAAATGTAGGCTTGAGCTGTGATACTGTTACGCAAAACAATGGGTACAAGCCTTCTCCATGAAAATCACGACCACACCATAACACCACCAACTCCGCATTTTGCTGTTGGCAGTACCACGCTGGCAGGTGACGTTCACCGTGCTTCTGCCATGCCCACACCCTGCCACCCTGTTGCCACTTTCTGTACCGTGATTCGTCACTCCACACAACGTTTTTCCACTGTTCAAACATCCAGTGTTTACTCTCCTTATACCAAGCAAGGCATTGACCTGCGTAATATGCGGTTTATGGGCAGTCGCTCGACCATGAAATACAAGTTCTCTCACTTCCAGCAGTCATAGTACTTACAGCAGAAATAGGTACTTTTTACTTTATAATTTTGGTGACGTATTTTTTAACATGATGGCAATTCGTGTTTATCCATTTTATATCTTGACGTAAAACTTTTTATTTGACATGTGCCCCTAAGTGGAGACCTGGTAAAGCATTCTGAAGATTTGATTTAAATTATCGAAACCGGTCAAAGAAAATAAAGATATTTTATCAGCGATCTTGGCATAACAACCTAAGGAAGTTGTATTTTTATTAACATTTAAACAGATCGCTCTCCGTTGGCGAAACATGCTAGTTGACCATTAGGAGTTTCACTGAATTTAAAAATGTATTCTCACGAGCCGCCACTGTCTACATTGCCACCCACAGTCCGCAAGGCACCGCACGGATGTGTCAGCAGGTACTTTGTGTACCACTGTCATTCCAGCTACTTAAGGTTCGCGGAAAAAAAATTTCCCTGCAAGACTCTGTGTGGGCCCTGATCTCTCTAATCTTATCCTTGTGGCTCTTAGCGAGATACGAGGAAGCAAGACATTGATTGACTCTTGGAACGTATGCTGTCGAAACTTTCATAGAAACCCGTACTGCGATACTGAACGTCTCTCTGGAAAAAGGGTGCCACTAGAGGTGACCCTTTCGCGCATACTAAATAAGCATGTAACGAAGCTTGTTGCTTTTCCTTTGGATCTTCTCTATATCTTCTATTAGTCCTAACTGGTATGGATCCTCTCTGATAACAATACGCAAGCGCAGGCGGAACTAGAGTTTTGTGACCTACTTCCTTTGCTGACGGACTGCTGTTTCCTGAGGATTCTCCCAATGAATGTCTGCCATCTGTGTTACCGCCGCACGGGAATGGCCATGTCATGGACTGCGCCGGAGGTTCGAGTCCTCCCTCTGGAATGGATGTATGTGTTATTCTTAGGATATGTTTAAGATAGTTTAAGTGATTTATAAGTCTAGTACCGATGGCCACTATAGTTGCTCCCATAGGTTTACCAACATATGAACATCTGGGTTTCCCACGATTATTTGTATTGGTACTTCCATTTAAAATCGCTCCTTGTACCCACTCCCAAACATTTTAAGCAAGTACCTAGTTCCAGTGTTTGTCCTGCTATTGCGTAGATCTTTAATAAAGGAACTTTTGTTCTATGTAAACGCAGTACTTCGCACTTGTTAATGCTGCGGCTCAATTCGTCACTTGGTCGTCGTCCAATACCATACTACACTTGCAAAGCAGTCACGCCGCACATTCTTACAGCCAAATGAGCAATTTCAATGGCGTCAAATTGTGACCTTCCAAATGGCGGGTTGTAGCTTCCTGAGAAATGCCATACAATTTCGACGTGTTGCGTTAGTCGTATACCGACGCAGGCTGCATTTGTCACGTGGAAATTCTCACACAGTAGGCCACGAAGCACAGAAGTCCACCAAAATTGTCGTATTGTAAGGGCAGAAGTGGCAAATCGAATAGCTACCACACCACATACGAGGCACGTCCAGAAAGTAAGTTCCTTTTGTTATATAAAACAAACGTGTACAGTTACAGAAAAAAATATTTATTGTACCAAAATCTGCAACTGTTAAACTACTGCCGAAATTTTGTTGGCACTTGTCATATCGTGGCATAAGTTTCTGTATGTCTTCTTCATAGAAGGTTGCCGCCTGTGTATTCAGCCATGTGGTAGCATGTTCTTTCAGCTCGTCATCGTTGAAGTTTTGATAGGACAAAATTCAAGTGTAAGAAGAGGATTTTCATCAAAAGGCGGTGTTTGTTTCCACGATAGTGCCCGACCTCATGTGGCGAATGTGACCAAACAACTCTTACGGGAATTTCACTAGGACGTGTTTGATCATCATTCGTACAGCCCGGGCCTCGCTCCTAGCCACTTTCACCTCTTCTTACACCTAAAAATCTATCCAACTACTTATGAACTACCTTATACTAAAGACGGCACAAACACCCACGCACGAGGGGGGATTCGACCTCCCGACGGAGAACGATCTCGCACATCATAGCATAGTGCCTCAATGCGCTCGGCCGCTCCGCCGCAGCCATCAGAGGTTTACCAGTACTCTATAAGCTGCAACTAGACAGCAGTAAAACGTCTAGCTACGCATAAAGCGCCTGCGCTGACCTGGCATCGAACCCCGAGCCATCCAGCACGTGGTCTGTACCATAACGGCTGCGGACGCGCGACCGTTGTGAGTAGTAGCAGAAGCCACGAGATAGCACTAATGACTCAGCTTTCACACAATTTTGAAAAACAGTAGTCCGAAAGAAAGGGTGTCTAAACATTGAGCGAAACCTGGTACATTAGTAGCTGTTCAGTTGTTGTTCTGTAAATGTAATCATTTCATATACTTCATATGCACTGTTTCAACAATATACGGGATGAATCACCTAACACTTGCACCGCAAATATTGCCGAAACGGAAAGTGCGATTGATGTGCGGTTTTCACAGAATGGATTGGTAGTCAAGGAATCGTATTGTTAGCCAATAAACAGATTGTAAAAATACCTGGAAAGTGTATTTTTATGCAAACATACAATTTTTCAAATGGAACAATGGTTATTTCTATCATGCACTGGAATTTTTGACACCAGCTGTGTACAAAGAATTATAAATGACATTTTTATCACGTTTAGTTTGGCAGCTACAACTATTCAAAATATTGGGGGCGGAGGCTACGACAGCGTAGCTGACTGGCTGGTGGTCATGAGACAGTGGGCCGTGTCTCAGGAGCTAGCCACTCAGCCATTCAGCTACGCTATCGCAGCCTGCACCCCCGAAACTATGAATGGTTGTAGCTGCCAAACGAAACGTGACAAAAACGTCATTAAAAATCCTTTGTACACAGCTGGTGTCAAAATGTCCAGTCCATGACAGAAACAACCACTGTTCCATTAAAAAAAAAAAAAAAAAAAAAAAAAAAAAAAAAAAAAAAAAAAAAAAAAAAAAAACCAACTTGTGGCACTGCCCGCTGGGAAGCATAATGACGTCCAACGGTAGCGCAAGTGAGCAAAAAAATAAGTTCAAATGTTTGTATAGCTTAAGGGACTTAACTACGGGGTCATCAGTCCCTAAACTTACAAACTACTTATGAACTACTTACGAACTAGGACGGCACAAATATCCATGCCCGAGGGGGGATTCGAATCCCCGACCGTAGTGGCCGTGCAATCCGTGACTGGATCGCCTCAGACCCTCGGCTACCGCGGCCAGCAACTACGAATCCATTCTGCGAAAACCGCACATCAGTCGCACTTTCCGTTTCCGAATATTTGCGGTACAAGTATTAAGTAATTCACCCTGTATTATGAGTGAATCTAACTCTCAGCTGGCAGCGGTGGCCGAGAGTACTGCGGCGCGTCAGTCACGGTCTGCACGGCCACTACGGTCGGAGGTTCGAATCCCTCCTCGGGCAGGGATATTTCTGCCGTCCTTAGTCTTAGCTAGTTCGTAAGTAGTTTGTAAGTTTAGGGACTGATGACCCCGTAGTTAAGTCCCATAAGCTCTACAAGTATCTGAACATTTCAATTGAAAACTCTAAGGGGTTGTAGAAACTTTAATCGTGACTACCAGGCTCGGGAATGGTACGCTGCTCATCGACGCAGTACGGCAGTAGAGAGGTGTCCAGGCGTTGGCGCTCGGTAGCAAAACGACCTCCCCGACGGGCGTGTAAAGCACTGCCAGAATGGACTGCCGACTGCCGACGGCTATAAAGCTGAGCCCCTGCTGGGGCGGATACGGCCCCATTACCGGCCGCCGCCCTCACGCCCCCGCGTCTATCGGGCCGGCGCAGGCGGCGGCGGGGGCGGACAGTGAGAGCGAGAGCGGGAGCGCCGGAAGCGAAAGGTGATTAGGAAGCGGCGCCCGCCACGCGGCCCAAGCTTCCGCCACCGCCACCGCCTGTGCCGACCAACAAGTGAACCGGCGCGCACTGACTCACAGCCACACGCCAGCCCCCACTGCGACGACCCAACACCGCCGTCACTAAGCTCACTCCGCTAACGTTCAGCAGCCAATTCCAATATTTCATATTCACAGGATATGTATGACATCAACTGTGAATGGACAAAGCCGAAAATGTGTACCCAGCCACGATTCGAACCCGGGTCACCCGCCTTCTAGGCAGTTCCGCTGACCAATATACCAATGGGGACACAGTGATCACCGCACCTGCAAGGACTACCCAAACATGTCTCGCGTCAGACACAAATTCCCAGCTCTAACCTGCCCATACTTCTCAGACTCGTAGTTTCAGAAACTACGAGGTATGTTCAACTGTTTGAAAATCTATCGGACCAAACTGCGTAGTCATGAGTCCGTAGCTTACGAACTACTTAAACCTAGGTAAACTAACCTAAGGACAAACACACACACCCATGCCCCAGGGAGGACTCGAACCTTCACGGCGAGCAACCGCGCGCTCCGCAGCGAGACGCTTTAGACCTCTCGGCTACTCCACCGCGGCTACGAGGTATGTCCACAAAGTAAGTTCCGTTTGGTTATATAAAACAAACGTGTAGAGATACAGAAAAACTATTTATTGTGCCAAAATATGCAACTTTTAAGCTATTGTTGTACATAGCTTCCGAAATTTTGTAGGTACTTATCACAGCGTGGTACACGTTTTTGCATGCCTTCTTCGTAGAAGGTTGCCGCCTGTGTGTTCAACCATGTGGTAACATGTTCTTTCAGCTCATCATTATCGTTGAAGTATTGAACACCACGGACAGATTTTAGGTGTAAGAAGAGATGAAAGTCGTTAGGAACGAGGTCCGGACTATACGGAGAATGACCAAACACGTCCCAGTGAAAATCCGTAAGAGTTGTTTGGTACTACATTGGTTTGACCCATCTTCTAACCATAATGTCCGTAAACCTCGCAGACTTGCCGATGAATTTCCTTTGGCTTAATGTGGTATCCGCCACCACGCCGCCGCCGGCCGACAACCCAGCAGCTGGCGCCACGCCAAGTAGACGGCCTGCAGCGCAAGCCACACAAGGAAGTAAGGCGCGCAGACCGAAGGCTCGCCGGCCGGCCGCACCATACAGTTCGACTGGACTGCTAGAGGGCTAGTGTTGCGAGATGGAAGCGAGTCTACCACAGTCTAACATATACAGTCGCGACACTCACTGCTGTAAAAGTTGTTACCAACTGACAGCTGCAACGACACTAGCGCTCCTAGCGGTGGGTAAGCCACCGAAAGAGTGATGTTTGTTTGTAATTATTTGTGTGCGTAATTAATGAAATAGTTAATATAATTTTTGTGTTACAAGCATCAGTAATATATCAAGAGGCATACATAACACGGAAAGTAATGTAAAAACAGTCGAACTTACTGATTCAGTGGTATAACGAAGAACTTCGTCATGAACCAATACTTACGAATATGTGTATATTTGCAGCTTATTCCGCTGAAAGTAAGTAGAATATAAACATAATAGAAACATAAATTTCTATTTTGGTGTGTTCTTACTATGACAAAGAGTTTTTTGACACGTATCGTTGTGGTATGGGGTCTAATGATTCGCACATGTTTAGGCTTCACTCGTCTTTATTATAAGCGCATATTCTTTTGAGTGTGATTACTTTAGCTTAAGAAGACATTGTCTTGAAGATTCTTGCCGTTTGTGGTTCAGCTGTAGCAACAATTGTGGAATTGGGTTCTTCTTTGTTGAATACAGTTTGGTTGCTTTTTCAGTTTTCTTGTCACGTTTCTGATGTTTTCCTTCAGCGACAGTTGTGGTGACTGATTTGGTATGTTAAATACCGTCGTTATTGCATTCTACATTCGTTTCCTACGTTCCACGCTCACCGATTTCACTGGAATTAGAGTGGACAAACGTTAACGTTCTTCAGAAGAAAAAACACGTTTTTCTGCCAAAGGGCGGGTATTCGGTGTTTCCTAGTCATTTTTCTATTTTAATAGTAATTTAAATTATTTAGTATAACCCTGTGGGTTACAAGATAACAGTAAATAAACTGTGTCGTAATGTACCGTTTCCAACTTATCAGTGATCTTAGGAGACGTAAGGAAGACAAAGGTGGAGCTATTTTTAAGTTATTATCTATTTTATGATACTACATACGTTCTCTAATCTAAAAAAATGTGTTAAAATCGATATAAACGATACTATTCGCACTCATCCACTATCGTATTCATAAAAGTAGCTTGCCCTCCGCTTGGAGCGCTGCTGTCGCAGTGTATAACAAAAATCCGCGGAAGTGTCGTGACTGTATTTGTTAGACTGTGAGTCTACACTAGACGTACACGGCGCTCACACCCGAACTACCAGAACCCAATATAGGCGGCCGCACCTGCCTAAGCAGCCCAGTGTACTCTCGCCTTCGCCAGCGATACATCCGCTTGCAGGAAGACTGAGTTTATTGACATGCCGAACTTAGTGCTACGAGGACTTCAATAGTGAGCTGCCACTTCCGGCTCTAGATTCCTTGGGCATTTCAACGTGATTGGCGTGCCGTACCAATTGAAGACCAACCGACGTATGACTTGTGTAACGGTGCGTTTGTGAAAGTGCTGTGTTAATAAATCGTTGGAAGCTTGGGTTTTGCTTTTATTGTGTTATCATTGTGACACTTTCTTTGCATTCAGAAAACGAATTACAGATCTGATTTCACACTCGGCAGAATTTTACAATTACGTCTGACATTATAAAAAAGCACTACAAAGCATACCTCAGCAGCAGCGATCTGAAAATGGCATGCGTGTCTTCTACTTGAGTGAGAGTAACTGCCGCGCATGTTCGGATATGCGATTGTCACGCTGCCGCGGATAGAAATACAAACGGAACTTACTTTGTGTACGACTCTCGTAATTCCCGTAAGAGTAAGGGCCCCAAACTTGCCCACACCTCCCCACTAACGAAAGGATCATTGCCCATCACTGGAATATTATATAGATACATGTAGGGCCCTTTCTCTTACGAGAATTAGGTTCTGTAACTAGGAATTTGAGTACTCTGGGCGGGGTAGAGTTGGGAATTTGTGTCTGACGTGAGGCGTGATTGGGTAGTCGTTGCAGGTGCGGTGATCACTTTGTCCCCGGCGGTATAGTGGTCAGCGTGTATTTTTGTCTATTTCTTGCAAGTTGCAATGACTGTTGGTGCTAGCATGCAACATATTCTATCTAAGATAGATGGAACCGTTATTTGCGGGCTATATGGTGTCTTAAAGCGCAAAGCACGTAATATGGGTACTTCAACTGTCGCAACACGACAAAGGTGCTATTGTCCAGACATGTACGACCCGCCATATTTTGTGGGGGAGCTGTAGTGCAATCATAACAACTCTTGCAGCCAAGCCTCGTGGAAACTAAATTCATTGTCCACTAGGTTATCAAATCTTCTGAATGGGAAAACATGGCTTGGGGGAGGGGTTATATCTGCTTGGGTAGCATCTATCTTGTGAACTAACAGTCGGTGTACTGTTGCAGATTTTCTTATTTTTCTTGATAATGATGATGATTTCGTGTGGTATTTTTGGCCGTTAGATCCCAGCTCGGATCGTATCGGCCAGCCCGGTACAAGTCTTTCGGTGACACTACATGGGCGACTTGCTCGTCGATGATGATGAAATGATGATGAGGACAGCGTTATCCATAGACATTCATTAATTCATTACTGAATTGGTGTAACTTCTATCGTTTATAAGGTAGTCGAATTTCTACTGTTATGGTTTATAAGTCTGACAAGTTGATACTAATATTACTTTCGTGTCGCAGTCTATTTGTATACCATACTTCTCATATCTGTATCTGTGCGTACAAATCGCCATTGGATAGCTACACCTTCAGTTTCTCGTATCCGTTTCTCTCGCCTAGAATTAAGCCTAAGGATTTTTCGAAATTCATACAGATTCTCCACTCGAACGAACTTGCTAAAAAAGTTGATATTCATTATTTGCACATACGCTTTAGACCTCAATATCTCTTTAAAAATTAGTTTTTGAGTATAATTGAAAAAGAATTAACTAAATCTCTATTTTTTAAATTTGTTGTGGTAGTCATAAGGTGTTTGATTATTGGATATTCACATTTTTGAAAGTATTTTGATATTGCTAAAAGATACTTTCAGGCACTGGATCCTACACAAACATCATGACTATATGGAAATTTATGTTTTCAAGTCATAACAATTTAAAAGTTTTAATCTTTTTAATTTTTTTTTTAGAGGGCATCAAGTATCTCCCTCTTGGTAATTGCTGCTCTAATCTATATCTATAAATGTGAATGTCTGTTCGGTGTACGTTTATCACGTCTGAACCACAAGACATAAAGAGCTAAAAATTTGTACAGTTACTAATGTCTACCCGGGGAAAGCTTTAGGTACGGTTTTATGGCGATCGGATAGCTATTTATCTATATATATTAATGTAAATGTCTGTTCGGTGTACGCTTATCACGTCCAAATAACAAGACGCAGAGACTTAAATATTTGTACAGTTACTAATTTACACCCGAGGAAGGTTTTATGCACGTTTTTATAGCGATCTGATAGATATTTAGTAATTTGAAGAATATAACGCGAAATGCGGAACAATAATAATTCTTTGAAAATTATATTTACTCTTTGAAAATGGTTTTATTGGTTGCATTGTTGCTTGAGGGGTTGATAATGATAAAAGGGTGGAGTATATTGGGATGGAAAGTTATCGGTGTATATAAAATTCTACGTGTGTGTGTGTGTGTGTGTTAATATTTCGTTCTGCAGCGAAAACTACAGAACGAAAACGAATGGTGTGTGTGTAATTGTTGTCCGAAGTCTCCCGTTGTACAGCATAGCAGTTCCATGCCGGCAGCTATAAGGGGTGGAAGATATTGTGGTTGAAAGTCGTCAAATTATAAAAAAAAAAAAAAAAAAAAAAAAAAAAAAAAAAAAATAGGAGTAAAGGCCAGCGATGACGTTTGCGATTCTATAACAAGGAGGTTACGTACAGCGAAACGTGATGCCACAGATCATATCTTTGGACTATGCATGCTACAATGTCTTTAGCGCTTTCTCTGTAAGGATAAGCATACGAATAAGGAAATATAAGAATAAATAAAGCAGTAAAAAAGAAATTTATGTTAATACACCTCATTAAAAAATCGATTTGACGTTTCTCGCATTACATCAAGTGATCCATCTATGATATTATTATAATCATTATTGTTGAATTTCGTGATTGGATTCTTCGAAACGAGTGCATTTTTACCTGTGATTTCTTATATGTTCTCTGATAAATATAACATGTTTTTAGAAAGAAGGAGATGGACAGAGAGAGAGAGTGGATAGGAAAAGTACTAACTCAAGGCTCGAATAAATAAAAATGTTCAAATGTTTGTTAAGCTTATGGGACTTAACTACGGGGTCATCAGTCCCTAAACTTACAAACTACTTATGAACTACTTACGAACTAGGACGGCACAAATATGCCCGAGGGGGGATTCGAACCCCCGACCGTAGCGGCCGTGCTGACCGTGACTGGAGCGCCTCAGTCAGCTCGGCCACTGGGTAAATAAATACCCGGGCAACGCTGTATTTTCAGTTAGTTATTTATAAATCTTAAGTTAATCGTAAGTATTCGTTGAGCTATGTGTTACGAAGTTGTTGCTGCTTATCTGTAAGTCAATAAGAACGAGCAACACAGCGCTAAGTTAGCAGGAAAGCGGAAAGCAAAGCTAGTCAGTGAGATCATACATTGAAACCGCTATGTCGAAGCCTAATAAACGGCAGTGCCTGGTTCTGAAGCTTGCTTAACTTCGCCGAAGTGCGATAAATCGAGATCTTTCTGGTCCCTGCGCTGGTGTGTGTGTGAGAGAGATATACGCCTAAATCAGGGCCGGCCGTAACTTAGCCAGCCCAGGTGCCCCGCTCTGCTCTGCGTCCGTCGTGATTGGCCGGGCTGTACCCGCCCTCGCAAATCACGCGCAGCCAGGCCGCTTTTTACCTCGCGAGGCTTAAAATGTTCCCTGCCGCTCCCTTGCAAGAATATAACTCACCCTGCCTCTCCACAGCCGGAAAAAAATGTTCCGCTCCCAGCTACCCTAGCCCTTTTCAATGAATAATCAGTAGGAATAAGGAAATTAAATTTTTCTTTTGGCCCACGTTAGGTTAGGGTAGTAACACTAAAAACGGGCCTTTGCGATCGTCGGTTGACAGCTGGAAATATAAATGAAAATGACGGCTTAACTGTTCGTCTTACACGAAAATTGAATAAACGAAAGTATAGAGGAGAAATTTCTCTACAACTCTGCTCTTTTATGGTCTCTCATATTTCGCATCGTTTCAGAGATATTTGCAAGAATAACGACTATTTTATACTGTCTGTCTGTAACGTGTTCCCACGTTTTAGGTCGCACCAAATTTTACAGACGTAATTGTTGGCCAACAACCACCAGAACCTCCCTTTTAGAAATTTTGTGGACAAAAATTAGGAATAGTAACACTAAAAATAGTTTGTGGTGACTTTTTGACAGCTGGAAATTTAGTTGCAAATAACGCCTTAACGATTAATCTTAGACGAAAATTGAATAAACGTATTGCTAGAAGAGAAAATTCTCTACAAGTTTGATTTTTTCCATAATTTGCATCGTCTCAGAGATATTTGCACAAATAACGGCAATTTGGCAGTGTCACTTGATTTTACGTAAAGTAGTACAGGCAAAGGAAATAAACTTGAAAAAGAGGAAAAACTACCACTGCAAGAGAGGTGATTGTATTTTAATGGAAAAAGATAATCAATATATGAGAGAGACATTGAAATAACGTTTTAAAGCGGTAATAGTTCAGGAAAAGAATATGTTTGTCAAAGCTAAACTCAAATTTGTGGTACGTGGAAATTTTTCAGCAATCAGTAGTAAAAATATTTATTTATTGGCAGATCTAGATTTCGACCACTGTGTGGTCATTATCCATGCTTAAAAAACGATTACAATCGTCTTTTAAGCATTGAAAATGACCACACAGCGGTCGAAATCTATATCTGCAAATAAGTAAGTATTTTTACGACTGCTGAAAAATTCCCATAAGTCAAATACAGTCGTGGGGCACAAATTACACCATGGAATCAAGCCTCACTAAACTCAAATATTAAAAAAATAGGCTGTTCGTTAAAATACGCCCAGAGAAAATATTACGTTTTGAGTACTTAGATATTTTCACACTAGTAGAGTCGTAATTGTGTAGTCCATAATTTTTTATTATTAACATACTTATTTTTTGTGCGAAATGTTTGCAAAAAATCATAAAACTAAAGTAAAACCAAAAGTGGGCCGTAATACTTGCCAGTGCGATTTTCTTGTACGTTACGCTCACGACAAGAAAATTTCCTGTAAATACTTCATTCTCGGCCATTTTCTTTGCTACAAGAGTTTTCATAAGTTTTTGAGAAACCGGTTATCTGTACGCATAATTTGCAGCCGGACTCTGATACGAACCAATATAAACCATTTCACGCCCATAACTGATTTATTAAAGGTAGATACTCTACACAGCTTCGCCGCGGTTGAGTAGCCGAGCGGTCTACGGAGTCTCGCTGCGGAGCGCGCGGTTGCTTGCCGTGGAGGTTCAAGTCCTCCCTGGGGCATGGGTGTGTGTGTGTCGTCCATAGGTTAGTTTACCTAGGTTTAAGTAGTTTGTAAGCTACGGACTGATGACCACTCAGTTTGGTCCGATAGATTTTCAAACATTTTTGTACACAGCTTCCGCAAATCATTTTCCTTAAACCTTACTGTCATATCTCTGAAGTAATTGAAGAACTTCTGGGAAAGAGAACACTCTCGTCCCACACAGCTCTACTGCTGGATGTATGAATGTACAGAAGCTATTTTCGCACTCCATAGTGGAATTCCTGTCTCATTTTATAGCCAGATAAGCTTTCATGATTAGTTTCATTTATGTACCCATCTCCTGCATACATTACATTTTAAAACGTCTCTTTAAGTGAGTTGTGTATTTATAGACACCATTTTCAAGCGCGCTGATTTAATAGGTAAGTATTTCAAATTTAGTCTTACTCTACCAGCAGTTCGCTCGCAACAGTTTTCCGTTTAGAACGTAGAGTACAATCTAGTTTTAAATTAACCGAAGTTTGATTTCTTTGTACCAGCTCATTACGGTGTGAGAGAAATGTATTGCATTCTCTAGTCTCTTTTAAACGACTATAACACATTCCCATGAACCACAGACATTGCCGAGGTGGGGTGGCTTGCGTGCCTCAACGATACAGATAGCTGTACCGTAGGTGCAACCACAGCGGAGGGGTATCTGTGGAGAGGCCAGACAAACGTGTGGTTCCTGAAGAGGGGCAGCAGCCTTTTCAGTAGTTACAGGGGCAACAGTCTGGATGATTGACTGAGCTGGCCTTGTAACATCAGCTAATGTGGCTTTGCCACACAGCTTCTGCGAACGGCTGAAAGCAAGGGGAAACTACAGCCGTTATTTTTCCCGAGGACATGCAGCTCTACTGTATGAACATATGATGATGGCATCCTCTCGGGTAAAATATTCCGGAGGTAAAATAGTCCCCCATTCGGATCTCCGGGCGGGGACTACTCAGGAGGATGTGATCATCAGGAAAGACAATACTGGCACTCTACGGGTCGGAGCGTGGAATGTTAGATCCCTTAATAGAGTAGGAAAATTAGAAAATTTAAAAAGGGAAATGGATAGGTTGAAGTTAGATATAGTGGGGATTAGTGAAGTTCGGTGGCAGGATGAACAGGATTTCTGGTCAGGTGAGTACAGGATTATAAATACAAAATCAGTTGGGGGTATCACAGGAGTAGGATTGATAATGAATAAGAAAATAGGAATGCGGGTAAACTACTATGACCAGCACAGCGATCGCATTGTCATTGTCAAGATAGATACGAAGCCAACACCGACAACAGTAGTACAGGTTTATATGCCAACTAGCTCTGCCAATGATGAGGAGATAGAAGAAATATATGAGGAGCTAAAGGAAATTATACAGACAATTAAGGGAGAGGAAAACTTAATTGTTATGGGAGACTGGAATTCGGTAGTAGGACAAGGAAGGGAAGGGAAGATAGTGGGTGAATATGGTCTGGGCAAAAGGAATGAAAGATGAAGCCGCCTGGTAGAATTTTGCACGGAAAATAATTTAGTTATAACAAACACCTGGTTTAAGAATCACAAAAGAAGGTTGTATACGTGGAAGAGACCAGGAGACACCGGGAGATACCAGATAGATTTTATAATGGTAAGACATAGATTTCGGAACCAGGTTTTGAAGTGTAGGACATACCCAGGGGCAGACATAGACTCTGACCATAACTTGTTGGTTATGAACTGTAGGCTGAAACTGAAGAAACTACAGAAAGGTAGGAAAATAAGGAGATGGGACCTAGATAAATTGAAGGAACATGAAGTTCTTAAGAATTTCAGAGGGAGCTTCAGGCAACAATTGACAGAAACAGGGGAAAATAAAACAGTAGAGGAGGAATGGTAAAATTGAGAGATGAAATAGTGAAGGTAGCAGAGGACAAAATAGGTAGGAAGGAAAGACCTACAAAAAATCCTTGGATATCACAGGAGATACTAAATTAAATTGATGGAAGGAGAAGATATAAAAATGCAGTAAATGAAACAGGCAAAATGGAGTACAGACGACTAAGAAATGAGATTGACAGGAAGTGCAAAATGGCTAAGCAGGAATGGCTAGAAGGCAAATGCAAGGATGTAGAAGAATGTATAAATAGGGGAAAAATAGATACATCCTACCGGAAAATAAAAGAAACATTTGGTGATAAGAAAAACAGCTCTATGAATATCAAGGACACTGATGGAAAACCAGTTCTCAGCAAAGAAGGGAAAGCTGAAAGGTGGAAAGAGTATATAGAGGGGCTCTACAAAGGAAATGAACTTCGAAACACTATTGTAGGAAGGGAAGAGGATGTAGATGATGATGAAATAGGAGATACTATACTGAGGGTTGAATTTGACAGAGCACTGAAAGATCTAAGTCGAAACAAGGCCCCTGGAGTAGATGATATCCCGTCAGAGCTACTGAAGTCTCTGGGAGAACCAGCCATGACAAAATTGTTTCACATTGTGTGTAAGATGTATGAGACAGGTGAAGTACCCTCAGACTTTAAGAAAAATGTTATAATCCCCATTCCAAAGAAAGCGGGTGCAGACAGGTGTGAAAACTACAGAACCATCAGTTTAATAAGTCATGGTTGCAAAATATTAACACGAATTATACACAGAAGGATGGAAAAGCTGGTAGAAGCCGACCTCGGGGAAGATCAGTTTGGGTTCAGGAGAAATGTAGGAACACGGGAGGCAATACTCACTTTACGGCTTATCCTAGAAGATAGGTTAAGAAAAGGCAAACCAACATTTCTAGCTTTTGTAGATTTGGAGAAGGCTTTTGACAATGTTGATTGGAATAAACTCTTTCAAGTTCTGAAGCAAGCAGGAGTAAAATATAGGGAGCGTAAGGTTATTTACAACTTGTATAAAAACCATACAGCGGTTGTCAGAGTTGAAGGGCATGAAAGGGATGCAGTGGTTGGAAAGGGAGTAAGACAGGGTTGTAGCCTTTCCCCAATGTTGTTCAATTTGTACATTGAGCAAGCTATAAAGGAAATCAAGGAGAAATTTGGTGAAGGAATTAAAGTTCAGGGTGAAGAATTAAAAACATTGCGTTTTGCCGACGACATAGTAATTCTGTCAGATACAGCAAATGACCTGTGGAGGCTGGACGTCCGTCCGCGCTCGTTCGTCCTGTGAGTGAAAGTGTGGCCACTCCTTCAGCAGGGTCCGAGCAGGTGCACGGGGGGAGGGGATTATTAGTTATTGGGAGCTCCAATGTCAGGCGCGTGATGGAGCCCCTTAGGCAGATAGCGTCCAGATCTGGAAGGAATTCCAACGTGCACTCGGTGTGTTTGCCGGGGGGCCTCATCCGAGATGTGGAGGCGGCCTTGCCGGCGGCTATCGAGGGTGCGGGGTGCAGTCGACTGCAAGTCGTGGCTCACGTCGGCACCAATGACGCTTGTCGCTTGGGTTCTGAGGACATCCTCAGGTCCTACGAGCGGCTGGCGGAATTGGTGAAGGCTGCTGCCTTCGCACGCGGGGTGCAAGCAGAGCTGTCGATTTGCAGCATTGTTCCCAGGGTTGATCGGGGTCCTTTGGTTTGGAGCCGAGTGGAGGGTCTGAACCAGAGGCTTCGCCGACTCTGTGACAGTCATGGCTGCAGATTTCTGGATCTGCGTTATCGGGTGGGGAATTGTAGGGTGCCCCTAGATAGATCAGGGGTGCACTACACTAAGGAAGCGGCTACTCGGGTAGCAGAGTACTTGTGGAGTGCACATGGGGTTTTTTTAGGCTAGGCGCTAACTCTGATGAGCACTCGCCTGTCAGCATTCAAACAGCGAATTCAGGCCACGTTCGGAACAAAAATTCGAACATAAAAATATTAGCCGCGAACTTACAGAGTATTAGAAACAAAGTTCCCGAATTTGCAGCGCTGCATGGAAGTTATTGCGCTCAGATAGTTTTAGGCACCGAAAGCTGGCTAAATGATGATGTGGCAAGTTCAGAAATATTTAGCGAAGCGTGGAATGTATATCGGAAAGATAGATCTGATACAACTGGAGGAGGAGTGTTCATCGCTGTGGACAAAGATATTGTTTCTACTGAGATCGAGGTTGAAAGTAACTGTGAAGTTATCTGGGCACGCATAACAGGTCTAAAAGAAGTAAAATTAATAGTTGGGTGTTTTTACCGGCCCCCCAGTGCTGCTGTAGCAGTTTTAGAATCATTCAAGGAAAGTCTACACCAGGTAGTGCATAGGTATCCCGGCCATGTAATATTAGTCGGAGGTGACTTCAACCTTAAGAGTATAGATTGGGACCTCGCTAGTTACATTTCAGGCGGTACAGACAAGCAGTCTTGCGAGCTACTTTTGGACACATTCTCCGAAAACTGTCTTGAGCAGTTAAACCGGCAACCCACGCGCAATGGAAATATTTTAGACCCTATAGCCACAAACAGGCCTGACCTTATTAACGATGTCTGTGTAGAGACAGGAATTAGTGATCACGATATCGTCATAGCGTCGATGGTGACCAAAGTTCATAAACCAGTCAAGAAGGCTAGGAGCGTGTTTTTGTTGGGAAAAGCCGACAAGCAAATGTTACGATCGCACTTAGAAAATGAATGGGCATCGTTTAATTCTGGGACTATGGATGTAGAGGAATTGTGGACTAAATTTAAATGCATTGTTAATGAAGGGTTAGAGAAATATGTGCCAGTAAAGACGATTAAGGATGGAAAAAATCCACCGTGGTATAATAATAATGTTAGAAAGCTGCTGAGAAAGCAAAGGCTGTTGCACTCTCGATTCAAAAAAGAACACGCAAATGATGACAGGCAAAAGTTAGTAGAGATTCGTGCGTCTATAAAAAGATCGATGCGTGAAGCATACAATAATTATCACAGCCATACCTTAGCAAAAGATCTTTCCGAGAACCCGAAAAAATTCTGGTCCTATGTAAAATCGATAAGCGGGTCAAAGCCCACTGTCCAGTCACTAGTTGATCATTCCGGGGCAGTAATAGAAGAAAGCAAACGGAAAGCTGAAGTTCTAAATTTAACCTTTAAGAAATCTTTCACGCAGGAGGACCGCACAAATATACCATCATTTGATCAACGTACTAATTCCGAAATGGGGGACATAGCAATAGGTATTTCCGGTGTAGAGAAGCAGCTGAGAGAGTTAAATACGAAAAAGTCTGCTGGTCCGGATGGTATACCAGTTCGGTTTTACAAAGACTTTTCTGCGGCATTGGCCCCCTACTTAGCTTGCATTTATAGCGAATCTTTAATTCAGCGCAAAGTTCCTAGTGATTGGAAAAAAGCGCAGGTGACTCCCGTGTAGAAAGGAAAGAGAACTGACCCATACAATTACAGGCCAATATCGTTGACATCGGTTTCATGTAGAATTTTGGAGCATATTCTCAGTTCGAATATAGTAAATTTCCTTGAAACGGAAAAGCTTCTTTCCATGAATCAGCACGGGTTTAGGAAACATCGTTCATGTGAAACTCAGCTTGCCCTTTTCTCACATGACATCTTGCGAGCCATGGACGAAGGGCAACAGGCGGATTGTGTTTTTCTCGACTTCAAAAAGGCGTTCGATACGGTGCCACACTGCAGACTGCTAACGAAGATACGAGCTTATGGAATAGGTTCACAGATTTGTGACTGGCTGGAAGACTTCCTAAGTAATAGAACGCAGTACGTTGTTCTCGACGGCGAGTGTTCATCAGAGACGAGTGTATCGTCAGGCGTGCCCCAGGGGAGTGTGATAGGACCGCTATTATTTTCTATCTATATAAATGATCTGATGGACAGAGTAAGTTGTAATTTGCGGCTGTTTGCTGATGATGCTGTGGTGTATGGGAGGGTGTCGTCTGTAACTGACTGTAATAGCATACAGGTTGACTTAGACAAAATTTCTAGTTGGTGCGAAGAATGGCAGCTAGCTCTCAATGTAGAAAAATGTAAGGTGATGCGCATGAGTAGAAAAAACAGTCCTATAATGTTCGAATACAGCATCAGTAGTGAGCTTCTTGATGCGGTCGCGTCGTTCAAATATCTAGGCGTAACATTGCAGAGCGATATGAAATGGAACGAGCATGTAAGGACAGTTGTGAGTAAGGCAGACAGCCGACTTCGGTTTATTGGGAGAATTTTGGGAAGATGTACTTCACCTGTAAAGGAGATCGCGTATAAAACGCTTGTACGACCACGTCTTGAGTATTGCTCAAGTATTTGGGACCCGCAGCAGATCGGTTTGAAGGAAGACATAGAGGCGGTTCAGAGGCGAGCAGCTAGATTTGTTACCGGTAGGTTCGACCAATGCGCGAGTGTCACGGAAATGCTCCGGCAACTCAATTGGGGATCGCTGGAAGAAAGACGATGTTCTTTTCGTGAATTTCTGTTAAGTAAATTTAGAGGGCCGGAATTTGAAGCTGAGTGTAGTACGATCTTGCTGCCGCCTACTTACATTTCGCGTAAAGATCACAAAGGCAAGATAAGAGAAATTAGGGCTCGTACGGAGGCATATAGGCATTCTTTTTTTCCTCGTTCAATTTGGGAGTGGAATAGGAAAGTAAATGCCTAGTAGTGGTACAGTGTACCCTCCGCCACGCACCTTACGGTGAATTGCGGAGTATGTATGTAGATGTAGATGTAGATGACCTGGAAGAGCAATTGAACGGAATGGACAGTGTGCTGAAAGGCGCATATAAGATGAACATTAACAAGAGTAAAACTAGGGTAATGGAGTGCAGTGTAAGAAAATCAGGTGATGCTGAAGGAATTAGATTGAGAAACGAAGCAATAAAGGAGGTAGATGAGTTTTGTTACTTGGGCAGTAAAATAACAAATGATGGTCGCAGTACAGATGATATAAAATGCAGAATGGCAATGGGTAGAAAGGCGTTTTTGAAAAAGAGAAATTTGTTAACATCAAATATTGATTTAAGCCTAAGGAAGTCCTTTCTGAAGGCATTTGTATGGAGTGTTGCCTTGTATGGGAGTGAAACATGGACAATAAGCAGTGTGGACAGAAAGAGGATAGAGGCTTTTGAAATATGGTGCTACAGAAGAATGCTGAAGATTAGGTGGGTGGATCGCGTAACTAATGAGGAGGTACTGAACCGAATTGGGGAGAAAAGAAATTTCTGGCATACCTTGACTAAAAGAAGGGATAGATTGGTAGGACACATTCTTAGACATCAAGGAATTGTGAAATTAGCGTTGGAGGGAAGTGTGTGGGGTAAAAATCGCAGAGGGAGACCAAGAGACGCGTATAGTAAGCAGATTCAAGTGGATGTGGGTTGTCGTTCTTATGAGGAGATGAAAAGGCTTGCTCAGGATAGAGTAGGTTGGAGAGCTGCATCAAACCAGTCTCTGGACTGAAGACCACAACAACAACAACACATTCAGACTCTTTCACGAGTATATGTGACGTCCGTTATTTCAGACATTTCCAAAAGAACAGACACCATTATCCTTTGCAGCTAATATCAATTACAATAAAGGTATCAGAGACGTTTTACCTGTTTTCATGGGCATTTAATTAAATGTTCAGCCGCCTACCTGAGTACAATACCCCCAAAGCAGTTACAATGGCTCTGACATCCCTGATTGTCTTTCCTCTCAGTTTCCTGACCAAGTATTATTATCTTTTCTATTATCAGGTAACAAAATCTAATTAATTATAGCGGAAAAATAATATCTACTCACTGAAGGTAGTGTTAAATGCTCTCATTGTTTTGCTCCTAGTTCATGATCAGCCATGACGTATCAGTAACGAAGATCAATTTTCATTTCAATACTAAATAAAAGCAATTTTATTTTCTTTTGATTTATTTATCATGTAAATTACCTTGACTTAACGAGTTCTCTTGACGTAATACGATCCAACTCTCAAAGCATCAAACCGTTGAAAGTAATTCTTCGTGCACAGTCATCGATTTATGCAATAATAACCTTCTTTTTTTCTTGTGGTGTTTCCGCGTAACTTTTTCCCTACTGACTTTCAACTTCGTTCCTGTTGTTTTGATGGGTATAAATGGAAACTGATAATAGCCAGTTCAAGGCGGTGTGTGGAACTGTTAGCCGTGAGGACACTCCAACACGTGGTTGTGTTATGTTGTTATGGTCTTCAGTCAGGAGACTGGTTTGATGCAGCTCTCCAGCCTACTCTATCCTGAGCAAGCCTTTTCATCTCCTCATAAGAATGGCAACCCACACCCACTTGAATCTGCTTACTATACGCGTCTCTTGGTCTCCCTCTGCGATTTGTACCCCACACACTTCCCTCCAATGCTAAATTTACGATTCCTCCATGTCTAAGAATGTGTCCTACCAAGCGATCCCTACTTTTAGTCAGGATGTGCCAAAAATTCCTTTTCTCACCAATTATGTCCAGTACCTCTTCATTAGTTATGCGATCTACTCACCTAATCTTCAGCATTCTTCTGTAGCACCACATTTCAAAAGCCTCTACACGTGGTAGAATCAGGGAATCTTTTCTGAAATATACGGATAGCTACACGGCATTTTATTATTGACTTTTCACTATTGGCAACGTGCAGGGCAATAGCTGCCTGCAGGGACAAGGCCAAAGTGTGGGCTAGAGCAGAAAGGCGGCCCGACCCGCATTAGTAGTGGATGGCCGTCAGCACTGGACAAAGCAGAGGGTGCTTCGTAGGTCCAGGAAAGACAGTGCGGTCGCTAGTGAGAGTTGGTTGCTAAGGCATGGTTCTGGATATGACAGAGGAGAGCGTCTTCTGTGTGGCCAGTGCTAGGCTGGAGCACCTACGACTATATTGTTTATCAGTAACTAATGTGAAAACAGGTCTAGTGGGTTCAGTGGAAAAATTTTGTAATTCGTCGAAGTGAGCGTAGTGAGATTTTATCTGTCACTACTGTTAAATTTCATAGACGTTTGTTATTTTGACGTGAGCGATCTGATTAGAGACTCAGTACACAAAACAACAGGCAACGACCCTATTTTTAATCACTATTACCGCTCTCGGCAGGTTATACTCTTATAATTGGAACTGACTTCACATATTACTTTCAGTACATTAAAAAGCATGTGAAGACAGTTTCAATATTGAGAGCATAGCCTGCCGAAAGAGGCAGTCGTAGAGATTAAGCGTTCTTGTCTGTTGGGTAGTAAGTTTCTAGATCAGATCAGCCCTACGTCCAAATGGCTAACATTTATGAAACCAACAGTGGTGACAAACAAAATCCCACTAGACACACTTCGACGAAATGGAAAATTTTTCTATTGAACGCACTAGACTCCCTTCATAGTAGTAACTAATAATGAAGTAACTAATAACAAAATTAACTAATAAAGAATTAGCGTTCTTGACTGCTGTTCTGTGTAATAAATCTCGGATTTGTTTCACTGCCCTCAAGCACGCAGTATCAGCAGTGTACAAAAACCTAAGTACCAACGAACTATTTTCATTTACTTGTCTGTTCTAATTCTTCGTTGTTTGCTTTTGTATTTATTAGGCCCAATTTTGCATTTTCCAAAATCGTGTAGTTTGATAGCAGTGTATTTTTGTCTACCTTACCGCGATATTCGTTTTCGTTAGTTTGACTTGTATAATACTTAGCTCAGGTTTTTACTTCTGATAGTTTTACTCGCGTTTATTTACTTATCTATTGCAGAGTCCTATAGCACGTCTTTACAATCGTTCGTTACTCTAGGTGCTGTAGTTATGGAAAAGACTGTGACTGCGATGTACGTATGGGATCTGAGTACGTGTCACTTCACTTCCAGCTTTAGGCATTGTTCAGTTGCACAGCTGGGAGCTGCAGTCGATGGACACTGCTGTTGTCGTGGAGAACCAGCAGATGTCCAGCACGTCCAGTGTGCACACCGAACGCTCGCGACTGCGGCCAGAGCTTTTGTCCCTTTGTAAAAATGTCGGCTGAACTCATCTTCGGCTTTAGCCAGCTCGCTGCGGAGGTTCGAGTCCTCCCTGGGGCCTGGGTGTGTGTGTTTGTCCGTAGGTTAGTTTACCTAGGTTTAAGTAGTTGTTAAGCTACGGACTGATGACCACGCAGTTTGGTCCGATAGATTTACAGACATTTGAACATCTGATTTCTTTCGCCAGCTTGCACTATTTACAGAGCATATGTTTCTCGAAAAATAATCCAGTATATTGATTCCTCCGTATATGAGAGAGATTAGGGCTCGCACGGAGTCTTACTGGAGGCTTTGCCGCAAACTATAGCCGACTGGTACAGTAAAAGGAGCAAGTGCCATAATTGCACAATGTCGCATCCGCCACACCTCGTGAGATGACTCACAGATGCCGGCATAGATGTAGATATATCTACATGTACATCTACATAGATACTCTGTAAATCACATTTAAGTGCCTGGCAGAGGATTCATTAACCACTTTCATAACTTTTCTCTACCGTTCCATTCTCTAATAGCGGGCGGAAAGAAAGAACACCTAAATCGTTCCGTTTTCGATCTGATTTCTCTTATTTTATTAGGATGGTTATGTCTCCCTAAGTAGGTGGGTGCTAGCAAAATATTTTCACATTCAGAAGTAAAAGTCGGTGATTGAAACTTCGCAAACAGACCACGCCGCAATGAATAACGACTTTCTTGTAATGATTTCCACCCCAATTCGTGCAACTTTTCCGTGACGCTTTCATCCCCGTGACGTGATAAAACAAAACGAGCTACTCTTCTCTGAACCTTCTCAATGTCTTCTGTCAGTTCTACCTGGTGAGGGTCCTACAGGAGAGGACGCACAAGTGTGATGTAGGCAGTCTCTTTCGTGGAGCTGGTGCATCTTCGAAGCGTCCTGCTAATGAAACATAACCTCTGGTATGCCTTCCCCACAATATTTTCTGTGTTCACTCTCCATTCAAAGTTGTGCGTAATTGTAACTCCTAGGTATTTGGTAGAATATAGGACCTCGGTTGCACAGTGGTAGAGTGCCAGACTACTAATCCAAAGGTCACTGGTTCGATCCGTGACAGGTCATAGGATTTTTATCTGTCACTTTCCACTTCTTTCACCTCTGGCAGTGTTGCTCATGTGAAAAATACCGAGTAGACCGTGGTTCGGAACCCACGTTAGACTATAGGTCCCCCTATAACTGGCTGGGTAAGTCAGTTCGAAGGTCGGAGGAAGGCAACGGCATACCACCTCCAAACAGGACCATACCAATCCTCGGATTGTTGACTGCTTTACCTTTTTTTTAGGACCATAAGGTTTGACTGATTTATCGCGTAATTGAATGTAATGACTTCTTTCGCTAAATATTCAGCATCGGATATCGCAGTCTCGCGTTTCCTCGCACCCGGGAAACAGTGTAATAAATGTCGAAACGATGATAGTAATAACCTAAGTGGTACAGTAGGGGGAGCCCGCGTAGCATGGAAATGACGCGGGCGCGGCATCTGCTGGGGTCACGGCTGGTGCGCCCGTGTGAGGGTCTGGAGATTTAGTGGGCTCGGCCGCTGCTATCGATTTATGCGTCGGTGACGAAGCGTGAACGCCGTTATTAATGCCGGCTCAGCGTGGGGCTGCCCGCAGCGTCGCCATGGCGACATGCACAAGCCTCGCCTCGTGGTGGGGCGGCGCCCATGTCGAGGCTGCCACCGCCGGACTCCGCTACTTCACCTGTGGCGTGACAGAGCAAGAGGAGCCGCCGCGGTGAGACACTGAGGCAGGGCTTAAGCTACTGTCGCATTTCGCTATTCGTGGTCGAAGACTGCAACGAATTGTAAAACAGCATTCGCAAAACTGCGACATGAATTTTCCACGATAGTGTGTGTAAGTGTGTGTAAGCCATTGAACAAGCTGTAAATAAAGCTCGTCTGTTATTTTCGGCTGGGAGGCCCATATAAGCTGTCTGCGACTTGGTGAGCGATCACGAGTGTCCTCACTCCCGTGCCGGCCGCGGTAGCCGAGGGGACTGCGGCGCTCCAGTCACGGTCTGCACGGCCACTACGGTCGGGGTTCGAATCCCCCCCTCGGGCATGGATATTTGTGCCGTCCTAGTTCGTAAGTAGTTCATAAGTAGTTTGTAAGTTTAGGGACTGATGACCCCGTAGTTAAGTCCCTTAAGCTATACAAACATTTGAACTTTTTTTTTTTTTTTTTTTTTTTTTTTTTTTTTTTTGCTCACTTGCGCTACCGTTGGACGTCATTATGCTTCCCAGCGGGCAGTGCCACAAGTTGGTTTTTCCAGAAAGCAAATTCTTTATGGCTTAGGGAAAATTTGCGTAAACTCAAGCATACAGCGGCTCCAAGAGCTTAAATTAAAACCCAGTCCAAATCAGTTCAATTCTTGATAAAGCACCTCCAGAATTTCAGGAAGGGGTGTTCCTCCGGTCTTGGGGGCCTCCAAATACCTCGAAAGAATTTTTTTTTTTTTTTTTTTTTTTTTTTTTTTTTTTTTTTTTTTTTCAGGAGAAGTTACTCATTTATAGCGTATAACTTTGGTATGCCGTTTTTGTGTGAAATAGCTCCACTATTAGTTAAATGAGCGAACCACCTATTTCAAACTGTCGGCACATAATGTTACTGATACTTGTTGCTTCAGGCATACGTTTATTATAGACGGCATTTGGAAATTTATTCTTAGTAGTGCACTTGTGTTTCCTGTACACGTAGATAACTGAACCGGTCATTTTAAGTGTCACTAAATGAATATCACCATCGTTCGATAGTTCTGATACCAAATTCATATTTCTTACGATGTTATGAAATTATCGAATACTGGCTGTCAGTAATTAAAATATGCTCATGCCGGTAATATCGGCAGAGCCCTAGCTGATGGATGGATGTGTTTTACACTATCAGACTTGACTCAAGAGGTTTAACAAGACGTTGCTTGCGAAATCCAGCTGGGATGATTTCATTCTTCCCGTCCACAGCAGTTATCTTTCCATGTTCCGCTCTTTTTCCTGCTGATCAGAGGGGGCAGGTAATTCGTATTTCCCACTTCGTTTTCCTTCTTTTGTAAATTTTAGTACGCAAGAAAAGTGGTCTCTGTACCAAGTTTTAAATAATTAATCAGCTCTCCCCTAATTAAAAATCAAAGCCGTAAAATTTTTCATTGCTGGAGTTTTTATATATAGTTAGTCTTTTTGTAGCATTTCTACTTCCAGTATACATCACAAGTTAACATACGATTTTACCTTGATGTAACTCTTCAGTGTTCCTTTAGAGATTTGCGCAAACGCAGCTGAGAAAAGAATGTTCCGTCCGACACTTACCTGAAACAGAAAAAAGAAAATTATATTATTAACAATGCAAAATTAATATCTTATAATAAAACATTAATTATACATAGTCTATTAATAGAATAGTGCATACCCACAGTAGTGAAAAACTTAAATAGAGGCAAATATTTATTCACAACCAATACAAAATGCACTTTTTACTATCCTGCAAAGTAGTCAACAGCGCCTTCGATGTGGAAGGCGTAGCATACCGTTAGCAGAGCCTGTTCTGTTGATGGTGCGAATAGAGCGGTCTTTTGCCTATCGAATCTCTGGAACAGTTCTGAAGCGAATGTCACAAACTGGTTCCTTCATATTCGGAATGAAATAAGTCACAAGGACTACCTCCAGGGAGTATGGTGGATGGTACAGTACTTCCCAGCCCCAGCGACCAAACAGAGCAGCCACAGTTCGCGCTGTATGCGCCCGGGCATTGTAGTGCAAAGTGATAGGTGAGTTGTGCAGAAAGTGTTGCCGCTTCTTTCGCAAAAATAGTCGCAAATGATGCTACAAAAAAGTAATATTGTGTATTGACTGTCTGTCGTGGAGGAACGTATTGCGTTCCCCGCATGACTCTTGATGACCTTGATGACAATCTCGTGCTGTACGACCTCTGTCACATTCAATCTTGATCCAACTCCATTATTCCTGTTTCGAAATCACAGTAATACCGTTACTTTATACCGCTCGCTCACAAGTGACAAGAGTTTCTTTCGATTGTGCCGGCCGCGGTGGCCGAGGGGACTGAGGCGCTCCAGTCACGGTCTGCACGGCCACTACGGTCGGGGGTTCGAATCCCCCCTCGGGCATGGATATTTGTGACGTCCTTAGTATTAAGTAGTTCATAGGTAGTTTGTAAGTTTACGGACTGATGGCCCCGTAGTCGAGTCCCATAAGCTATACAAACATTCGAACATTCTTTCGATTGTGCGCACGTCGGTGAAGTGGGACGGGCAAGCTCATTTGCTCGGAGGTAAGGTTGGTATGTCAAATGTCAACAACGTGTGCTATCAGCGACAGTAGTAGATTCCATTGCATAGCGGGGAAGGCTTTGGCAGTGTTTTATTGCGATCAGAAAGCTATTTATCTATATATCTTAATGAGAATGTCTGTTCGGTGTACGCTTATCACGTCCGAACGACAAGACGCAAAGACTTAAATATTTGTACAGTTGATATTAAAAAAAAGGAGATGGACAGAGAGAGAAGGGATAGGAGAAGTACTAACTCAAGGTAGGAATATCAAATGTTCAAATGTTTGTATAGTCTATGGGACTTAACTACGGGGTCATCAGTCCCTAAACTTACAAACTACTTATGAACTACTTACGAACTAGGACGGCACAAATATCCCTGCCCGAGGGGGGATTCGAACCCCCGACCGTAGTGGCCGTGCAGACCGTGACTGGAGCGCCTCAGTCTCCTCGGCCACCGCGGCCAGCAAGGCAGGAATAAATAAATACCCGGGCAACGCCGGGTTTTCAACTAGTATATATATATATATATATATATATATATATATACAATGAAGCATGAAACAACTCAACATAAGTCGTTTTTGATCTTGCTATCAGTATGAATCTAGAACTAAAGAATTTACGACATTAACTCCTAAAGGGCATGGAACTTGACGTATTCCCATGCCAACTCGCAGTTAATGTCATAATGTCTATATTGATAATAACAGACAGCACATATATACGACTAATTTACAATCAGTTGATGACGGCTGAAGACTCTTTCTTCAATGTGGATGCAAAGCAGGCCCTAACTAACGGGAATCGACGACTTGCCGCGACTGCTGGGTGAAGGCACACGGGGACACTACGCCAGTACAGTGTAGACAAAGTTGATGATTTTCATCTGGCGGGATGAGAGCTGGGTAAGTCCTCGTGGCCGCGGTGATTGCTGTGTCCCCAGTGGCGGAGTGGTCAGCGGGACTGCCTAGTAAGCAGAATCCCGGCTGGACAAAAATTTTCAAATTTCTCAATTCAAATGTTAAAATGTTTGTAAGATTATGGGACCAAACTGCAGTGGCCATCGGTCCCTAAACTTACAAACTCCTTAAACTAACTTATCCTAAGAACAAAGTACACACACCCATGCCCAATGGAGGACTCGAACGTACGAGCCGAACGGCCGCGTCAATTTTCTAGACTGAATTATTTCAGTGCCCACTCGCAAGTTATGTCTGTCTGTATATGATGAAATTACATTCCGAAGTCTCAGTAGTCACCTGAAAGTTGGAATTGCCCCTGTATCTACATCTTCATCTACATCTACGTAAATACTCTGCAAGTCACATTGAAGTGCATGGCAGAGGGTTCATCGAACCGCCTTTATTATCATACAATGTAAACTTTCACGGCCGGCGTTGTCTTCAGGTAAAATTTCCGGGCTGATGGTCCGTGGTCCAGATGTAAAACTACCTCCCGACGTTTCGTCTCCAACTGCGGGAGACATCTTCAAGGGTCTTCCGGCTACTGCCACTGTGGGCCGAGGGGCTCTCGGATTTATAGAGGGCATAGAGGGCGCCACTATACGTCCGACTTGGAGGATGAATTAAATCACTTCAAGAAAAATGGATATGGTGCCAAGGAAATTGATCGAGCTCTCCATCAAAGAAGAGAAGAATCCAGAAGTTCTGAGCAACAACTACAACAATCTGGAAAAGTTTTTCTGCCGTACATTAGCAGGATTACCGATCGAATCGGGAAAGTATTGGCCAAACATGGCGTCGAAACCATCTACAGACCCACAAAAAAGATCAAAGAATATTTGACATCACCAAAAGATGCACGTCACCCCCTAGCAACACCTGGGGTTTATAAAATTCCTTGCAGCTGTGGTAAAGTATATCTTGGTACAACAAAAAGAAGCGTCAACACTCGCATATCTGAACATAAAAGGAACTGTCGTCTGGGCCACATGGAAAAATCGGCAGTGGATGAACATATTTTTCAAAAAGGAAATCATGAAATAAAATTTGACGAGACGAGCGTTTTGGCTAGGACACCTCAGTACCATGCACGCCTGTATAGAGAAGCAATAGAGATCCACAAACACCAGAATAATTTTAATAGGAAAGAAGAAGGTCTGAAGTGAAATAAAATATGGATGTCGACACTGCACCAGCAAAACGACAATCGATTATTTTTAATCGAGAATGACGACGTCATCCAGAGATAGTTACAAAGTCAGCATCACGTGACATATGGTGGCGCCCTCTATGCCCTCTATAAATGCGAGAGCCCCTAGGCCCACAGTGGCAGTAGCCGGAAGACCCTTGAAGATGTCTCCCGCAGTTGGAGACGAAACGTCGGGAGGTAGTTTTACATCTGGACCACGGCCCATCAGCCCAGAAATTTTACCTGAAGACGCCTTTATTATGTTTCTCTACAGTTCCATTCTCTAATAGCTAGCAGATGAAAGAAATATCTAAATCTTTCCGTTTTTTATCTGATTTATCTTATTTTATTTTGATGATCATATGTTCCAATGTTCGTTGTGGGCAGAGAAAGATGGTGAAAGAAATTTCGCAAATCGATCTCGTTGCAACAAATAACGACTTTGTTTTAACTAAACTTTGTTTTAACCTAAACTCATGCATCTTTTCCGTGGCGCTATCTCCCCTATATCGTGATAACACAATACGAGCCGCCCTTCTCTTACTTTCTCTGTCAGTCTCACTTGGTGGGGATCCCACAATGCGTAACAATACTCTAAAGTAGGATGCACAAGTGTAGTGTAGGCAGTTTCTTTAGTAGAAGTGTTGCAGCTACTAAGTGTTCTGCCAACGAAACGTAGTTTTTGGTTCGATTTCCCTACAATATTTCCTATGTTTTCTTTCCAATTTCATTTGTTTGTATTTGTTACTCCTAGGTGTTTAGTTGAATTTACGGCCTGTAGTATACCGTTAGCCTATACGTGTGCTCCGTCTGCTGTATGACGTTTGTGATACGTCGCCATAGTGACTACACTTTCATAGTGCAACCATAAAGGACGGGCTCCTGAACGATTTAAATGAAACAATAAAGTCTCGCCGTTTGTCGAGTCCAGAATCAACCAACCTGGAGGTGGCAAGAAGCTATTCCTGTTTTGTTTTTCGTGGTCTATGAGAGGTAAGGGGAGAATTTCGAAAATATCAAAATGTTTCAAAATGTGATTGCACATTTGTAAAGAGCATTAGCAACCATGGAAATTAGTTTCAATATTTTTATTATATGTACTACTGTTTAGACAATGATGATGACGATTCCGTGTGGCATTTTAGGTCTGAGGCTCCAAGTGGGATCGTGTTCAGTCTGCGTGGTGCAAGTCTTTATGTGATGCCACTTGGGCGACTTGCGCGTCGATGATGATGAAAATGATGAGAAGGACAACATAACACTCAGTCCCTTAGTGGACAAAATTCCCCACCCTACAAGGAATCGAACCCGGACCACCTGCGTGGCAACCCACCACGCTATCGACTTATTTTTTTCCGATTGATCGGCCCTTTGCGGACGTTGGTTCGTTTTATTTGAGGTTGATGGTTGCGTCATTGACTCTGCTTTTTTTGTTACAGGTAGCGGAATGCTCCCTGGCCATACGAGCTGAGCTAACGCGCCGGCGTACACTAGTCTACGGCGCAAACGCTTAGAGAATATGTACAATGAGCGTTAACAGCCGTTTTTTCTTTGGGAACTGTATGAGCACGTATAAAAAATACGTGACTCCTTTTTTTGTGGGTGTGGAAGGATAGCACAGTGGTAGAGTGTTAGACTATGAATCAGAAGGTCGTGAATTCGATTCCTGCCAGGTATTAGGATTTTTATCTGTTACTTTCCACATCTTTCACCTCTGGTAATGCTGCTGATGTGAAATATATCGCCGCGGTGGAGTAGCCGAGGGGTCTAGGGCGCCTCGCTGCGGAACGCACGGTTGCTCGCCCTCGGAGTGTCGAGTCCTTCCTGAGGCTTGGGTATGTGTGTTGTCCTTAGGTTAGTTTAAGTAGTTTTGTAGGCTACGGACTGATGACCACGCAGTTTCGTCCGATATATTTACTAGTATCTGATTTTTTTTTAATGTCGAGAAACACCGTGATACGGAATCCACGTTTAACTGTAGGTCCCCCTATAACTGGCTGGGTAAGTCAGTTCGAAGGACGGAGGAAGTCAACGGCATACCACCTCCAAACAGGACCATGTCTAGTAAAACACTGTTGTGTTCAAACTATCTTTGGATTGTTGACTGCTTTACCTTATTTTTAGGTAGACCAAAATGTATTCTAAGTGCATCGGAATTGACGAGTGTCACTGACACGTTTCACATCATTACGAATTGTATATATGATCTATGGAATAAGTATTAATCTAATATAATCTCTAATCTCATCTAATCTTATTTGACGTTGTCAACGCTTTCACGGAGAAAGGGTAGGCAGTCCTCTGGGAGACGGGTTCCGGTTCTGGCTGGGGCGGTGGTGCGGCGGCAGCAGCCGATAAGCCATCGGCCGTAACCGCGGAAACAACAGGTCGCCGCCGGCCCGCCTTTGTCCAGGCCGTAATTCAATATTAACTCCGGCGTCTCTATCGCGCTGCCCGTAACAAGGTGCGCGGCGGAGGGTACATATCATTTGGCTGGCGGCCGGCAGGGGCAGGCGCGTCAACAGGCTAGCGTTACAAACAGGCCGTTACCGTTCCCCCCGTATCGCGATGCAGCCAGCATTAGCTGCCGGCGTCAAGTGCCCGGCACAATAAACGCGGCCCATTCTGCGGCTCTGGTAGCGCCTTCTGCGTGTACAGCCTCGCCCTGCACGCTCTAGGTCAGAATCATCCACAATAAAAACTACCACTAGCGTCGTAATGTCGGCGAAGGAGGCGACCAAGGCCCGGCCATGCCTTCAGTTAAAAGACGATTACAGCATTCGTACGAACAGGTATCTTGTTCTATGAAATTTGTTAAAAAAATTCGGAACTTTGTCTACATAATTTTTCTTTCACTTATTGTGCTTACCCCTCCATCAAAATAGTCTCCTTCACAACTGATACATCGTTTCCTGAGCCGTTTAGACTTTCGGAAAGCAGTCTTGGCACAACTCAGGATAGATAGCCTGAAGCACTTCTTTTTTTTATTTTCTTTTATTTCGGTCTGTTGTTGAAAATCTTCCTCCTTTCAACGGGTTTCGGAGAAAAAAAATACCGCATGGACTAGGTCGTTTCCACTTGCGCGGTCCAAAGCGCTTCATAGATTGTGAGGCGAAGATCTTTCTGACCTCATGAGCCGTCGGACGAACTAACGGGAACGCGATACAGTACAAGGTATTTGGTCAGGAATTCTTCTGCAACCCGTTGGGCAGTCAGTCTTCGATTGGCATGCACTGTTTTCGATGACGTTCATGACTTGAGCGTTGTCGGTACGAGGAGTGTTCAAATGAAAAGGTACGAAACAACACTATAGCTTTAGTTGAAGTCTTTATTCAAACGTGATGACCATAAGCTTGAGCACAACTATCCCACTGTTTAATGAGACGAAGGATTTTCTGTTCTCAGAATTCACTTGGCTGTGAAGCTTGGAGTCGGGCATTGGTCATCTGCTGTGACCTTCCGTTCGTCGTTCGAGTTTAAGCGCTTCTGCTTGATATATATGCGGACCAAACAGATGGTGGTCACAAGGCGACATGTCCGGCCTGGAGGGCGAATGCTCAAGCTGCACACACTTGAACTTGGCCAGTATACTTTGTGTGACTCAGGAGACACATGGACGAGCGATATCACTCCCTCCGTGAGCGGGCCTGGTCGTTTATTCTTGATGGACTTGCGTAGCTTGAGGAAATCGACGAGTCTCGAATCTCTAACGTCACCTTGCCTGCTGAGGGCACAGCTCAGAATTTTTAGGGGGAGGTGATGACGCATGTGTAGCTTCAATAAATGTCGCAATACGTTATCCCAAAACGGCATATTCATATTTGAACCGGTTTGGTTGTTAAGACGTTTTGTCACATTTTAGTTTGAACAGCATTTAGTATTAGTTAGTTCATAAGTAGTTTGTAAGTTTAGGGACTGATGACCCCGTAGTTAAGTCCCATAAGATTTAAAAACAGTTATAGAACTTTATAGCAAGTGTCATCTATAACTTTTTCTGGTCATTTTAAACCACGTGAACCATTCGTAACACTGCGTACAGGCTAAGTACTCATCACAGTAGACTTACTATATCATTGGTGTGTCTCCGTATTGAGTTTAACGCAAAATTTAATGCAGACCCGTTGTTCCTCTAACTCTGCCACCTTAAAATTCGCAAACTGTGCGACGCAACGTTCTACTGAAGCACTGAATAGTAACTAACATACATACAATAATGAATCTTCGGGCAATTACACAATCGCAAGAGTGTGTTCCAATCCTATATTGTTCCGGAATTTTTTGATCAGACCTCGTATTCTTCCATGAGAGAAAAAAAGGGACCCCGGTTATCACATCACAGACATCACACGTTGTCTTTCGACCGCCATATCATCCTGTCAGTAGTTCATTTGTTTGTAATTCTATGGGACGACACTACTGAGATAATCAGTCCCTAGACTTACAAATTACTTAAACTAAGTTAAACTCACTTACACTGAGGATCCCAAAACCAGAGGGAGGATTCGAAGCCCCGATGCAGGAGGCAGTGCGAACCATAACATGGCACTCCAGGCCACACAGCTATTACCACAGGGCACTGTGCCAGTGGTATCAACGGGTCTGTTATTGGGGACCATATGGTCGGACACCCCACCTTCGGCAGTTGTCGTCGTTCAGATCTTGAAACCGCTCCAATCAGATAACACAAAGGTGTCGTCGCGATGGGAATTTAACTGGAGCGAGAGGAGTCTGGTGACGTGGAGGAGTTGGTCGTCGGAGGTGAAGGAAAGGCCAAGGCTATATTGGGTGTCGGGGAGAAGATGATGAAGACGGAGAGGTTGGTGGATGCCTTGGGAGAGGATGGTTTAGAAGACATTGCTGAACATTGGGGTAAGGCAGATGGGCCGGTTGGAGGAAGTGGCACTGGGAAGTTTGTTCGGTTTTAGGAACTTGACACGGGACGTTTTCTACAGGCTGGGTTAGAAGTCAGTGAAAAGGATGGTGTTATAGAGAATAGCCTGGGTGGTGAGGAAGGGGAGAGTGTATTTCCTTGAGGTGGCGGTAAGTGATGCAAGCATGGCCAGGAGTTGTGGTGTGTTTAGTGTGTAGTGTTAATTGTAGATGTTGTGCAGTGATGGGGGTGTTAAGGTTGGAGTCGGGCATTGGTCCAGATACTGGAAGGCGAGAGCCAGGGGTGGAGTGAAGACGATGGAGAAAATGTTGGAGAGGAAGGAGGCGAAATGTCTATTGCATTCCAAGTCTACAGTCCCTCTCCAGTGCTCCTACCTAGCCAGCGTTACATCTCGGAAGTGCTGGAGCCTGGTGTTCTTGGGTCTTGCCGACGGTCACATTGTAACAGGATAATCCACCACCAGACGTAGCAAATGTATTTAGAGAGAAAATTGAGCCACAAAGCCACTGACGGGAGACAGACGCTAGAGATCTGAGAGGTGGGTGTCAGTAACAGTTCTCCGCTCAAGAGCAGCAAAATGCGCGCGACACCTCTCCACCCCACCCCACCACAGCCAGCGCCTTCTCGGTGTTGCTGAAGAGAAAGGATTTCAGAAGACTCGTAAAACAGAAAGGAACAGGTAGTGGCTTTGTTTAAACAGCAAGTGATGTCTAACACTGGCCAATGCCACACAAAGATTTGCTGATTCCAGTAGAGAACGATACGGCAACATAGAATTTGAAGGTAAAATTAATAATAAGGCCCTTTTCGGGTCTCAAATGAGAACACAGCAGTGAAAACCAGACTGTCATATACTCACGAAAAGACACTGAAAGTAATACTGTGATGAAGCAGAGGACTTCATGCGAGGGGGCCTAAGAATTGGCGCTCTATCGAAAATAATTTCTCTAGTAGGCTTTGTTCTATGACTGCGTCTTCGAGATATATCTTCGTTTATGGTCACTCACGATTACAGAGACATAAAAATTCAGATATATCTTTGATGCACTGATGATGAAGCGTACCTCCCACACCTTATAACCTATTCCTAATGCTGCCAGGAACAGATTTTTTTATATTTTCTAATAATTATAGATGTTCACATGAAAGTTGAGAATAAATTAACTGAAAATTTACCAAATTACACTTCCTGTATTATCGTGAAAGAGAATTAATTAAGTTTGGTACAAGAATATTTATTCAGCTTGTGTTGAATAAATGCAGCCCTCCAGGTTGCGCTCACCACAGTACCGCCGGACACTTGTAATGCCATCACTGTAGGTCCCGATGAAGCGGAACTCGTCTGGAAAGATTACATTTTGCCACTCATCACCCCAGTAACGGTGTTCACGTGCCCATTGCACTTGAAGGGGCGTGTGGTTTCTGCATAATGGAAGCGGAAATTACGTCCGTACCAGTCCGATCTGTAGCATTCAGCGACGAATAGTTAATGCAGACCAGTTCACACCTGTTGCAGTCCTCCAGCGACGAGTCAACACTGTATATCTACATCTACATCCATATTCCGCAAGCTACCTGACGGTGCGTGACGGAGGGTACCTTGAGTACCACCATCGGTTCTCCCTCCTATTCCAGTCTCGTTCGCGGAAAGAAAGATTGTCGGTATGCCACTGTGTGGGCTCTGATCTCTCTAATTTTATCCTCACGATCTCTTCGCTAGATATACGTAGGAGGGAGCAATATATTGCTTGACTCCTCGGTAAAGCTACGTTCTTGAAATTTCGACAAAAGACCGCACCGAGCTGCAGAACGTCTCTCTTGCAGAGTCTTCCACTGGAGTTTATCGATCATCTCCGTAACGCTTTCTCGATTACTAAATGATCCTGTAACGAAGCGCACTGCTCTGTTGGATATTCTCTATCTCCTCTATCAACCCCACCTGGTACGGATCCCACACCAGTGAGCAGTACTCACGCAGTGGGCGAACAAGTGCACCTGCTTCCAGTTGCTGACCTGCTATAGTGTAGCTAAATGATGAAGGATCTTTCTTTGTATTTGTTCGTTGCACATTACACTTGTCTACAGTGAGATTCAATTGCTATTCCCTGCACAAAGCGTTAATTCGTTGCCGATCCCCCTGGATTTCAATACAAAGCATCATCCGCAAAAGGCCTCAGAGAACTTCCGATGTTTCCCACCAGGTCATTTATATATATTGTTAATAGCAACGGTCCCACGACACTCCCCTGTGGTACAACTGAGATCACTCTTACTTCGGAAGACTTCTCTCCTTTGGGAATGACATGCTGCTTTCTTTTATCTGGGAACTCCTCAATACAGTCACACAATTGGCCCAATAGACCACATACTCTTACTTTTTTCATTAAACGACTGTGCGGAAGTGTATCAAACGCCTTTCGGACAAGATGACGGCAATCCCGTGCTGTGGTCATGTTCCGTGGTCCAGTTCCCGCTCGTCACGTCGTACGACCTTCCACTATCCACTGCTTCCACACACGCATCACTGACGTAGCAGCATGCCCTGTGCGGGCCGAAATGTCACAGCCGATAACTCCGTTTCCCGGAGAACGATCATTCTGCTCCGTTGTAACTCGCTCACATGCTGATTATGGTTTCCTTTGATGTCGACGATGCATCCTGACACTCACTGTATTGATTCCACCTTGTGCACCAGCTCTGAACCGGCCAAGCCCCTACCACGCGGTAGCGGAGAAGCGAGGCAACTGTCCCCCAATTGAAGCGGCTGATCGCCGACATTTGCAGGGATGAATCCTAGTACTGGGGCTGTGATTTGAAGTATACGAGAAACAATAAGAGCAAACGGAAGCACAAAATAAACGCATGTATGTTAAAAAATACTGTGTATTGGATTCTGTTTAAAAAGTATTCTTAAATGAACGATTTTTTATTTATTTTAATTTCCGAAATACGTCTGCATAGAAACACGAAATTTAATAATGTGTGGCTCTTTTCTGACAAGGTGGAGCGATTTTTAATCGAGTTATTTGAATAATAAGATTGCATGAAACATGTAGAGTAGCAGAGTGTGCGATTATTATTTAATTCACGTAATTTTTTGTCAGGTCCTGTTTACTTCTTGCCTACTACTCTGTACGTTCTTCACGCTTGTTTTTCTATAGCACAATTTTCTCTACATTCCTTTCCATATTACACAGAATTTTTCTTTCAACTTGCTCGAATGTGGATATGAATAATTATGACAACCCACACAACTTTAAACGGGCATTTCATTCGAACTCTACTTTTTAACAGAGATAGTACCTCTTAAAGTGGTTGAGTATGCAACGTTCGATCAAATATTTGAACTTTTACGAAGTATTATCACCACCTGTTAAAGTGTCTAAAAGCAATTATCGACCTACCTCTGCATGATATATGTATATATGATCAAAAATCTAAACACCTCTCATATGCCTACTTCTTCATTCATCTCAACTTAGTACATTAACCCTGTTAGTGTTATTAGTAATTTTTATGCAAATAGAATATAAGTACCTGACATGCAACACAGTACTTTTGTCAGTTTTTGTCTGTACTCTAACACTACAGCTTCTCCCAATATAGTTTGCAATTTTTATAGCAGACAGTTCATTAGACATAAGATGCAAATATAGACATTCGGTTATGCTATAGAACAATCTGCTATCACCTACTTTTAGCATTTGCATTAATTGGGTTTGCAAACAAATTGTTACTTTGTGGTTTAACGTACAATTTAGAGACATTACATATTAGTTTGTCACAACCAAGATGTAGTTTCACTTCCACAACACCTTGTAACAACCTATTTTAGGTATTTTGACAATTGCCCATTAATACCCTTTACCATTATCAACATTTGTCTCTTAATAAAAATGGTGAAAAGCAAAAACTGTTACAATTAAAAGCAGTACAGGGTAGAACCATGTTTACGCACTGTTTCCCTTCAAATGACGGTTTTTACCTCGTTCAGTGTGGGGCGCGACACTAGCGCCAGCAAGCGGCCTACTTTTTTTTTTTTTTAGTAAGTCTATGTAACCGACTACACTAGGCGCAAAACCAACATCGCCTGGAAGACAAGGGCAAGACAGGCCGCGGCGCGCACATCATGTCACGTAAGTAAGGTTGTCCTGAGCCGGCGCGATCGCTACCCGAGTGGCTGGTTACTATGACGCAGTGGGCTTATCCAACACCACATAGGAGACAAGGCCTCTCAACTGGCCGTGCCTACGTCACACCTAAAGGCCGGCTGGCCTCTGGGGCACGCCCATCGCCGCGTAATTGCCGGCCAGCCAGTCAGCGTTTGTGGTCTTTAGGTGTGACGTAGGAAAAGCGACTTGTGAGGCCTTGTCTTCTAGGTGGTGTTGGCTGTGCCCCAGCGGCCGGCAAATCAGCTAGCGATCGCGCCGGCTCAGCTTTACCTCGTGACACGACGTGCGCGCCGAGGCCTTTCTCATTGGCCTCGCAACTGGCCGTACTTACGTCACACTGAGAAGCCGCGGCCGCCAGCTGACTGGCTGGCCGCTGGGGCAGACCCACCGCCGCGTAGCGGCCGGCCAGTCAGCTAGCACTCGCGGCCTTTAGGTGTGACATAGGCAAGGCCAGTTGTGAGGCCTCGTCTTCTAGGTGGTGTCGGCAAAACCCAGCCTGTCGGACCGAAACGAGAGGGCCCGCTGCAAAACGTATTACTTACTGCTTGCACACACTTCGCCACATCCACCAAGCGTGGCGGTATTCGGATTATTTTTTCTCGGTGTTGCACTTTTCATGCATGGTGTTGTATAATGCGTCGGTTAGAACGCGTCGTTGGCAGCAGTGTCGGCTGCGTCGGTGACTGGCTGGCGCCTCGCCGTGTCGCGGCCATTAGCGACCCCGGCGGCAGTCAGCACTCATTATCTGCCGCGAGACGGCGGCGCCGGCGCGGGACGTCGAGGGCGAGGGAGCGCGGCGCTCCGTGGCGCGGCGTGCCGGGGGCGAGATAAAATGCTGGCGCGCTGACGGGGATGGATGGCCCTCCAGCAGGCCGTAATCGAATGCTGCCGGCCGCCCTTTCTGCGTCTCTAATACGCCCCGCCACCGACTGTTGCCTGTAAACGCCCCCCCCCCCCCCAGCCCGGGGCAGTCAGCATTCAGCGGGGTCTGAGCCCAGCCGCAGCCACGCTGCTGCACAGGCGCAGAAGGCCGCCGCGCTCTTCTCTGACGTCACACAGAGCAGCTCGCGATCGCGTAGGTGAGTAGTTGGCCGTTAGGGCACAAGCGTCTTAGCCCCGATCATGTAACACTAGCTGAAAACCCGGCGTTGACCGGGTATTTATCTATTTATTCCTGCCTTGAGTTAGTACTTCTCCTATCCCTTCTCTCCCTCCCTCTCACTCTCACTCACTCTCTCTCTCTCTCTCTCTCTCTCTCTCTCTCTCTCTGTCTGTCTGTCTGTCTGTCAATCTCTTTTTTTTATTCTAAAAGCATGTTATATTTATGGGAGAATATACGGCTGTCTTGTATGATGTACAAAATTGTTGTTGTTGTGGTCTTCAGTCCGGAGACTGGTTTGATGCAGCTCTCCACAATACCCTATCCTTAGCAAGCCTCTTCAACTCCACATAAGAACGGCAACCTACATCTGTCTGAATCTGCTAACTGTATCCATCTCTCGGTCGTCCTCTGCGGTTTTTACCCCGCACACTTACCTACAACGCTAATTTCATGATTCCTTGATGTCTAAGAATGTCTCCTACCAATCGATCCCTTCTTTTAGTCAAGGTATGCCAGAAATTCCTTTTCTCCCCGATTCTCTTCAGTACCTCCTCATTAGTTACGCGATCCACCCAAATAATCTTCAGCATTCTTCTGTAGCACCACATTTCCAAAGCCTCAATCCTCTTCCTGTCCGTACTGTTTATCGTCCATGTTTCAATCTCATACAAGCCAACACTCCATACAAATGCCTTCAGAAAGGACTTCCTTAGGCTTAAATCAATATTCGATGTTAACAAATTTCTCTTTTTCAAGAAGGCTTTTCTACCCATTGCCATTCTGCATTTTATATCCTCTGTACTGCGACCATCATTTGTTATTTTACTGCCCAAGTAACAAAACCAATCTACCTCCTTTATTGTTTCGTTACATAATCTAATCCCTTCAGCATCACTGAACTCCATTACCCTAGTTTTGCTCTTGTTAATGTTCATCTTATATGCACCTTTCAGCACACTGTCCATTCCGTGCAGCTGCTCTTCCAGGTCCTTTGCTGTCTCTGACAGAATTACAATGTCATCGGCAAAACGCAATATTTTTATTCCTTCTCCAAATTTCTCCTTGCTTTCCTTTATAGCTTGCTCAGTGTACAAATTGAATATCATTGTAGAAAGGCTGCAACCTTGCTTTACTCCCTTTCCAACCACTGCATCCCTTTCATGCCCTTCAACTATGACAACCGCTGTCTGGTTTTTGTGCAAGTTGTAAATAACGTTACGCTCCCTATATTTTACTCCTGCTTACTTCAGAACTTGAAAGAGTTTATTGCAATCACTACTGTACCAAATTATAAGTGCAGTATCCAAACAAAGAAACATAGTAATCAAAATGAAAAAGACATATGAAATTCGTACGATCTTATATTTATTGAGTTATATGTTGTACAACTGTATAATTTTTCAGTTATATATTCATTTGTATAAGTGCAATGTGTGTGTAAAATCTGTTGCGAATATAATTAGTAATAAAGAAATAATAGATTAAAACGTGGTGCGTGATGGGGCGGTTTTTCATGAAGGTTACTGTTTATGTCATCATATCTAATGAACTAAGTGTATTACTCTGATATATTTCCTAAGGTACATTCAGCTATATGTGTGTATACTGTCTGTAAAATTTCCTGCGGCTACAATTTGTAGTGTAGAAATTATATTTCGTAACGTCATACCGAATGCCATAGGTTTAGTGCCTGCACAGCGGAAAAGTATTAAGTGAGAAACTTTATTCCTTTCATCATTTTATTGTCGTTATCTGCGAGAAAATTATAAGAAAGGTTTGAAATTATCTTTAAAGTTTGTTGCACGTCGCTGAGTACTCTCAATCTCATACAGTGTATGAATAAAGTCTCGTCACAGTTTTTTGCGATTCCTATTGTTTATGACGTCATTATCTCCTCAACCATGTGTCGTATGTGATTCTTACCCCTGCAGGAACTCTTACCTGACGGTGAGGATTATGTCTATCGAATTTAGTTGAAATCAATCCGGTGGTTTAGGAAAAATGTGCAGTATTGTCGCCTGATGTGGCAGCTTTTCTCGCATCTCATTGTTTATGACGTCATATTGCGGGACTGTGTGTCGTACATTGATAAATTTTCGAACGTACGTTCAGTGGTATGTGTGTATACTGTCTCTAACATTTCTCATGAATACAATTAATCGTGTACGAGTAATTAATTGTAACGTCATGCCAAATGCCGCAATTTTACAGCATGAACGCCGAAAAAGTAGTAAGCGACAACGTTTTTTCCTTTCATAATTTTTCTGGGGTTGTCAGCGAGAAAAGGTGTCCTAAAGGTTCGTGTAGTTAATGTTCCCAATGATGAACAATGCACCATGACACCGGGTGAAGACTGTTCACGGTTGGTTTGAAGAATGGGCAGCCGACGACTTCGCCACCCAACCGCCCGACATGGGTCGAGTCAAACATTTAAGAGGCCTAATAAAGGAGCTAGGTGGTGTGCAAAATTCTGCACCGGCAATAGTTTTGCAATTATGTGCGGCCATAGAGGCAGCGAGGCTGAAGTCTTCCACAGTAGTTACACCGACTGTTTGAGCCCAAGACACTAGGAGCTGCTGCATTTCTCCCGATATTAGGAGATATCCCATGACTTTTCTCACCCAGTGTAATTCGACTGCCAGTGGGAGTCACGCTCATAACTTGCCTCGATTTTGAAGTCATACTTTGCAAAACAAAATTTAGCTCACTGTTGCGAGAAGCCATCATCGATGTGAAAGTTTCGCAGTGTCCTGATGTTACGTTGTTTACTGGAAGGTTTTATTGACGATCTTACTTTCCCTTAGAAATGAAACAGCGTTCTGAGACTTTGTCATATAATTACATTACTCTGCTTTCTGCACAAGCAAAGGTGTCGACTTCTGAGGGGTTGGACGGCAGTGCCTCATCATTCCAGAATCACACTTGTCATCTTTTATTTTATCTATCATTTTTTGTCGTTTACGTTTAAACGCGTGTTCCACTAGTACACGTTAAAAGAATTTGACAGTTTAGCTCTACTACTGCGAGTTCTGACTGAAAGAACTTGAGGTACTTGAACAGAGCTGCATCCTCTCCTACCCTACGCCACTGTGTACCAGCAACGTGCTTGCGACAGCCGCTGAGGAACTCGATGGCTTAATTTGTTGCTGTCACGCGGGGAAGTGAGAAACAATGGCGCCTGTGGTCTAGCGACGCAGAGATCGGTAGCTGCAGCGTCAGCAAAAAAGGCGGGCTTTCGCAGGGGACCGCCAGTCTGCACAAGACAGCGCAGTGTTCTGTTGTCGGCGCTAATTGCATGTTTTATTCATGGCGGGGGAAAGAACGGCCCGAAGCTGGCTCAAGCAGCGCAGGTCGTGGGGTCGCGCCGTGGCCCGATTCTGCGGCAGATGCGCCCCTCCACTGCGTGCGGTCGCGCCAGTTTCGCTCCACGGCTTTTAATAACCAACTGAGAATTTCGGACACGTCCGACAAAACAGACGACGCTGTGAGATGCCACAGCTACTCTAAATATAGATTTAGTTGGGCTGGTTTTGTCTCAACTGCTGGTAGGTGTTGCTATCATGTCCGAAAGAACAGATGCTGCAATTATAAAGTCCTTTTTGTTCAATTACAGCCTTCCCGTCCAGGAAAGATGCCAGTCCGTGTTTAAGAAGCGTTGCACCGATGTGTTAATGACTCTTCGGTTAATGGTAATAGCATAGTAATCCTGCTACATGGCTTTTTAATATTATTTCATGAATTACGATGAGCCCATTTCCGTGTTGTAGATACCATCAGGTTTTTTGTAAATACAAAACAGACGTTTACAAACTGTTATTATGATTACAGGAGTTGTCTTGCGCTTGTTTTGTACCTATTTACAACTTTTATGTAAATGTCGTTGATTTCACAGCAGTCATTGTTAGATGTTTGCCGGCCGCGGTGGCCGAGGAGACTGAGGCGCGCCAGTCACGGTCTGCACGGCCACTACGGTCGGGGGTTCGAATGCCCCCTCGGGCATGGATATTTGTGCCGTATTTAGTGTTAGCTAGTTCGTAAGTAGTTTGTAAGTTTAGGGACTGATGACCCCGTAGTTAAGTCCCATAAGCTATACAAACATTTGAACATCAGCTGTTAGATGTTGTACTTGATCTGCTTAACGTTTATTAACCAGGTCTTATTTTGACCACATATGTCTATGCTTTTTGTGTTAGCGTATTTGACAGTCACAGTCACTGCATCAGTGGCATTGCCGGTCGCGGTGGCCGAGGGGATTAAGGCGCTCCAGTCACGGTTCGCACGGCCACTACTGTCGGGGGTTCTAATCCCCCCTCGGGCATGGATATTTGTGCCGTCCTAGTTCGTAAGTAGTTCATAAGTAGTTTGTAAGTTTAGGGACTCATGACCCCGAAGTTAAGTCTCATAGACTATACAAACAAACATTTTCAGCGGCATTACATATTTATACAGGGTGTTACAAATAGGTACGGTCAAACTTTCAGGAAACATTCCTCACTCACAAAGAAAGAAAATATGTTATGTGGACATGTGTCCGGAAACGCTTAATTTCCATGTTAGAGCTCATTTTATTACTTCTCTTCAAATCACAGTAATCATGGAATGGAAACAAACACCAACAGAACGTACTAGCGTGACTTCAAACACTTTGTTACAGGAAATGTTCAAAATGTTCTCCGTTAGCAAGGCTACATGCATCCACCCTCCGACGCATGGAATCCCTGATGCCCTGATGCAGCCCTGGAGAATGGCGTATTCTATCACAGCCGTCCACAATACGAGCACGAAGACTCTCTACATTTGGTACCGGGGTTGCGTAGACAAGAGCTTTCAAATGCCCCCATAAATGAAAGTCAAGACGGTTGAGGTCAGGAGAGCGTGGAGGCCATGGAATCGGTCCACCTCTACCAATCCATCGGTCACCGAATCTGTTGTTGAGAAGCGTACGAACACGTCGACTGAAATGTGCAGGAGCTCCATCGTGCATGAACCACATGCTGTGTCATACTTGTAAAGGCACATGTTCTAGCAGCACAGGTAGAGCATCCCGAATTAAATCATGATAACCTGCTCCATTGAGCGTAGGTGCAAGAACATGAGGCCCAATCAAGACATTCTAAAATGATCTCTAACATGGAAATTAAGCGTTTCCGGACTCATGCCCACATAACATATTTTCTTTCTTTGTGTGTGAGGAATGTTTCCTGAAAGTTTGGCCGTACCTTTTTGTAACACACTGTATAGTTACCACTGGTGATAAGTTGCATTAGAGGATTCGGTTGTGTTTTATCTCTGTGTGAAACGGTTGAACTGATATGCATTTGGTTTCTGTTATGCGCTTTGACTTTATATTATTAATTAAATTTTTATTTTATTAATTAACTTTTTATTTTGTTAATTAACTTTTACGTAATATTTTTATTTCTATTGTTTGTCTTATTTTCTGTGCTTTTATATCTCTGCTGTGTGGAGTTTTTGTTGCTACTATGCCACTAAAAGGCAAATTCAGACTTCGGGGCCTAAAGAAGAGGAAAGAAAACACGTAGGATATTTTCGTAAAATTAGTTTTTCTGACGTTCGCTTATGTTTGGAACTGATGTGAGTGTTTCCACATGGTATACGTGTGCGTGTGCGAACTGTTGCTTGCGGGGCGTGTCGGATGGCGCCTCCCCTCGGGCCGGTAATGCGTTTACGGGACGATCGGCTGGGGATCCTCCGCGGAAATTCTATTCGCGCCGAGTTTGTAAAGATTTTTCGAGGCTGAGCGCCACATTTGGTATTCAGGGCCTCTCCCGGCAGAAGGGTGAATACATTCGGCGCCGGCACGCCTCCCGCCTCGGACTTGAGAAGCTGACGCCGCTGCTGCGCTGCCTCCTCTCCCCCTGCAGCCGCCCACTGCAGCTGCCGAGAACTCGCCAGGAATCACCCACAAGCTTTCAACGCTGCGCTACCAATTAGGATAACACGCAGCTTCTGTTGCGTCTCTCGCATCTATACAAGCAGCGCTGCGTGCTCATGGAATATCTCCCCAACTGTGCGATTGGAAGGGCGATTTCCCATCAGGAAGGACACAGTTCGTTGTAATTGACGGTAAGTCATCGAGTAAAACAGAAGTGATATCTCGTGTTTTCCAGGGAAGCGTTATAGGTCCCCTACTCTTCTTTGTATTTATAAACGATTTAGGAGACAATCTGAATAGCTACCTTAGACTGTTCGCGGATGATGCTGTCGTTTATCAGTTAGTGAAGTCAACAGAGGATCAAAAGCAACTGCAAAGCGATTTAGACAAAATTTCTACATGGTGCGAAAATTGTCAATTGACACTAAATAAAGAAAAGTGTGAAGTAATACACATGAACACTAAAAGAAATCCGCTGAACTTCAATTACGCGATAAATCAGTCAGACCTTAAGGTCGTAAATTCTACTAAATACCTAGGAGTTACAATTACGAACAACGTAGACTGGAGAAAACATATAGAAAATATTGTGGGGAAGGCGAACCAAAGGTTACGTTTCATTGGCAGAACGCTTCGAAGATGCACCAGCTCCACCAAAGAGACTACCTACATCACATTTGTGCGTCCTCTCCTGGAGGGAGTACTGTTGCCCATTGTGGGACCGTCACCAGGTGCAATTGACGGAAGATATTAAAAAGGTTCAGAGAAGGGCAGCTCGTTTTGTTTTATCACGTTACGGGGGGGGGGGCGTCACAGAAATGTTGCACGAATTGGGGGGAGGGGGGCGTCACAGAAATGTTACACGAATTGAGGTGGAAATCTTTAAAAGAAATGCGTTATTCATTGTGGCCTGATCTGTTTGCGAAGTTTCAGTCACCGACTTTTATTTCTGAATGTGATAATATTTTGCTAGCACCCACCTACTTAGGGAGACATGACCATACCATTAAAATAAGAGAAATCAGGTCGAAAACGGAACGATTTAGGTGTTCTTTCTTCACGCCCGTTATTAGAGAATGGAACGGTAGAGAAAAGTTATGAATGTTGTTAATGAACCCCCTGCCAGGCACTGAAATGTGATTTGCAGAGTATTTATGTAGATGTAGATGCTGATGTTGAAGCGGAAGAGATAACTGAAAGGCAACTGCAAATTCGAAGTACTGATGCATTTCTAGCTTTTCAGATTACTGTAAAAAATTCAACGGCGAACCAGATTATTTGTTCTCGACCGGGGTTCGAACCCGATGTTCCCGCCTCAGGCCAACGATAGCTTTAACCATTTTTTTTATATAATATTTATTTTATTTCTGCTCCATAGGTAGTTCTGTTCGTCGTGGTGGGTGATCGTGTTTGTTCGTTGTTGTTCGATGTGTTCTTGCCTCAACTTTTTTTTTTTTTTTTTTTTTTTTTTTTTTTTTTTTTTTTTTTTTTTTTTGCCGGTGGCGTTTAGCCCATCTAGGCACGCTTCCCTTCATGCCCAATTCCTCAACTCATAGTACACTGCGATGCTTGTACCCCTTGCCCATTAGTTCCTCTTGCTCGCAGCCTGCACCGGATTCCCGCAAGGTATCAAGCATATTAATGCTTCCGCAATGAAATTGCCAAGCCGGCCGCGGTGGCCGCGGGGACTGAGGCGCTCCAGTTACGGTCTGCACGGCCATTACGGTCGGGGGTTCGAGTCCCCCCTCGGGCATGGATATTTGTGCCGTTCTTAGGATAAGCTAGTTGATAAGTAGTTTGTAAGTTTAGGGACTGATGACCCCGTAGTTAAGTCCCATAAGCTATACGAACATTTGAACTTGATTTTTGAAATTGCCAATTGATTGTTGTGGGCAAATACACAATTATTGATACGGTTTCTGTTATTTTCGGATATGTCCGAAAGGACAAACTTAATATCAGTAATAAGCTTTTCTGACCGTAATTGCTTAAAATACTTAGTGTTGTATATTAAAACACTGGAAATGCTGCGACTGTTTTGCTGCTGACATTCTCTAATTTCAAACGTTTGTAAATCTGTGGGACTTAACAACTCTGGTCATCAGTCCCTAGGCTTACAAACTACTCAAACTATCTTATGCTAAAGACGACGAATACATCCATGCGTGAGGGAGGAGTAGAACCTCTGACGGCGAGTAGCGGCACGCTCCGCAGCTAGGCGCCTTGGAACGCCCGGCCACTCCATCGCTGCCATTCTCGATTTCTTTTATTTCTCGTACGCCTTTCGGGAAAGGACTCCCATTTTCAAGAACAGCTTTTTGTATTATCGCGATATAGGGGAGAGAGTATCAAGGAAATGATGCACGACTTGGGGAGCGAATCATTAAAATCTCGTTGCGGCGAGATCTATTTGCGAAATTTCTTTCACCAACTTCACCTTCTGAATGCGTACGTATTTTGTTAGCAACCACCTACATAGGAAGACATGGTCATCTTAATAAAATAAGAGAAATCAGATTGAAAACAGAAAGATTTAGGTGTTCATTTTTCCCGCGACCTATTAGAGAATGGAACTGTACAGAAATATCAAAAAAGAGGTTCGATGAATCCTCTGCTATGCACTTCAGTGTGACTTGCAGGATATTTATGTTGATGTAGATATGTTAATAGTATCAAGCTCTTTTTTAAACATTGACATATCTCATTAATTATGACGTCATATATAATGAAGTATTTGCTTTCTTCCTTTGTAGTTTTTCATGATTCATTGATACATGAAAATGTACTATATGTCAAACGTGATGCAAGTAGCACTAAAACGTCACGCCTGATGCTGAAGTTTTACTGCACGCCAAAGTACGCAGGAGGCAAGTTTTGACGCGTCTGTCTCGTCATATCTTCGGAACAATGTGTCATTCACTGATACGACTTCGCTGTATGGATATATGTAGATTCTGCCTGAAATGGTGTTGTACGTAGAGTTAGAAGTTAAAAAGTAGTACATTAAAACGTCATCGCAGATACTGAAGTTTGTCCGCAAGAACAGCGAAAGCTATAACATCATTTTGTGGGACTAGTCAAGAAGGAAACGTTTCCAAAAGGTTTGAAATTACATGTGAAATTTAATGGGAGTTTCTAACTGCTACTTTTTTTGAATAATAGATGCAATATTTCACCACGATCAGCTTCAATTTCCAGTATATTGTGTTCAACTTAACATTAGATTTTACCTATTAATTGATTAGATTACGATAGCAGTTTAATTTTTTTAATTAGGTCAGAAATCACGCGAAATACTGCAAATTACATTTTTGATGCCTATAGAACCCGTCAGTTCGCCGCCGTAGCTGAGTGACCAGAGCCACTGACTACCGTGAAGAGGAATCCAATTAGATTACCAATTCTGCCAAGGATTTTTCCCTTAGTGAAAGGACTGTAATGGGATGCCTTCGGAAACTTTTGAGCTTGAAGCTCGTTGACTGGAGTCGAATTGTCTTCAGCTATGACTCCTGCTTGGAACTGATCGCCGATCTGCATGAAAGACGTGACTTGATACGCTCCAGACAGCAGTGGCAAACCAACCCGCCTATTGCCTGCTACAGGGCACGACATCCTGGACTGAGGCCTTGAGGTGCAATTTCATTTCATAGCAGGACGCTTTTGGTTGCCATCAGCGACTCCCCTATGTCGACGATATTGTACGCCCTGTTTCATTGCCCTTTATTTAAGGCGTGCTGCTCTTAAATTTTAGCAAGAGAATGCACGTCAGAGCATTGTGGGTGTTTTAAGTGCTTGTCTTAAAGAGCTTGCCAATCCTAATTGTCCGACAAAGTTGTCGGATCTTTCCGCGGTGGAGAACGTTTGGAAGAACGTGGGTAGAACGCTCCAACCAGCTGGGGATTTTGACGAACTAGCGCATCAGTGGGGCAGAATTTGGCATGTTACCCTTCACGAGGCCATGCAACGACTCAGTCAATACAATGTCGATTAAAAATGCATGAGGGAGAGAGATGCGCCATCGTTTTATTGGCATCTCAGTTTGCGAATCTTGTTTTTCTTGAATAACTCGTTCACTTTTTCTTAAATAGTATTCATGGACAAGATCGCTAGTTACTTTATCAAATAAGGTGACCAGTTGAAACAGATTTAACTGCATCATCGGACCTGTACACTCATGTCAGTTTCATTAGTTGTTGTTGTTGTTGTTGTTGTGGCCTTCAGTCCGCAGACTGATTTGATGCAACTCTTCACGCTACTCTGTCCTGTGCAAGCCTCTTCATCTGAGAATATGTACGGCAGCCTACATCCTTTTGAATCTGCTTATTGTATTCATCCCACGGTCTCCCTCTACGGTTTTTACCCCATACATTTCCTTCTAATGCTAAGTTGACGATTCTTTGATGTTTCAGAATGTGTTCCATCAATCTACCCATTTTCTTAGGATATTCCAGAAATTTCTTTTCTCCCCAATTCTGTCAAGCACCTTCTCATTAGTTACGTGATATAACCCATCTAATCTTCATCATTCGTCTGTTGCACTACATTTCGAAAGCTTCTATCACCTTTATATCTGAACTTTCATTCCCATACAATGTTATACCCCAGACAAATGCTTTCAGAAAGGTCTTACTAACATTTAAACTAATATTGGATGTCAACAAATTTCGTTTCTTCAGAAACGTCTTTCTTGCCATAGCCATTCTACATTTTATATTTTCTGTACTTCGGCCATCAGAAGTTATCTTGCAATCCAAGTAACAAAACTCATCTATCACTTTTATTGTCTCATTATCTAATCTAATTCCTTCAGCATCGCCTGATTTTCTGACACTACATTCCATTCCCTTTGTATCACTCTTGTTAATGTTCATCTTATACCGCCCTTGCAAGACACTGTCCATTCCGCTTAATTGCTCTTCCAGAGGTTTTGCTGTCTCTGACAGAATTACTATGTCGTCAGCAAACCGCAATGTTTTTATTCCCTTTCCCTGGACATTAATTCCCTCTCTAAATTTCTCCTTCACAGCTAGCTTAATGTACAGATTGAACTACATCCCTTTCATGCCCTTCAACTCTGATAACTGCTGTCTGTTTTTTATACAAGTTGTAAATAACCCTCCGTTCCCTATATTTTACTCCTTCTGATTACAGAATTTGAAGGAGTCTATTCCAATCAGCATTGCCAAAAACTTTCTCCAGATTCACAAATGCTAAAAACTTAGGTTTTCCTTTCCTAAATCTAAGTGAGTATTGCCTCGCGAGTTCCTACATTTCTGCTAAATCCAAATTGGTCTTTCCCAAGGTCGGACTCCATCAGTTTTTCCTTTCTTCTGTAAATAAATTGTGTAGTATCTTGCATCCATGACTTATTAAACTGATAGTTCTGTAATTTTCAGTTCATTAGATCATTTTAAAATCAAAACATCTCGCCAGTGACATCGCTGGCGCGCCAACATTAAAATACAAACAACGCAACATTATTTTAACCTACCACAACAACCTGTTTATCGAATTTTAGCACTGGTTTTAAAATGATGTTGAGTTGTTTGTATTTTAATATTGACATGCCAAGAATATCAATGGCTAGATGTTTTAATTTAAAAATCTTATTTTAACTGACATGATTACTCAGGTCCGATGATGGCAGTTAAATCTGTTCAAACTGGTCACGTGATGTAATAAAAATAAAATAATTAGCGATCTTGGCCATATTTTACTAATGTAATAGTGAACCATATTGCTCCCAAGTCACAATGACGAATTTCTATAGTATTGCCGCGGTGGAGTAGCCGAGTGGTCTAAAGCGCCTCGCTTCGGAGCGCGCGCTTGCTCGCCGTGGAGGTTCGAGCCCTCCCTGGGGCATGTGTGTGTGTGTTGTCCTTAGATTAGTTTACTTAGGTTTAAGTAGTTTGTAAGCTACGGACTGATGACCACATAGTTTGGTCCGATAGATTTACAGACATTTGAACATTTTTCTATAGTATTCATTTGCTTGTCTGTACGTTAAATCCACCGCTTTTCTTCGTAGTTTCTTTTAGAGTTAGTCATGAGGCGATACTGAATGGAGGTGGGAAGTAAGAATCTTTATAAGGTTCAAAGAACTGAATGGTTTATAGGACATATCTTGTGGCATGTAAGCACGAGGAAATCATCAGTTTGGTGTAATGATGGTGGTGGTGGTGATGGTGGTGGGTGGGTGGCGTGAAGTGGGGGATTGAAAAGAATGACCAAAGCTTGACTGCAATGAAGAGGATCAAATACTGCCGCAGCAAATGTTATGAGAGAGGCACGTAATTGTGTGTTAGGGTCCACTCGGGAAACTGGTTTGATGCAGATCTCCACCCTACTCTATCCTGAGCAAGCCTTTTCATGTCCTCATAAGAACTGCAACCCAAAACCATTTGAATCTGCTTACTGTATGCGTCTATTTGTGTCCCTTTACGATTTTTACCTCACACACTTCCCTCCAATGCTAAATTTACTATTCCTCGATGTCTAAGAATGTGTCCTACCAAGCGACCCCTTCTTTTAGGCACGTAATACGGTGTGCATTTAGTATGGCTGCGGACTGCAGTGAGCGCCATGGCAGTGAGTATTGAGGTTCCTGTTGCTCCTCTAGACGCAGCTGACACTAAATCGTTAGCACAGGAGAGTCGAGTTCTGCTCAGCTCGTGGGTGTACAGTCCATAGCACGGGGACTGCGTTCCACGGCCGCAAGGAGTTGCCGTGTGATCTGCAGCGTCATTCAGAGGACTGGCCGCCGTTCCCACCAGAGGTTCGAGTCCTCCTTCGGGCATGTGTGTGTGTGTGTGTGTGTGTGTGTGTGTGTGTGTGTGTGTGTGTGTGTGTGTGTGTGGTCTGTCCTTAGAGAAGGTTAGTTTAAGAAGTTTGTAAGTCTAGGGACTGATGACCATAGCAATTGGTCCAATAGTCCAATAGGTTTATAAACATTGAGTGGTGTTGGACGACTGATGGAGAATCTGGCACGTGGGGCCCAGGAGGCGCGAGATAAAATGACAGCCCCTGCGGGAGGTTTTGCTTTGTGTACCCGTCTGCTGTTCTGTGGAGTAGGCGACGCGGAAATTCGTCGTCGGCTTTCTGTCGCCGGGAGCGCGCTGCCTACTGAAGCACGGCGGTGAACTGCGGAGGCAGCTGCCTGCGGGCCGGAGGCGCCAAATTGGATGACAAGTGCTGTTGAGGCGGCGCGCGGAGGCAGCAACACTGCTGGCGCCCACGGCGTTTTGTACAGCTAACCAGTCCGCCAAAAAAAGCTTTAATAGAGCACATCGGTCGCTTTCGAATGTTACGCAATATAATGAGTTCAGAATATCAGACTACAATATTATTGGAGTAAAGAGCTTCTAACAAAAGGAGCACAACATGTCATTGTAAATAGTGAGCAGTTTTCAGTAAAAAAAGTAAGGGATTGTTGTAAGATATTAGTTTTCCAATTTTAAACATGTCTGTTGAAACAGCAACCGTTTGCCGAGTGGTCTGCGGCGTGCCCGTCACGGTCTGCACGGCCGCTGAGGTCGGGGGATGCCGAGTGGTCTGCGGTGTGCCCATCACGGTCTGCACGGCCGCTGCGGTCGGGGGTTCGAATCCCCCATAAGAATTACAAACATTTGACATTTTTTGACATGTCCGGAAACGTTGTTGTTGTTATGGTCTTCAGTCCAGGGACTGGTTTGATGCAGCTCTCCACCCTACTCTATCCTGAGCAAGCCTTTTCATCTCCTCATAAGAACGGCAACCCACATCCATTTGAATCTGCTTACTATACGCGTCTCTTGGCCTCCCTCTGCGATTTTTACCCCACACACTTCCCTACAATGCTAAATTTACGATTCCCCGATGTCTAAGAATGTATAGTTTCAATTCAGAGGATCATCTCATCCACTCCTACTTGAGGAATGTAATTAGGCGTGACTCAGTACAATTGTTGCTCTCAATTTGAAAAGAATATGCGTCGGAGGTACAATGTATGTAACGCCGTTGGTGGTCGCCACATCGAGCCGCTGTCGTAATGCATCAGTACGTTGCGGTTGATGTCGTAGATGCTGGGTTCTTTTTGTTGTCGACTAATGTAAGCCATAAGGTGCATACTGTAATGAAAATGCGTAAGTAATAACGGAACGATTCAGTATTCTTTTCAAATTGATTGCAACAATTATACCTTGTCTACCCGTGTTCGGAATCCATGTTAAACTGTAGGTTTCCAAATGTCCAAATGTTTGTAAATCTATCGGACCAAACTGCGTCGTCATCAATCTGTAGTTTACAAACTACTTAAACTAAGGTAGACCTAAGGACAACTCCCACACCCATGCCCCAGGGAGGACTCGAACCTCCGACGGCGAGCAACCGCGCGCTCCGAAGCGAGGCGCCTTACATCGCTCGGCTATTCCACCGCGGCGTAGGTCTCCCTATAACTGGTTGTGTAAATCAATTAGAAGCTCGGAGGAAGGCAACGGCATACCACTTCGAAAAATGACCATGCCTAGTAAAGCACTGTGGTGTTGAAACCAATTTTCGGATTATGTTTGCTTATTAGCTCGTGTACACGATATCACCGCTATGTGTATTTACACGTATAGCTATCTCATGAGTATCTGCCAGCACATTTGAACGGCGCGTGCAGCATGATTCAGTGGCATCTGCGATCTGCCGCCACTTGACGGATGCGAAATTCACGGCGGACGGAGAGCCTCCCTGGAATTCGACTCGACCGGGAAGTGGGATACAGCGGCAGCAGCGACCTGGTGTCTGAGGCTGCCTCTGAGGAGCGCGGGACGAGACAAAAGGCGACAGCGCGAGGCGCGCCTGATGCCATGAATAATGCATGACGCCGTGCGGTGACGTCAGCGGTACAGGCGCCGCTGGGCTCGCAGATTTATTCAGCGTCCGCGGCCGCAGAGGCTGCCCACCGACAACCAGACCAGCCCACGACGAGCGCTCCAGCAGCGTGGCCAGACTCCGCGATGCGGTGCCTCTGTCCTCAATTGTGCTGTGATGTAAGGCATCGGCCAGACGGCACGTTCAGCCCGCCATTCTCTACAAGCCCAGATGCTATCACAATGCAGAGACGCTCTAGCAAATACAAGCACCACAAAGGAATTATTCAAAGGGTGCGCCAATCGGTTGGAGAGTGGTACAGTACAGAATAAAAATGATTAGTCTCAGAAAGAAGTGGTGATTTATTCAAGACAACTGAACACGCCAATGACGCCACTCAGTTAACCAGTTATTCCGAATGACATCGATTGATAAAACTTCTTTGGCATCCTCCTAAGGCAGAGATGGCCGATCGTGAGTATTAGTCCAGTCGATCGCAACAACAGAAAAATCTTGTCAGTTTAATTTCTAATATATGAAAATTAAGGTTTGTTTGTTTGTTTGTCTTTTTATTCGTATTTTATGCATGCCCGTACCGTCAAAATCGGGGACGAAACGTTGGGTTTCCAGAATAAATCAACAAGACCATAATAGCCCGGAAATTTTTAGTAATTTTGACCATTCCGGCCGTGAAAGTTTACATTTTACAACATGCCCATACCGTACATCCGGTTGCGATAAATCTTTGTCAGTTCATTGCTTGCACTTTCGTGAAGGTCATAGACGTAATTATGTCACTGTACGACACGTAGTTTATGAGAGATGACGTCATGAACAGTGAGATGCGTGAAAAACTGCGGCTGCCATTTATACCCTGTATAAGTTTCATTGGCCTCCTCGTATGATTAGTATTAAACAGGTCGTTACTTCAGTTGTGGCGTTGGCCTCGTTCTGCACCGCTGTCACGGTAACGACCTCCACTCGGCAGGCGAGGGTCGCGCAGCGGCAGCCGGCAGCCGCCGGCCAAACTGCCGCCTCATCAGATCGGATTACGGCGTGTGTGGGTGGGGAGGGGGGGCGGCACCTCTTTGTTTGGCCGGCAGGTAGCGGGGGCGGCGCCGTGACTCAGTTTCTCGCACACAGTCAACAGGCCGCCGCAAACACGCCCCACGGTCAATATTGTGCTCAGCATACACCGGCAGCCCGCCCTCGCCGGCCAGATTTCCTTTGTATTACCGATTCGCTGTTATGAAGCCCTCTTTCGACTTTAATTCGCTTCATGACTCCGAAAGTTTCCAAATCCCATAAATGTTTCACTGAATTATTTATTTAACTACACTACCATGACAATAGAAGATTGTATCTACGTTCTTGTGTTCTTCAGTCCAAAGACTAGTTTGATGCAACTTTCCACGGTACACTGTCCTGTACAAGCCTCTTCGTCTCTAAACAACAGCGCAAACCTACATCCTCTTGAACCTACTTACAGCATTCGTCTCTCAGTCTCCCTCTACGATATTTGCCCCACATACATCCCCCCACAACTAACATGATTATTCCTTGTTGTCTCAGAATGTGACATAACAGTCGATCGCTTCTCTTAGTCAAGATAAGCCAGAAATTTCTTTTCTCCCCAGTTCTGTTTAGCACTCCCTCATTAGTTACGTGAACCACCTATCTATTCTTCATCATTCGTCTATAGCTTTACATTTAAGAAGCTTCTATCATCTTTTCTGAACTCCTTATCGTCTACGTTTCACTCTCTTACAGGGCTACACTCCAGACAAATGCTTTCAGAAAGGACTTCGTAACATTTATATTAATATTAAAAATCAACATATTTCGATTCTTCAGATTCTTACCATTGGCAGTCCGCATTTCGTATTTTCTCTACTTCGGCCATCAGAAGTTGTTTCGCTACCTACTACTTTTATCGTCTCGTTACCCAAACTAATTCCTTAAGCACCACCTGATTTTCTTGGACTACAGTTCATTATTCTAGTTTTTCTCTTATTATATACATATCGAACAATCTTTTCTAAACACTGTTCATTCCGTTCATCCATGTCTAAAATTTAATTGCAGTTCAAAATTTATCTTTGGTTTCCGTCACACTTAGCTCAGTGTACAGATTGAACAACTCTGGGGAAAGGCTGCTACACTGCCTTACTTCCAACCAATGCTTCCCTTGCAGGCCCTTCGGCTCTTACAGCTCCTACGTTTTTGTGCAAGTTGTAACTAACCTTCCCGTCCGTATATTTTACCCCAACTACCTTCAGAATTGGAAAGACTGTATTTCCGTCAACATTATCAAAAGCTTTCTTCAAATATACAAAAGCTAAAAATGTAGGTTTGCCTTTGCTAAACCTATCTTCTTTCCCACATGATTTATTAAAAGGATAGTTCTGTAATTTTTACCTGTCTCAGATAACTTGTACACTAGGCGGAACAGTTTCTTTATGAGTGGCTCTCCCAAAGATGTCAGCAGTTCAGAGCGAATATCATCTACTACAGGGACCTTGTTTCGACTCAACTCTTTCAGTGCTCTGTCAAATTCTTCAGCTACTTCTTCTTTCATATCTACAATAATGCCTTCATTTCCCTTCCCTTCTTTGCTTACTACTGATTTACCATCTGAGCTTTTAATATTTATGCAGTTCTCTTTCTTGTACCAAAACGTCTTTTTATTTTGCTGTAGGCAGTATCTATCTCACCCCTAGTTATACATTTTTCTACGTAATTGTGTTTGTCCTCTATCCACTACTGCTTAACTCTTATGCACTTACTGTCAATCTCAATTTTTGGCTGCCTCTACCCTCTTTTGCCTGCTGACTTGCGGCATTGTTATATTTTCCCCTGTTATCAATCCATTATCTCCTGTGTTATCCAGAGATTTTTATTAGGCTAGCCCTTGTAGTATATCTTTCTCACTGGTCTCACTACGTCCTCTCTCAAAGCTGCCCATTGTTCTAATATCTTATTTTCACCCGTTTCGGTCAATCCTTGCCTAATGTTCCCTCTCAAACTCTCGAGTCCTCCGATTCTTTCAATCAATTGAGATTCCATCTTTTTTCCTACCTTTCTGCTGTTTCTTACGTATTATTCTACAGTTCAAGACCAATAAGTTATGGCCAGGGCCTCTGGATATGTCCTACACTTCAAAACCTTGTATCTAAACCTGTTTATTACGATTATAACGTCAATCCGGTACCTTCCGTTGTCTCCTGCTCTCGTCCACGTTACATCCTTCTTTCATGATGAAGCAATCAAGTGTTTGTGATGATTGAATTGTGTTCTGTACAAAATTCTACCAGTCGACATCCTCTTTAGTTTCTTTTCCCCAGTCAATATTTATCTACTACTTCTCCTTTTCCTACGACCGAGTTCTATTCCCCGATAACAATCAAGTTTTTTTCTTCCTTAACTGTCTGGATAATTTCTTTTATTTCTATACACATTTCTTAGATCTCATCATTGGCAAAGGTAGATGGCATATTAACATTTCCTACTTTGGTCGGTGTTTGCATTGTGTCTATCTTCGCTATGATAATGCGTTAACTATGCTGTTCGTGCGCGTAGTAACTTACCCGCATTCCTATTTTCTTATTCATTGTCGGACCTACTCCTGCATTACCAAATGATGATGATTTCGTGTGGCAGGTTTGGCCGTTAGACTCCAGCTGGGATCGTCTTCGGCCTGCCTGGTGCAATTCTTTAGGTGACGCCACATGGCCGACTTGCGCTTCGGTGATGGTGAAAGGATGATGAAGACAACACAACTGGTGAAAATCTTCAACCCGTCCGGGAATTGAACCCGGCCCCCCTGCATGGCACCCTACCTCGCTGTCCACTGGACTACCCATAACTGTTTTAGTATTTATAATTCTGTACCCACGTGATAGTTGGAACATACGGTTACATGTTCGACGCATGAAACTACTACTGTGATTTTGTCGAAATCGTTTAAGTATTGCGCTTCAATCTTTGCACATTATATTTTTCTTTTCTAAAAGGGTACAAAGTTTGAAGAAAATCAGTGGTCCGAACGTCGTGGCCTCCTCTGGTTAGTACATAATGTCACACAACACTCGCTGTGCGTGTAAAAACGACGCTCGACATGCCCATAAGGAAATATGATGCAATGGAATGTGTGAAGAAATGTCACATCATGCGACATTGTGACACTTCGCCTCCTAAACTACTTGACCGATTACAAGGAAACTCGTTTCCAAATTTATTATTTTAATAAATTCAGCAACCAGTCACTTTTGTATTATGTTTTGTTCAGCCAAGACAAGTTTCAGGTTTTTACCCATTTTAGTGTTGGCGTAATTACAATTTGGTTTAATGCGTGTCGACAACAGTTTGGAGCCTGCATATGTCCTGTGCAAATTAACGAGTTTTCATTTAAGTTTCTTCAACTTCGCGCGTTTAATTTTATGAAATGGTGTGTTTCATAACAAAAGTTCCAGAATTTACTGCGTTTCAAGAAACGTTTAGTGCTCAGCTAATCCTTAAGACCGAGAACTGGCTAAATCTCGACATAGAGAGCTGAAAATGTTCAAATGTTTGTTAAGCTTATGGGACTTAACTACGGGGTCATCAGACCATAAACTTACAAACTACTTACGAACTACCTTATACTAAGGACGGCACAAATATCCATGCCAGAGGGGGGGGGGGATTCTAACCCCCGATCGTAGTGGCCGTGCAGACCGTGACTGGAGCGCCTCAGACCCCGCGGGCACCGCGGCCAGCCATAAAGAGCTCTGAAATATTTATCGAGGTCTGGAAAGTCTATCGGAAAGGTAGACCGGGTACAACTGGAGAGAGTGTGTTCATTGCAGTCGATATAAATATAGTCTTCAGTGGGGTCGATAATGAATAGATCTAGGAGAAATCAAGTTAATGATTCGGTGTCATTATTGGCAGCCCGGTTCTAACGTCACAGATCTAGAGTCTCCAAAAGAACATCTAAGCTCAGTAGTACGAAGATACACAGACTATGTAATACAAATGGGAGGACAGACAAGCACTCCAAACTACTATTAAACGTATTTTACGGAAACTGTCTTGATGAGCTAATTCGGTAGCCCATACTCAATGGAAATATTGTATCCCTTTAAGCCGCAAACAGGCTTGACCGTATCAACTATGTGAAGCTATAGAAGTGTTAGTGATAATGATGTTATCATGACGACAATGGTTAGCAAAGTTGATAAACCGGCAAGAAGGCTAACAGAGTGTTTTTTTCTAGAAAGAGCTGATAGGCATTTGTTAGCGCCCCACTTGGAGAATGAATGCACATTGCTTGGTTCCAGTACGATAGACGTGGAGTAATTATAGGTGAAATTGAAATCCATTGTAAAGCAAGCGCTGGAGAAATACGTGGCGATAAAGAGGATTTTACAACTGAAAGGACATTTGGAAAGTGCACACAAAGCAACGTCAGTTTCACTATCGAATTGAAAAAGAACATTAATTATCTTCAAAAGGAAAACGCCAAGACCGTGGTATGATTAATTAATTTATTGACGACCAGTTTCGATGGGATATGCCATCATCATCTGGTCATCTTACTTTTTTTTAATGAAGGTTAAACAGAAAGTGCAACATTGCACCTAGTCAAAATATAAAATACACAAGCAGTCCATAATTTAACTTGTGTATTTTATGTTTGACTAAGTGCAATGTTTCCCTTTCTGTTTAACCTCCACTTAAAAAACATAAGATGAACACACTGTAGAATTTATACGACCAGATGTTGATGGTATAGCCCATCGAAACCAGTCGTCAATAAATAAATTAATCATACTGCGGTCTTGGCGTTTTCCTTTTGAAGATAATTAATCTATGCGATGTCAGGTAATGTCGAAAAAGAAAATGTTCAAATGTTTGTAAAGCTTATGGAACTTAACTACGGGGTCATCAGTCCCTAAACATACAAACTACTTATGAACTACTTACGAACTAGGACGGCACAAATATCCATGGCCGAGGGGGGATTTGAACCCCCGACCGTAGTGGCCGTGCAGACCGTGACTGAAGCGCCTCAGTCGAAAAAGAACAATCAAATAAAGATGGGCAAAAGTATTACAGATTCGTGTGTCTATAAAAAGTAAACTCGAGAAGTGGGTCGAAGGCCTTATCCAGTCACTTGTTAGTCACTCTGGTTTGGCGATAGAAGACGGCAACGGGATACTGGAGTTCTAAATTTGAGGATCATACAAACATACCGTCGTATCAAGGAATTCCAAATGGACATATTAATAGGCATCCCTGGTGGAGATAAGCAGCTCAGAGAGTACTGTACGACATTGACCCCTTACTTAGCTTGCATTTATCGCGAATCTTTAGCCCAGTACAACAAAGACTAAGATAACGGCGTCCTTGTGCCGACTAAAGGCCAATTCACACTGTCCGTCACGTCAACGTCACGTCACGGAACCGTCACGTCAAGTTGTATTCACACTGTCCGTCCGTGTCCGTCACGTCAATTCGTCCATCTCAATACGCGATGTTGAAAGTGAGGTTATGAGTGGCGATCTGTTATGTAGAAAGTCATAGTTTAATACTAGAAAGGGGGAACAACAACGCTAAATGTTATTAACGGCCAAAGAAAACTTTACAGTGTATATTTTTGGCCAACTTACTGGGAACTAAAACAACATTTCAAAACATCGACATCTATTTTCAAGCGAAAAAATAAACATATGAAGATATCAAACCATACTTGTAAGAGCATAAATATCGCCTGTATACTTTAACGATTACGATTTGCATGCTGACACTGTTAATACGTCGTAAACAACTGAATTTTTGTCTTTCATTATAACTGACATTTTCATTTAAAGTGTTATTTAATGAAAAATGCGTATTCAAATTACAATCTTATTCAAATAAACAGTTTGCTTCAGTCGTTTCTGTTACATGTTACGTAACATAAACCATTTTTTGGTTTCAGATATCCGACCTCGATTATAGGGGGACACTCAATTGACAAAAATATTTAAGTCGTCATGAAACATTTGAGATATACCCCTAAAACGAGGTACAACAACAGCACTAAGATGAATAACATTTGCATATAAACAGTGCAATCGTCGACTGCAACATGTAATTCGCGTGACGAAATTAGGTTAACTTCCGATGTTAGCAGACGACCGTTCCGTCAAAATATTCTTCTCGAGAAAGCTTGACGGACGTTGACGTGACGTGACGGTCCGGTGACGGACAGTGTGAATGCCGCCATTAGAAATACATTGCGGAATGTTCTGACGGACGGTGACGTGGCGTGACGTGACGGACAGTGTGAATTGGCCTTAACTCTTTCTTGTGTACACCAATCAGCCCGGAATCTCAAAGACTAGACGCGTCTCCAATTATGTTCACGCTTTGAACTGAGCCCGATGATGATGGCAGACGTCCCTAGGGGCGCTCCGAACAGCTGTAGCATACCAACCTGAGTGTTATGACCCGACGACCAGGAGTGATGGGGTGGCTGGCCGTTTCATTTCATAGCAGAACAACTTTGGTTGTCATATGCGGCACCTTTAAGCACACGGACAGGCCTACATCCCGTTTTTTTGCACTTAAGGTAAAGTTATTCTCGGCTTAAATGTCAGCAAGATATAATCCACTGATTCGAAATTAAAAAAAAAGACTTTGTTAGGAGAACACCTGCTTCGTCGCTTTTAAAACAAAGTCCTGAAACGTCTTTTAAAACCATTTTCATCCGTTTTTGACACTCACTGAGACTACCAATGGATTCAGCATAGAAGATGCTGTAAGACAATCTTAATAACACAAAATCGAAAAAATGGGCGTCTTTGAAACTAGAGTCCTCATTTTTTTCTGTACTTGCAATCATTTGTTTATCTGTAGCGCGTACTTGTACATAATGCCTTCGTACTGTATATTTTTGTCTTGGAAATTGGAGTGCATTTAGTCTGATAATTTGAAGGTAGTATGTGTTCTCATTTCTTCTAATTTCTCTTTCTTTCTAAATATCTGAGGGCATAGGCACTTCAATCAGAGGTATAATTAGTTACGGTGATACAGGATAATCATGTTTCTCTCTTCCACAATTGAAAAAAAAAACTCCTTGTGTGTTTTCTTATTTTGGCGGGAGTATACAGGAATTACCTTGTTCGGTGAATACGTATATTACCGCATTGTATCTGACACAGTCAAAAGCCTTTTCAACGTCACTAGAAGCTTTGCATATTACATATCATGGCCTGTGGCTGTACTAATTAGATCACTGCAGGTGTGTATATAGTCAACTGTGTCTTGTAAGAGGAAAAATTGGAAAGTATCAGTCAACAATTTGATTTAAAAAGAGTTTAATAGGTAACAAAATAGAAAAGAAAGTCACAAGTGAAAACATCTTTTACCTATATCCTACATAATCACCAATATTCTCAACACCTTTCTCCCAAAGTCAAACACCAAGCAAGGTGGCGCAGTGGTAACATACGGGACTCTCATTCGTGGCATCCATATGTAGGTGTCCAGGGATTTCCATTAATCACGCAAGGCAAAGGCCGGGGTGGTTCCTTTCGAAGTTCGTGGTCGACTTCTTTCCCCATCCTTATCAAATAGTCCGTGCTTGTGCTCCTCTTATAATAACCGCGCCGTCGAATGGACATTATGTTTTTCTCCTACAGTGGTACTAGTTTCAACATGTAGAGTTAGACTGGAATATAAGAATATGAATACTGCTTACTTCCCTTCCGCATCTGTAACAAAGCGTCTGTCGGACAGAAATTTCTTCATAAGACCAAACAATTCAAAGTACGGCGGTGCAAGGGCCTGGGTGCTGGAGCACGACCCACCGAAATTTGGCGTTTTTATTTTATTTCATTATCACGATCAGAATCATAACTGTGATGAAAAAGTTTGACATTTTCAGCAATAATGCTGTAGCGTTTTTCATGAAGGCCACAACGCATCTTAACGAACGTTTTGATGATAGGTGCAGCATAAACCTTCCACGCACTTCAATGTGACTTGCAGAGTATTTATGTAGATGCACAATGAACTCATATTCGACAAAGTCCACCAATAACGTACCATGCATACTCCAGAAAACTGTCACAAACACTTTCCTGGCAGGCTGGGTCACTTTCAAGTTTTTTCGTATTGGGGAACGAAGATATTCATTTATCCATAGAGGACTGCTTGGCTTCGAGCGCGTAGTGGTGAAGATCCCTTTCAGAATGTCATATCCTTTTGCGGCGTAATCCAACGTTGACATTATTTGCTGGCCCCTGTGGATGTCTGCCAGGCTATTGGGTATCTAGCGAGCATTAACTTCACAAAATTTCAACTTCACGTGAGTAATATCGTACACTGCTCCGTAGTAAATGTTGAGCTGCTGCTACAAGGTTCTCAGTTGTACATACCGGTCGTTCAAAATTGGTCCTTTAATTAGTACGATATTCTGCATAGTTGGAGCTGTTACCCACCATACAGATCGTGAAGAATCACTGAGGCGTACAAGGCTCTTTTGGAAGAATGCACACCGCCTGGTGACACTGCAATGATCCATATAGTCGTCTGTGTTCCAGTGACTTAAGTCAATGTGATCTTCACTCATTTTACGCCCTTTGCCCTACAAATATCTAACAATACGTTTTGCTGTTCTTGAGAACTTGACGACAGTAACCTGTGCGCCATTTTCTTATCGTTGTTCAAGCTTCTTTCGCCAGAGCTGCGCATGATAATAACATACCCTCTGTGGCGCAAACTCCAAATTGTATAGTCGCAAAAATCTGAACAATCCAGCTACAACAGCAGCGGAGAAAAACACTATTGTGCATAACCCTGCGAGCCTACCTGTCCTACCAGTTTAACAAAGCATGGTTGCAGAATACTAACAAAAATTATTTACATACGAATGAAAAAATTGGTGGTATCCGACTGTGGGGAAGATCAGTTTGGATTTAGGAGAAATGTAGGAATACGCGAAGCAGTACATTACGACTTTTCTTAGAAGATAGGTTAAGGAAAGGGAAACCTACGTTTTCAGCATATGTGTATCTGGAGAATTTTTTTGACCATATCAACTGGAATACAGTTTCAAATTCTGAAGTAGCGGGGGTCAAATATAGGGAGCGAAGAGTTATAATCAACCTATACAAAAACCAGACAGCAATTATTAGAGTCGAATGTCATGAAAGAGTTGAAGTGTTTAGGAAGGGAGTAAGACAGGGTTGTAACCGTTCCCCAGTGTTGTTCAATCTGTACATTGAGCAAGCTTTGAAGAAATTCAAGGAGAAGTTTGAAGAGAGAATTAAAGTCCATGGTGAGGCAATAAAAACCTTGAGGTTTGCTGATGACATGCTGATGACATAATTCTGTCAGAGACAGCAAAGGATCTGTGAGAGCAATTAAACGAAATGTATAGTGTCTTGAAAGGAAGATGTAAGATTAACATTAACAAGAGTAAAACGAGGGTAATGGAATGGTGTCAGAAAAGCAGGCGATGCCGAAGGAATTAGATTAGGTAATGAGACGATAAAAGTAGTATATCAATTCAGTTATTTGGGTAGCACCATAAATTCTGATAGCAGAAGAAAGGAGGCATAAAATGCAGAATGGCTATTTGAAGAAAAGCGTATCTGAAGAAGCGAAATTTGTTGCTATCAAATATTAGTTAAATGTTAGGAAGTCCTTTTTGAAAGCATTTGTCTGGAGTGCAGCACAGTATAGGAGTGACATGTGGACGATAAGGAGTTCAGACAGAAAGATAATAGAAGCTTTCGAAATGTGGTGCTGCAAACGAATGATGAGGATTAGATGGATAGATAATGTGAAGTGTGAAGTCGTCCACATGAGTACAAAAAGAAATCCGTTAAACTTTGTTTACAACATAAATCAATCAAATGTGAAGGCCGTAAACTCCACAAAATACCTAGGAATCACTATTACTTCAGACCTAAACTGGAGAGAACACGTAGATAATATCGTGGGAAAGGCGAACCAGAGACTGCGTTTTATTGGCAAAAGATGCAACAGAACTACTAGAGAAACTGCATACACTACGCTTGTCCGTCCATTTTTGGAGTATTGCAGCCCAGTGTGGGATCCTTATCAGGTGGGTGTGACGGAGGACATCGAAAGAGTCCAAAGAAGGGCAGCTCGTTTCGTATTGTCACGATACAGGGGAGACAGCGTTACGGAAATGATACAGGGTCTGGGATGGGAATCATTACAACAACGGCGCTTATCGCTGCGGCGTGGGCTACTTGCGAAACTCCAATCGCCAACATTCTCCTCCGAATGCGAAAATATATTGTTGACTCCCACTTACATAGGTAGAAATGATCATCAGAATAAAATACGAGAAATCAGAGCACGAACGGAGATATTCAGGTGTTCTTTCTTCCCGCGCGCTATTCGAGAATGGAATGGGAGATAAAAACTATAATTGTGGTTCGATGAACCCTCTGCCAGGCACTTAAATGTGATTTGCAGAGTATCCCATGTAGATGTAGTTGTAGATAGATCACGTAACTAATGAGTAGGTGTTCAACAGAATAGGGGAGAAAAGGAGTTTCTGGCATATCCTGACCAAGAGAAGGGGTAGATTGGTTGGACACATTTTGAGACATCAAGGAATTGTCAACTTGGCATTAGAAGGAAGGATGTGGGATGAAAATCGTAGAGGGAGATCGAGGGACGAATATAGTAAGCAGAATCAAAAGGATATAGGTTGCCGAACGTATTCTCAGATGAAGAGACAGGGTAGCGTGGAGAGCTGCATCAAACCAGTCTGCGGACTGAAGACAACAGCAACAACAACAATGAGACGATAAAAGTAGTTCAAAAAATGTTCAAATGTTTGTTAAGCTTGTGGGATCATCAGTCCCTAAACTTACAAATTACTTATGAACTAGCTAATACTACGGACGGCACAAATATCCTTGCCCGAGGGGGGATTCGAACCCCCGACCGTAGTGGCCGTGCAGACGGTGACTGGAGCGCCTCAGTCCCCTCGGCCACCGCGGCTGGCGATAAAAAGTAGTATATGAATTCAGTTATTTGGGTAGCAACATAGCTTCTGATGGCCGAAGAAAAAGATATAAAATGCAGAATGACTATGGGAAGAAAAGCGTTTCTGAAGAAGCGAAATTTGTTGACGTCAAATATTAGTTTGATAGGAAGTCTCTTCTGAAAGCATTTGTCTGGAGTGTAGCATTGTATGCGGACAGGAAGAGAATAAAATGCAGAATGACTATGGGAAGAAAAGCGTTTCTGAAGAAGCGAAATTTGTTGACGTCAAATATTAGTTTGATAGGAAGTCTCTTCTGAAAGCATTTGTCTGGAGTGTAGCATTGTATGCGGACAGGAAGAGAATAAAGGCTTTTGAAATGTGGTGCTATAGACGAATGATGAAGATTAAGATGGGTAGCTCAAGTAACTAATGAGGAGGTGATCAACAGAATTGGGGAGAAAAGGAGTTTCTGGCACATCCTGACTAAGAGATGGGCTAGGTTGGCGGGACACATTCTGAGACATCGAGGAATGGTCAAGTTAGCATTAGAAAGAAGTATGTGGGGTAAAAATCGTAGAGGGAGACCGATGGACGAATATGGTAAGCAGATTCAAAATGATTGGCGTTGGTATTAGATGAAGAGGTTTGCCAGGACAGGGTAGAATGGAGAGCTGCATCAAGCGGTCTGCGAACTGAAGACTACAACAACAACAGACGAATGATGAAGATTAAGATGGGTAGCTCAAGTAACTAATGAGGAGGTGCTCAACAGAATTGGGGAGGAAAGGAGTTTCTCGCATATCCTGACTAAGAAATGGGATAGGTTGGCAGGACACATTCTGAGACATCAAGGAATCGTCAAGTTAGCATTAAAAGGAAGTGCGTGGGGTAAAAATCGTAGAGGGAGACCGAAGGACGAATATAGTTAGCAAATTCAAAATGATTGGCGTTGGTATTAGATGAAGAGGTTTGCCAGGACAGGGTAGAATGGAGAGCTGCATCAAGCGGTCTGCGGACTGAAGACCACAACAACAACCTGCAATCCTCCCTGTCCTCTAGGTGAATGACGTTACGCGTACAGAGGCCGCGGTTTGTAGTGTAGCCTTTACGAGTGCGCGGCGGCGGTAGTACGGGAGGCAGCCATTTTGTGGCGGCGTGCAGTGTGGATCGATGGTGCCCCTGGCGCGCGGGAGCCGGCAGCCCGCGCCGCACCGCCCACGCCGCCGACAGCCAATCTGCGCGCTCGCCCCCTCCGCCCCCGCGCCGCACCCCGCTGCACCCGTTCGCCCCCGCCACCCCCGCACCCTGCTGTACTGCACTGTACTCCGCCGAGTAGCGGAATGCGCCTACAACCCCGGCCCGGCCGCATTCTTCGGCTAAGTGCGCCGACCTTTCCACGTCCCCGATACCACCTGCCCGCCGAGGTGGCTTTCTTTACCCTCTTACAGGTGTTTTTCAGCGTTCGAAGGTTTCTGCACCCAGTACCTTTCCATGTCCCTCTGTTGCTATCCGCTGGGGAGAAGAATGCGCACGGTAACCACGCGAAAGCGAGAAGGGTGCACATTGCATGAAAATGTGTCCATCGTTTGTTTGGATGCCATCTCACAACTGTATGAACTATCGAACTAAATTTTCTGCTCCAGTTGTCACAATGTTCAAATGTTCAAATGTTTTTAGAACTTATGGGACTTAACTACGGGGTCATCAGTCCCTAAGCTTACAAACTACTTACGTAGTAGCTTACACCAAGGACGGCACAAATATCCATGCCCAAGGGGGGATTCGAACCCCCGACCGTAGTGGCCGTGTAGACCGTGACTGGAACGCCTCAGTCCCCTCGGCCGCCGTGGCCGACTTGTCACAATGTCAAAATGTCCGAACGACATGTGTGGGGGCCTACATTAACCCATTCTCAAGTTCTAAAAAGAAGAACGCCAAGGAAAACGTGAATTAAAACGAAAACATTAAACCCTTAAGTACGATCCATGTCAATATAACAAAGTATGTTCATCCTAGACTAGTTTACCTTGAATTCTAAAACATATCTGCCCTAAGGCAACGCCAATCGTAAAATATTTGTGGCAAATGCGCAATACCAACAGATAAACATTCCTCACAGTAGAAGGGGTGAAAATAGCTTTTAGGATCGACAAACACAAGGTTGATTCAGGAGAGAATTGGGTGGGGAAAAATGTTCAAATGATTGTCAAGCTTAAGGGACTTAACTACGGGGTCATCAGTCCCTAAACTTACAAACTACTTATGAACTACTTACGAACTAGGACGGCACAAATATCCATGCCCGAGGGGGATTCGAACTCCCGACCGTAGTGACCGTGCAGACCATGACTGAAGCGCCTCAGTCTCCTCGGCCACCGCGGCCGGCTGGGTGGGGAAAGCGGGAGCATATGAAGTTACATGAAATACGTGGGACATACTGGTAAGAATTTTAAAATTCGCTTTAAAGAGCATAGCAACGTCGAGAATGGCTCGTCGGCGGTGGCGAAGCATCTAAAAAATGAACGGCATTCGTTGGGAAATATTAATAACAGTATGAGGCCAATAAATTATGAGAATAAGTTATCGTTGCTGTCTAACCTGGAGGAGGTTGAAATTTTTTGTGCGTTAAGAAAAGAACCGAATAGCATATTAAATGAACAGACGGAATTGTCTAAAGGACATTTCTGGTCTTATTTTGGTTATTTCCTTCTCGATAAACAGTGAAACTTCCCCTTGCATTTGGTTCCTTTGGGTTGGGGTTGGCTTATTTACTGTTAGAAGTTTTTTTGGATACATTTTATATTGTGTTTTTAGACGGGTTTATATTTGGTAGTAGCAATTTGGTAGGTTTATCTTTGGGTAGTGTTTGGACTATCTCTGATATAGCAGAGCAGATAGTTAGCAGTCCACTACTGTGCCTCCAACTAGCAACATATTGTACTGTGAGGAATATTTATCTGTTGATATTGCGCATATGCCGCAAGTATTTTAAGCTTGATGTTGCCTTAGGGCAGATATATTTTAGAATTCAAGGTAAGCCAGTCTAGGATGAACATACTTTGTTATATTGACAAGGGTCGTATTTAATGTTTTAATGTTTTCGTTTTAATTTGCGTTTTCCTTGGCTTTCTTCTTTTTAGAACTTGATAATGGGCTAATATAGGCCCGAAACATATCGTTAGGACATTTTTACATTGTGACAACTGGAGCGGAAACATTAGTGCGAAAATGTGTCCAGCCGGGATTGTGTCCCGGGTCGTCCTGCTTACTAGGCAGTCCCGATGACCACTAGTGTCCTCGAGTACCTTTACTGAACACTCGTGGCAGTCGTCGATTTCCGTTAGTTGGGGCCTGCTTTACATCCACATTGAAGAAAGGCTCATCAGCCGTAAGCAACAGATTATAAATTAGTCGTATATATGTGCTGTCTGTTATTATCAATCTAGGCATTATGACATTAACTGCAAGTGGGCATGGAAGTACGTCAGTGGGGTACAAATTTTCAACTTTCTCCACCGAATTATTTCCATGCCCTTTCGGAGTTAGCCGGCCGCGGTGGCCGAGGTGACTGAGGCGCTTCAGTCACGGTCTGCACGGCCACTACGGTCGGAGGTTCGAATCCCCCCTCGGGCATGGATATTTGTGCCGTTCTTAGTCTTAGGTAGTTCATAAGTAGTTTGTAAGCTTAGGGACTGATGACCCCGTAGTTAAGTCCCATAAGTTCTACAAACATTTGAAAATTCTTTCGGAGTTAATGTCGTAAATTCTTTATTTCTAGATTCCTACTGACTGCAAGATCAAAAACGGCTTGTGTTGAGTTGTTTCATGTTTCATTGCGGACAAACATATATACGGGGTGTTACAGAAAGGTACGGCCAAACTTTCAGTAAACATTCCTCACACACAAAGAAAGAAAATATGTTATGTGGACAGTTGTCCGGAAACGCTTAATTCCATGTTAGAGCACATTTTAGTATTTCTCTTTAAATGTAAATTGAAATAATTCGTGCAGACAATTGTCAAAATACCCAATTGTTTCGTTAGTATGTTCTTTACTTCCTCGATTCACGTCATCAACACAGATTTTCTGAGAAAGTTTGGGCAGGAATTGTTGGTGATGTCGTGATTGGGCCTCATGTTCTTCCACCTACGCTCACTGGAACACGTTATCATGCTTTCGTACGGAATACTCTACCTGTGCTGCTAGAACATGTGCCTTTACAAGTACGACACAACATGTGGTTCATGCACGATGGAGCTCCTGCACATTTCAGTCGACGTGTTCGTACGCTTCTCAACAACAGATTCGGTGACCGATGGTTTGGTAGAGGCGGATCAATTCCATGGCCACCACGCTTTCCTGACCTCAACCCTCTTGACTTTCATTTATGGGGGCATTTGAAAGCTCATGTCTACGCAACCCCGGTACCAAATATAGAGACTCTTCGTGCTCGTATTGTGGACGACTGTGATGCAATACGCCATTCTCCAGGGCTGCATCAGCGCATCAGGGATTCCATGCGACGTAGGGTGGATGCATGTATCCTCGCTAACGGAGAACATTTTGAACATTTCCTGTAACAAAGTGAAGGCACACTGGTACGTTCTGTTGCTGTGTGTGTCCATTCCATGATTAATGTGATTTGAAGAGAAGTAATAAAATGAGCTCTAACATCTTTGTGTGTGAGGAATGTTTCCTGAAAGTTTGGCCGTACCTTTTTGTAACACCAAAACTTAAATAGTGGCAACACTGCTGTGGAGTTTTCAACAAAGGTTCAATACACATATATTTGCATATCTGCAAATCTGTGTATTGAACAACTTTTTTTAATTCATGTATTTCCATAAGTATGGCTACGTCACAAGGGAGATACAAATCTGAAGATCGTAATTCCGAAACGCGTAATTAAGTCGCACTGTACATTACGTGTGATCTGCAATAAAAATTTTGCCACCTAATCAAATTTCTCAGCTCTACCAATTCATTCTGTTGAAGAAATAACCAGAGCCAAACAGATAATTTCAGCATCCGAGCAAAAAATTATGGGAAGACTTTGGAAATAGGTTGGAAACTTGGGGTCAAGTCGCTGGAAAACTTTTCTGGAGTGTAATTAGCAATCTTCGAAAGGGAGGAAAGAAGGAATTAACAAGCAATTTGGTTAGGTCAAGAAAGCTACTTGTGAATCCTCTGGATGCCTTGGACAGATTGGATGGAGGGAATACTTTGAATAGTTGCTCAATATCAGTGACTCGTTCAGTAGCTAATGCTTCAGATTTCGATGTACAATGAGATAGGAATGAAGATGGAAACATTATCAAATTTAAGGATGTGAAGATAATGGTCAACAGATTTCAGTGCGATAAAGGGGCTAAGTCAGAGTTCATGATATACAGTGGAACGTCAGGTCTCAAATCGTTACACAGGATAACTGAAATGTTATGGAGTCGGGACAGGTTCAGTCTAACTGAGCGAAAGCGCTAATCACACCAGTTTTCAAGCATGAAAACGGAAGAGATAGTAATAACTACAGAGGTATCTCTTTAATTAGCATTGTGGGCAAATTACTCTCAGGTATTGTTGAAAGGAGAGTGCGACTGTTAGTTGAAGCAAAGTTGGATGAAAATCAGTGTGGGTACCGCCTCTTAGAGGCAGTAGGGACCAAAACTTAGCTTACGGCAGCTAATGGAAAAGTGCTATAGTATTTTCAAGGCTAAGGTAAAGCGGGAACTTTTCACCACTACTATTCATATTATTTATGGATCATATGTCGAATACGATAGACTGGCAGGGTGAGACTAATGTAGGTGAAAACAAAATAGTCTCGCTTATACGGACGACTTAATGATGATTGCAGATTCGATTAAGATGATGTGATGTAATATTTCAGAGCTATAACAGAGATGTAAGGGTTACAGTATGAAGATCAGCATTTCTAAAACGAAAGCAGTGTCCGTGGGAAAGACATATAAAAAGGTTGAGTGACAAATAGTTGGAGTAAATTTAGAATAGGTGGATACTTTCAAGTACTTCGGTTTTACTTTCTCATAGGATGGCAACATAGTGAAAGAACTGGAGTGAAGTTGTAGCAAAACTAATGTAGTGATAGCTCAGCTACGACCTACTCTCTACTGCAAGAAGGAAGTCAGTACCAAGATTAAGATAGCAGAACACTGTTAATTCTTTCGACCAACTTTGTTGTATGTGTTTCAAAGCTTGGTGTGTACATGTTATCTTATTAATAAGATTGGAGTTGCAGATATGTAAGTAGCAAGGGTTATTGTAGATACTAACAGATGGAAACGATCGCTGGAAGGGTGTCCATAATGAGAAAATCGAATAAAAACTGGTAATGAATGCCATAGATGAAGCAGTTAGAGCAAAAAAGCTTAATTGGTGGGGTCATATTACACGAATGGGGTAACCAAGGTTACCTAAGAGACTGAATGTCGATTTAAGAATAGCTTTCATGGCCAGAACTGGTCAACAGTGAAAGAGTTAACATAAACTGAAATCTTGAAAATGGCTTAAGTGTAAACGTTGAAAATACCCTGCTTTATATTTATGCACACAATACTCTACTTGAAGAACAAAATTGAAGTTAATTTTTATATGGATGTAAAATTGGCATGGCCATACCATAATAAACACAAGTTATGCAACTGTAGACCCAGGAATATTTTTTTTAATAACCTAATAATATTTAGATGATTTTAAGCCAGTAGCGAAAAATTGGGAGAGGAAATATATGAAGAAAAGTAGGAGACACGACAATGTGAGAGAATTTTACAGAGCACTGAAGATCCAACTCGAAACAATGCCTACGGAGTAGCATACATTTCCTCAGAGCTCCTGAAATCTTTGGGAGAGCCAGCAGTCACAAAACTATTTATACATACATGTGGCGTCTGTTCAGAAAGACCATTTGTATCTGACGGGAGGCGTGCATGGGTAGTCCTTGCAGGTGCGGTGATCACTGTGTCCCCAGTGGTGTAGGGGTCAGCGCAACTGCCTAGAAAGCAGGAGACCCGGGTTCGAATCCCGGCTGGGTACACATTTTCAGCTTTGCCCAATCGCAGTTGATGTCATATATTCTATGAATAATAAACAAAACTATTTGTCCAGGTTCGCAAGAAAGGCCAAAGACCCTCAGGCTGTTTCAAAGAAAGCAGGTGCTGGCGGATGTCAATATTACTGAACTACAAGTTTAATAAGTTTAAATTCAAAATACTAACACTAAATAATTACATAGGAATGGAAAAGCCGGCAGAAGTCAACCTCGCGGAAGATAAATTTACATATTGTTTAAGAAGAGACTCTTTAAGAAGATACTCTAAGGAAATACGAACCTACGCTTATAGCCTTTGTAGACTAGAAAATACTGACTGAAGTACACTCTTTGGAATTATGAAGGCATAGGGGTAAAATGTAGGGAATGTTATAAACAACTTTTACAAACATCAAAGAGCAGTAACAGGTGTGGTTTGCCGACGGCACTGTAACTCTCTAGGAGGCAACAGAGTACCTGAAAGAGCAATTTAACAGTATGGACAATGTCTAGAAACGATGGTGTAACATGAACATAAGCAACAATATAATAACGGTAATACAATGTAGTCGGATTCAAGTTCAAATGTTCAAATGTTTGTATAGTCTATGGGACTTAACTACGGGGTCATCAGTCCCTAAACTTACAAACTACTTATGAACTACTTACGAACTAGGACGGCACAAATATCCATGCCCGAGGGGGGATTCGAACCCCCGGCCGTAGTGGCCGTGCAGACCGTGACTGGAGCGCCTCAGTCTCCTCGGCCACCGCGGCCGGCTCGGATTCAAGTAGAGTATGCTAAGGTAATTAGATTACGAAATGAGGCAATACCAGTAATAGACGAGTTTTGTTATTTGAGTAGTAAAATAACTTATGATGGTCTAAGTGCAGAAGATAAGAAATTCAGAATGGGTATTGGAATAAAATCTGTTCTGAAGAAGAACAATTTAACATCAAATGTTAATTTAAATGTCAGGAAGTTTTACTGATGCTATTTATTAGAAATAGCCTTGAGCGGTAGTGATAGATGATACAGACCTCACGCTGACGACGGGACGTTAAATCGTAATCAAACTACCATTCTTCTACTTTCATGTAATAAGCCAGAGACAGGCCCAGGTTTGGGCGAGAGAGTTAGACAAGAGAAACACCACGCTTTTGGCAGGATTCTCAAATAAGCGCGCCAGAAAAAGCCAGCCCCGTGATTGGAGGAAGAGAGTAATTTCTGAAGGCATTTGCGTCGAGTATGCATTGTACGGGAGTGAAACATGGATGATAAATAGTTCAGACAGGAAGAAAATAGAGGCTTTTGAAATGTGGTGCTATAGACGAATACTGAAGATTACGTGGGTAGAACAAGTAATTCTTCAGGAAGTACTGAACGGAATTGGGGAGAAATGAATTTCTGGCATACCTTGATTAAAAGAAAGGACCGATTGGTAGGCCACAAAGGAATCGTTAATTTTCCATTGGAGGAAAGTGTATGGGGTAAAATCGCAGCGCCAGCCGCAGTGGCCGAGAGGTCTGCGGCGCGTCAGTCAAAGTCTGCGCCGCGAAGGAGTAGCCGAGCGGTCTAAGGCAGCTCGCTACGGAGCGCGCGGTTGCTCGCCGTCGGAGGTTCGAGTCCTCCCTACGGCGTGAGTGTGTGTGTTGTCCTTAGATTAGTTTAACTTAGATTAAGTAGTTTGTAAGCTACGGACTGATGACCACACAGTTTGGTCCGATAGATTTACAAACATTTGAACATTTCACAGCCTGCACAGCCGCTACGGTCGAGGGTTAGAATCCCTCCTCGGGCATGGATGTTTGTATCGTCTTTAGTATAAGCTAGTTCATAAGTAGTTTGTAAGTTTAGGGACTGATGACCCCGCAGTTAAGTCCCTTAAGCTTAACAAACAACCTAATATAATACTTATTTATATGTTTTGTTTCGAATTGAATTTGAATCCTACAAGGTTAAATTCTCATAACGTACGAATATTAGAGTTATTCACTGAATGTAGAATACTGAGTAGACATGATGTTTCTGTCAAAGTTTGAATGGCAGTGAGGTGAACGCGTTAAAAGTGTTCTCTCCGCTGCAATGTGCATAGGTGAGCCTTCTGTACGAGCCAGCGACCATCTAAATCTACATGGGATACTCTGCAAATCACATTTAAGTGCCTGGCAGAGGGTTGATCGAACCACCTTTATGCTAGTTATCTCGCATTCCATTCTGGAATAGCGCGCGGGAAGAAAGAACACCTGAATCTGTCCGTTCGTGCTCTGATTTCTCGTATTTTATTCTGATGATCATTTCTACCTATGTAAGTGGGAGTAAACAATATATTTTCGCATTCGGAGGAGAATGTTGGCGATTGGAGTTTCGTAAGTTGCCCACGCCGCAGCGATAAGCGCCGTTGTTGTGATGATTCCCATCCCAGATCCTGTATCGTTTTCCGTAACTCTGTCTCCCCTGTATCGAGACAATACAAAACGAGCTGCGCTTCTTTGGAATCTTTCGATGCCCTCCGTCAAACCCACCTGATAAGGACCACACTGGGCAGCGATACTCCACAAAAGGACAAGCGTAGTTTATGCAGTCTCTTTAGTAGTTCTGTTGCATTTTTTATGGGTTATACCAATAAAACGCAGTTTCTAGTTCGCCTTTCCCACGACGTTATCTACGTGTTCTTTCCAGTTTAAGTCTGAAGTAATAGTAGTTCCCAGGTATTTTGTGGAGTTTACATCCTTCACTTTTGATTGATTTATCTTGTAAACAAAGTTCAACGGATTTATTTTCGTACTCATGTGGACGACTTCACACTTTTCATTATTTAGAGTCAAGTGCCAATTTTTACACACACTGATATCTTATTCAGATCGTTCTGCAGTTGGTTTTGATTTTCAGATGATTTAACTAGACGCTAAATGACGTCGTCATCCCCTTCAACTTTTGAGACACACTTTTGAAGAGGCAAGGCTAGTGGCTTAAACGAAAAATTGCGTGATTGATGTGACGATTTTGGACGTATCCAACAGCAACCTCAAGAGTGCAGTTGCTCTGTCTTGCCAACGCAAGAAGAGCGTAGTGCCGTATTGTGGTGTACAGCACTTCATCTTTATACCATGGATGATAGGAACATTGTACAACCCATCCCACTGCTGTACAAATAAGGTGGGTTGGAGGCGTTGTCAGGATGGAAGGCGGAGCGGTGAAGAATTGTGGGCGCCCTAGGAAAGTGTGGCTGATTGGCAAATAAGAGAAAGGTTTCAAGTTAATATTGGGTATATTCTTGACATACGGAATACATCGCGTGACTCACCCTGGGGTCGGATGCAATGAATGAGTGCTAGTCTAAGTTAGCCGCGGAGGAGGAGCCGAGCGGTCTAAAGCGTCTCGCTGCGCAGCGCGCGGTTGCTCGCCGTGGAGGTTCGAGTCCTCCCTGGGGCATGGTTGTGTGTGTTTGTCCGTAGGTTAGTTTACCTAGGTTTAAGTAGTTTGTAAGCTACGAACTGATGACCACGCAGTTTGGTCCGATAGATTTACTAACAAACAAACAGTCTAAGTTAGCGGATTAGACAATGGTAAAGGTTACGGTTCACACATTTGGTGGCTGATACCGAACAGCCGCTAGGCGGGAGCGGACGGAATGAGGCCGTTCGCCCCGCACAGAGGCTAGGCCTCCGGAGTGTGTCTGTTCTGCACGAGAACTAAAACTGAAGAGAGCGAAGGAACTGATTCTCACACCTCTGAGTCCTCCAGCAGTAGCACACGTGATCAAAGGTGGGTGTCTGCTATTGGCTTCACAGTAGCATGGAAACGTCAGTAGTTTCAGCACGAACGCCAGAAGGGTGGCGTTATTCCAGAATCAGCAGTTAGTACTGGTTCTGTCGGCCTCTGTCCTGCAAGGTGGACAGCCTCGGTCACGTTGTCAAGGCGTATGGTGCAATGGAAGAACACTTCTAAAACTTAGGCGAAGTTTTGAAATAAAATTTTTGAATTTATTTCCCTAAACTATTTTAGACTGGCTGGTCATCCTGTACAGTGACGACGATATTTCAAAAGTGAAGACCAGTGATTTATTTCATAGTGGTGTCTAACACAGCGAGAATATGGATCCCGGTTCGTCAATCGACGCTCAGGGTGTTTATAGCGGCTCATGTAATAGCACGGGTTGGCGTGACTGCCTCCCCGCGCGTGACGCAGTCGTGTCGCGTGGCGCTCCGTGCCGGCAGGCGCAGTATTGTGTTGCGCGTGCCAGGAAATACTCGCCTCCATCATTAACTGCCGTCTGCGCCACTGCCAGACACACAGCTTACGGGGGAAAGAAAAAAGAATGATGTGGATGTATCGCAGTATGTATTGCCGGGCTGCCTTTTAAAGATGGGTAAAGCTGTGAGAGGGCGGGCTGATTAATAACACAGTTCCTACTAATAAGAACCTTAGCTGTGAATGTTACACTCCTGGCCATTAAAATTTCTGCACAACGAAGATGACGTGCTACAGACGCTAAATTAAACCGACAGGAAGAACATGCTGTGATATGCAAATGATTAGCTTTTCATAGCATTCACACAAGGTTGGCGCCCGTGGCGACACCTACTATGTTCTGACATGAGTAAAGTTTCCAACCGATTTTTCATAGACAAAGAGCAGTTGACCGGCGTTGCCTGGTGAAACGTTGTTGTGATGCCTCGTGTAAGGAGGAGAAGTGCGTACCACCTCGTTTCCAACTTTGATAAAGGTCGGATTGTGGCCTATCGCGATTTCGTTTTATCGTATCGCGACAATGGTGTTCGCGTTGGTCGCGATCCAATGACTGTTAGCAGAATATGGAATCGGTAGGTTCAGGAGGGCAATAGGGAACGCCGTACTGGATACCAACGGCCTCGTATTACTATCAGTCGAGATGACAGGTATCTTATCTGCATGGCTGTAACGGATCGTGCAGCCGCGCCTCGATCACTGAGTCAACAGATGGGGACGTTTGCAAGACTACAACCATCTGCACGAACGACGTTTGCAGCAGCATGGTCTATCAGCTCGGAGACCATGGCTGCGGTTACCCTTAACGCTGCATCACAGACAGGAGCGCCTGCGATGGTGTACGCAACGAAGAACCTAGGTGCACGAATGGCAAAATACAATTTTTTGGACGAATCCAGGTTCTGTTTACAGCATCATGATCGTCACATCCGTGTTTGGCGACATCGTGGTGAACGTACATTGGAAGCGTATATTCGTCATCGCCATACTGGCGTATCACCCGGCGTGATGATATGGGGTGCCATTGGTTACACGCCTCGGTCACCCCTTGTTCGCATCGACAGCACTTTGAACAGTGGCCGTTACATTTCGGATGTGTTACGACCGTGGCTCTACCCTTCATTCAAACCCTGCGAAACCCTACATTTCAGCAGGATAATGCACGACCGCATGTTGCTGGTCCTGTATGGGCCTTTCTGGATACGAAAAATGTTCGACTGCTGCCCTGGCCAGCACATTCTCTAGATGTCTCACCAATTGCATACGTCTGGTCAACTGGCTCGTCCCAATAGCCAGTCACTACTCTTGATGAACTGCGGTATCGTGTTGAAGATGGATGGGCACTGGACCTACACACGCCATCCAAGCTCTGTTTGACTCAATGTCCAGGCCTATCAATGCTGTTATTACGGCCAAAGGTGGTTGTACTGGATACTGATTTCTCAGGATTTATGCATCCAAATTTCATGAAAATATAATCACATGTTAGTTCTAGTATCATATATTTGTCCAATGAATACCCGTTTATTATCTGCTTTTCTTCTTGGTGTAGCAATTTCAATGGCCAATAGTATACTTTGAATCACTTCAGTCCCTCACAATTTACAACCCCTAAAATTCTTCCTATTTTCCCTTCCTTTAACATATTACTAAGAGCGTCCACGCCTGTGATCCTACTTGTACTACGATTGCACGACGTGTCAGGGGCCAACTTGTATTCTACCTCAGCAGGGCAAAACGCAGTCGCTCTTTTAATATTCACTGACCTGAAATCTTCTTTAGATGATAATGACCCAGCGCAGAAGTAGCACTCAGATCGTACGTCCGTAGTTGTTGAAGTGAGGTTGTAAAATAGTACGTATTGGTGGCCAAGGCTTCTAATTTTACTAAATGAATTCGTCGTTCTAATTTAGGCATGTCATACATTTTATTTTGTAAAAGAACAGTCTTGTTTGCACAAATACAATAGTATTCCTTTTTTACATGTGACGCGTTTCTCCTGTTCTAGCCCTCATCAGAGGTTCTACGCAGGAGCTGCTACCTGACCACAACTGCGCAGGCAGCTGCAATGGAGTGGAGTGATTTCCATATTTTTAACAGTTAAACATGTCCAATGGGATATAAAGCATCAAACTCCTCAAAAACATAACTAACAACCTCACAGAAACCGCAATAAAACATTCTGTTCCTAGAGCGTTGTGTCCCCATTTGGCCGCAGAGTGAACTTTCTGGAGCGCTTCGTCTGTCTTTTGTTAACTCACTGTACAATTAAGTAAACTTCACAAACAACGTTAAGGTAGCTTGATATTGATAGGTTAATGATATAACGGAAAAATACAAGTCGAATATTGATGTCTAAAGAATTAATAAATGAAATTAGATGGTGTGGCGCACTGAGTCTCTGACAAGGGGAGGCCATGACGTTTGGAATGCGGATTTACTGCAAACTTCGTACGCTCCTAGTGTTCCATGAGGACAACAAAATGTCTAAGCAGCAGCATGTACGTCTCAAGCGTTATTGAGAAAATCGTAAGATAATTTCGGTCGGTCGTCAAATATGTGCCATATGTATTAGTCCGTGGCCGTTTCGTCACGAAGCGGTGGCAGCAGAGTGGTTACCGTCCGAGCCCTGAACTTTTTGGTCACTGGATTGAGAACCGTTCATGAATAAGAATATAATATTCATAACTACCGACTAGCAAACGACCATACGATACAATAAAGTGATACTAATGGGAAAATGTTTGCTTGTCCATAATTTGAGAAAGTCCTTATTTCTGGAAGGAGTCCGAAACTTGTTACCTGCAAGTTATAACCGCCACAGACGACTTTCGAAAGATGTACAACTAATCGTCTCTTTCAACATTACAAGTACAAGATGCAGGATGGCTTTTTTCATAGAAACATGGAAAACATGAAGTTAAACGGCACTAACTGCATTGAATAAATGCTGTGTTTCCGCATACGCGTCTTTTGAGATTTTCCATGAAAAAAAACAACCACGCTAACATATTTAAAAACCTCTCTTTCATCTGGTACTTTGGAAGCAAATCATACATAACGCAGCATTTCCTTAAATATCGGCGCTGATAATTAGTTATGAATATTATATTATTTGTGATTATAAAATTTTGTACACTGCCAAATAACACTGAAAATTTAATGAAAGTCCTCCTGATTACACGTATTTTCTTGCACGCTAAGAACTCGGTTGTCGCCGCTTCATGTTAAAAAGGCCACGCACAGGTACATATTGTACATATTTGACGATCGACCGAAATTATGTTGCGATTTTCCTATTAACGCTTGGGAGATACATGCTACTGTTTACACATTTTGCTGTCCTCATAGAGTACCACGAGAGTACGAAGTTTGCAGTAAATCCGCGTTCCAAACGTCGTGGCCTCCACTTGTGAGTGTCAATCGCAGTATATACTCATAGTCCAGTATATGGGGGTTTCACTTTACATTAATTTTGATAAAAGATATTTTTCTAGGATATTTAAGTATGATATAAGTGTGTCAGATCTAAGTTTAGGAGGACAAATTTTGGTGGCCGCAACACTTCGAAATTTTCGGACATTTTTACACGTTTTTGGTAATGACGCGAAAACGGTGCTTATTTTGGAAATTACCGTTCCATAGGAACATAGAGGACAATATCCTGCGTCGATTAAAAGAAAAGAGTTGAAAATTAATCCAGTAGTTCAATTTGTATGTGAATCCAAACGCCAAAAATTATCCAGTTTTTCCGAAAACTGTTTTTTTTTTTTTACCCTTTTTAAAGGTGCTGTATCTTTCCAGCTAAAATTTTATAAACCCCCTCCTCCTCTATTTAAATGTTGTAGTGTACCAATCTGTGAGGTCAAAAGGCACCATTTTCTCCAAATTTTGCTAATTCTGAATTTGTTGTTGGCTCATAAAGCAAAACTGAGGAAACCCTTAAATTCACCCTATTGTGTTTTCGCAATTTCTTATGTTTACAAGTACGGACATCAATTCTAATTTCGTTGCGAGGCTATAGTATACCATCTGAATGTTTTCCAAAATTTTTAAGGAATTTTGTTCAAATATTAAATTTAAATTTTTCACAATTTAGCTTTTCCTGAAATTTAAAATCTCCCTTTTTTCACGAGTTTGGCATGTACAGCTGATTGTTTCCTACAAATACATATTTAATGCCTAAATTCCTTTTCTAAATGCATTAGAAATTTCATATGCTTATAGGCATATATTTATATAAAAGTAAACGGAAAAGACAAACGTTCTCATAGAAATTTAACTTATTTATAGAAATGCTTACAATAATTACATAGATATTCGAAGTATTTACAATTTTGGTCGTTTGGATGATCCGGATTTAGACTCTTCTTCCCCAGGCTGACTGGCGTTATTTGCTGCCTCAGAATGATCAACGTCAGGCTCCTCCTCCTCAACGACAACCCCCCCCCCCAAGTTACTCATCCGGATAATTCTCATATTGCCGCTCAGTGAGCTTGCCGTCCAAGTCTATGTCGGTGTCAGTGTGTCTAGTGTTTGTGCAAATAATTCGCACACAGTTCTCGCACATAGTGGTTTGGGAACACCTTTTCCTGTTATAGGAATGCATATGAGTCTGAGGATGCCATGAGTCCATTCAAGTGGGTCTAGCTTCTTCCCCACCCACCACTGAACTTGGAAGAATACTCTCTAACTGTTCAGGTCCGCGGCGTCGAGTGTTCGAGGAAATCGGGAAAAGATGAACTGCGCTTTCGTTGACATCTCGACAAAGCGATGGGACCTCAGCCGACACCACCTAGAAGAAAATGCCTCATAACTGGCCGTGCCTACGTTACACCTAAAGGCCACGGCCGCCAGCTCACTGGCTGGCCGCTGGGCCACGCCCACCGCCGCGTAGCGGCCGGACAGTCAGCTAGAGTTCGTGGCCTTTACGTGTGAAGTAGGCAGGGCCAGTTGTGAGGCCTTGTCTTCTAGGCCGCGGTGGAGTAGCCGAGCGGTCTAAAGCGTCTCGCTGCGGAGCGCGCGGTTGCTCGCCGTGGAGGTTCGAGTCCTCCCTGGGGCATGGGTGTGTGTGTTTGTCCTTAGGTTAGTTTACCTAGATTTAAGTAGTTTGTAAGCTACGGACTGATGACTACGCAGTTTGGTCCGATAGAATTACAAACAATTGAATTGAACTTGTCTTCTAGGTGGTGCTGCCTCAGCTCATTGATGCTGCGGTTGGTCGTTCTTCTGGTGCCATACGTTGCCATCAAGATCTTCTCTGAAGCTCTGCTGATGTCTGCTAGAGTTAGCTGAAAGCGGAAATTTCTCTGTCACATGTAACAGGGCGGATTTGTTCCAGTACTATTTCTGCTACTGCTTTCACAATTCAGTTCCGATCTTCTTGAATGTTTTGGTTTTTTCGTTCATACAAGACGTCACTGAGGAGTTTGTGCCACAACATTTCGGAAACAATATAGTGGGGACTTTTCTGCTGATTCAGTATACAGAAAATTATCAGCAAAGCGACTAGCTTTCACTTTAATGATTTTCTTCTTTCTCCTGATTCATTAACTCGCCAACAGCACGTTAGAATTCTTGAAGGTACGAGATTACTTTTTATTGTGCTATCAATTTAGACCCAAGGTGTACGTCTTGCATCCTGCTGAAAATCTGATGAAGACTTCCAGTAAAGTTTATTCTTACATACGGCGTGATACCACTCGTCAGCTGCAACTCATCACTTAAACGATCTACCATGTGTGTACGTAACTCCAAAGTACGTTGGCCTGGTGTAGCAACCGTGAATCATTTCAATTGAAAAGTGGTATCTGTTGCAAATTATAATATTTCTTTCTTTTTAACGCGTTTCACGCTTTTGACGCATCTTCAGAACACTGTAACAGGGAAAAATATACAAATATGTCAGTTTCACGCCGCGGACCTATCCACTACAATGTCAAGAAACAATGAATTGGTCGGGGGTTCGAATCCCCCCTCGGGCATGGATATTTGTGACGTCCTAGTTCGTAAGTAGTTTGCAAGATTCGGGACTGATGACCCCATAGTTAAGTCCCATAAGCTTTACAAACATTTGAACAATTTTTTTTTTTTTTTTTTTTTTTTTTTTTTTTTTTTTTTTTTTTTTTTTTTTTTTAACAATGATTTGGGGGCGTGAACATACCTCAGAAACAGCTGGATGGCATTAGTTGGTGTAAAAGCATATGATGCTCAGCGTTTTGGATTGGATAAAATCTGAGGATTTAATCAAAAGCATTGTCACGTTTTATAAGAAGTGGGACAAAAAGTTCGTAAAATGAAACTTAGAGAGTTTAAACACTATCGTGAATGGACAGTGGTAAGCAGAGCGAGTGTAGAGATGTATAACTTACCAAAAATGTTCAAATGTTTGTAAAGCTTATGGGACTTAACTATGTGGTCATCAGTCCCTAAACTTACAAACTACTTATGAACTAGGACGGCACAAATATCCATGCCCGAGAGGGGATTCGAACCCCCGACCGTAGTGACCGTGCAGACCGTGACTGAAGCGCCTCAGTCCCCTCGGCCACCGCGGCCGGCTATAACTTACCACATCAGCAGCGTTGTGATGGATAGGTCCGTGTTCACAGCATGAATATCGATACATCACATGGGCAAACATTACTGCGTGAACAACTGATAGTCAAGTGACCTGAGGGAACGGAATATAGCAAACGCCGCTTGGCGGTGCGGATAAAACGCCTGCAATCGTAACTAAGATTTGGGCGGTTAAATTTGAATAATAAAATCGATCAACATGGTTGCAAATTATTAAAGGATGGAAGTAATAACAATGGATAGTAGTGACGAAGTATAAAAATACTTGCAAATCAAAATGGATGTCAGTAATATTGATAATTTATGTTAGTAAAACAACCATAAAATTATATAGCTCTCATATGGAAATTAATTATAAATGTATCCGGTCACAGAACACTAAAAACGAATATGGTTAAAATGTAGAATAAATCAAGTGCAGTGAGCCGGGTGGTGGTTAAGTTACAGGATCGAGCTCAAGCTAAGACGACAATTTGGTGGTGAACGAGAGGGGGGAATGGGCTATTAAAGGGGAGGGGGAGTTGGGAGTTGCGATTACAATAAGAAGATCAGGTAACATTTTGTAAATCTGACATCATTATGTCATAATAGTGCTGATTTTTACTTGTAAGCTGGCCATTGAGGCTGAGATGATATGATGATTTAAGAAATTTTGTAATTTCGAATTTCTCGAGAAGGTTAAGCTTCCTTCCCTTGGGAACTCTTTGCTATATCTGGTGTGCATTGATTGTAGGTTCACTGTGACCTGATGCTTTGAGGTGTCCAGATAATGATGATTTGTTTTTTATAGAACCTTTTTTTTTTTTTTTTTTTTTTTTTTGTTAATAGATGCTCCTGGAATCTGTTTCTAAATGCTCGGCCTGTTTGTACTATATAGGCGCGAGGGCACTGTAAACAAGTGAGGTTATATACCCCTTAATTTGCAAAGTAATATCTATTTGGTCTTTCATTGTGGATGATCTGTAAGTGGAGAAGATTGGTAAGAGACAGGACCATAAAATGGTAATGTAACATATAGTGGATGAGATTGAGAGGGTTGGGTGTCAGTTGGAAGGGATAATTTTGCTGATGCCGAATGTGCTTGATTTGATTATTGTCTTCCACTTTGTTGTTTGCTAAAATAAGTCCACGTACCCCGACGACTTGTTTTAGAAAAATGAATGCTGTCCTTGAAAGTGGTGTGAGGAATGTTAATTCCGATTGTTATTCATTTACGACAATAAAAAGAGACAGAAAGCATTGCTACACCCGCTTAATAAATCTCTAAAAAATATTAATATTTATTAGATAGATAGGCCAAAAGCTGGCGGTACTGGAAGGAAGAGGCGGGGCTTGTTCTAACAGCCAATGCGCTACGAGCTGAATGCAACCTTTAGCTCCCAACACTCTCCTCTCAGGGGCCACGTTTCAGTGCGTGATCTGTACAGGAGTCAGTGTGCAGGAAGAAGAATTTCCTCGCCTGTTGAAACACAGCGTACGGAATACTGAGACGGCTGCGGCCTAAGGGTAGCGAAACCGCGCGCGCGGGACGGGGTTGAGCCGTGTTGTTTGGCCGCAGCCTGCGGGACTAATTGGGCAGCCTAGGGGTGGAGGGTGGGGAGGCGCCGTGAAACAAGAGCGGCCGCTCCCCCGCGATCAGGCGACAAAACGGGCTGACGTGCGCGCTAATGCATCGCTACCCTCGCTGCTCTGCTGGCGGTTAGTCACGCGAACGCCGCGGCCACACTGCCACACGACTGCCTCCGACAACAGCCGAGCAGAGCCGACACACAGCCGCGTATCCGCTTTGGTAGCCAAAATTGTAGCAAATTGTTTATAAAGGTGAATAGATGGGGCATAACAGCTTTCAGATAATTGCAGAACGACATGTTGACCATAGCTGTTTATTAATTCTCAATGCTACCGGTTTCGGGTTTGTACCATTGTCAAGCGTTAGCAGAGATTAGCTAATAGCTTAACATGTCGGAATATAAAAATACAAAAATCTCTGCTAACGCTTGACAATGGTACAAAACCGAAACCGGTAGCATTGAGAATTAATAAACAGCTATGGTCAACATGTCGTTCTGCAATTAGTATTGTAGCATTTTACTTGTGGTATCGCTAACTTCAGTAAGCCTTTCTAACCTTGTTTCTGAGTGGGTATCGTACTTTACCGTACAACTATTCTCACTCTCTATTGCCAAATGACAAAAGGAATAAATCAATAAACTTATATATATATATATATATATATATATATATATATATATATATATATATACTCATTATCAAAAATTATAGGTAAGTAACAGAAAAAAAACTGCTCGATCAGCCGTGTGGCTCTTACGCACCGCTTTCCAAGACGGATAGGTGTACCGGCCCGGTTCGATCCTCCCGGCGGATTGAGACGGGGGTCGGAGTGCCGACCAGCCTGGATGTTTTCCACATCCCCCTAGGTGAATACTGGGCTGGTCCCCACGTCCCGCCTCAATTACATGATTCGCAAACACTTCGTGACACTTTAAACTTTCACACACATTATACTATACGCAGTCATTTGAGGGTACACATTTCCTCCCTGGATGCATGCGGTGGCGACAGGAAGGGCATCTGGCCACCACGTAAAGATTAACACGCCAAATCCTGATTTAACAAAGCCGATCCTGCATGTGCGGGAACTTGGCCAAAGAGAAATATTTTATACTAGCTGCAAGTACCCGGCTTTGCCCGGGTGTAAAATAAGGTTTTCTGTAGAAGCGTACAAAACCGTTTGTTTGCATGTAATAAAAGGGTACATTTAAGTTAAAGCAATGTGATAAACAACATTTTGACAGTTCCATTTGGAGTATGTACAAAAAGATTTTCGTCTTTGCCCACTCTGGAGCAGGCCACATACAACTGTTCATGAGAGAAGCATGGTGTGACTGCAATTCTATCGAAATTTTATGTAGACAGTAACCTCAATTTTGTTTTCAAGTGTTCAAAATGTCATCAAGATCGGAGCAAAACTGTGGATTTTGGCGAAATCCATAAGTACCCTCCACCATGCACTGAACGAAATTTTATGTAGACAGTGCCCTTCCTCTTGTTTTGAAGGTCAATTATTGCAAAATTTCATCAATATCAATGTGAAGATATAGATTTACACGGACACACTAAAAAAGCACTTTCACTTTTTCTCAAATTTTTCTGTTGGTTTTCCAAAAACTGAAACGAAACCTGTTTAAGAACCTTCCCCATGTAATTTTGTGTACGTGTACCAAATGTCACGTTATTTGGTTGTCTGGATCTTGAGTTATAAGAGAAGAGACAAACAGACAACAAATGCGTCTTATAAGTATAGAGATATTAAAAGAATCTACGAAAACTGAAGTCAATCGGCCAGACAAAACTACCCGGCCGATTTCCTTCATTTTTGTTTTAAACGAAATGTATTCATTCGCAGATTTGTCGTCAAGTATCAGAATTAACTTCTCTCCGTCCTTTATTTCTATTCAAACGCGAGATTCTTCTGTCCTTGTATTCAATATTTTATTCGGTTTGTTTTATGATATCTTCTGTTCTAATTAAGGTAGGTAGTTCTTTTGAACCTAACAACAGTCAGCAGATCAAGCTCTTTCATTTGCGCTTTTAAACTATTTCATTGATTGATTCTGAAGAAAGCTTCCATTTCTTCCCAACTTTTTTTCATTACACTAACAATGCTAAGTATTCGCTCGGTTTTTCTAGTATGTAATTAACAGAGCAAAAGTTTGAAGAATACGAAATAATTTATCCAACTTAACAAGTACATCACGTAAAGACAGATCTTAGCCAACATACTTCAAAAACAACAACTCTACTTTCAGTGCACAACAATACGAAACTGTACACGAGTAAGCAACAATACATTATATTACAATAGAAAGCTATCCCATTTAGTCAAATTACTTTAAACAAAAAAATGTACGTAAAATTTTCTCGTATCTTAAGCCGTGTCAAGTGTTTAGAAACCAACGAGCTTTCGGCCAAGAACTCATTGGCCATTGTAAATGACTGCTGCATCAGGCCCCAGCAAAAAAAAAAAAAAAAAAAAAAAAAAAAAAAAAAAAAAAAAAAAAAAAAAAAAAAAAAAACCAAGACTGATGATGGGGCCTGAAAAAGACGATTTGAGGTTCAAAACATCAGGAGTCTATAAGATAGCATGTGAATGTGGCTGCTATTATATTGGAAAAACTGTACACACTGTGGAACAACGCTGGACAGAACACGACAGGTGCTTGCGTCTTCGCTCTCCGGAAAAATCAGCAATGGGAGAACATTATTTATATAATAGGCGTAAGATCACTGTGATATCTAAATCGATACTTTTATAAAGGCCATTAATAAGGAAATCGGCTTGCAGCTCAGCACAGCTTGGGACCTGGCTGTAGCGAGGTTGAAGCGGACGTGGCGGACACAGGCAACACAAGGCCTCACAACAGCTCGTGACACGTCACACTGATAGGCTGCGATCGCTAGCAGACTGGCTGGCCGCTACAAGGCAGTGGGCTGTGCCCCGGCAGCCAACCAGTCAGCTAGCGATAGCGGCCTACTCCTTGTGATGTGTCACGAGCTGTTGTGAGGCATCGTTTCTAGACGGGACGAAGACTCGAGCCTTAGTGACGTCACAGCCATCATCAAAAAGCGGATACAGACGACTCGGAACGTAAATATTACCTAATATAGCGAAGCAACCAATTTCTTGACCCCATAGCCAGAAGCGCGGATATTTAACGGCAAGACAACGACGATGCAGCACTTATTTAACACTCGACAGTGGCTAATAAGAGCTTGGCCGAAAGCTCATGGGTTTCTAACCACTTGACGCCTCGAGACCATGCGCTCATCCAGTAAATAGCCACTTTTGTGTTGTACAAATTGCAGCAGACTCACGTTTTACGGTGAAGACGTAGTGCAATTTGCAAGTAGGTTTCAGGGCTGGCAAATCTACTACTGATCATATTTGCACGCAGAGACAAATTCCGTAGAAGAATTGGAATACAACAAATATACATACTGCCTGTTCGTAGACTTCAACAAGGATTATGACACGATCACAAGAGGAAAGATATAAAGTGATCGAACAGTATATCAGGATGACTCAACTGTGCGTTAATCAATCAAAATACGTAGTACGACTAGGAGAAATACATTCAGAATAGTTTGAGGTTAAATCGGAAGTAAGAAAATGCAGACACTACATCTGAAACACTTTAATATACCACTGAATAAGACCCTTTCACGAATAAAAAATAAAAGCCATCGGAGTAGACAGAGACAGGAAGAGAAATATACAGGTGTTTGCAGAAGATATCGTTCTGATTGATAAAAAAATGATGGAATTTGAGAGAATGGGAAGCGAGCTGATGGACGAAGCTGGAAGAATGGAGCTAACGATAAGTCAGGTAAGACCAAGTTAGTAGTAATAGAAAGAGAAGGACAGCATACGCCGTCCAGTATAAATATCAGCAATCTATAATTTGAAACCGTAGACAGTACTATATACTTAGGAGTTATCATCAACAACGCCAACAACCTTGAGACTGAAATTTTAACAAGATTGCAAACAGGAAATAGAGCTATGCATACGTTATATTCCATGTTTAAGTCAAACGTATTGTCATATAGAACTCAGCCGAGAATATATAAGACAATCATCAGAGCAATAGTGACTTATGCTGGTGAAACACGGGCAATGACTCAGGAGATGTTGAGAAGGATGACCACATTTGAGAATAAGGTGTTGAAGAAAATAATGGTTGGATGATAAGAAAAAACAGTGAGACCAGGAACATGTGCAAAGAGCCAAACATAGTAGCCATAATCAAAAGCCAAAGAATGAGATAGTAAGGTCATGTGGTGAGAAAAAATGGCAGCATTTTTCGAGATGTGATGCTAAACAGACTGGGGAGAAAGAGATCTCTGAAAAGGCGAAGAATGAGGTGGTTGGGTTAGGAATGATCTGGTGAATATAGGAAGGAATGAAGAAGAAGCTGAAGATAAAGGGGAATAGCACAAAGTTTTACGCGAGGCTAAGTACCGGATACGGTTCAAATGGCCCTAGCAGTGAGTAAGTAATTGCCCGGAAATTGTGCCTCTTATTAGTTCTAACGTCGCCTGCGCCCATCGACTTTAATGTGTGCCTGGTGTACCTGATAAAAGCACATTGGGTGACCGTCTCTCATCAGTGATCACCCGGTTGAGCTGCTGCGACCCCATCCTGGAGAACCGTCGCTACACGATTACAGAGATCAGCAGCCATTTTCCGCAGATATGGCTTGAAATTGTCAGTAAGCACCAGCTGTTCAAAACAATGCCTGCCTCGTGGGTGCCTAAAAACCTACCACAAAAGCACAAAATGAAACGTTCTGGATTAGCACTGACATTTATGCATCCTGATTGTTACTTGTTCCTTTGACAGGATCGTCAAGGTGACGATGGATTTCTCACTTTGCTCCGGAAACCAATCAGTAGTGAATGCCTTGGCAGGGCAGCGAGTCTCCCATCAAGACGAAATCTAAACAGACTGCATCTGTGTCACAGGAAGGCATTCTGCTCGTTGAACCTACGACGTGACAAGTGTCTCAATTCTCTTGGTGACAGCCGAAAATTAGCCCAAGCATAACTGAATCTGTTGTCCTTTTTTTTTTCTTCCTAAGGGACACGTACTTCAATTATTCGCTATGTAATTAACGTATTAACTGATTTGTTCGATGCGTAAATATAGGCGGGTGTGCTTTTGGGGGAGGGGGGAGTATGAATTTCGGTTTACTAGAATTCGAGAGAGAGGTGGGGGAGGGTCAGTCAGGTGCCTCGTTTGCCGAGGAGAGCGTGTGCATATCTTCTTTAGACGCCGGCGGCTTTGGTCCAGCTGGGAGCTGTTTGTGGCGCGGCGGTCCGGAGGCGTCTCCATGGCAACCGGGCGTCCCTGGAGGGAGAGAGGCTGCCGCTTATTGGGATCTGCGGCGCTACAAACAAGCCGCGGCGGCTAACGAGCAGAGAGGCGGCGGCGCTGGCGTCGCGTTTCGCCAATGCCAGGAAGAGGTGGCCGCCTCAGGTGACAGCCGACAGTGCTCTGGCGCGCAAGCCGTCTGCTGCGGGAAATCCTGCGAGCTGCAGTCGCCGCGCCTGGAGGCCGACGCCTAAACACTTGAAGCTACACTACTGGTCATTAACATCACAGCGCCAACAAACGAAGTAAATAACTTCAAAACAATGTTTGTGTTTTTCGATGCCTGCAGTTTTCTAGATACTGTATAAAATATTTTATCGTTTTATGTGTAGACCGCTGCTACGTTTAGATGCTTATCCAGCAATTTTACAGTGTAGCGAGAAACCTATTTCGGCTCCATGGACTTTTCAACATATCTGCAATTACATCACGATATTAGGAAAAATGCTGAAATGGTTGTAAGTCTATGGGACTTAGCTAAGCTGGTCATCAGACCCTGCGCTTACAAACTAGTTAATCTAACATGCTAAGGGAAACAAATTCACCCATGCCCGAGGGAGGACTCGAATCACCGAGAGCGTGCAGCGGCACGCTCCGCAGCTACACGCATTGCAACCCTCGGGCACTACACCGCAGCGATATTAGTACGTAAATTATTTTAACTGATAAGGGGTGTTCAAAAAAGTGTATCATACTTTGAGAAGTGGTAGTACTCATCAGAACAAGAAAAATAAGTTCAATAAATATGAGTTCAGGAACACACACATTATGAGATAAACACGTGTCTGAAAATGTTCTAATGTTTGTTAAAATTAAGGGACTTAACTGCGGGGTCATCAGTCCCTAAACTCACAAACTACTTATGAACTACCTTATACTAAATACAGCACAAACATCCATGACCCAGGGGGGATTCGAACCCCCGACCGTAGCGACCGTGCAGACTGTGACTGGCGTGCCGCAGACCGCTCGACCACTGACGCCGGCTAACGCGTGTGTAGGGAAGGTGTTCCACGTAGCGTGCATGCATGGCAGTGCATCGCTGCAAAGTATACCTGCTTGTTTCCACTGTAATTACTGGTATACATTGATGATGCGACCTTGTATTAATTGCCCATAGTTGAAGATGATGAAAGTGTGGCATTTATGGCTGTTAGACGCCACAAAACCCGGTTTCGAAGATGTTAAAATATTCTTGGCAACCCACCACGCTGTCCACTATGAGTCGAATGGACCTTTGTGCCGTGTTTAGTATAAGTTATTCCATAAGTAGTTTGTAAGTTTAGGGTCTGACGACCCCGCAATTAAGGCGGCGCACGAGAGATGGGACACAGCATCTCCGAGGTAGCGATAAGGTGGGGATTTTCCTCGAGTGCGCTGTGAATATCGGGAATGCGGTAAAATGTCAAATCTCCAACATAGTTGCGGCCGGAAAAAGATCGTGAAACAACGTGGCCATCGAAGGCTGAAGAGAATCGTTCTTTCTGACAGATCTGCGACGCTTCCGTAAATTGCTGTGGATTTCAGTTTTGGACCATCAACAAGTGTCCGAGTGTGAGCTATTCAAGTCCTCAGACACAAAGCTTTACGCCTCGTATGGATTCGTCATCACCGACATTGGACTGTTGATCTCTGGAAACATATTGCCTGGTCTGACGAGTCTGATTTCCAATCGTACGAGTATGGAGACAACCTCATGAATCCATGGACTCTGCATATCAGCAGAGGACTGTTCAAGGTGGTGCAGTCTCTGTAATGGCGTGGGACGTGTGCAGTGATTCGTCTAGATACGACTCTGACAGGTGACGCGTACATATAGCTCGCCCAAGAAGTCGTGGCCCATGCGCAGAAACGCATTCTCGAGTTGTGCACGGGGCAAGTCCGTTCCTTCGTTTCGGAGGGGCAACTGTAGGGACATGTCCCTACACGTAGGGACTTGCGACTCTTTTCTCCAAACTGAACGGATGGATTTCCGATCTCTTTGCACAACGGAGGGACTTTTCTCAGAAAAGATGCAGGATGAAAGTATCTTTTTTATTCAAAGCAGTAACAATGCATTGTACAATAACGTAAATGAAGGGGAAATATCACTACCCGATACGTAAGTAGCTTCTTTTGTTTAAAAATAAATAATACCTCTTTGTGGTGAATCCAGGGGGAAAGGGGCTACTTTTTTAAAATAGGAAATCAGTTTTTGACACGACATGTAGGGACATGGTTGGCAACAAGTTGGCACCACTGCTGTGTTGTGCGTTGCTTGCTGGGCCGTACACTTCGTCTGTTGAGCTGGCAGTCAACTGCGTCACGCGACCAGTTGGCGACACGGAACTGAGGCGGCCGCCCCCCAAAACAAAGGAATGGACTCGCCCAAATTGAGAAGGCAGGAGCCACTACTTTTTCCACGAGCTATACGCATCCTGGTTATTCAATTGCATCCAATTATGTCCATTGTACATTCCGACGAACTTGGCCAATTCCAGGAGGACAATGCAACACCCCACACGTTCTGAATTGCTACAGAGTGGCTTTACGAGCACTCTTTTTAGTTTAAGCATCTCCGCTGGCCAGCATATTCAACAGACATGAACAATACTGACCATACCTGGTATGCCTTGCAACGTGCTGCTTAGAAGAGATTTCCGCCCCCTCGTACTCTTCGAATTTACGGACAGGCCTTGCAGGATGCATGGTATCAATTGCCTCCAGTATTATTTCAGACATGAGTTGGATTTATGCCACCCGGTGTTGCGGCATTTCAACGAGCTCGCGGGGGCCAAAACCATATTTTCTTTGGCTCCTCTGTGAGTGAAATGCTCGCACAGGCAGACGAGCGTGCAGAACTCGTAACAAGTGAACCTTCGGACTGAAGAGCAGAGCGGCAGCAGTTAGAGAGAGTGGAGATTGCTGGAGTTCTTGCTGATGCACTCGCTATGCGGCATTTTGTGCTCCGGGCTGTGTATCTGCGGGTTCCCCAACACCTGTCGTGGGGCGCCTTGACGTGTATTGAACGCACGGCTGTGACATTTATATTGGCGGTTATTGGAGAAGCAGTCCCCACGCGTCTCACTGCCGTCTGCCGAGAGGATGGGGAGTGGGTGGGGGGGGGGGGGGGAGGTGGCGCAGGGGCCGCAAAGAGGCGAGGGGAGCCGCCGGCTTTGTGAGCGGATCTCGATCACATCTGATCGATAGCCGTGGCGCTCCCGCTGTGTACGGGATCTGCAAAACAGCCGGCAGCACGCCTGTCCGAGGGGCGACGGGGACTCGCGTCTCAGCCCACACCATACCTGCACCGACGACTGCGCTGGCGATGTTAGGCGGTGACTAGTGGGATCGTGCACGCTCATATGCATCTGCATCCTGACTCCGTAAATCGCCCACGATGTGAGGCAGAGGGTACTATGTGTACCTTTATCACTTCATTTTTGTCACACTTTAGGTTACGGTAGTAACCTTTGCGATCGTCTTTTGCCAGCCCGAAATTTAAATGAAAATAACGGCTAAACCATTCATATGGAACGAAAATTGAATAACCGAATTTGTATCATCATCATCATCATCATCATTATAGACTGATTATGCCTTTCAGCGTTCAGTCTGGAGCATAGTACCTCTAATAAAATTCCTCCATGATCCCCTATTCAATGCTAACATTGATGCTTCGTCTGATGTTATGCCTTTTACTTCAAAACCATTTTGCACCGAATCTAAGTACTTTCTTCTTGGTCTACCTCGCCTCCTCTTACCCTCCGCTGCCGAGCTCATGAGTTTCTTAGGTAACCTTGCTTTTCCCATGCGTGTAACATGACCCCACCATCTCAGTCTGTTCGCTCTAACTGCTTCATCTATGGTGTTCATTCCCAGTTTTTCTTTGATTTCCTCATTATGGACACCCTCCTGCCATTGTTCCCATCTATCAGTACCTGCATCGCTACTTTCATATCTGTAACCTCTACCTTGTGAATAAGGTAACCCGTGTCCACCCAACTTTCACTCCCATACAACAAACTTGGTCGAAAGATAGAGCGGTGCACTGCTAGCTTAGTATTGGTACTTACTTCCTTCTTGCAGAAGAGAGTAGATCTTAGCTGAGCACTCACTGCATTAGCTTTGCTGCACCTCGATTCCGGAGGAGAAAATTCTCTACAACTTTACTCTCTTGTGTTTTTTTAAATCTCGTAGCGTTTCAGTGATATTTACAAAAATAACGACGATTTTGGGATGTATGTCTATCTGTCTGTCCGTAACGTGTTCCCTGTTTTTAAGGCGATCCGTTCAACCGATCAGCACCAAATTTTACAGACATAATTGTAGGCCGCCGGAGACCAGAACCTCTCTTTCTCAAAACTTTTGAACAAAAAATACAGTAGTAATACCAAAACAAGCCGTTTGTAATATAATTGTAATTACAAACGAACCGTTCATCTGTCACGAAAATTGAATAACCTAATTCGTAGAGGGGAAAATTCTCTACAACTTCGATCTATTATGTTTTTTTTATATCTTGCATCATTTCAGAGATATTTGCAAAAATACGGCGATTTGAGGATGTCTGTCTGTATGTAACGTGTTCCCACTTTTTTGGTCGAACAGTTCAACGGATCGGCATCAAATTTTACAGACATGATTGTTGGTTACTAGAGACCAGAAACTCGCTTTTTCAAATATTTCGGGCAAGAAATACGTTGGTAATGGAAAAAACGGTTTGTAGTGTAATTTTAATTGCAGATAAACCGTTCACCTGATGCGAAAATTGAATAACCGAATTTTTAGAGGTGAAAATTCTCTACAACTTTGTTTCCTTATGTTTTTTTTAATATCTCGTATGCTTTGAGATATATTTGCAAAAATAACGGAGATTTGACACCCTCCATTGAATTAACGAAAACCAGCCGTTCGGAGATGTCACGTGACATTCTTCGCCCAGAACAACCTCTGGCATACGCCATCTTGCGTTGCGTATTTGATGATTTCCTTATTGTAACTTACACGTTGTCATTTCAAAGCAATGGCGCACTGAAGAATTAACAAAAACACTTCGTTCTTCGTACGATAAATGATAATCTAGTGTCTACAAATGCCATATTAGCATCAGTTAACAACGGCCATCAATAGAATGAGCTTAAAGAGCCTAATTTTTCATTGATAGTCGTAGCGTAGTGGGCAAGGCTGAAGGGCAGTGGTTCGGAACCCGCCACTATTTAAAATTTTCTTTCCTAAAAGGGTTTGAGACACTCTTATTAATTAATTTTTATTTATTTACATTATTATTTTGCTCCAAAATGTTGGCAAAATTTTATAAAACTACAAACCTAAAGTGGGCCGTAAAACACGTCAGTGCGTTTTTTTTTTATTTCAGTCACATATAATTCGCTGAAAAAAAAATTGTCCCATGTGGGTTCTAATCTCTCTAATTTTATCTCTGTGTTCGTTTCGCAACATACATGTAGGTGGAAGCTATACATTGGTGACTCTTCGAGAAACGTATGCTGTCGGAAATTTGACAGAAGCCCGTACCGCGACACAGAATGTCTCATTTCCAGAGTCTGCCACTGCAGTTTCCTAATCATCTTTTCATCGATTTTGCGCTTACTAAATGAGCCTATTAACAAAGCGTGCTCTCTCCGTTGGATCTTCTGTATGTCGTGTAACAACCCTACCTGGTACGGATCCCATACTGATGAGTAATACTCAAGCGTAATGAGACCTACTTCCTTTGTTGACGCACTGAACTTAATGAAGATTCTCGTGATGAATCTCAGTCTGCCATTTGCCTTAACCACGATTAATTTTATGTGGTTGTTCCATTTCAAATCGCTCGTTGTATTTACATACCTACATTTATGGTAGTAATTGCATCCAGTGTTTAGCCAACTATTATGTAGTTACATAATGAACTACCTGAGAACCCTGCGTTGCCCGGGTATTTATTTATTTATTCAAGCCTTGAGTTAGTATTTTTCATGTTCCTCCCCTCTCTGTCCTTCCTATTTTGAGTTAATATTTGTCATGTTCCTCCCCTCTCTGTCTATCCTATTTTATAGTAAACATGTTGTTTTTATGGGAGAATATATAAGGAATAGTGATGTCTTGGATACATTATCTCATATTTATTGAATTATATGTTGTACAATTCCATAATTTTCAGGTATATATTCGCTTGTATGAGTTCTGTACGTCTGTAAATTCTGTTGCGAGTGCAGTTCTTAGTAAAGAACTAATTGAAACCTGACGCATGATGGGGCGATTTTCCATGAAAGTTAATGTTTATATCCTTATATCCCATGAACTACACGTCGTACTGTGATAGAATTTCTAAGGTTCATTGAGCTGTGAGCGCGACTTTGTGTGTGTGTGTGTAGTGCCTGTAAAATTTCCTGCAATAACAATACGTAGTGTAGAATTATAAATTGCAATGTCATACCGAATGCCGTAGTTTTACGCCTGAGGGGGAACAGCGGAAAAGTAGTAAGCGAGAAACTTATTCTACTATGGTTGTCAGCGAGAGAAAGTTTAATAAAAGTTTGCAGTTATGTTTAAAGTTTGTTACAAGTCACTAAGTACTCTCATTCTCATGTACTGTATTTATAAAGCCTCGCCGCATTATGTGACAGTTACTTGCCATTCCTATTGTTTATGACGTTATATTTCCTGATCCATGTGTCGTATGCGGTTATTACCATTGCAGCAATTGGTACCTCACGGTAAGGAACACGTGTACAAAATTTGGTTTAAATCGGTCCAGTGGTTTAGGAGGAAATGTGCAACATTATCGCGTAATGCAGCAGTTTTCTCGCATCTCATTGTTTATGACGTCATATCTCGTGCACTATGTGTTGTGATTCCTACACTTAGGCCGACCGTCTTTATGGATGGAAACCTACGTGTGCAAAATTTCATAAAGTTTGGTACCAATCTGAAGATTTGTATGCAATACCTACACACAAACACACGGATCTGCTTCATATATAAAGACTATCTTCATTTCTACCAGGGTGAGTCAGTAAATAAGTCGTAAACTAGATAGACATGCCAGTACTGCGTTTACAAGTCTGAAAATTGATTTACTATTCAGCTGACTGCACCTGTAAACTTAAGCTCCCGTCCCATCGTTCCAGAAGGCTTTAAAAGCCTGGAGTATGGAATTTTTGTGGCGGCGTTTGCATCTTATAACTGACGCTCTTGAGCTGTAATTTTATTTGGTTCCTTACACTGCTGCAACCCACAAGATGGATGTGTCGTAGAGAAATACCCCTACACAGCGCGCAGTACTGGCTTGTCTACCTCGGTTTGCGACATATTTACTGACTCAACCTCGTATGTAAATAAACCACTTTACATTTGTTTATGTTGAAGCTTGATTGGTATTCGGTGTACCATGTGTCGATACGCTGCAGGTCCTCCTGCATTTCCAGTATTCCGATTTCTCGCTCGCGCATTGTCGTGCAAAATGATGGGTGGGTTGCGCAGAAAGTGTTGCCGCTTTTTTTCACAAAGCTGGTCGCAGGTGATGCTCCATAAACGAACGGTAATACTGAGCACTGACGATCTGCCTTGGAGGGACGTAATACGGGATAAAGGTTTCGTGGGCGAGCTCATGAATCGTCTGGCGTCGATCACTGTCCACTAACGCGGCAACAGTATGCACTTCTTCTTCACAGACACTACGGCGACCTGCCCGATGCATATCTGCCACAGTTTTCCGACCTTCGTCGAAGGCTTTTACCCAACGTGCCATTGTTCTGTACGTCAATCCTGATTCCCCGCGTGCCTCTTGAAGACCTTGATGACACTGTCGTGCTGTACGACCTATAGCACATTGAATCTTGATTCAATTGCGTTGCTGGTGTTTCGAAAACATAGTTACACCGTTTCGTTAGACCGCACGCTCACAAGTGACTGTCCCTCGATTGTGCACCGGCCGCGGTGGCCGAGGGGACTAAGGCGCTTCAGTCACGGTCTTCACGGCCACTACGGTGGGGGGTTCGAATCCCCCCTCGGGCATGGATATTTGTGCCGTCCTAGTTAGTAAGTAGCTCATAAGTAGTTTGTACGTTTAGGGACTGATGACCCCGTAGTTAAGTCCCATAGACTATTTAAAAAAAAAAAAAAAAAAAACTCGATTGTGCGCACGCCGGTGACGTGGGGTCGAGGGTTCGAGGGTAAGGCAGGTATGTAAACAACGTATGCTATCGGCGACAATAGTAGATTCCATTGCATAGTGACTCCACATCAGCGTTGCCACGATTTAAATTCCAACTTTGAAAGACTAGAGGCAGTAACGTCATATGCACAGGACATGCACATACGTATGGTCTACACAAATATGTGTGTGTGTGTATGGTGTCTGTTCTTTCTGACATGTACGAACGAACAGACATAACATATATAATTAAGGCGAAGACGGTTATCGATGCTTTCTTTCCTGCGGATGCACATTAGGCACCAGCTCGAACATTAATCGGTGATAAGTCACGAGTAATGTGTCATAATGGACAGCTTCACTACGTTAGGGGTGTGTGGGTGACATTAATTACTTTGCCAAGAGAGCAGATGTGTTTTTATTTTCACTGACGACCTGTTTCAGCGAAGAAAGGTAACATCTTTCGTTGTCTGCGAGGATGTTACCTTTATGCAGTTAACGAAATTCTCAACATTATGCTTGATGCGTTTACAAATAGTACATCACACATAAAATAATTTTAAATACAGGCCTGAACATTAAAATTCACGATTTTACAATCAATTGGTAACATAGAAGCGTCTTCTAATAATTATCACTGAAAATAAAAACACTTTTGGGATATTGGCAAAATATTATTTCATTTTAACGGAAGTAAGATCTGTTACCTCATTATGAGCAAGGAAAGTCTAGGGATAACTTGACAGTTTGTGTGTTACTGGAGATGTGCTGCTGTGATCGCGGTGTCCCCTGAGGCGAAGTGGCCAGCACGACTGACGGGTTAAGCACGAGGCTCCGGGTTCCAGTCCCGTCTGAATACAAATTTTCCACTTTTCCCATTCGTTTATTTCAATACCCACTAGCAGATACCGTCGAAAAATTGAAAAAGCGCTCCTGAAGATCACAACGAGCGGGCGCGTACCACAAACAGAGCGCCAGACCGTAGATGAAGAACTCAGAGGCGGGTCTGACGGGAGCGAACCAGAAAGGGAGCGCATAAAACCGTCGGTGGAGGGGGTAAGTCCATTTAATCTCCACCATACGATAAGTGAAATCCGGGATACCCCAGGGCTCTGTCCTGGGGTCTCCCCTCTACAGTATCTACACGGCAGACATTCCTACAAAGTCCCTTGTTAGAAAAGCCATATAAGCAGATGAAACGGCTCTCATTTCGGGGAGCCAATGGTTAGACATTCTCAGAAGACGACTGCAGGAAGCGTGCAATGACCTGGAGTAGTGGGCTGCAGAGAAGAGAATTCAGTTCAATGCCTCCAAGAGTCAATCACTCTTCACAAAACGACTACAGATTAATTGACATTTCATGGACTCAGTCCGCCAAGTACTTGGGAATAAACTTCGATAAAGGGCTCACTTGGAAACAAGTTGTAGACGAGACCTAAGAAAAGACAGCCCAACGATTGATCATCTGATCAATGAGTCGTCTCACCTCCCCATAGAAGTTGGACTGCGTCTATACAGGACCAGCATTCGTCCAAATATGGACTACGGATGTCCCGTCTGGGGAAACGCCGCCAAGACACATGTCAACCGCCTACAGAAGCTATAGAGCAAGGCACTAAGAAGAATATTCCACGTTCCAAGAGACTTCCCGGCGAAAAACCTTCATCATGATGAAGCGAAGGAACCAATGATGATAAACAGATTTAGGAAACAAGGAGCATCCTTTTATGACAGATCGTGAGCCTCTAGCAATCCACTCATCGCCCAACTTGGGCAATCCAATGACGTAAGGGATCGTCATAAACGCTCGGTGGATACTCTGAATCTGTAACACGACAAGCAGGTAAACCAAAGTATGCCTATGACGAAGAAGGGTAACGTCGTGAAATACTAGAACATAACTAGTAGGCGGAACCCACGAGGGTTAAAAGTACGTCAGGGTCACCGTAACCCAGCGAAGAGGCAAGCAGGGATGAGGGAGCAGTCTCAGGTCGCGCCTGACGAAAGTTACTAGCTAAGTAACCAAAATATCGTGCAAATTCGAGACTGACATCCGGCAGAACACCCGACAACCCATTGCGCAATTATTAATATGTTTAGGTTGTCAGGTATAACCTATAACTATACGAACTCACAGAGCGATAAAGCTATGCTTGAATTTAGGTACGTCCAGATTCCTGCAGAGAGCGCGGCAAGAAGCCCAGTGCAGCGAGTCGCGCAGCGGATAACACGGTAATACGCGGGATCTCGCGGAGGCGCAAAAAGCAGGCAGGCAGCGCGCAGCTGTGGCCGTGCCAATAAACCGCCGTCATCAGGCCGCAACGCCGCATCGAATTATCGGAAAAGCTCTGGTCGTAAATTTGCGATGATCAAGTGCAAGCCCTCCGCTGCGTACTGTGTTTCATCACAGCAGGCGCACAGGATTGTTATGGCTACGTGAGGGAGAATAATTTTACGGTTACTATTGTGGTAATCGAAAGTGCGTAATTCCATTATTCTAATTGTGTTCTAAAGCACACACCTCGAGGGACTATTTCGCAACGTATCAGTTTACACTTAATCTCTTTAGATAAACGAATACTGGTAAATCAAGCGTGGGTAAGTTAAAAATGCGGTTTTATTACTACTCTAGAATGCTTTCACCGCATAGCAATTTATTTATATAAGGAACTCATGGGGCGATCTATGATTGTTTAATAATGATTTTGCAGCCAAGATCGCATTTTTCATTTATTATGTTACCGGTTTCTGCGTACTCGACGCCATCTTCAGACCTGTTGTAATTTACATAATTTCACGTCATTTTTATATACTAAAAGAGTACATCCAGGTTGAGGCATCGTTAAACATAAAATTAGTAGTCACAAATAAAAAGTATATATATCCATCTTCTAATGGTTTTGAAGTGAGGTACTTCAGAGTCAATACTGGACTTCAATTAGTATTGTACTTAGACTTTGAAGTACCTCACTGCAAAACCATTAGAAGATGGATATATATATATACTTTTTATTTGTGACTACTAATTTTATGTTTAACGATTCCTCAACCTGGATGTACTCTTTTAGTATATAAAAATGTCGTGAAATTATGTAAATTACGACAGGACCGAAGATGGCGTCGAGTACGCCGAAACCGGCAACATAATAAATGAAAAATGCGATCTTGGCTGCATAATCATTATTAATTTATTTATAATTTACGTTTGAAGAAATTAGCGACAACGTAGCATTTGTGTAGCCACATGAAAAATGTGGAGTAGAATTTTTTCTCTGTAGCTGTGGTTACGTACGCTACATAGTTCTGAGACTGACGGAACCGACAACAAAACGAATATTACAATTGGTGTGCAGACCGTATGAGAATCGGGACGTACCGTCAGATTTTAGGAAAAATATCATTCACACAATTTCTAAGATTGCAAGAGCAGATAAATGTGTCAACTGTAGCAAAAAAATTATCTTAGTTATTCACGCATTCTCATTACTAACGACCGTAATATACCAATGAATGGAAAATAAAATTGACATTCTGTTAAGAGACGACCAGTTCGGCTTTAGGAAAGGTATAAGCACAAGAGACATGGAGAGAGATTCTGAAATTGTGATTGGTAATGCAAAACACAGCGATGTTCGAAATTCTGAGAAAGGTAGGAGTAAGCTGTAGAGGAAGACGGGTAATATACAAGAACAAATATGGAAGAATAATATTGGAAGACCAAGAACAAAGTGCGCGGATCAAAAAACAATGTACGTCAGGTATGCAGTCATTTTCCCTTATTGTTCATCGAAGCAATGGTGCATCTACTGTTAAAAATAGTATTTTTGTCTCTTAGCCTGTCAGTACTGTGGCTCAATCATTACGCAGAAATTTTTTACGATTTCTCTATTGCATTATAACCTTAAAAAGACGACTGCAGTGTAAGAGAGACAGAACAACAGAGGAATATCAGACATACTTATGTAAATATTTGCACTGGACGATCTAAGCTTGAAAAAATACGCAACTGGCACAGTTTCTTGTTGTTTAAATAATGAGAGACTGCACAGCATGAGACTTCCCGCACCATGTGGTATTTTTTTTAACAAATTTAATCTACGTATCAGGTTTCTTCTTCCATTATTTATTTTTCGATTATGTTTTCCTTTCTTGTACGCCACAGCATCATCAGCAAACAGCGATAGATTGCTACTCATTCTGTCCGTCAGATCATTTATGCATTCAGAAAATAATAACGGTTTTATCACAATTCCCTGGGACACACTTGCCGATGGCCTTGTCTGTGATGACAGACACCTTTGCGTGCAGAACACGTAGTTCACGTGCCGCTCTCACATGTAAGTCAGTTCTGTTATATATGTGGTACTAAAGTACTTTGGACATGCGTTAAAATGGAAAGGCAAGGTAGATGCCACATTTCATATACTATGGCTACATATAATAAATTTGTTAATGTTAATACTCAAGTCAAAACCATTAGGTGATCAACTGATGGATCAGTCGTAAATTGACTTCGTGAATGCGGCCTCTACGCACTGAGGCCTTTTTAGCCCGCAGAAACTGGGGGAGAGAAACATCACGGTTGGCAACGTAACGAATGGCGCCGGGTTCAAATGAGTCAAGATTTTGTGTTCATCCGTATAATCGTCGTGACCTGGTCTGGAGAGAACGTGGAACTCGAAACAATTATTTTTAGCCTCGATGGAGTAGCCGAGCGGTCTAAAGCGTTTCGCTGCGGAACGCGCGGTTGCTCGCCGTGGAGGTTCGAGTCCTCCCTGGGGCATGGGTGTGTGTGTTTTTCCTTAGGTTAGTTTACCTAGGTTTAAGTAGTTTGTAAGCTACGGACTGATGACCACGCAGTTTGGTCCGATAGATTTACAAACATTTGAACATTTTTGAATTATTTTTATGTGCACGAAACATCACCATGTCATGCTGGTGGACGAATGGTGTGAGCAGGAGTCAGTATTGGCGACCGTGATGACCTCTATGTCGTTCAGAATGGCGCTTTTACTGCTCGTATAGAGACGACATCTTCGAACTTTTGTTGTGCCCTACTCTGGTACCATAGGAGATGAATTCCTTCTGGTGGACGATAACGCTCGTCCCCGCAGAGCTGCACTGGTGGACAACATGCTTGCAGCTGAGGAAATTGAACGAATGAAGTGACCAGCTAGTTCACCGGGCTTACGCCCGATTAAGTATGTCTGGGATGCACTTGGCAGACGAATTTCAGGCAGACCAGCACCTCCCACAACGGTTGCACAGCCAAATATTGCACTCATCGAAGACTGGCCAAATATCCCTCAAGACCTGGTTGATAAACACATACTGACCATGCCACTCAGGTGTTGAACTGTACTGGCCGTCCGAGGTAATCACACACCATGTTACAAGTGACATGACGCCTGTGTGCCTCACACGTTAATGTCACACTGAGCTCTCTGAGCTCTATGACTGTAAACATTCCCTAATGAAAGGAACACCCAGTTGGCGTTCTGGCAGCTGTCACTACACCATCTCTTCGTGATCGACGTTGAAACCATTATCAGTACATCTACCTCTTCCATTCCTGGCGGCATCTGACATCATTGTATCAAAATTGACGTCTTTTCAGGTGTACCACACTTTCTTCCAGCAATGTACTCCGCATTTAAGACTACCTCATAGAGTGCAGGGAGAGGAGGGGAAGGGGCCTGGCCTTCGGTGCAGCCGACTAAACACGGCGTTTAATGAGTCACTCTGGCTCTGGGCGGCGCAGTCGACTCGCCCGCCCCAGGCGGCTTTTGATCGCGCGACGGATGATGTGGCGGCGCCGTAGTGAAGTGAAGTGAAGTGAAGTGAGGCGAGAGAGCGCGTTACCGCGCTGATGGATGGCGCGGCGCGGTGCGGGGGGCCCGCCCTCGCCGCCTCCTGGCTTATCGACTCTCGTCGGTCGACCGGTGCAGCGCGGCCGGCCACAATCGATCCTCCCGTCGACCAGCGCCGGCTACTGTTTTTCCTGAACCCATGCTCTGGACACAGCACGCTTCCTAAGCTGAGGTCGCTGACGCCTATGGGACTGCGTTTGGCCCTGAGAAGAAGAAAGCTGATAGTACGTGAATCCTCAGGTTGAATCCCTGATCCTTCTGTCACAAACTGTGGCCGTTGTTTCCACAGAAACCAAGCTGTGGCCACAACTCGCCTCATTAACTGACGCTTCTAATACTTGACATATGATGACAGGCAGCTCTTAGATACTCCCTTCAAATCCTGTATGTGCATGAAATTCTTATCTGTGGGATAATTCCCTGATCTTGCTGTCGCCGAACTATGGCTACTGTTGTTGCAGAAACCATTCTGTGGCCACAAGATGGTTCCTTGACTGATATCACCGATGCACGAAAATATGATGCCGTCCAATCGTAAGATAGCCGGTTGGAATCCTGATGGTGCATAATGCCATTAACTATTCTAACACTGCAATCCTAGCTCGTCATGGTTTGTGTCACTTTTAGTCATCAGCCTTTTTACCTCCATAAACCACAGACATTGCCGAGGTGGGGTACTTCCATTTCTCAACGATTTCGTAGGTGAAACCACAGGCCAGGGTTATCTCTGGAAAGACCAGACAAACGCGTGGTTTTTGAAGAGGGACAGTAGCATTTTCATTGGAAGCAGGGGAAAGCGTCTGGTCGACTGACTTAAGTGACCTTGTAACATTAGCTAACGTGGCTTTGCCATACATATACTGCAAACGGCTGAAATCTAAGGGAAAGTACAGACATTAATTTTGCGAAGGACATGCAGCTCTATATATGAATACTTGGCGATGAAGTCTTCTTGCGTAAAACATTCCAAAGGTAAAAAAGTCCTCCACTAAAGAAAACATGCATTCTACGAATCTGAGTCTGGAATGTTCTATTACTTAATCGGGTAGGTAAGTAAGAAAAGTTTGAAAAGAGAAATGCATAGGTTGAAGGTAGATATGTTGGGGTTGGTGACGTCCGGTGGTAGGATGATCAGGATTTCTCTTCAGTTGAGTACAGGATAATAAATACTAAATGTTTTGGAGGGGGATGCAGGAGTACGTCCATTAATGAATAGAAAATAGGATTGCGAGTAAGTTACTATGAGCAACACAGTGTTGTCATTATCGTAGCAACGATAACCACGAAGTGAACAGCGACCGCAGTAGAACAAGTTTATATGGTACTGTCTCAGTCGATGATGAGGATAGTGATGAGATAAAAGAAGTTATTCAGCTAGTGAAAAGTTAGATTTTGACTGGGGACTGGCATTCAAAAGTGTAGGATCAAGACGAACGAGACTGAGTTATGAAAAAAGGTAAAGCAGTCAACAGTCCGAAGATTGGATTGAAAACCACAATGGTTTACTAGGCATGGTCCTGTACGGAGGTGGTATGCCGTTGCCTTTCTCCGACCTTCGAACTGACTTACCCAATTAGTTATAGGGGGACATTAACGTGGATTCCGAACCTCGGTGCTACTCGATACGTTTCACATCAGCAACATATCGAGAGAGGAAAGAAGTGGAAAGTTGCAGATAAAAGTCCTAGGACCTGGCGGAAATCGAACCCACGGCCTTTAGATACTCTACCACATGCTACCTAGCCACGCAGAGTTACATCTGAACTAAATTTCCTGCAATTCGGAATAAGTCGTTTACATTGTCCCCAGCGGTTTATACACAAAATTGGGAGAACATACACTTTCAAAAATCCTTGCGGCCTTACTCCACAGGACAAATTCTGAGCCGAGGTGGAGATGCCAAGCGGTCTAAGGCACCTCACTGCGGAGCGCGCGTTGACGCCGTCGGAGGTTCGAGTCCTCCCTGGTGTGTGTGTGTGTGTGTGTGTGTGTGTGTGTGTGTGTGTGTGTGTGTGTTTGTGTTTGTTTGTTGTCATTAGATTAGTTTATCTTAGTTTAAGTAGTTTGTAAGCTACGGACTGATGACCAGGCAGTTTGGTCCGACAGATTTACAAACATTTGAACATTTGAACAAGTTCTGATGACCACAGAGTAAGGACAATTTTAAGTCCGCGAGGACAGAAGCACGAAGACTCGGCACTACGTTATATGTGAAGTCCCGTGAAACAGTAGAAACTGTACGCTAGGGTGGTCGCCAGCAATCAGGCGTCGTTGAGATTTCAAACTTCGCACTCAAGATTGTCAGAGACTATTCAGCCTCTTTTTGTGGGCATTGAATTAAATTTCGAGGCGGTTGAAAATTTCTTTGAAAATGTTTGTAAATCTATCGGACCAAACTGCGTGGTCATCAGTCCGTAGCTTACAAACTACTTAAACTGAGGTAAACTAACCTACGGACAAACACACACACACACCCATGCCCCCAGGGAGGACTCGAACCTCCAACGGCGAGCAAACGCGCGCTCCACAGCGAGGCGTCTTACACTGCTCGGCTACTCCACCGCGGAGAAAATTTGTGTCCGGACCGTAGATCGAACGCGGGTCTTTTGCTTACTAGAACGATGCTCCATACAGTAAGCCATTTGGACACGGCGGATATAGCATCTGCAGGAACTATCGTGCCGGCCGCTGTGGCCGAGGGGACTGAGGCGCTCCAGTCACGGTCTGCACGGCCACTACGGTCGGGGGTTCGAATCCCCCCTCGGGCATGGATATTTGTGCCGTCCTTAGTCTTAGGTAGTTCATATGTAGTTTGTAAGCTTAGGGACTGATGACCCCGTAGTTACGTTAAGTTCTACAAACATTTGAACATTTGAATTTGATTTGAACTACCGTGACAATCTCTCATTCAGGCACAAATCCTGAAAGACCACACTGTTATCATAGTGTGCCTTGCACATTAGTTTATTTCGGGCATGGATAGCCGATTTCCGTAAAGCGTCGAGCCTCGTGTACATCCACACTGAAATCTAGGGATAGTTTCCCCCGTCTTCGCCTTAATTATACATATGTGACCATTACATCTCTGAAACAATTGACACCGTATGTATAATTTGTATAACTGTCCAGATAAATAATGTCGGAGTCCATAGGGAAGCACTGAAGGCAGTTTTCTTTTCGGTTCGTTGTTTCCTGCAACGGAATAAACTATGCTCGCTTTCTTGCATCAGCCTACATCGTTGCCAAGCGGTACGATACATGCGGGCTCTTATCTTGGCCTGTGTCACTGCGGGTGCAAGGACAGATGTGGCACGTGAACCACCTCTGCTGTCAGAGTGAACGCTGCGTGCTGAACAGACCGGAAAACTGTTGTCGCCACCTGCTGCTCTGGCCGTCGAGTTAAGGAACAGAGGCTTACCGCGACATCCATTCCGCAGGAGCAGCAACCCAAACGACGTAGCTGTTGTGCGTGCAGCCGTCGGCGCCTGTTGGCAGGAGCGTCACGACACAAACTCTGGCCAGACGAAGTGACGTGAACCGACTTCTCACAAACCGCTCAGTAAAACAGAAGTCAGAATGAGTGACCACGTGTCTAGGGTTATCCTGAGAACACGACGGTCAGCATGTTGGATGTACTTTGTGAGGATACAGGGTTTTAGGTTAGTAACCTCTTTGGTACGTTTTGGTCCTACGATAGTTATCGTTGGTGTGCAGCGAGAGCTGCTGGCAACAATGCTTAGGTTGTTTGTTGGCCAGGGTGCGGCAGTCTCCCGCCGACCGCAGAGCGAAGCGGTAGCATGTCGGCAGTGAGTTCGTAACCTGCGTTTAGTGGTGGCGAAAGTTTTTGCCATTCCGTCGTCTCACATATGGGATGCAGTTGCATATTGAAATGTTTCAGTGTGGACTTGTACACATTCATCGGAGTGGCACGCAATTATTTAAACAGTGTATTTAACGGAAGAGTTTTTAACATTTGTCGTTCCATAATAAAGGAGGTTAACAAAGTTTATTGTTATGGGTCAATCTAGTAATTGTCCGCATCCCATACCGTCAAATCATTGGAACAATTATTAAATGATTAAGCATGAAATAGAATGTAACGGCAACTTCGCCCATCGAGGATTAGGGTGACGCAGCTGAGACGTTACAACTTCTAATACCATGAGATTCCTTCGAATTCACTTACGGTTCAGTCGTATCGGTGGCATAGTAACTAACGCCAAGGCTTCACTATTTTCACTCTGTATTCCAAACACTATTATTATTTTGTGTTGCCCGGGTGTTTATTTATCCTACACTCTCGTAGCCCACATCCCCTTCTCCCGTTTCTCTGCATCCACCTCTTTCTCTCCCATCTCTTTCCCTCACCTTTCCCTCTCTCGACAAAGTTTTCTGCAAGGTACCCTCTGTTGTGTACCATACAAAAATTTATGTACTCAGTGATCTTACTCTTGGTTTAAAGGTCATGTGTGCAAAACTTCATAAAGATTGGAGCAAAACCATGCATTTTGTAAAATTTCAAGTACCCTCCACCGCGCACCGAACGAAATTTTATATAGACAGTGACATTCCTCTTGTTTGTGAGGTAGTGTGCAAAATTTCGTCAATATCGGAACAAAACTATCGATTTCTATGCAATAGAAACGCAGAGTCACATTGAAAAACGCACTTTGTTGTTCTCAGATATTCCAGTTTTATTTCATACAACGCTTGTTCTGAGAATAACGATAAAAAAGAAAGTATATGTGAAATCGGACGAGCCGTTCTCCATTTATGGTGCGACCAAGGTATTTAGTGGTCCATTTTTATGTTGCAAAGTACCCTTCCCCACGCACCGTGTGAAATTTAAGGTAGACGGTGACCTTCCTTTTGTTTTGACGCTCAAGCGTGCGAAATGTCATGAATATCGGAATGAAACTGTAGATTTCATGGGTTTGTAGGAGGAGTGCGCTCCGCCATCGACCTAAATACTTTCTTAGCTGACGTTTTCTATCTATAAACTACATTCCTGCCAAATTTCAGCTTCATAGGTGAAGTAGTTTTCGAGATTTCATGTTTAGTCATTGAGTGTCCTTTCACTTTTATATAGATAGAGACGAATAAAATAGATGGCTTAATTTTGGATGCAAGAGAATAGACAAAAATAAATAGTAACATGAAAATCTGTAATGCTAACTTTATTTGATACAAGGTCATGCCTGATGTGACAGTTTTACGGTATCTACAGCGAAACTGTTGTGTGCGGTAGCCTTCTTCTCGTTTCATCATTTTGTGTGTGTGGGGGGGGGGGGGGAGGTCAGTTACAAAACGATTCATAAACGTCCGAAAATACGTGCAAACTTTGTTGCAGGTGCCTAACTACTCCCATTTTCCAATAATTGACGCACGAATGTGGATATTCTCACGCGGTGGCCTCTCACTATATATGACGTAATATGTCCTGAGCTATGTGTCGTGCTCTTTTGTTTTTGGGTCAGGAAACTTCGAACAAGTCTCCAAAGTATCATTGCAATCGAATGAATGGTTTACGAACACATAGAGGACGTACAAGCATTCATTTATAGGTAGATAGAATGTCTTTCATCATGTTAAAGGTTACAAGAGCATTCCAAAATAGACTGCTCAAAACAATTAGGGTATCATACACAATATACATTATTTTATTCATATGTTGGTTACAATTCTAATTTGTGTCTGACAAAGTACAATATTTTCCCGTCTCAACTATTTCCTTGAGGTTTACATGGCGTTTCCTTAGAGCGAGGCACCATAGTGAAAAAGTCATTATCGTTGTCCTCTTATGCCTCGTATGGCCAGTACAGTTGCACTGCGTTTGCCAAGTGGATGCCGCACTTGCTCAAATCGAGTTTAAGTCTGCTGAACGGCCTGGCCTCTCCATTCGGTCCATTCCCTCAGCTTCAAGCATTGTCCACCAGTGCAGCTATGTGGGGACGAGGGTAATCGTCCACTAGAAGGAACGCATCTCGTGTGGCACCAGGTAAGGCCCAGCAAAAGGTCGAAGAATCTCGCCTCTATACCTCTAAGCAATCAAAGCGCCATTCTGAGCCACGTAGAGATCATTATGTCCGACAACCCTGACTACTGCCCGCACCATTCAAATGTTTGTAGAACTTATGGGACTTAACTACGGGGTCATCAGTCCCTAACCGCACCATACGTCCACCACCATGATGTGGTGATGTTTCCTCCACATAAGCAGGATTGTTCTGACTTTCAAGTTATCTCCACATAAGGGAACAATGACTGTCCGGCTGAACACAAAATTCTGAATAGTCAGTCAACAGAACCCGGCAATCCAATCCTGATTTTTCCCCCGCCCTGTTTCTTTGGGCTAAACAGTGTCGTGGTTTGAATGGGAAACACACCATAGGCCTCCGTGCTTATAGGCCACATTCCTGAAGGCGATTTCTGAATGTTTATGGTGATATGGTGCGTCGTGTTACTGCCTGGAGGGTTGCGTTGCAGCTTAGTTGCATTCAGCCTCCTGTCTCGACGGTCTGTTAACCGAAGATAACGGTCACCTCTTTCTAGTCTTACCCGTGGACGACCTTGTTCCTGATTTCTTTTGACGGTTCCTGTTGCCTGCAATCGCGTCCAAGCCGTGAAAATTACACTTTGCGACACTCCAAGAGCTGCAGCCACATTTGTGTCTGTCCCGCTTTCAACTTTCCAGTGTCTTCGGGTAAGGCACGTTGTTGTTGCATTGCATTATCTCCTCATGGCATTGCATTATCTCTATCTATCTAAGTACAACTACTTGTGTAATTCGTTTGGTAGAGTGAACACAAATGAACACCGACCGCTCCACACCTTCTTTCTGTTATGAGCATTTTCTCTGTTGCCGTAATGTAGTTGTCCCCAATCTGTAGCACCGACAGAAGGACGTCGAACCTTTTTAGTTCATTCTGCCGATGATAATACTTCTGAACCTAGAGATCTCAGCAGATCCGGTAATTTTGACCACTGAATGTAAGCACAAAGCTAACACGTACATTCGAATAATTGTTGCAAAACGCTGACACATGATATCCTGAGCCAGTGCCTGACACAATATTTAAATATCAATCGGAATTCCGGTTTTATTAAAATCGTGTAGATTAAGAGATAAATTTTTTTTAAAGTGATGTGTGATTTGATACTTTTTGACAATTTACATAGCTAGCAATAGATGTTCGTGATTATTATAGTTTTCCGTCAAATAATAAATTGTATTTTAATTACCCCATTATTTCCATTAAAAAATTCTATTCCTTGCATAACGTTTCACGCTTCCTTGGGCTAAGAAAATTGGATCAAAAATTTCCATGTAATGACTAATTCAGATTTTTTTAAATTTTCCTCGTTACTTGCCAGCAGTTAACTCTTTCTCCCCCACGCAAAGATTAATTTGATGCTCCATTTTCTGAACCGTGTTGTCGTGTAGCCGGTATCTGACTCTGTAGTTTTTCGATAATTGGCTAATGGTTTATCCCTAGCGTGAAGACTTCTCTGACTCATGCGGTAATAAGGCGCGTCGCTGCGACGCTAGAGGGACGGCGCCAGTTCCTGAGGCAGAGACACCGGGCGCGGATCCGCGTGCTGTCCTGCACGAACCTGCGGTGGTCAGTGTTTGGCGCTGCATTTGGCCGGAGGTGAGGAAGTGCAAGTACGCTGTGTCTCACTGCCGACACCTTGTTGTGGAATTTGGTTGCTTCGCCGAGTATAAGTTGATATTCGGCTTTGTAAGGACTTATAAGTGGACGTATATCTCCTGAAAACTACTTTCCGCAAGATACTGATTAAGTTAACCATTTGAACGATTCTTAAGGTACGTTCTATCTTAAGCCTGGGTGAAGTATTCGTTCTGGTTATCAGAGACGTGTTTTTCTACTATTTGTGTGCGCACAGTGCTGTTACACTGAATAGTTTAAATTCAAGTAGCCGTTCTACTCAGTAGAGATCACCTAATTTATTGCGAATAAGAAATTCAAATTCCTTCTTGCACGCCATGTGGCAATTAGCGTGCTGTTTAAGGCGCCATATCACAATTTCGCGGCCGATCCCGTTGGAGAATCGAGTCCCCCCTCGGTCATGGAGGTAATTTAATTTACGTAGTTTGTGAGTTTAGGGACTGATGACCTCAGAAGTTGGGTCTTTATGTTCTGAAACGTTTGATTTTTTTCCTCCTTGAACTCTTCCTTCGCTAGTAACGTATATAAATATTTTTGCTCAGCAGAATTAAAATTATGGTCGTGAACAAGATGCGTGAGCTGGATAAATTTTGGTAATAATTCAATAACTGTTTTAGGTACCTCAACGTCAAAAAAGTATCGCTCTCGGACGTGTGTATTCAGATTCTGTGCACAAGCAGCGTAATCCTACTTGCAGTGCTTGACAGTTTCTGTGCTTCAGGAGTTATTTCTTTGTGTTAAAATTCCACTGGTAGGCTCTGTCATGACGTATACTAGTTACTGTTGAGCAAATTGGTACGCAGGAAGCACAAGGACCATTTTCCCCTTGCCATGAAAAAAGTAACATGCCATTTTCGTAAAAATTGTTTACCGATGTATTTTGCTTACCTGTAGCGGGCTTGACCTCCGGTTAATGATTGCCTAGTTAAGAGATAGGCTAACCGTTCTGGTTGCTATTTGTTGTTGGGTTATTTGAAGCATAATAAAGAAGTTTACGGATGTTATTGTCCTAGCATCACTCCTACTCCACAAGATGAGAACTAGCACTGTGTAATTTCTACGGTGTCTTCTTTTCATTCGTTGTAACAATTCACTCAAAATGTAGAGTTACGTAGAGCAATTTCACTTTTACGAATGTACTAGCGACGTTGCCTGGATTCGCACGGCTACCATTAAGAATCTACCGCTAAACAACTTGTCTCGTGTAGCGTGCTTCGTTTGCTGGCCACAAATAAAACCCGGAGAACAACATTGAGTAAATCGTGAGTTGCATGTAATTTACACGTCTTAAGTCGTGTACGGGTATTAATGTTAAGTGTTACACCCACAGAAGGCACCCGTGCGGTCGGGTGCCGCTAGAGAGAATTCGTTAACGAAATCGAAAATGCCCCAACTTCAAAAATTATTAAATAATTATCTGCAATATTTAGGTGAAATAACGTAAATTCTACTAAAGGCCTGTAAAGAGATACAATATGAGACTAAGTGATCCGTCGCTTAAGAAGAAAAGTTTAAATGTTATCTATGATGATTTATTGCAGTTAATTGCACAGAAAGGTGACAAAACATGCGGAAACATTTTGTATGTTACTCTAAAAGTTAGTCTGTAGTGATCATAGAACCCAGAACACTTTAGATTTTGTGGCGAACGAACGGTTTTGTGTTATGCATAATCCTACAGTTTGTATGGACGGAAACACACTGATGTACATTAACCGATTTTAAAGTGGACGTTAAAAGTTGGTGTTAGTTGTTTAATAACGCAAACTGTGAGAAAGTTTTCCGGTACGATGTTTTTAACAGCAGGTAGTCAATGCAGAGAATGGAGTTAACGTTGAAAACAACGAAAATATCAAGAACGTCTGGAGTATGTAGTATTTCGGTATGTAAAATCGGTTCGACTATAATTAAGTTGATGGATTCGATTATAAATAACAATTCTTCTACCAGTTACGATTTTTTATATAACGACACGATCCGGGAAATAATTTTCATTTTCAAGAGTGGTTTTGTGCTATCACATTCAGTTGCGGTGTTTCTAATGAGTGAGATCCTGTATAATTTTGTTGTCTTTAGTGCAACGATTAAATGCGAAAGTTTTAATTATTGATCAGTCTTTATTTATTTATTTTATTTTGTTATTTAACCTAACCAGAATATGGCCATAGGTCCCTCTCTTACATCTGATCAGGAACAACTTAAACAAAGGATTTAATTACAGAAAACACTGCATTAATAATATTAATAATAACAATATATGATAATACTTATAATAATAATGATAATAATAACACAAAAATCAAAGTAATACTAACAATAACAAGAGATATTTACATGGAGATAGATGTTTAACACATTTGAATTAAGTTTAATATAAACAGAAGGGGGAAAATGATTAGTGAAAGAGGAGAAGATTGAAAAATGACAGTGCCAATGGATGTGAGGAAGTGGAGACATATGAACAGAGATCTCTGCTGACGAAAGGAAAGGGAAACATTTATGGGGGGAGGAGGAATTGACAACAGTGGGCTACAGACTGGTAAGTGGAGAAAAAGATGGCTATTGTGTCAGAAGGTGAACCCTTTTAAAGTTTTGAATTGATTTTATCTCTCTTAGCTTTTAAGGAAGATTGTTCCACAGACATGTTCCCGATACAGAAAACGATTTAGAGAAGATTGCAGTGTTATGTGATGGTACAGAGTTTTATTTAGGTGACAGCGTGTCTTTCTGCTGTGCTGTTCAGATAGTAATATAATCGTTAGGATAAGTAAGAAGGTTTGCAATGATTGAGAAAGCGATGCAGCAAACATAATGTATGATAGCTTCGACGCTTATCTGCACGTAGCCAAGATAACTGCTGGGTATGCGGGACTGATATGGTCGTAGAAACGTAAGTTACAAATGTATCGGATACAAGAATTCATCGCCAGCTCCAGCCTACGTGAATTTTCGTGTGACAGTCCTTGCAGAATAGCATCACCATAATCTAGATTGGGAAGTATTAGTGTCTCAACGATCTTCTTTTTCAGCTGTAAAGGAAATGCTTTTTTGTATTTCTGCAGTGAATAAAGTGACGCATATACCTTCTTACAGGCTGTCGCTGTGTGCTCTGTCCAGTCTAAGTGCTGATCAAATATTACTCCTAAGTTCTTTTCTGAATGAGAGTAGCGTATTTGTGTGACGTTAAGTATTAAAGATGGAAGAGTTTCACTGAGCTGTGGGGTGATGAGTCTTTTATGGGCCACTAAGATTGCTTGCGTTTTTGATGGATTTAGTTTCAAGCACATGCTATGTGCACATCTTGATAGTGAAAGTAAGTCCGCGTTTACATGCTGGATGGCTGTGCTTAGGATTTTAGGACTTTCCTGAGATAAAATTGTAGGTCATCAGCGTATAGAAGATATTATAGATAATAAACGACGAAATCTTTTGAAGAACGTCTTCTCACAGTTTCCTGATGGTTCAGTAGCATAGAATCTCATATGTATTAAGCATCAGATCTAAAATTTTGTGCACAGTGTACATGAATATTAATGAAACGAACGTACTGTACATATACAAACAGTTACAAAGATGTTCGTACATGGAGTTAACAAAGATAAAGTAATATATTTGTCGTACAGTATGATACATTTTGAAACAAGATTTTTTTTCCTTAATTGGCTATAATTTGCTTATGTCTATTTGTAGCGGAAATTATTTCTATTTTTTTTTATTTTATAAAAGTGTATTCTCAGAACATTGAAAGAAATTAACTGATTCGTTTAGCAGTTTTCCGTTTAATATTTTATCTTCATATTTCTTGTGATGTGAATATACTTCTAGTTCTTCACATCACATGAAATATGAATATAAAATATTAAACGAATAATTGGATACGGAACCTTGTTATTATTTTGCCAAGATCGCTTCTCTATGTACAACATTAACCGGTTTCCAGTCACCATCAGATCTGTGGTACTTGTAAAACTCTGTAGTTCTGTCTATACGGCGTTAGGTGGGTTTGGAAAACCCATAAAATTCCTTGGTCATATAATAAAAAAAACATTCATGGCTCCCACACCATACATGGCAATGTTCATGGGTCTATCTCCGCCTAATGCCGTATAGACAGAGCTACATAGTTTTACGTGTATGACTAAATGCCCCACAGTTCCATAGATGTAATGGTGACTGCAAGCTCAGTCAAAACGGTTAATGTGGTACAAGGTTTTATGTAAAAAGAGATGCCACCCAGCAACATGTGTAAATTGAATAACTGGATAGTGAATTAGTTAACCTAAATGAAACAATAAATTTGCAATAAAAATAATATTGCGATTATTAATGAAGACAAAAACCATCCTCACTTTTCAGTTGAACCAAATCACAATCTAATCTCTGCTAACGCTTGACAATGGTAAATGACCGAAACCGGTAGCACTGAGAAAAAATAAACAGCTATGGTCAACAGGTCGTTTTGCAATTGCAAAATTTCAGTAATATTAGTTCACTAATTTCGTAGTAAATCACGGGCAAACATCGTGACATGGGATTTTTATATGTCGAAAGATAAAAATATAAATAGAACAGACTATTCCATGTTTTAGGACACATGCTGAATGAAGACGTTGAGTGATGTGTGAAATGTGCTGTATCCGAGTCTAGTCGCAAACCTTTCCCTTAAATGATCACTTCTTCCGGAAAGTCCCTTTTACACGACGATCTTTCTTGTCTCAGTTGACTACTCGAGACGAGTATGTCTACTGCAGCGCCCACGGAGTGCTATTCCCGTACTGCGTCTCGCCCGCCTCGAGTAGTCGTTTTCATTTAGACGTATATATGAAAACTGTAGAGCCGTCTGCTGCGTAGTTTCGCAAATGAATCAAGAAGCAGAACTGAGGTAATGAAGGCACTTTTTACGTGGGAGCCGGATAAGGATAATTGCATTGATGATAGGGTAATTCATAGTTGATGTTCTCCTCAAACGTCATGTAGCAAATTATGCACACAATTGAGAACCTAAATAATAGGTAAAGTATTCAAATGTTCAAAATGTTTGTATAGCTTGTGGGACTTAACTATGGTGTCATCAGTCCCTAAACTTACCAACTACTTATGAAGTAGCTACTACTAAGGACGGCACAAATATCCATGCCCGAGGGGGGATTCAAACCCCCGACCGTAGTGGCCGTGCAGACCATGACTGGCGCGCCGCAGTCCCCTCGGACACCGCGGCCGGCATGGAAAAGTATCATTAAAACTTTTGAAAATTTGTTTGCTGATGAGAATTTATACTGCAAACACATGAAACAATATCGAAAATTCAGAAAAAAGTGACTATTTACTTTAGTTTTTATGTCCTGGAAACACAAACAACAGAATAAAGTTAAAGGAGATTTCTGTATTATGAAAGCGCCACCAGAATAGTTTAACTTCCGATGTTAGGAGACACCACTACTGTTACTTATTTCTGCGCATGCGCATTCTGCAGCAGACTCGAAAATTTAGAACTCCACACGGCAAAATCTATTGATCCTTGACGTTATAGACGCATTCGTGATGGGGTTGGTTGCTGATTTACACGCAGGTACGAAAGACGCACGCACTTCGAGTAGTCAATTTTCTCCGCAAAGTCGATCGTGTAAAACGGGCTTAACGGTGGAGTGTTACGGCTTTAGGGGAGGTGTCGGCCTTGAGAAGATAATGGGCACGGAAGCAAACTGGCCGGCAGCGGCGGAGGGTTGGGTGGGAGGTGGACGGCGGTGACGGCCGTGAAACAGTGAGGATCAGCGCCGATTTCCGGCCGGCGCTCCCCTCCTCCGATAAGCCGAGAGCGGCCGCCAGCGAGACCAATCGATTGCCGGCCAGGCTACGCTAGCCCAGCGCTGGCGAGCTGGCTAGCGGCTCTCTGCCCGACGAGCCGCGCCACGGGCTGTAGCCGTGCTGCGCCTGGTTATAGTCGGGCCGCCGAAAGAACGACGCTGACAGTTCTCGCACGTGGGCCGCAGAGGGTGGCGGGAACACTCAACCACCAACCTGAGCTCTGGAATTCGTAAACGTTGCCACGGTAACGGTGCCGCGTTGCCACCCAGCCACTCAAGGTCTCGCGGGGTAGCATGCTTCAGTCGCTGCAAAGCATCTGTCGTGTGTTCATCGTTACCGGTTTTGTTCGTGCCGTATTATGTGTCGTTAATTTCAGACGTGTGTGAGATGGCTTCTTCCTCTAACCGTAAGAAAGTCACTTCTCTGACAAGTAGACAGGCTGTCGAAATTGATCAGATGATATTACTCCGACACTATGCTGTGGCAGTCAACAGCGACCGTAAACGAATAAGGCAAAAAAAAAAAAAAAAAAAAAAAAAAACCCTCTTCTTTTTATGTAAGAAGACAAATAATTTCCCTGGAAAAGGCGATTTTACTACTTGTAAAGTGGTTGTCATTTGTTTACCCTCTCGGCAGACTGTCACAATATAGTGTCCGAGTAATAACACCGAGTTTGTGGAAAATAGCTGTATAAGATGAAATATATAAACAAAATTCTTCAACTAGCGACCTTTGGCTGAAGACTAAATTATACATTACATTTAATGGAATACTTGAACATATGAAGCTTTACTTGACATATATTTCTAGACCTTTTTAACTGCAAATAGAGTGTTTTTCATCACTTCGTGGTTGTTATCGTTCGTTCACACATTACTAGTACATAGCAACGGTTCCAAAATATTCGTATGCCGGCGACTGGCACGGCGTAACAACAAACAGCCGCGTAGCAGCATTGGCAACATAGCCGCTAACTGTCAGAGTCGTTCTTTCGGCGGCTCGACTATAGTTCTCCACGCCAGCCGCGGTGGCCGAGCGGTCTGCGGCGTGCCAGTCACGGTCTGCACGGCTGCTGCGGTCGGGAGTTCGAATCCCCCTTCGGGCATGGATGTTTGTGGCGTCTTTTGTATAAGCTAGTTCATAAGTAGTTTGTAAGTTTAGGGACTGATGACCCCAAAAGCTCTACAAGCATTTCATTCTGGGAAACATCCCTAGGCTGTGGCTAAGCCATGTCTCCACCATATCCTTTCTTCCAGGAGTACTAGTCTTGCATGGTTCGCAGGAGAGCTTCTGTGAAGTCTGGAAAGTAGGAGGCGAGGTACTGGCGGAAGTAAAGTTGTGAGGCGACATCTTGAGTCGTGTCGGGATAGTACAGTCGGTAGAGCGCTTGCCCGCGAAAGGCAAAGGTCCCAGGTTCGAGTCCCGGTTCCGGCACATAATTTTAATCTGCCAGGAAGTTTCATATCAGCGAACAATCCGCTGCAGAGTGAAAGTTTCATTCTGGAAACATCCCTTAGGCTGTGGTTAAGCCATGTCTCCAGCATATCCTTTCTTCCAGGAGTGCTACTCTTGCATGTTTGGCAGGAGAGCTTCTGTGAAGTTTGGAAAGTAGAAGGCGAGGTACTGGCGGAAGTGAAGTTTTGAGGCTGCATCATTTGTCGTGTCGGGATAGCTCAGTTCGTAGAGCGCTTGCCCGCGAAAGTCAAAGGTCCCAGTTTCGAGTCTCGGTTCCGGCACTCAATTTTAATCTGCCAGAAAGTTTCATTTGAACATTTGATTAGTTCTCCACGCGCATATATATTGTGCGGTCAAAAGTATCCCGACACCTGGCTGAGAAGTTCGTGGCGCCCTGCATCTGTAATTCTGGAATAACGTGTTGAGCCACCCGGCCTCACCGATATACAGCGGTACTTTTCCTCAGTGCAGCACTCCGAAAAGAATGGGCTACCGAGCGGTCTGAAGCGCCACGTTGCGGATCGCGAAGCCTCCCGCGTCGGAGGTTCGGGCGTGGATGTGTGTGTTGTCCTTAGGTTAGTTTACCTTAGTTTAAGTACTCTGTAAGCTACGGACTTATAACCTGGCAGCTGAGTCCGATAAATTTACAAACATCAGAACATTAGAATGGGCTACCATTCGCCAAGAAAACTTGCAGCACCTGACTGAACGTGTACCTGCTGTCATCAAGGCTAAGGGTCGTGCAGACCAGTCCGTTTCAGGGATGTTATTGTCGTGTAACTGTTATAGCGAAAGTGGAAATTCCAGTGAAGGTATACCTTGACTAGTGATGGTGCACTTTCACTGGCTCCTATAGTGAATGGGGATTATTGCTTCCTGTTTGGCCTTAACAGTACACATTCACTAGGGATTGTGCACCGTCGCTAGTGAAGGTATACCTCCATTGTCAAGAAGCAGGGAATGTGGGCCCCGGCTGCCATAAGGCGAGCGCTGCCAGCATACAGCGGCAGTTGCAGCCTCCTCGGTGCTTCTCCCTCCCCTCGCCCTGTTGTGCGCTGAGCCCCATATGTCCCCACACAAAATTAAACAACCCACATACTGCAAAAACTAAAATTATTCGATAAAGCACTAGAACTTTGCAAAATGTTCCAGAACTGTGACTAATTGGCACAAGTAAAATTTTATAGTTTACGTAAAAAGGGGTTTTCATGACATTTTGAACTAGACAAAGTATTAGAACTATAAACCTCAGATTTTGGACAATTAAACGGTATCTACAATATATCAAAATTTGTTTTCAAAGAAAAATTTAATCATACTACTGAAGCTGCAGGAAAGATAATTTTGCATCTGAAAGATAGAAACAGAAAGTGTTCTTGATGCAGATTAGGTAGTTGTTATATTTTACTTCCAAGCGTATAATTTCTGCCCTAAAGTTATGACAAATAATGATAAACTTATACCAATAGTATTGGTACCACACATTACAATAGAGACCAGCATCCGCTACCTACTCGAGGACTCAGTTAAAAATCCTACAACTTTGCAAAATGTTCCAGAATTGGCACATGTAAAATTTCGTGGAAGTATGATTTACAGTTTACGTAAAAATGGGTTTTCACGAAATTTTGCACTGGGCAAAGTGTTAGAACTATAAACATCAGATTTTGGACAGTTAACAGTATCTACAATATATAAAATTTGTTTTCAACGAAAAATTTAATCATACTACTAAAGCTGCCGGAAAGATTATTTTCCATCTAAAAAATAGAAACAGAAAGTGTTCTTGTTGTAGATTATGAACTTGTTCTATTTTACTTCCAAGCTTATAATTTCAGCCCTAAAGTTATGAAAAATAACGATAAACTTTCACCAATAATAATGGTAGCATACATTACAATAGAGACCAGCATCCGCTACCTACTCGAGGACACAGTTAAAAATCCTACGCCGACCGCGGTGGCCGAGGGGACTGAGGCGCTCCAGTCACGGTCTGCACGACCACTACGGTCGGGGGTTCGAATCCCCCCTCGGGCATGGATATTTGTGCCGTCCTTAGTATTAGCTAGTTCGTAAGTAGTTTGTAAGTTTAGGGACTGATGACCCCGTAGTTAAGTCCCATAAGCTATACAAACATTTAAACATTTGAAAAATCCTACAACCCAAGTCGTTGCCGTCATTCTTTCGTCCAGATTTTGGTGGTTTAACCTTGCTGATGAGTGATTCGTGCTTTTCCTTGTCCAAAAAACACACTATTATTATTCGGCGCCGTGTAGCGGTGCGCGCGGCCGTCCGCCGCCGGGGGTTCGAATTCCCCCCCCCCCCTCGGGCATGGATATTTGTGTCGTCTTTAATGTAAGGTAGTTCATAAGTAGTTTGTAAGTTTAGGGACTGATGACGCCGCAGTTAGGTCACATAAGCTTAACAAACATTTGTCCATTTTATAATTCGGCTTTTCCCGTTCCACTTTAAGATGTTCGTAGACCTTCACCGAGTCAACCAGTGCTGCAGTGTTGTCAAGCCTACCGGTTCGATGAAAGCACTGCTGGAATGCTGCAGCTGGGTACTTCTCCAGCTCTCCCTCAGCTACGTGTAGAACGCACCTGCCGTGCGCTGCGCCCAGTCTGTTTCCACTCCTGTACACATCCACTAACTGGGGCCAGTGATGCTACACCTTCACTAGTGGCTGTGTATATCTCAGTTTATGGTACGCTTTCACTGACCGTTTCAGTGATGGTACACATCCACTAGGGAAGGTATACCTTTCACAACCTTCCACATCTTCTATTACATAACCACTCCGCCACAGGCCGTGCATTACGAAGTAGTACTTGGTCGTGTTGAAAGATGCAGTCGCCATCCCGGAAATGCTCTTCAACAGTCGGAAGCAAGAAAGGTGGTTAAAACATCAATGTACTCTGTTCTGTGATAGCGCCACGCAAAACAAATGTTGCAAGCCCCTCCGAAAAACACTTAGTCCTAGAATAATCTTTTCACGAGAGCACATATAGAAACCAACAACGTTCGTACTGACGTTAACAAAACTAAAGTTCGCTTCTACCTCGGCACACGGCATACAAAGAGTCCACTAGTTCTACTTTAAAAATTACAGGAAAATGTTTGAAATTCGCCAAAAGTGTGTCCGGAGAAGAAATCCGTAGTAGCGCCAGAGTCCACGAGAAGCGGAGCGAAAATCCGAAGTCCGAGAGGCGTAGCGAGGATAGTATTCGTCCCTGATCGACATACGGAGGCGAAGTCACTGTGCCGCCAGCTGCGTGCATCCAGTCAATCCGATGCGAGAACGGAGATTTTCTGAAGCGCTCTCTGTTGCCTCTAGCTCCGCATTCTAGACGTAGTGCGCGTTAGATATCTTATTGGTGATGTTATCTTTGACGAACCCGGAAATGACTACGTTTGCTAGGCTTCACCGTTGAATATCTGCAGCTTGAGCTACGCCTTCGGTGCAGGCTGCCAGGCACATTTATCGGTCAAGTGGTTTGCTGGCCCATAAGGTTATTCTATTCAAATGTTGGTGTAGGTTTTCGGTCCCTAAACTTACAAACTACTTAACTAACTTATCCTAAGAACAACACAAACGCCCATGCCCGAGGGAGGACTCAAATCTCCGACGTGTAACGGCCGTATGCACCATAGCAGAGCGCCTCAATGCGCACGGCTATTCCGCCGCGGCAGTCTATCCTGGAACCGGCATAACAACGATCATCTATGAAGTTTGTGTATGAACCTACGCATTTTATAGTTTGGCGAACGAGATGGGGCTTAGGAACTATTTGTACATGTAAATAGGCGGCTCCAGACGCATTACTTTCCAGTTTTTGTACATTTCTCCATTTTTAATTTTAATCTTTTTTTATTTTTATTTTATTTTGCAAAAATCGTTTTTCCAAGAGCTACTGAATGTAGTTATGAAAAGTGTACAGTCCTATTTAAAGAAACACATACGTACAATTTTTCACACTTCCTTCATCATCTCTATCAATGCAAAATCAAATGATTGTAAACCTTTTGGAACACACTGCGATGGTCATCACACACATGCCCGACGGAGGACTCGAACCTCCGGCGGCAGCAACGCCCAGTCCGTTGCGTTAGACCACGCGGTCATTCCGCGCGCCATCAATACAAGAATTACGACTATCACTTACAAAGGACGTCAATCGCTGCAATTTAGACTGATTAAAATTAATCAATTAATTGGAAATATCTCTGTATATCCAAAATGTTTTGAAAAATTGTATGTAGTTACAACAAAAGTGGTGCACCATCCCCTACTTGGCATAAATTGCAGATAATGTTAGCAAGAAGTTGAAATCACGGAACTGTTAAACCTTTGCCCACCACATCACATCAGAAAACCAACCCTTTCATAACGATTATAAAGTATTAAATTCCACAAAGTAGAGATGACCCTCGTGGAATTGCTGGAAATTAACAAACATATGAAATATGAGCCATTTTCCCTCTCTTAAATTTTGTTGAAATAATAAAGTATATAAAAGTGCATGTTTGTGTGTTCGTATTTTATGCGTGGCCGTACCGTTCTACCGATTGTGATGAAACATAATCAACATATTGCACATTCGCAATGGTCATGGGCACCATTAAATGACTGTACGACAAATAGTTCAGGAGATATGACGTAATAAACAATTAAATGAGTGGAAAAGTGATGCATCGTGCGTCATCTGCCTCTAAACGACTGTATCGATTTCAACCAAATTTAGTACACATATTCCTTCCATGAGGTAACAATTTACGTAGGGGTAAGAACTGTTTACGTCATATAGTTCAGGAGATATGACGTCGTAAACAATTATATTGTTGAAAACCGGTGGCATCAAGCGACATGCGAATAAGGACACTTTATACATCCTAAGTGCGGCTCGGTTGCACAGTGGTAGAGTGCCAGACTACAAATCCAAAAGTCGCGGGTTCGATACCCGCCAGATCTTAGGATCTTTATCTGTCACTTTCCACTTTTTTCACCTCTGTAAGTGTCGCTGATGTGAAAAATACCGAGTAGCACCGTGGTTCTGAATCCACGTTAAACTGTAGGTCCCCCTATAACTGGCTGGGTAAGTCACTTAGAAGGTCGGAGGAAGGCAACGGCACACCACCTCCAAACAGGACCATCCCTAGTAAAGCACTGTGTTGTTCAAACCAATCTTCGGATTGTTGACTGCTTTACCTTTTACCTTATACATCCTAACGTCTTCATAGCATTTTGGACACTTGACCTTCAAAACAAAGGGACGGTCACTGTCACATAAAATTTTGGATAGTGAATGACGGGAGATACTTTACATATGGACTCCGTCAGATTCTTCAGTTGTATTCCGATACTGATGAAATTTTTATATATGGTTGAACAATTCAGTTTATTAGTGCAGTATTAATATATTCAGATCACCTACAATCATTTCAATTAATTAACGTGATTAAACAGTTAATTTTCTGATTTCGACGAAGTTTCGAATGAAATAAAATTTTTGAAAATTCTAGCAGCTCTCTGGCAGTTACGTTCTGTTTTTCAGGGTGATACTCATCAAAGAAACATTTAAAACAAATATTGTTTACACCATGTGAATTTTATGTAATCAATTTAAAGTAAGAATTTTTTTTTAAATTATGCATCAGTGGAAAGCATACTTCATTCAGATTTTTAAATGACTGTTTTTTGGCTGTCAGCTTTGATTCATACCAAGGGTACCCAATTATTGAGGTGAAAACAACCAGCAAAAGGAAGTTGTTGTTACAAACGTATGGTTTTAATGTGAATTTGAAAATAAATACATAAATCTAATATATAAAAATTAAAATTTGTTTATTTGTCCTTTATTCGTATTTTATACACGGCCATACTGTACATCCAATTGCGATAACCCTTCGTCAACTCATTGCTTGCACTCGTACGAAGGTTATAGTCATACTAAAATAAACTTCGTTTGGTGCATGGCGGAGAGTGCTTTACAATTAGTTAATTCGTTTCTTACGCCTTCACGCTGAAATGGCTAAACGGATATGAATGAAATTTGGAACAGAAGTTGCTTATAACCTGGTTAATATATGGACTACTTTTCGTAAGCTACCGTACGGTGCGTGACGGAGGGTACCTTACAATGCGTTAATACGTTTGTTACTCTTCATGCTGAAACGGCTGGACGGAATTGATTGAAATATGTCGCGAAGATAGCTTATACCTTGAATTAATACATGGGTTACCTTTCGTATACCTCCGTAAGTACATGGAGGAGGGTACGTTACAATAAATATCCATATTGACTGGTCACTATAAAATTCAGTAAATAAACGCACGTTTATATGAAGGAGATTCTTAAAATCTGCTAGCCAGTGAATTTAGCATGGCGGAGGGTACCTTGCGACTTTGACAACGTTTGACCAGTGACCATGAAACTTGGCGCATATATGTATGTTTTCGTGTATAGGAGGGAGAGGATTAGGAGGAGGAGAAGATGGACAGGAAGAGGAGGGGAGGAGACGAACAGTGAGAGGGTATAGGAGGAGAATGAGAGAGAGAAGATGGTGACAGACAGGTGAAAGGAGAGGGAGGGGTGGAGGAAATGACAGAGAAAACGGGTGGAGGAGACGGTGGGGGGGAGGGGGAGCAGGTGAACAGAGAAAAGGAAGACTGGAAACCCCATTTCTATTTGTTGTGTTAGTATTTCTTGTACTGCCATAACGTTCATCTGATAGCGATAAAACCTTTCCAACAGAGAGAGGGGAGTTGTCAAAAGTACAGCAAGGAAAAAATTTGTTTCCATTTTGTGGTTGAAAGAATTATTTCTGTAAGCACTTAATGAATTACATGCCAGTGATAGAATTTGCAGCTTCTGTTTCAGTGTCTTTGTCAGTCGCATATTTTATCTATGTCTGTGACATTCAGTCGTCAGTCACCTGATGTTACTCTAGGAAGCCGAAAACCGGTTAGTGCTCGAATAAATAAATAAATATTATTTGCAGAATATTGGGAAGTATTTTCCTTTTGTAATATACGGAAGGTAATTGCAAGGTGAGATTAAGATGAGTATAAGAAACTAGGAGATATGGTGCAATAGTACGCCGTGGAAAAGTTTTCCCCTTGTGCACTGCTCATTGCAGCTTTGAGAGAAAAAGCCATTAGTCAGGCAAATGGATTACCCCAAGGCGGCGTGTCTGAAACGTAATACAAGGTGTGGGACACGTCACGGCCGCTACTGCAGAGCTGGCCTGGATTCCGGCACACGCAACGCCTCAAGGCTGGGCATGCAGCCGAGCTGTCGCAAGTTTCTGCGGTGGAGCGCGGGCAACATGCTAACGCCAGCAGTTGCCTAAGATTCCGGGGATCAGAAACCGTGTAGATTCTGACAATCCAGAGGACCTTCGCCTACTTACGAAAACAAGACGGCAGCTACAAAAGAGTGCGATTAGAGACTACTATGTCTTTGCACACGTAAACACACACACACACACACACACACACACACACACACACACGCACACACACAGAGAGAGAGAGAGAGAGAGAGAGAGAGAGAGAGAGAGAGAGAGAGAGAGAGAGAGAGAGCTGTTAGGTCGCGATTTTAGAGGTCTGTGTTTGGCTCTGTACCGCAGATTAGGGAGTGTACAGGAAGTCGGTATAGATTTCGTCCGCGAAACGTTTAGTGCTGCATATGTGTGAAGTCGGCCACATTGAAAGCGAGTAAAAGGATGTAAGGAAGGTTAGGGTTTAACGTCCCGTTGATAGCGTGGTCGTTAGAGACGGAGCTCACGCGCGGATTTTTGGGTGAAGATCGGGAAGAAAATCGTCCCTGCCCTCGGGAACCATCCCGTCATTTGCCTGGAGTGTTTTAGGGAGATCACGGGAAGCCTAAATCTGGATGGCCGGAGATGAATTTGAACCCCCGTCCTCCAGAATGCAAGTCCAGAAAGCGAGTAACACGCTGCGTTTGAAGCGAAACGCGAGTGTGCACAGTCTGTTTATTTTATTACTTCCCCATTTTTGCCACTGGGTTATCCACAAGTCAACAGTAGTTATATTTTCTGGTGCATGCATGGTCATTGGGTGCGGCTGGGCATCCTTCTTAGTGTTCGGTGTACTGTGGGTAGTCTACAGACACTAGTGCACTCTGACGAGAAATAAAGCCTGGTGTTAGTTCCGCCAAAGTTTGCTGCCTGACCAGTTTTACTGGTCCGCCCAGCCCACGGCGTAATTTGGGGGGGGGGGGGGGAGAGGGGTGACTGCCCTTCATTTCACCACTTGTGCAAGACACTCACCAAAGCAGTTCTTGAACACCCCAAAAGTCGTGCAGTATCCGAAATGCACGTGGTGAGCCACTTGTTCTTTATGACCTACACTCTGTCAAATTAAGATCACGCACTTCCCCATTCTATACATGAACAGCACGCTCACTAATAGTACATGCAATGTGAGTGTGTCTGACTGTCATTCTCTGCTAGGTGACATTGCTGTTGCCTGGACCGGTTTATATCGATAGTATGAATGTGGTCCTAATGTTGTGGCAAATCAGGGTGTATGGCAGCGTGAGGAAAGGCCGCTGCCGGCCGCGGTGGCCGAGGGGACTGCGGCGCGCCAATCACGGGCTGCACGGCCACTACGGTCGGGGGTTCGAATCCCCCCTTAGGCATGGATATTTGTGCCGTCCTTAGTGTTAGCTAGTTCATAAGTAGTTTGTAAGTTTAGTGACTGATGACCCCGTACTTAAGTCTCATAAGCTATACAAACATTTCCACATTTTGAAAGGCCGCTGGACCTGTTATGATACCGGAACTGTTGCTTGCTCTAGCGGCGCTGTGACGTGCATTTCAAGAGGAGAGGAGCGTTCCGATGGACTGTGTGAAATCGCAGGTCATTTCGGTTTCCAAGAAGGGTCGTCGACCACTAGTGATAAATTTAAGGTGTAATATCTGTGATGTCGTTCAGTTGCAGAATATTGGAAACTTGTTTTACGTTCGAGTATTACGATATTTCTGGAAATTCGCAAGTTTGTAACGTTTCCGAAACCAATTAGCGTGTGAAAACCTCCTCGCGTTATTCCTCCACGAGACCCAGAGGGCGGATAAACAGGCTCCCAGGTAAATGCGTGTTTCTTGATTTCCGCAAGGTGTTCGATACCGTTCCGCACCGACGACTGATGAACAAAGTGCGAGCATTTGATATATCAGACCAGCTGTGTCATTGGATCAAAGAGTATCCTGCTAACAGAAAGGAGGATGTCATTCTCAACGGAGAGAAGTTTTCATACGTTAAAGTGAGCGTTACAGGACCGTTGCTTTTCACAATAATCAGGGTGTTTTCAAATGATACCGGCAAACTTCGTGGGGTGGTAGATGTCTTGAGGAACAAAATGAGGTTGGGAACCCATGCCCGGAAACGTCACACAACGGTGCTACTGAGCGTGAAAATTATAGGTGCTGGTGCACAGAAAGAGAGCATTGCATTCATAGGAAACAGGGCCTGCCCATACAGCTGCTAGCTCCATCTTCTACAGCGGCGATCGTTGCAATCACTCGCAAACCCCGAATATCAAAAACCACACATTTCAGACCTGCGCGCGGTCTGTGTGTGCACAGAACGACGCGTTCGCCGCCCGAGGGATGGCCTAGCGGCAGGCGCTAGAACCTCTCATTTTGACGCTCGGTAGCGCCGTTGGGTGACGTTTCAGGACACGAGTTCCCGACCTCATTTTGTTTCTCATGCCATACTCTACCACCCCACGAAATTTTTCGGTATCATATAGAAACAACCTGTATATAAATTACCTTGTAAATAACATCGATAGTTGAATGAAGCTTTTCAAATGTTGGTGCTGTAGTATATGTGACAGTCGCGACACTGGAAGGGGGTTGGCAAATGCAGAAGGGAATGGCAATTGGTTCAGAACATAAACAAATGTTATATGGTGCATTTGCATACATAGAAAAATCCTGTATCATTTAATTACGCAATAGCAGGACACACAACGCAAGCAGGTACTACCAAAACTATCTGGGAGTAGGCATAAAGAGCGATTTGAAATGGGACGACTATATAAAATCTGTCGTGGGTAAGAAAATTGCAGATTCAAGGAAGAATCCTCAGGAACTGTAGACTGTCAGGAAAAGAAGTTACAACGCTTAAATGTTGTTCAGCACTATTGAATTCGTTAAATTACTGTATGGTGACGATTTACAGTGTTGATACATTTATCAATATTTTTTCGCAATAGCGAATTTCACTTTGCGTCACTGTATAAGATATAGATGTTCTACCAAATGGTGACATATGAAAATTTGTGCTGGGCCGGGACTCAAACCCGGGTTTCCCACTTTTCGCGCTTTTGGGGCGGTCCTAGGGGTCGTGTTCCGGTATCCTAATGGTTAAGGCGACCGCTTGCGAAAAGCGGAAAACCGGGGTTTGAGTCCCGGCCCGGCACAAATTTTCATATGTCACCATTTGGTAGAACATCTATACCTTATACAGTGACACAAAGTGAAATTCGCTGTTGCGAAAAAATATTGATAAATACATCAACACCGTAAATCGTCACCATATAATAATTTAACAGATGCCTAAGAGAGGCAATGACGATGACAGCGTAGGTTAATGCCTCGTTGGTTTCATTCTCCCTGGTGCGGGAATACATATTAATCTGCGAGAGCTTAGGGATGAATGCAGTTGAATCATACGTGCAGTCATTGTGGCATATGGAAGTTTGGGACGGTCCTGGGGTCGTGTTCGGGTCGCCTAGTGGGTAAGGCGACCGCTCGCGGAAAGCGGGAAACCCGGGTTTGAGCCCCGGCCCGGCACAAATTTTCATATTTCAGCGTTTGGTAAAACATCTGTACCTTACACAGTAACGCAAAGTGAAATTCGCTATTGCGAAAAAATATCGATAACTATGGAATCCGTGCCAGGTAGGGTTGATAGAAGGCATAGAACATCACGTTTTTTGACAGCTCATTTAATAAGCGGCTAAACACCAAAGAGTTTATTAGTACAATCCAGAGGCAAACGATCCAAGAGAGGCTTCTGTTACAACTGCGATAGCATACGATTTTGAGGATTCAACCATTATACTGGTTCGTATGTACGTATGTCTTACGTAAACACTACAAAGATAATAGAGAGATTGGAACCCACGATGGCATATCGGCAATTGGCGAACCTTACCCGGCATATCGGCAATTGTCGAACCATACCCGATTGGAATAGGAAGGGGAAAAGACAAGGGTACAATCCCTCCACCACACCGTGAGGTGGCTTGTGGAGTGGGGATGTAGATATGGATTATCTCGATTGCACTAACTGCATTAATACTTTGAAAACTTGAATCCATTCCACACAGCGCCGGCACGCAGCAGTGCCTCATCTCCGTTAGTTACTTTGCGAATCCGAATGCTCTGTATTGGATGGCAGTGTGGCCTCGCTGCCTTTACGTAGGGAAGGCAGTAAGTCTGGTGATATGTAAAGCGAGCCAAGGCCGCCAGCGGGTGCAGTTCCGTCGCCCACGCCGGCTGACTCAGTGCTGGCTGCCGCTGCTGCAACCGCCAAGGCCGGCACTGGGAAGCCAGGCGCTGCTTGCGAAAGCTTACTGCTAGGAGCAAAGACGTCGCTCAGGACTGCTCAAGCGGAGGGCAGTGTATCAGATAGGTGAAACTGTAAAATACCTGCTATGGGAAGGTATATATTTCATATTCAAATGTACCGCGAATTTGAGACCAGTGTCAAGCTAGTCAGGCTCTTTGGTTGCAGGCTTATTTTTCCATGGCAGTAATATCGATATTGGAGACGGTGATAGTATTGTTGTCGGGAAGTAAGGTTGTGATTATTGAGAGTGTAGACTTTGCTAGGCGCGCGGATGAGATTGCAGAAGCGTGGGGACCGTGGTTGTGTGCAGTTGTCGTTCCGGCGGGATAGCCGAGGAGATGAGATTTTGAGACTTAAATGCTGAGTCAAGCTGTTTGTTTAAGATATGGAGGCGAAAAGGAATAAACGACGTCGGAGAAACGATTTTTAGAAGTTTTTATATGGTAAAGATTTTCATGAAATACTTGGCATGTTTCTATGGCACAACTTCGCATTGTTAGGCTGAACTGATGGTAACAGAAACGGTCGGGAAAGATCTTGCGGTTAGCTTGCGGTCTCACGGTTCATGCTAGGGACCCCTTTCTGTGTTAGGAAAAGTATTTATTGTAATAGTTTAGTTTTTAAATTGCGTTTTTTATGAAATAGGAATTTCATAGGTAGTGTTCTTAAAATATGGTATTGTTGTAACATTGTTTGTGTAAATCGAGTTAAATTTATTAACAGTAAAGAAATGTTTATCTTTGTTTAAAAATAATTTTGTAGGCAAATTAAATATCTGAGTTATATTTTTCTTTGAAAGATTTTAAAACCATGAACATGACATTGTTAGTAATTTTCATGAAGTTACATCAGTTAGAAAATAAATCAGATATTTGATTTTCAATAATTAGTTCGAGTTTCTTAAACAGATTACCAGTTTATTCCTCCTTAAATTTTTATTAAAAGTGCCATAGATGTTTTCTGTAGTTAGTTTTCCAATAGTTAGTACAGCAGGAAGTAGTTTGGTGTTGTGCAGATTTATGCAGCAAGTGAAGGTGAGAAAGAATCAGTTTTTGTCAAGCTTACAGTTCAGTATGATTTACAGATTTCAGGGTAGGACAATTCATACAGTGATCAGGTTAACAAATGTTTGCACTGAGTCAGATTGCATTGATAAATATTGTGTTCGTTACATTCCGTTAAAGATTGTTAGTTCAGTCAGAAACAAGTTTGTAGGGCCAGAATTATTAACACAGTGATTTTTATTATCAGTAATTTTCAGACAGTTAACATTTTCATACAGAAACAATTAGCAGTTTGTATCTCAAAAGAAATGTTCAAATGTTTGTTAAGCTTATGGGACTTAACTACGGGGTCATCAGTCCCTAAACTTACAAACTACTTATGAACTACTTACGAACTAGGACGGCACAAATATCCATGCCCGAGGGGGGATTCGAACCCCCAACCGTAGTGGCCGTGCAGACCGTGACTGGAGCGCCTTATCCCCTCGGCCACCGCGGCCGGCTTTGTATCTCATTATAATAAACATTACGCAGTTTTGCAATACCTTTACATTAACACAGAATACAGTTAAAAATACGCGGTCAGATTAACATAACGTTGTACAAAGGCATTCGGCTAGAACAAGTTCAAACACACAGCAGACGAAAATTTTGTAAGAGAGAAGGAGAAACTTTCAGAACGTGAGCGATAAATTGTTCAGAATATAACTGGGTTTTCTAGCCTCAACTGCTAATAGGTGCTGCAATATATGGACAAATGAAAATTTATGCCGGGGCTGGGACTCGAACCCGGGACCTCCTGCCTGCTGAGTAGATCCCTGCGCCATCACAGGCACACGGAGTAACACACCTGCACAGACTACCCAAAAACGTACCCCACACGACATAAACGTTCATACGTCCTCCTACTTGGTCCACTGTACTCGATGGCCCTGTATCCCGCCCATAGTTCCTTCCTCGTCTGCATCCTCACAAATCCGTAAGAACAGACGCCGCTATTATTAGGTATAGTTTACCAAAATGAGGCTTGATGTCCATATGAAAACGCATGTACATATGGGCCGGACTCCTACTGGAAACACAGCGAGCTGTGGAGTACAAAGTAACAGGACATATAGGAAACTGTGTCGGGCGCGGTATCTACAGCATTATAGAAATACGCAGACATGAAAATTGTGGTACCGATTACTAATTCATTCGTACAAGAAGGCCAATGAAAGTTACATAATTCGAAAGATTGTTTCTCGTAGATTTTACGAATATAAATATTATGGAAAAGCTGGTAGAAGCCGACCTCGGGGAAGATCAGTTTGGGTTCAGGAGAAATGTAGGAACACGGGAGGCAATACTCACTTTACGGCTTATCCTAGAAGATAGATTAAGAAAAGGCAAACCTACATTTCTAGCTTTTGTAGATTTGGAGAAGGCTTTTGACAATGTTGATTAGAATACACTCTTTCAAGTTCTGAAGCAAGCACGAGTAAAATATGGGGAGTGTAAGGTTATTTACAACTTGTACAAAAACCAGACAGCGGTTGTCAGAGTTGAAGGGCATGAAAGGGATGCAGTGGTTGGAAAGGGAGTAAGACAGGGTTGTAGTCTTTCTCCATTGTTGTTCAATTTGTACATTGAGCAAGCTATAAAGGAAAGCAAGGAGAAATTTGGAGAAGGAATTAAAGTTCAGGGTGAAGTATTAAAAACATTGCGTTTTGCCGACGACATAGTAATTCTGTCAGATAAGCAAAGGACCTGGAAGAGCAATTGAACGGAATGGACAGTGTACTGAAAGATGCATATAAGATGAACATTAACAAGAGCAAAACTAGGACAATGGAGTGCAGTGTAAGAATATCAGGTGATGCTGAAGGAATTAGATTAGGTAACGAAGCAATAAAGGAGGTAGATGAGTTTTGTTACTTGGGCAGTAAAATAACATATGATGATCGCAGTACAGAGGATATAAAATGCAGAATGGCAATGGGTAGAAAAGCGTCCTGGAAAAAGAGAAATTTGTTAACATCGAATATTGATTTAAGCCTACGGAAGTCCTTTCTGAAGGCATTTGTATGGAGTGTTGCCTTGTATGGGAGTGAGACATGAACGATAAACAGTGCGGACATGAAGAGGATTGAGGCTTTTGAAATATGGTGCTACAGAAGAATGCTGAAGATTAGGTGGGTGGATCGCGTAACTAATGAGGAGGTACGGATCAGAATTGGGGAGAAAAGAAATTTCTGGCATACCTTGACTAAAAGAAGGGACAGATTAGTAGGACACATACTTAGACATAAAGGAATTGTGAATTTAGCGTTGGAGGGAAGTGTGTGGGGTAAAAATCGCAGAGGAAGACCAAGAGATGGATACAGTAAGCAGATTCAGACAGATGTAGGTTACCGTTGGAGATGAAAAGGCTTGCTCAGGATAGGGTATTGTGGAGAGCTGCATCAAACCAGTCTCCGGACTGAAGACCACAACAACAACAACAACAACAACAAATATTATTTGTGCATTTAGCCGTTAAAAGTGGTAAAAGGAAGTAGAAAGTTTCCTATCTACAGCTTGGATCAAGTTCTACTTTCTCCAACAATCAGCTCACTGATTGGCTATTCGCCCTCGACAAAAGACGCTCTAATGCAGCGCATCTGCAGTATTAAAATAACGTATTAAAATAAGTGAATATCGACACATGGAGTGCTCCCAACTCACTTTCTTGTGCCGTTCAAATGCTTCATTTTCGCAGTGACTAAGAGTGGTTAAAGAAATGGATGTTTTCATATGAATTCCGATATAAAGGATGATGCGCCGGGAGAGGCATCTAGCGGTGCTCCTCGGGTGGAACTAAGAAGTCGAGAATGCCGATATAAATGATGATGCGCCGGGAGAGGCATGTAGCGGTGCACGGGTGGAACTACGAAGTCGACATGTTTTCAGCTCTGGATTTCTGAATATAGCAGTATCGAAATAACATTATTTCTTGGCGTTGTATAAATACGAACACTGAAATAGTAGTTCCATTTCAAATATTAGGCTAATGAAAGTTCAAAATGGCATGAGAAGTATATACTTCCGTTTTTATATGTTGTTATTGTGTCAGGCATTTTCCTTAACACGTAGAAGATACCGTTTCATACCTTCCAGTGCCGGTTAAATTTTACCAACTATCCTAGTGGCCTCCTATGATGTTGGCAACAGATGCTGAATAGTGAGAATCCTGTGAGTCTTCAATCGCTTGACAACGCTGATGTTTTCTCATGGAATCTTCGCTTTAGGAGGGCAATTATTTTTACTGAGCGGACGAGGGTACATACCTGTCAACCATAAAGCAGGAACGGCTTTATTTGTTTACTTCATGGTCTGTACGATACACTAATCGAGTCATTCTATGTGATTCGTCGAATGGGTAAGGATTTTCTATCCTGTTGTTGATGTTGCCAACATAATCACGCGCGGCCGCTGACATGATACGTAAAATTTTACTCTCAGTGACCATTGTAAACACAATTGGTCGATTTTCGACCACAGGCAATACTAGTCTACATAAATACTCTGCAAGTCACACTGAAGTGCACGGCTGCGGGTTTATCGAGCCACTTTTATGATATTTCTGTACAGTTCCATTCTCTAATAGCGAGCAGGAAAAAGGAACACCAAAATCTTTCCGTTTTCGATCTGATTTCTCTTATTTTATTTTGATGATCAGGTCTCCCTGTGTAGGTTGGTGCTAACAAAATATGTTCGCATTGAAGATAAAAATCGTGAAAGAAATTTCGCAAATAGATCTCGTCGCAACGAATGACGCCTTTCTTTTAATGATTTCCACCCCAACTCTTGCATCATTTCGTGAAACTCTCTCACCTACATTGCGATAAGACAAAACGGGCAACCCTTCTCTGAACTTTCTCTAAATCGTCCGCCAGTCCCATCTAGTGTTAATACCACAAAGCGCAGCAATTTTCCAAACTAGGACGCACGAGTATAGTGCAGGCAGTTGCATGTTTTAAGAGTTCTGCCAATGAAATGTTGTCTTTGGTTGGCCGTCCCTACAATATGTTCTATCTGTTCTTTCCAATTTAAGTGTTCGTAATTGTCAGTCCTAGTTATTTAGTTGAATTTACGGTCTATATGTTTGCGTGATTTATTGTGCAAATGAAGTATAGGAGATTTTTTTTCCAGTGCTCACAAGAATCACTTCACATTTTTCATTATTCAGGATCAGTTGCCAACTTTTACACCATGCAGATGTCTAAATTATTTTGCAGTTGCTTTTGTTCTTCCGGTGACTTTACTAAACGATAAACGACAGAATCATCGGTGAACAGTCTAAGAGAGCTTCTTGCATCGTATCCGAAATCGTTTATAAAGATAAGGGATTGTAGGAGCCCAACAACATTCCCTGAGTAACGCCAGATATCACTTCTGTTTTACTCGATGACCTTCTGTTAATTACAACGTACTGTGTCCTTTATGACAGGAAATCACGAATACAATTGCACTACTGTGGCGATATTCCGTAAGCACGGAATTTGATTAGAAGACGATTGTGAGGTACAGTGTCAAAAGTCTTCCGGAAAACTGGAAACACGGAAACTACTTGATCTCCGTTGTCGATAGGACTCATCACATCCGTAGAGCTAGCTGTGTTTCATAAGAACGATACTAACTGAATCCGTGTTAACTATAGGTTAATAGGTCGTCCTCTTCGAGGTTGACAAAATATTTGAGGAAAGTATATGTTCTAAAATACTGGGTAACTTGGGTAGCCCGTGCAGATGTAGAAAACCGGTGTGCCTTGGGTGGCGCAGGGTTTTAATGCAGCTGCCTACAACGCAAGAAGTCCCGGGTTCGAATCTCGGCACCGGTACAAATTCTCATGTATCCATGTTGTATGATTACAACATCTACCAGCCGCACAGACTAAAATGGTACAGCAGAACCTTTTATATTTCGAGGCTCATATCCTGCAGATCCATATTTGAAGTGTTGCAAAACAGATCCGGTCCATCACCATATTATGATATAATGGCACAATATCTACCGATGATATACAACCTGTTTCTAAACAAAAGAACTTTACCTAATGACTAGAATGTTGCACAGGCCACACCAGTACTTAAGAAAGAAAGTAGGAGTAATCCAATGAATTACAGATGTTACTGCACGTGAACTGCAGTAGGAGTTTGAACCATATACTGTATTCTAACATTAATAACCTTGAAGGAAAAGATCTTGTGCTATATAACCAGACCACAACCCGATCTTTATTCTCATGAACTTCGAATGTTTGTAAATCTATGGGACTTAGCTACGCTAATCGCCAGTCCCTAAGCTTACAAACTACTTAAATTAACTTATGCTAAGGACAACAAATACACCCATGCCCGAGGGAGAACGGCGAGCAGCGACGCGCTCTACAGCTCGGCGCCTTGGAACGCACATAGCGAGGTGGGGCAGTGGTAACACACTGGGCTCGCATTCGGAAGGAAGGTGGTAGGGCCGATTTCCTTTCACGTCCTCCGAGCGTAAGATCCGTATCTAATGATCACGCTGTAGATGGGTCGTTAAACTCCAAGCTTCCTTCCTCCTTGGAACGCTCGACCACTCCACCGCGGCTCTCACGAACTAATGAGTGCTGTCGGCGGACTCCATACTTCTAATTTGCGAGAAAGGTTTTGACACCGTTCCGTATTTAATCGATCTGTGTGTCTATTATTGTTTTTTTATGCGACTGGATACGTACTTTTCAATCAGAAAAGTCACAGTTTCAAGTAATAGATCGAAAGTTGTTGTTGTGGTCTTCAGTCCGCAGACTGGTTTGATGCAGCTCTCCACGCTACCCTGTCCTGCGCAAGTCCCTTCATCTGAGAATACGTTCGGCAATCTACGTCCTTTTGAATCTGCTTACTATATTCGTCCCTCGGTCTCCCTCTACAATTTTTACCCCACACGCTTCCTTCTAACGCTAAGTTGACAATTCCTTGACGTCTCAGAATGTGTCCAACGAATCTATACCTTCTCTTAGTCCGGATATGCCAGAAACTCCTTTTCTCCCCGATTCGGTCAAGCACCTCCTCATTAGTTACGTGATATACCCATCTAATTTTCATCATTCGTCTGTAGCACCACATTTCAAAAGCTATCATCTTTTTATCTGAACTCCTTATCGTCCATGTTTCACTCCCATACAATGCTACACTCCAGACAAATGCTTTCAGAAATGACTTCCTAACATTTAAATTAGTGTTGGATGTTAACAAGTTTCGGTTCTTTACAAACGCTTTTCTCCCCATAGCCATTCTGAATTTTATATCTTCTTTACTTCGGCCATTAGAAGTTATCTTGCTACCCAAATAACAAAATTCATCTACTACTATTATTGTCTCATTACCTAATCTAATTCCTTCAGCATCGCCTGATTTTCCGACAATGCGTTCCATTACCTTCGTTTTACTCTTGTTAATGTTCATCTCATATCTTACTTTCAAGACACTGTCCATCCCATTCAATTGCTCATTCTTTTGCGGTCTATGACAGAATCACTAAGTCATCAGCAAACCGCAATGTTTTTATGTCTTCTCCCTGCGCTTTGATTCCCTCTCCAAATTTCTTCTTCCATTCCTTCACTGCCTGCTCATTGTACAGATTGGACAACATTAGGGAAAGGCTACAACCCTGTCTTACTCCCTTCCCTTCCCTTCCCTTCCCTGCATTCCTTTCTTGCCCTTCGACTCTAATAACCGCTGTCTGGTTTTTGTATAGGTTGAATACAACTCTTCGCTCCCTATATTTTACCCCTTATACCTTCAGAATTTGGAAGAGTGTATTCCAGTAGACATTGACAAAAGACTTCTCCAAATCTACAAACGCGAAAAACGTAGGTTTCCCTTTCCTTAGATCGAAAGTTTAAAATGTAAGTGATGCCCGACGTTCCCCAAAAAAGTGTCGCAGGTCCGCTAATCGATGCCGTTGATCTATAACCTAATTTCAGAACCGGTCTTAGCCTGTATGAAGATTATTCTATTATTTGCCATCTAGTAAAGTCAGAATTAGATCAGTAGCCGACTCGCCACGAGAAAACCGGAAGCTATGCGACTTTTGTGTTCGAGGAGTGCTACGGTAAGCGTCCTGAAACCAAGGTTAAACCACGTCGAAAGGTCGAGGGATTGGGCGGCCACGCCTGCTAAAGGCATGGGACGTCGTAGGCTAGACACATAAGTAAAACAAGACAGGGAAAAGCGTGTCTGAACAAAGAGAGCTCCTAAAACTCCTGGCGATGGGCATCCGCAGCGTGTATGAATTTACGAAGACCCCGGCATCGGAAATTACTACTGAAATGGCCACAAAACTATAGTCACTGAACACCGATGAGGTGGCATAGACTGATGAAGCGACATATACTTTGTATATATGTAATTTATTACTAACAACTTCACGTTTCGCTCTTATTCGACATCGTTAGTTTAGTAAGTATATACTGACAGTCGAGCTTTATGGTGAATTGCCACTGACAAGCACTGAAATAAAATCAGGTGTGACATTTAGTCGTCGGACTTTAAAAACGAAACAGATCTTACGTACTGTAGATGATGGGTCATACAAGGCGTGAACAGCATGGAGTAGCGAGTTAAAACATGCGGAATACGAGAAGCTAGCCAAGCGCCGTCCGAGCACCACATGATGAAAATATTTTTACGTTTTTAAACTGAAAAGCAGTCTGTGTCTCGAATAATGATACTTATTACGTCTAACTCGTTTCGCGCTTTTGGCGCATCATCAGAAAACTGAAACAGGAAAAATATACAAAATATGCCAGTTTCATGCCGCGGACCTACCAGGACAATAACAGCAGAAAACATTGAATTGGGAGTGTGGACATACCTCAGAAACAGCTGGATAGCATTAGCAAGTATTAGAACACACGATGATCAGAAATTTAGACTAGATAAAATCCGAAGCAGTCAGCAACATGGACGATAAGCAGTGCGGACAGGAAGAGAATAGAGGCTTTTGAAATGTGGTGTTACAGAAGAATGCTGAAGATTAAGTGGGTAGATCACATAACTAATGAAGAGGTACTGAACAGAATTGGCGAGAAAAGGAATTTTTGGCATACCCTGACTAAAAGAAGGGATCGCTTGGTAGAACATATTCTTAGACATCGAGGATTCGTAAATTTAGCATTGGAGGGAAGTGTGTGGGGTAAAAATCGCAGAGGGAGACCAAGAGACGCGTATAGTAAGCAGATTCAAGTGGATGTGGGTTGCCGTTCTTATGAGGAGATGAAAAGGCTTGCTCAGGATAGAGTAGGGTGGAGAGCTGCATCAAACCAGTCTCCGGACTGAAGACCATAACAACAACAAAATCCGAAGATATAATCAATCCTAACGCATCGTCAAATGTTAAAAGATGTGAGGCAGAAAGTTCCTAAAACAGAAATTAGAGAATTAAAAACAATCATGAGGTGAATGGACAGTGGTAAGCAAAGCGGGTGTGGAGACGTATAACTTACATCAGCAGCACTTTGCTGGATAGGTCCGCGTTGACAGAATATATATATACATCACGTGAGTATTTATATGTCAAAAACAGTCTAGTGTGCAATGACTTTTATTTATATCAACTAGTTTCGGTCCTTTTTTTTGGACCATCTTCAGGATTGCAGCTCAACATCAATAGAGTTGCAATCCTGAAGATGGTCCAAGAAAGGGCCGAAACTAGTTGATATAAATAAAAATCATTGCACTCTAGAGTGTTTTTAATATATAAATGAAAGAGTGCTGTTACCCCAAATGCGGAACAAAAATGTTTCCAAAATTATGACATGAGCATTTGTTACTGCGCGAACAGCTGATAGTCAAATGACGCGAGGAACCGGAATGTAGCGAACGCCGCAAGGCGGCGCTGATAGAACGCCCAGGCCAACGAACTTTGGAGTAACGTTCACATTTTTACGTAATACCCCACAGGGAGAAACGTGTAATTGTTGGTAATAGCACTTGTGCAACCGAGACTACTTTCGTACATGTAAAAAGCGCACGTGAGGTTGTCGGTTGCGGCTGTGGCAGGTGGGCAGAGCTGGTTGCGAGCGTGGGCGCAGCGGTGACCTCGTGGCCGGCTAACGGGAGCAGCATAACGGCGCGCCTGCTGCCCGCAACCCGCGACGCTCAGCAAGGCGGTAGCTGGCTGCACGACTCAGCGCCGGCGAGCCGACGGACACTCGCGCGTCACGGCACGAGTCGGTCAGCCGCGTACCAGTCTTATGGATGAACCGAGAGATCACTGGTCATCCACTATATATTCTCATCGCCAAATTCTGTGTTCCGACCACATTGTCGTTCACTCCAGTAACTTACACGTGAAAATACATTGATCTAAACAATTAGATCAGGTGAGATGTCATACATCGGGTTGTTCCAGCTCGCGCGCTCGCCCGTGAACTAAGGAGCGCTCACTTGCTCGCAGGGCACCGCTTCTCGGGCGCGAGCTGTTGTCGCATGTTGCAACCTGAATCTTGGCTGAAATGTTGCAGCACGTCAAATTTGCGTAGCAATTCTTCGAGAGGAACATCCCGCCATTCGACTGACCACAATTTGACCTCTTTCAAACTCCCTCAGTTGACTGTAGGAAGCACGAGTGCGTCTCCGTGTCGTGGCGTCTGTTCCTTTTCATGCTGAAACCACAATGAGCCTGAAGACTGTAACTAGCCCCCATTAAAGTGTACATACAGTTGGTGGTCTGACAGATGTCATTTCGCTATTTTTTTCTGGACGACGTTGAATATCAGTACATTTACTATCCCCCAGGTGACATCTGCGTCATCATTAGGAATGATACGAGGGTAATCCCAGAAGTAAGGTCCCCTATTTCTTTATAAGTACATAGACTTGTTTATTTCTACAATGTTTTACATCAGTTTACAGCTTGAACAATTAGCTATTTTTGGACATAATCACCATTTATGACGATGCGTTTTTGTAGACGCTGTGGCAGTTTTTGTATGCGTACGTCATACCAGCTCTCCGTAATGCTGTTCAGAAACTCTTATCTCACCTCGTCGTCGGAGCTGAATCGCTAACGGGACAAATTTTCTTTAGGGAACTGGCGATAGTTACTAGACGCCAAGTTGGGGCTATAGGGTGTGTGGGTGATGATGTTCCACCGAAACTGTTGCATGGGAGCAACGGTTTGCCCACCGACGTGTGAGCGAACGTTGCCATGGAGAATGTGTTCGCCCTTGCTCTACATTCCTCTTCTCCGGTTCTGAATTGCCCGTTTAAGTTTTTCCAGAGTCTCACAGTACCTGTTAGCGTCAATTGTGGTCGCAGTGGGCATAAAGTTGCCCAACAATACCCCTTTCCGATCCCAAAAACACGGTTGTCCTGTTTTTACCGGCAGACTGTGTTTGTTTGAATTTCCGCGGCATTGGCGAAGAAGGATGCCGTCACAGACGTGATTGTTGTTTGGTCTCAGGTGTAAAGTGGTATGCGCAGGTTTCGTCACCCGAGGCAATTGAGTCTAGAAGGTTGTCCTGTTCGGCTGAAAGGCGGTGAAGAAATGCGCGGGAAGTATCGCTCGTTGCCGCATGTGGTCTTCAGTCAGCATGCGCGGCACCCATCTTGCGCAGACCTTCCGGTAAAATTCTGTGAGCAGTGCTTCGGGAAACCTAAGCAAACAACTTGCAGAGGTCATCCAGGGTAATACGCCGATCTTCACGCATGCTTTGTTCAACCTTCAACACTGTCTCCTCTGAAATTGACGGTCTCCCGCTCTTTTGTTCGTCGTGAATTTCACTCCGACCAGCTGCAAACTCTCTACACCACTTACAAACATTTTTGACAGCTATGCACGACTCAGCATACACTTCCGTCAACTGGCGATGGATTTCAATCGGCGCAGTGCCCTTTGCGTTCAAAAACCGAATAACTGCGCGCAATTCGCACTTGGCAGTAACACTCAACGGGGGCTCCATTCTCAACGGCTGCCAAGCCAAGAGTGTGCGCCTCAGTGCGGCGTGCGCATGTTTACACTCAGCGCGGGAAGCACTCTTCTACATCTACGTCCATACTTCGCAAACCACCTAATGACGTGTGGCGGAGGGTGCTTTGAATAACACTAACGGTTCTCCCTCCTGTTCAAGTCTCGTATTGTTCGCGGAAAGAAAGATTGTCGGTATGCTTCTGTATGGGCTCTAGATTTTATCCTCATGATCTCTTTGCGAGATATACGTAGGAGGGAGCAATATACTGCTTGAGTCTTTCACTGGAATTTATCAATCATCTTCAAAACACTTTCACGATTACTAAATCATCCTATAACGTAGCATGCTGCTCTACATTGGGTCTTCTCTACCTCCTCTATCAACCCCACCTGGTATGGATCCCACGTCGATGAGCAGTATTCAAGCTGTGACCGAACAAGTGTACTGTAACCTACTTACTTTGTTTTCGGACTGCATTTCTTTAGGAGTCTTCCAATGAATCTCAGTCTGGCATCTGCTTTACCGACGATTAATTTTATATGGTCGTTCCATTTTAAAACACTCCTAATGCCTACTCCCAGATAATTTATGGAATTAACTACTTCCAGTTGCTGACCTGCTATAGTGTAGCTGAATGATAAAGGATCTTTCTTCCAATGTATTGCAGGACATTACATGTGTCTACATTGAAATTCAATTGCCATTCCCTGTACTATGCGTCAATTCGATGCAGGTCCTCCTGCATTTCATTACAATTTTCCATTGTTACAACCTCTCTATATACTACAGCATTATCTGCAAAATGTCTCACTGAACTACCGATATTATTCACAAGGTCATTTATATATAGTGTGAATACCAACGGACCTAAGACACTCCCCTGTGGCACACCTGACATTACTCTTACTTCGGAAGATTTCGCTCCTTCGAGAATGACATGCTGCGTTCTTTTATCTAGGAACTCTTCTATCCAATCACACAAATGGTCTGATAGACCATATGCTCTTACTTTGTTCATTAAACGGCTGTGGGGAACTGTATCAAACGCCTTGCAGAAGTCAAGGAACACGGCATCTACCTGGGAACCGTGTCTATGGCGCTGTGAGTCTCGTGGGCGAATAGCGCGAGCTGGGTTTCACACGATCGCCGTTTTCGAAACCCATGCTGATTCGTACATAGCAGATTTCTAGTCTCCAGAAAAGTCATCATACTGGAACATACTGTTCGACATCCCTTCTTGAAAACGGGGAGGACCTGCGTCATTTTCCAATCACTTGGAAAGCATCGCTCTTCTAGGAACCTACGGTACACCACTGCAAGAATGGAGGCAAGTTCCTTCGCGTACTCAGTGTAAAATCGAACTGGTATCCTATTAGGTCCTGCGACCTATCCTCTTTTGGGCGATTTTGTTTTTCTATACCTAACAGTGGTGTGACCAACTGCCATGCAGAGTTCTGTACTTATAAAAAAAAATTGGAGACCTTATTTTTGGGATTATCCTCGTATGTAAAGGACGTTGCGTGCAGTGTATCTGCAGAGGGTGATGGCAGTCAGGGGAACGGCTGATCATACCGCAGCAGGTGAGTCGGCAATAACAGTGTGACCAACTGCCATACAAAGAGTTCTGTACTTATAAAAAAAATTGGTCACTTTACTTTTGGGATTAGCCTCGTATGTAAAGGACGTTGCATGCAGTGTATCTGCAGAGGGGAGCGGCTGATCACACCGCAGCAGATGAGTCGGCAATAACAGTGTGACCAACTGCCATACAAAGAGGTCAGTACTTATATAAAAAATATTGGTGACTTTACTTTTGGGGTTAGCCTCGTACGTAAAAGACATTGCATGCAGTGTATCTGCAGAGGGTGATGGACGTCAGGGGAGCGGCTGATCATACCGCAGCAGGTGAGTCGGCAATAAGAGCGAGGCGTGGGCACCTGCCAGAGTGAGCCGAGCAGAGCAGGAGGCGAAATGCAGATGTGCAGCCGGCTGTGAGGCGGGGGCGGGGGAGGCCTGCGACCGCCCACTCACAATTTGACGGCGGGCGGTGGCGTTATTAGCTGTGACGTCAGGCAATATCTGGAGGTGGCCGCCGTCTGCAAACAGGGGGCGCGCCGCGCCGCGGGGTGTCGCGTGGGCGGCCGCCGCCGCCGTGACGTCACCGCAATCTCTGCGCGACGCCCCCGCGGCCGCCCCCTCGCATTTCCAGCTTTCAAAGGTAATGGGTCACACACTGCTACGCTCATCTCTACACTAGTGGCCAAAATTACACCATCAAACCGCTGTCTCCCCGTCCTGGACCGGAATCACTACGTAATCACGCAAACTGTCAACAGAAGTGCGTACAATCGTGTTACGAACGAAAGCTGACATTTCGGTGAGTGTAAAACCAAGCCAACGATAATATAATGATAATTTCCTGTGGCTCAGGAGCCTGGCGCAAGTCTCTAAACTGGACGCCACTGCGGCAACTTTCATTGTACCTAATCCACTCAACTTACCGAACTGGGGAAAGGTGACTTATATTTTAAAGTGCAATCCGTCTTTGATGGCCACGCTGTCGACGCGGGACGTTAAACCCTGAAGTGCAACCCGAATCACTTGCCGCTTCTGGTGACTTCTCAAATAATTATTAAAAGGTGGGTCGAAATGCAAACTTGGTCGGATTTCGAATCTCCGACCCCTCGGTTTCCAGACAAACGCGTTTTTGCGGTCTTTCCCGTTTGTTTTTCGTTGTGATAAATTATATGCGCATGATGGATCGTTTTGCTGTTAGTATTACTGTGGGATGCCGAATCACTGACCGGACGCCCTGAGCTACCCTAAGACCATTAGACTCGACGTACCATAGTGTAGGAGCACCTATCACGTGGGCTAGTGTTTTCTTGATAGTCACACGTTTACAATAGTACTGTACGGTGCATTATGGTCCAGAGAAGGCGAACGCCGTGGAACACCATAGGAGGGATGGAAGCAGGACAGTCTCAGATTGATGTGGCCCGATGGTTTAATGTGAATCGTTCTGTTATTTCTCGTATGTGGCGACGGTTTATAGAGACCGAAACAATAAAGTCCAGAGAAGGGCATACCGCGTTTGGCGTCTAAAAGGCAAAGGTCGAGTCTGTATTACTTCAGTATTGCACCGAAACTGCCATCTGACCTCACAGCGTCTACTGCAGGAGCTGTGTTGAGGCAAACAAACCATGGCTTCGGCAGACTAGCCTGCTGTGTGCTTTCCTCGTCATTCCACCTAAACGGCCTTGCAGTGGTCGAATATTTGTTTCACACATCATAAATGGTCTAGAGAGTGATTTTCGGTGTATTACCACCTGCAGGGAACATTGAACACGATTTAGATATCCAAACATAGTGCAAAGAGTCGGATATCGACAAGGACCCCAAACGATGTGTACAGGGATTATGTTGAACATCTCTTCATGCAACTGTACCGATGAATTGGCAAGTTTTAACCGCTGTCTGGTATCGTGACGAGATCTTGGGACCTCATGTGCGGTGTTTTCGAGGTACTGTGAGACAAGCCTTCGTATTGATGGACGATAACGGTCGACCTCATAGAGTGTGGGTGGTTGATGTTTTCTTAAAAGATATTGCACGTATGGAGCGGCCTGCTTACTTCCCTGATTTGAATCTCATACAGTATGCGTGGGAGGCACTAGGGAGACGGTTACATCCCGGCAGCATCCACCAACCTCTATCAAACACTTGCTAAATGAGCTCCAGAAAGAACAGACATCTTTGCCTCAACACTTCATCACTTTCCCCGCCCTTGTCAGGCCTGTATTGTTACCAGGAGTGGTCACACCGATACATGTTCAGAATCCTAAAACATATTTTTTAGAATGGTTTCCAGCCGAGATCACTATTTATTTAATTCGATGATCGCTTTCGATGCTCTTCTGATCTAGAAACGTACAAAGAATATACAAAGGCTTACTTTTTTTATATATTTTCAGTGTATTTTAGAGCTACCTCTGCTATGTCCTATATAAAAACAACAACAAAAAATGTGGTCTTCATCCCACTAGTTTATCTCTAACAGTGTACACCCTGTACAGAGTTTCAACTCAAACCGTTTCCCACTGGATGATGATCTCCACCGAAATCGGCAGTCAAAAATAAAGTGTGTTGAAGCAGTAATTGTGCAAAGAGTTTTATAAAATATTTACATACTGCTGAAAATTACCTGAAAAAGTCGTTCACAACTACAGGTAGTTTCGTTGTGACTAATGAAATGCGTCTGAGATTTCGCTACAATCGCTGTCGGTATACTTGATACCGGTGAGTTTCAGTTACGTGTTTTGGCTTTTTCAGGGTCATACTGGCTGCATGTGATTTAGAATTGCTAAGACTGTTTCGTGGAAATGGGGTGGAGATTTGCGTGACGGGAGCTGTCCTCCCCTACTGTTTTTGATTGTGCTGTTTTACAGAAACGTTCGCTCTTGCAGTATTTAGGTTCGATAATCATCAAATATTAATCCCCTGTATGTCCATCTTGTCTCAGTTGACCGGGACACGGCTGTATAATTACTTATAAATAAACCAATACTCACCCTGAGCCGTTAATGATGTAAATCCATAATTTACTAGTTTCGGTAACCCATTGTTACCATCTTCAGAACCCCACTTTAGTTGACTATTATCATATAATCAGGGTCCATGTAGATTCCCACGTATGTAGACCCATCTTTTATGCCCGCATAACGAAAAGTCAACGACTTGAGCGTCTACATGGACCCTGATTTTATCATAATAGTTAACTAAACAGGTGTCTGAAGATGGTAACAGTGAGCTACCGACAGTAGTAAATGATGGATTCACAACATTACCGACTGAAGGTTTATTTACAAGAAATCAAATATTAATTGTACTCAAATCGGATTTATAGAAATGGATGCCCGAGAGAGGACACGAACCTCCGGCGCAATCGGCCGCGCAGTACTTGACACAACGCCTAGAACCGTGAGGCCATTCCCGTAAGACAAAATTTAAAGTCCTAAACTTTTACTCAACTACTTAAGAACAACGAGTAATGGGCTGCTGTTTGTTAACCGACTATAGAGTACATAAGGTTATTATTGTACGACAATAAATATATTGTTGTAATCCTAGTAGCGAAAAATCCAACAATGGAATTCTTTATTTAACAAGATGACTAAGAGCATAAATGTCTCAACAAATGTTAGAGTGATTTGTCTCAGTTGGTAAATTATTCGAAATTCTTTCATTTTTCGATGCTGAAATCAGAGCAGATATCAATTAAAAGCCGATATTCTTTTCTCATAATATCCATTTTTTACAGTAAATGTAATTATTAACAGACAAATGCTCATTGTCGTTAGTGATACAAAAATAATAATTCACTTCCACCGTTCCCACAGAAGACAGCACACCTTCATTAACGCTGGATAATAGTAATCTTTTTTCTGCTAATTGGTGACATCATTAGCAACAGAATGCACAATTAGTGGTCTCTGATTTCCACATCTCAAACGCTTCGATTTTTTTAATTGTTCTCTCTCATTTCATGATTCACTTCAAAACACGGCGGTACTCCAATCGTAAATTGTGAGCAATTTCTTTGTGAAATTAAGGCAAATGTTTGATATTGGTTCATATGACAAGAAATGTCGTCTTTGTCTGTGTTATTCTGCTTTGCATGTTCAGCTTTATACGTTCGTCATACGTCATTTTGACGTAGAGGTATTTAGAGAAACCAAAGTATCTGCCAATGTTTCGGTGGCCTTCTGGATCTACTGGCATGCTGTTTGCTGGTCGGAATAAATTACATTCTGTCAGGGTTCCTCACTGATTATTACGTAATAATTTTACAAAATCGTTGATGTTATAACTCTTTCTAGGTGAAAGGACTGGAAACTTTATTGTAATAGGTTACTGTGGAGAGGATTGCGATTCTGCTGTTGTCTGTTGGTTCTAGCCTTGTGTACCATTGGGAACGGAGTGCATCACGACGACACTTGAATAAAACATTCTCCGACTTCTTGCCAGCCCAGTTCGTGATAGCTCAAGCTTTTGACGACTAGCTCCATCGGCTTCCTTAGATAGCATCTGACCTATTTTACTGTGTATCATTGTTGGTGGTCATTGCTGGTTGAGGTGTGGGCTGCTGTTTCTCCCACTCCTTGCGGCTGTTAGTAGCGCTCCCGACTTATTAGTCGACTGACGGCTGAACGGTGGGGCAAGTCTGAATCCATTGTCTTCATGTGATTATTGTGTTTTAAAATTTATGTGGCACAATCGTCGCTTTACCACATGCAGCTAATTGTCAGGTAGTGTGGTTCCGTCACATTTAGTGTCATCTGCTGGTTTTCGGCCACTGCAGATTCTCTGAGCTTCCTAGCCAAATGTAGCGCAGTTGTCGAGTTACTCTCTTTGCCAGTCTTATCGATGTACAATGACATTATGACCACCTACCTATTATACACATAAACTCGTCCAGGCAAGAACAGTGTCGTCTCACAACTGCTAGACACAAACACGGTGCCTTTAGTATCAGTGAGTGTGCTGTTCGTATGTAGAATTGGGCAGGCACGCGATCTATCTAAGTTCTGCCCAGGGCAGACTATGCACGGGGATTTTAGAAACTGCACCACTTTTCGCGTATACCAGGGGTATTGTCGTTACTTCAATATGTGGCTAAACGAAGGTGCAAACACGTCCAAAGGATTTGGCGCTCTGCTCTTATTACAGATGCCGTATTTCGTCGTAGACTGGGTGGACTAATAAAACAGACCAGGTGGCGAACTAAGACTGAACTAACAGCAGACTTTAATGATGGACACAGCACAAGTGTGTCTGAAAACACATTACAGCCAACACTCCTAGCGATGGGTGTCCGCAGCCAACGAACCCTGCATGTGCCAACGTTAACTTCACGACGTCGCCAACTGAAATGGGAACGTGAGCATCGTCACTAAACGTTCGCGCAGTGGTAGAGCGTTGCGTGCTCGGGTGAATCCCGATACCGTCTTCATCATGCCGATTGGAGGAGGCGAATCCGTCGTATTCCAAGCGAACAGTTGCTTGAGGCCCTACTCCGGGACGGAGACAAGTTGTCGGTGGCTAAATTATGCTCTGGGGAACATTCACGTCGGCGTCCACCGGTATAGTGGAGGTCGTGCAAGGCACCATGATACTGGTTGAAGATCTCCCGTTCAAGACGATAATGTTCCTCCTCATGTTAGTAGTGTTTCTTAAATAACACGGCACAGTCACAGCGTCAGGTGTATGGTGGAGGAGTTCGAAGAACAGTGTCGAATTGTAATTCATGTGCTGGATCCCAAACTCGCCAGCTCTGAACCCGACAGAATTCATTTGAAATGTGACTGACTGTGGCTTCCTAAGTCATCGTCCATCTTCCTCCCCGGATTTTACAGGAATTATGTGACTTGTTTGTGTAGATGTAGTGCCAACGCCCTCATTGCTTCCATGCCAAGAGGTGGTCTAAATAGATGTCTGTATACTCTCCTATTCTCATTTTCTGCCTTCTACAAGCCTGCAGTGAGTAATTCATCCGCCTTGGTGAAGCTTAGCACATCCTAGACCTTGCGACCTCCATAAAATACAGGTTAGACACCAACCCGTTATAGATGTTCAGCAGTCCAGCGAGTGGCGTTTTAACATTGGGTAAGCGCGCTGTTGGCTGGTCGTTAGTTTGTATGTCACGCTCTTGTTCGTTTGGCGTGATTTTAGGCATCGACCAACCACAGTCGGGGTACATGTATCATCTGGTGACGACAGGGTGGTCGTCCGCCTACCCCTTATTATTACACTTAAATGCATGATTTTTTTTTATTTCAAGGTCAAACTATTTTAGTGTTTTTCTTTTTTTTAAAGTTGTACAAACAACTACCCCTTATTATTACACTTAAATGCATGATTTTTTTTTATTTCAAGGTCAAACTATTTTAGTGTTTTTCTTTTTTTTTAAGTTGTACAAACAAAGGAAGAATTGTCTCCACATCACATACTTAAATTCTGTCTCAATGTTCCCTGTGAAATGCGTATCAAATTGCCAGGGCTCACCTATATTGGAATAGCACCCCAGCAAAGAACGCGAATGGGAACAGTCCCGCCTTGTTCCTCAAGCCGAGGTGATATAAATATCAACAATAATACATTTCCTTGATACAACATTGTCTCGTTATACCAAAGGTATTAAACATAAGGAGATCCATTGAATTAAAATTTGTGCTTTGGCCCTCCTAATTACTAGGTAGGCGCTTTAGAACACTTTTTTTTTTTTTTTTTTTTTTTTGTTCTTCGGGTTGATCTATGATCTGTGGTCGTTTTTATTATTCGTACATGGTCGTTCGTTGACCACTCAGCTAACACAGCGTTACAGACAAAGCGACTACACGAACTGTCTTGAAGCACGTCTCCCTCCACACCTAGTAAGTTCGAATCCCGGCCAGAGTAAAAATTTTAATTCAATGCCTCTCATTATGTTTGATACCTTTGGTATAACGAGACAATGTTGCCTCAAGGAAATGTATTATTGTTGATATTGATCACCTCGGCCGAAGGAAGAAGGCGAGATTGTTCCCATTCGCGAAAGGGAAAAGTAGTAAAAAAATTCCTATGTTGCCTGTTTTTCGAAAAAGCACATACGCAACATACAAACTTGTTATATAATTTACAGACTTGGATCGTATGAACAATTTTTTGTGCTTCTTAAGGTTCCTGATACCCAGCTTAATTGGTGTGATTATTTCCTCCTTCCAAAACTGGCTCTTAATATGGAAAACAAAACGTCAAAATCTGCAATATCTGCCGTTTTCTCCAAACACAAGCACAGATGTTAACAGAATTTCGCACTGCAGACAACTTCGACACAAAAATCACCACAGACACTTTTTAAAAACTCTGCTGCATCTGTTAAACACGTGTTAATTCACAAAATTCCCGGATAAAACAGTATTACAATCGATGTTACAGGTATGCGGCTTGTTTGCTTGTAATTTGCGGCTGTTTGCTGATGATACTGTGACGTATGGGAGGGTATCGTCTTTAACTGACTGTAATAGCATACAAGATGACTTAGACAAAATTTCTAGTTGGTGCGAAGAATGGCAGCTAGCTCTCAATGTAGAAAAATGTGAGGTGATGCGGATGAGTAGGGAAAAAAAAAAAAAAAAAAAAAACAACAATTCCATAATGTTCTTGATGTTGTCGCGTCGTTCAAATGTCTAGACGTAACATTGCAGAGCGATATGAAATGGAACGAACATGTAAGGACAGTTGTAAGGCGGACAGTCGACTTCGGTTTATTGGGAGAATTTTGGGAAGATGTACTTCATCTGTAAAGGAGACCGCGTATAAAACGCTTGTACGACCACGTCTTGAGTATAGTCCAAGTGTTTTGGACCCGCAGCAGATCACTTTAAAGGAAGACATAGAGGGAGTTCAGAGGCGAGCATCTAGGATTGTTACTGGTAGGTTCGACCAATGCGCGAGTGTCACGGAAATGCTCCGGCAACTCAAAAGGGATCGTTGGAGGAAAGACGACGTCCTTTTCGTTGAGGGCCGGAATTTGAAGCTGAGTGTAGTACGATCTTTCTGCCACCTACTTACATTTCGCGTAGTGATCACAAAGACAAGATAAGAGAAATTAAGGCTTGTACGGAGGCATATAGGCATTCTTTTTTTTTTTCCTCGTTCTATTTGGGAGTGGAATAGGAAAGGAAGTGCCTATTAGTGGTACAGTGTACCCTCCGCCACGCACCTTGCGGTGGATTGCGGAGTATGGATGTCGATGTATGCAACACCATGCATTTAAGGGTTAATTACACGAAGTCGATAGACTCACCGATGCCTCGCATGCGCTACAAATGATGAAGAGAAAAAGAAAGAAAGACCGCCATGATTTGGACTGGAATAATCACTACGTTTACATGTAACACATCTTCAGGAAGACTAAAACCGATTTACGTCAACCGTTTTTCGCTGTCGTGTTTACATGGCACAGCCTGAATCGGATTTCCTAATCCACTTAAGATGGCAGCTGAAAAACAGCTGCTTCAGTCCTCGATTTAGTCAGCATAATTGCTATTTTTCTTTACTTAAGTACACAGATTCATGCTCACTCTAATATTAATACTTTTATTTCACGTTAGAAAATATCACTGTGTCGATATGTGCCGAAATTTCTTAACAAGAAAACACAATCTGACAAGCCAAGAACGCTTCAAAAACGGTTGCGTTTACATGGGCACGAAAATCGATTGTGGAACTGGAAAACCGCTTTAGAGAAGTGGATTTCCAGAATCGATTTTGGAGTGTTTACATGGCCAACCAAAAGCGGAAATGTATAATTGGTTTACGAAATCCGGTTTTGGGAGCCCATGTAAACGGGGTGACTGAGGACTTGAATCGGGCCTCTCGCTCAGTGTACCACTTGTTGCAGTCAAACGAGCGGCACGCGGGAGGACAAAGAGTTGGCGGAACGATACGGTGTCGAGTTGCAGGCGGCGCAGTGCGACCGTAAGCGGAGATGTTGGGGATAGGCAGGCGAGCGCGGACACTTGCGACTTCCGCCGGCTACCGTCGCGGGCGCTTCCGCTCCCAGCCTATCCGCCTGCGCATCTCCCCAGGGCACGCCTCTTTCGTGTTGCCGAGCTCCCGCCGGCGGGCGTTCCCACGGGTTAAATACCGCGTGCGGGCCGTACTCTGCTGCAATGACATCACGGAGACGCGACATCTACTATTTCAATTAATGAAAAAGAAGGGAAAAATCAGTGTAGATCGACCTTATTTTAGGTGATCTTCAGTAATATATGTTCAGCCCATGTGGTTGGTGCTGACTACTCCACGGCTGCCATGGTTGCACACTGTGGCTGCACATTGGCAACTCCAGAGTGCAAATACGGCAGCGCTAGTGTAGTCAGATATTTCTGAAGATCACCTAAAATAACGTCGAAATCGGTCGAATAAAATTACATTCTGCGATCTAGACTGTATTTTTTTTCTTTCTTTCATTTTTACATTAATAACTACAGGGTAAAAAGTATTTACAACACCCTGGGTTGTTGCAGGGGACATTAAAACAAATATTTTACCTTAATGTCATTTTTTCCTATGGGGGATATTTAAACCAGTAGAGTAAGATTTCTCTGGCGTCAAATTTATAAAAATGTTCAAATGTTTGTAGAGCTTATGGGACTTAACTACTGGGTCATCTGTCCCTAAACTTACAAACTACTTATGAACTAGCTAAGAGACTGATAACCGTCGCTGTTTAGTCCCTTCCAAAAACCAACCAACCAACTAGCTAAGACTAAGGACGGCACAAATATCCATGCCCGAGGGGGATTCGAACCCACAACCGTAGTGGCCGTGCAGACCGAGACTGGCGCGCCGCAGTCCCCTCGGCCACCGCGGCCGGCGGCAAATTAATTAAATCAACAAATAGTTATCCATTATTTATTACCAGAAGACAATACATTAACACAACCCTATTTCAAATACAGTAGATTTTTTAAAAAATGCCTCCATTGACACTTAAACAAAGGTTACACCGTCGGATCATGTTCTGTCTGACAGGGGCAAAAACTCCAGGAGTATCCTGAAATTCACTGCTGCTGCTATTATCCGAGCAAGCAGATCCCATTCTGATGCAACATGAGTTGCGTAAACGAGGTTGTGGATCTCTCTCCACACAAAAAAGTACAGAGGGGACATATCTGGGGATCGAACAGGCCATAGTACGGGACCACCTCTGCCAATCCACGTTTTTGGGAACCGACGCGTCGGTCCAGGAATCGACACACACGACGAATGAAATGTCTCGGCGCACCGTCATGTTGGAACCATATGCGTTGTCTTGTAGGGAGCGGGGCGTCTTCCAGCAATTTTGGCAACCTGGCGAGAAAATTGTAATAGTGCCTGCCATTTAATACGACCTGATAGAAAAAACTGACATTAGGGAAAAATATTTGTTTTGGTGTCCCCTACAACCTCCCAGAGTTTGTCGGTTTAAATACTTTTCACCCTGTATATAAAAGATCTCTGGTTCCTCCTATGACAGTTTTATCCAAATTAATTCTACCATTTCTACTGGAGAAGAAATTGACCACCTTTTCGGCACAAGCGATTGGCAGATTAAGGAAAAGATCGAGATGGGCAGAGAGAAAAAAGGGGGGAGGGGGAATGAACAGAGAGAGAGAGAGAAAGGAGATGATGAAGCGAACAGAGTGAGAATAAGCGGAGAGGACGATTTACGGAGAGAGAAGGAAAGGTGGACAGAGAGAGAGAGAGAGAGAGATGGGAAGGAGAGATCAACTAGGCCGCGAATATCCGTGTGACTCCGGGTATTAAGCTAGTTTGTTGATAAATAAAGAGCATAAACTATGGAAATGTTGGAGGAGTTTGCATAACATATTCAGCTCGAAATGTTCAAATGTTTGCAACCTACTGGGCAAAACTGCTATGTTCATCAGTCCCGAGACTTACAAATTACACTACTGGACACTAAAATTGCTACACCAAGAAGAAATGCAGATGATAAACGGGCAGTCATTGGGCATGTACATATTATACTAGAACTGACATGTGATTACATTTTCACGCAATTTGGGTGCATAGATCCCGAGAAATCAGTACCCAGAAAACTACCTCTAGCTGTAATAACGGCCTTGATACGCCTGGGCATTGAGTCAAATAGAGCTTGCATGGCGTGTAGAGGTACAGATGCCCATGCAGCTTCGATACCACAGTTCATCAAGAGTAGTGACTGGCGTATTGTGACGAGCCAGTTGCTCGGCTACCATTGACCAGACGTTTTAAATTTGTGAGAGATCTGGAGAATGTGCTGGCCATCGCAGCAGTCGAACATTTCCCGTATCCAGAAAGGCCCGTACAGGACCTGCAACTGTAGGGTTTCGCAGGGATCGAATGAAGGGTAGAGCCACGGGTCGTAATTCATCTGAAATGTAACAGCGACTCCACGGTGCTCAATAGGACTGCGGCGCGCCAGTCACGTTCTGCACGGCCACTACGGTCGGGGGTTCGAATCCCCCCTCGGGCATGGATATTTGTGCCATCCTTAGTATTAGCTAGTTCATAAGCAGTTTGAAAGTTTAGGGACTGACAACCCCGTAGTTAAGTTCCATAAGCTCTACAAACATTTGAACATTTGAATTTCTAACGACCACTGTTCTAAGTGCCGTCGATGCGAACAAGAAGTGACCGAGACGTGTAACCATTGGCATCCCATACCATCATGCCGGGTAATAAGTCAGTATGGCGATGACGAATACTCACTTCCAATATGCGTTCACCGCGATCTCGTCAAACACGAATGCGACTATCATAATGCTGCAAACCTGGATTAATCCGAAAGAATGACGTTTCGCCATTCGTTGCGCACACCATCGCAGGCGCTCCTGTCTGTGATGCAGTGTCAAAAGTAAGCGCAGCCATGGTCTTCGAGCTGACAGTCCATGCTGCTGCAAACGTCAACGAACTGCTCGTACAGATGGTTGTTGTCTTGCAAACGTCCCCATCTGTTGACTCAGGGATCGAGACGTGGCTGCACGATCGTTAATGCCATGCAGATAAGATGCCAGTCATCTCGACTGCTAGTGATACGAGGCCGTTGGGATCCAGAACGGAGTTCCGTATTGCCTTCCTGAACCCATCGATTCCATATTCCGCTAACAGTCATTGGATCACAACGAAATCGATCAGCAGTGTCGCGATGCGATAAACGGCAATCGAGATAGGCTACACTCCGAACTTTATCAAAGTCGGAATCGTGATGGTACGCATTTCTCCTCCTTACACGAGGCAGCACGACAACGTTTCACCAGGCAATGCCGGTCAACTGTTGTTTGTGTATGACAAATCGCTTGGACACTATCCTGATGACAATACGTTGTAGGTGTCCCCACCAGCGTCAACCTTGTATGAATGCTCTGAAAAGCTAATCATTTGCATATTACAGCATCTTCTTCCTATCGGTTATATTTCGCGTCTGTAGCACGTCATCTTCGTGGCGTAGCAATTTTAATGGCGAGGAGTGCACTTTAACTAACTGACTCTAACGACAACACACTCAGCCATGCCGGAGGGAGGACTCGAATGTTTGGTAGGAATGGTCGCCCATTCCGTAGCATGGCGCCTTAAATCACGAGACCATTTCTCGCGGCAGAGTATCCAGTAAACAGATTAAACCAACTTCAGCCAAAGTAAAATCCAAAGCCCAGTCCAGGGGAATGCAAAACGTTGTAAGACCCCTCCTTTTGCCATTCTTGCAACAGTAAGGTGATGTGTTGTTCCAACACTGCGCGAGAAAGTCAACGTGTTCTGCAAGATGTACAGCAACTTCCATGGCTAGTACATGATCTGGACTTCGAATACGTGTGAGGTATTGTGGGACGATAACTGACACGTGCAATTTGTGAACGCAAAACTCTTGCAGAACTACGTGAACAGATCGAGCAGGTGTGGAATAATGTACCCCAAGACAATATTCGCTAACTGTATGATCGAATGGATGCCAGAATCAACGACTGCATAGTCGGCCTTGGAGGCTGCACCACGTACTAATATAGCTGCTTAAGGGTGGATCGACACCTCGTACCTCCGTACCTCTTGAGCTACTGATATGTGCATATGATCATATCATGTACTCCACATGGACTGTTTCAGTAGTAAATCTTGGTTGAATTGGAAAACTGTAAGAGGGTATAGTCATCTTTATTTTCGTCAGTATTCATGTATCTATCCAGCGATCAGACGCCCTGCAGAGCAAGTAATGTTTCAATAAATGTTTGTAAATCTATCGGACCAAACTGCGTGGTCTTCAGTCCGTAGCTTACAAACTACTTAAACTAAGGTAAACTAACATAAGGACAACACACACACCCATGCCCTAGGGAGGACTGGAACCTTCGACGGCGAGCAACCGCGCGCTCGGCAGCGAGGCGCCTTAGACCACTCGTCTATTCCACCGCGGCAAGTGATGTTTCCACAAGTTGCTTTCTAAGAGGGCATTTCGAAAAGAAACAATACAATGTCTCGCATTCCTTAAATAGAACATTTATTTAGAAAACGTCAGTTACATCTTATCTGGATTATTTGTTATTTTTCGACATAATCACCTCCGTTATCCAAACATTTGTTAAGTCGGTGCACAAGCTTTTGTTTCCCACAGTCATAGAAGGTTCCTCCTGTTGTCGGAACCACATTTCGACTTCATCTTTTATTTCTTCATCGTCGTGGAATGTTTTTCCACCAAGACGTGACTTCAGGTAACGGAAGACATGGAAGTCGGTGGGCGCAAGGTCCGGGCTGTATGGTGGATGGTCCAGTACGTCCCATTTGAATTGTTTGAGTAGTGCTTCGGTTACGAGCGCTGTGGGAGGCCGAGCGTTGTCATGAAGCAAGCGGGCTCCATTTGTTAGCATTCCCCTGCGTTTGTTTTGAATTGCCCTTAAAAGACGTTTCACAGTCTGGGAATATGCATCAGCATTAATTGTCGTTTCAGGAGGCATAAATTCCAACAGAAGAATGCCTTGTCCGTCCCAAAAAACAGAAGCCATAATTCTCTGAAATCGACGATTTGCATTTCTTGGCTTTTGGTGAATTCGAATGGCGCCATTGCATTGACTGTTGCTTGGATTCAGGTGTATGGTGGTAAACCCACGTCTCGTCACCTGTCACAATGTGATCAAGGAACTCATTACCTGCTTCAGCATAGCGTGTGAGGAAGTCGAGTGCAAAGCCCATCCTTTTCTTTTTGTGTTCTTCCGATAACATTTTTCAGAAACCAGCGCGCACACAGTTTCCTGTACCCTAACTTCACAGTCACCACGTAATAAAGAGTTGTCATTGACACGTCTGGTATGATCTGATGCAATTCTTTCAATTTGAGACGTCTATTCGCACGAATTGCTTCCTCCGTTCTCCGAAGAAGGGCATCAAGTTCATAGATGGCCGACCTGTTCTTTGTTCGTCATGAACGTCGGTGCTACCTTCAGAGAAATGACAACACCATTTCGTTACATTTTGTCGATTCATAATGTTCCCATAAACAGAAACAATTTCTTTGTGAATATCCGCTGGTCGCTGACCTTTTGCATGAAGAAAACGTATGACGGAGCGCACTTCGCATTTGGCGGGATTCTGAATCAGCGCAGCCATTTTAAACAAATTTTTAATCAAACTGCATGGTTATGGTATATCGCCACAAATTTGCGATTGGATAGGGGATTTCCTGTCAGAGAGGACACAGTTCGTAGTAATCGATGGTAAGGCATCGACTAAAACAGAAGTTATATCGGGCGTTCCACAGGGTAGTGTTATTGGTCCTCTGCTGTTCCTTATTTACACAAACGATTTAGGGGAAATTCTAAGTAGCTCTCTTAGGTTGTTTGCAGATGACACCGTCATTTACCGTCTAGTAAAATGATCTGAAGATCAAAACCAACTGCAGAACGATCTGAATAAGATATAAGTATGGTGTAAAAATTGGCAATTGACTCTAAATAATGAGAGGTGTGAAGTCGTCCACATGAGTACAGAAAGAAATCCGTTAAACTTTGTTTACAAGATAAATGAATCAAAAGTATAGGCCGTAAACTCCACAAAATAGCTAGGAATTACTATTACTTCAGACTTAAACTGAAAATAACACGTAGATAATGTCGTGGGAAAGGCGAACCAGAGACTGCGTTTTATTGGCAGAACCCTTAAAAGATGCAACAGAACTACAAAAGAGACAGCATACACTACGCTTTTTCATCGTGTTTTGGAGTATTGCTGCCCAGTGTGGGATCCGTATCAGGTGGGTGTGACGAAGGACATCGAAAGAGTTCAGAAAGGGCAACTCGTTTCGTATTGTCACCATACAGGGGAGACAGCGTTACGGAAATGATACAGGATCTGGGATGGGACTCATTACAACAACGGCGCTTATCGCTGCTGCGTGGGCTACTTACTCCAATCGCCAACATTCTCCTCCGAATGCAAAAGTACATAGGTAGAATTGACCATCAGAATAAAATACGAGAAATCAGAGCTCGAACGGAGAGATTCAGGTGATCTTTCTTCCCGCGCGCTATTCGAGAATGGAATGGTATAACAGTGGTTCGATGGACCCTCGGCCAGACACTTAAATATGTTTTGCAGAGTATCCCATGTAGATGTAGATGTAGATTTAGACCTACTCTAACCAGAAGCAACGTTCAACTGCCGAACGACCGCGAGGAGAAAGCTAACGGTTCAAGATTAACACCAGTGTTGCCAACTTGGTAGCCAAAACTCTTTTGTTCCTCTGGTGTACGGTGTACTTTACTTTCCGAAACACATGTAGAAATTGGTTTACTCCCTGTGTGATGAGAAGTCTGTACCAAGCACCTTGTTTGCGGAGTGAGGATCTAGTGGTGGTTGTATCCCGACTGCGTTATCTATCGGCTCGTAGGCTGAACGCAGCACAGCAGGTGGCTTCCTTGGGAGCAGGCGTTCTCGGAGCGGGAGAGATCGCCCCTCGCGAGAGGAGCAGTAAGCAAATCAACCCCTGCGGCTCTCGCCGGGAACAATAAACGGCCCGAGCAGGAGGCGGCCGAGAGCGCCGCCAATCGATCTCCTAATGTATTGCCTCAATCCCCCAGATGAGGGGCCCGCGCAAACACGGCTCCGGGAAAAAGCCGTTTACCCCGAGAAGCGAGTCCGGCGTCCCTTCCTCGCCTCCGAGGCCTGCGACGGAGCCGCTAGTCTCTCATTATTTAACAGCTCCGAGGCGCCGATGGATCGCTTTTAAAACGGCCACCGCCGGCGCGTCTTTTACGGCTGTCGGCGGATTCAGTTAAGGGAGGCTCTAAACAGTGAGCAATATGTCGCCAGCGCTGGTGTCCGCCTGCTTTTAGTTTAATGCCCCCGGCAGACAAGGCGCGGGGCTGTAACGACTGCTGTAACAGCACTCGCCGAAGCCGACGGCGGCGCTCTGTCACGTACATCTGACAAGAAAAGCACTCGGGCCCCAACAAACACAAATACACCAAAGTCGTGACAGAGCTAATGTAAAGGTCCCTTATTGCACTAGTAATAATAATAATAATTTCGTGTGGCTCATTGGCGCCGGCCGCAGTGGCCGAGGGGACTGAGGCGCTCCAGTCACGCTCTGCACGGCCACTACGGTCGGGGGTTCGAATCCCTCCCCGGGCATGGATATTTGTGCCGTCCATAGAATTAGTTAGTTCATAAGTAGTTTGTAAGTTTAGGGACTGATGACCCCGTAGTTAAGTCCCATAGACTCTACAAACATTTGAACATTTGAACTCATTGGCCTGGTGCAAATCTTTCAATTGGACGCCATTTCGGCCTACCCCAGTTATCCAACCGGGGAAAGAGGACCTACAGCTTAACGTGGAATCCGAACCACGTGTCGTTTCTGGCGACTCCTCACATCGTTGAGAGGTGAAGGACGGGTTACAGTGTAGACTGAAAAAATCCGAGGCCCGTGCGGGTTTTGAACCCGCGCCCCTTCGGTTTCCAGTCGAGCACTTTACCCCAAGACCACCCGGCCCGACTATTGCACTGGTGATTCTCCCGCATCACAAAAATTTGCAGTCGTCCGTTAGAAGGCTCTGCGTGTGCCATGGCGCTTTGCACATTGTACGCCAGTCGGGACCAATAGGGACGGAGCAGGGCGCCTCTGAAGGTTTGCCTCTGCATTCTGCGACATTATTTGTGTAATGAAGCGTGACATAGGTCGGCGATTCGTAATAAATCCTGCTAATTCGTTGCGACTGGTTGACGTTTTTGACATTAAGTTACGAAGAACCCTTTTTCTTGAAGATGGTACTGATGCGGATTAGCCATGCACATTGGAGTGCCATGCTGGGTGCGCGCGGCAGTTCGGCGTAGGGGGTTCGAGTCCTCCCTCGGGCATGGGAGTTTGTGTTGTCCTTAGGTTATTTTAAGTAGTTTTGAAGCTACGTACTAATAACCCAGAAGTTAACTAACATTTGAACGTTTTTGACATTAAGTTACGAAGAACCCTTTTTCTTGAAGATGGTACTGATGTAGAAGATGAATCATACGCATGTTTTCTGGTAACCATTATAGTGCATAAATATGAACATAAGTTAGTAACAGATACGGTTGTAACACTAACACATAATGATGATAATAGGAAAATCAAATATTCTAATGTTTGTAAATCTGTGGGACGTAACTTCTTTGGTCATCACTCTCTAGGCTTACAAACTACATAAATTAAGGACAGCACAAACCCATGCCCGAGGGAGGATTCGAACCTGCGGTGGCGAGCAACCGCGCGCTCCGCAGCAAGGCGCCTTAGAATACTCGGCCACTCTACCGTGGCGATGAGGACAAGACATCAGTGGACAACTTCACAAGTGTCATTCCCATGGCGTTGAACACTGATATTATAAAATGTGCAAATATGACACGCGATCAACTTCGCGTTTTGCAGTCATTCATATTGCTCGGAGCATTTTATTGAAAATTCCCATTTACATTTCTAGTTGAGATTTCTGCGTTGCGTATGGGGTTTACAATAACATCTGCAGTGATACCAAGAGCACGCTGTGGTTTCACTATACGTCGGATGATGTCATTCATTTGCCATGCCTCCGGTGGAGTAGCCGAGCGGTCTAAAGCGTCTCGCTGCGGAGCGCGCGGTTGCTCGCCGTGGAGGTTCGAGTTCTCCCTGGGGCATGGGTGTGTGTGTGTTGTCCTTAGATTAGTTGACCTAGGTTTAAGTAGTCTGTAAGCTACGGACTGATGATCACGCAGTTTGGTCCGATAGATATACAAACATTTCAGCATTTTTGAACATCTGCCATGCAGCTGCTTGTTTGCCTTCTGCTACCACCAGTGGTGTACGGTGGCTCTTATAATGCCACCCCAAATCATGAGGCAGCCACCAGCTTCGCTGCATTCACTGAGTGAGGTAGCGCATTGCTAACACTGGAAGGACAGTGGGTCAAATGCACCTCCGGCCATCCAGATTTAAGTTATTCGTGATTTCCCTAAATCATTCCAAGCAAATACCGGGGTGGTTCCTATGAAAGGGCACGGCCGATTTCCTTCCCCATCATTACCCGAAACTTTGAGCAAGAGCTCCATCTCTAATGACCACGACGTCGACGGGACGTTAAACCCTATGCTTCCTTCTTTTCTTTGCTGCACCCACTGGACGGTGTGCCTATGACGTTCGGGTTGACCAGACTGCCCCCAAAAACGCACTCGTTGATTGGTTGAAGGCAGATGAGAATCTCATCTATGAATGGCACTTGACGTCAATTCTGACGAATGCATTCAGCATACTGCTGGTACCATCTGTTACACGCTGCATAATGTCTACATGTCAAAGCTGGACTAAATGGACGTCGGGAGAGAAGTTGCATCTTTGAACATGGTCTTGCGTGTTGAGTGATATCAAATGCCCAAATATTTGTAAAACTATGGGAGCAAACTACGTTAATCGGCTTCACCCTTTCACCGTTTGCTCAAAGAGAAGACTCGTGTCTTGTCTCTTCATGGTTTTTCTTTCGCAAACTGTACTATGCAACAAAAGTGAGGTCTTATACTCCACGTATTATGTTTTGTATAATTATACATTCCATTCCGCTTTCCAACTAAAGAGCCAACATCTAAAGCATGTTAGTGGTCATATTTGCACGTTTACTTTACTATTTCCAGAATATCTACTTTGAGACGTACATAACAAGGTGTGTTCTTACCTTGATCTTAGGATTTCGGGGATATCCTGGATACTTGCACCAAATTCAGCTAGTAAATGAATGCTCCGTGTGACACTTACCTGAAACAGATAAACAATGAATTAATTTTAAACAAAGCAATTTAAGATAAACTTTAATTTTACATCATAGGTTCCATGACACACTCAGAATGATGCAAATTCGACGAGTGTGTATTTATTCATTGACTGAAAAATCATCTCTGTGCCCGTCACGCTGCGGTGGAGTAGCCGAGCTGTCTAAAGCGTTTCGCTGCGGAGCGCGCCGTTGCTCGCTGTAGAGGTTCGAGTCCTCCCTGGGGCATGGGTGTGTGTGTTTGTCCTTAGGTACTTATATATTAAATAAACAGTCTAGACTGGCCGCGGTGGAGTGCCCGAGCGGTCTAAAGCATTTCGCTGCGGAGCGCGCGGTTGCTCGCCGTGGAGGTTCGAATCCTCCCTGGGGCATCGGTGTGTGTGTTGTCGTTAGGTTAGTTTACCTAGGTTTAAGTAGTTTGTAAGCTACGGACTGATGACCACGCTGTTTGGTCCGTTAGATTTACAGATATTTGAACATTTGTGCCCGTCACATTAACCCCCTCATGTACGAATTATCAACCCGACAATGAAAAAAAAATTCTGATATATTATTTCGTAACTTAAGACCTATGTTGTGCAGAATTCATCATAATTTATCTAAAAAAATAGTTTCATAGACCAATAGGGAGGTGTCGTCAAATGAGGACAGTGAGTACGAAAATTGCTACATTTTACATGGAACAGCTATTAATAATATCAAACAATACATGAAGAGTGTACACTATTTTTTATTTTTCGTACATGAAATTGTATCCGGCTCTCAGGACACACAACAAGTTTACACTTTTTCTTAAATTTACTGTGTTTTCCGTAGTCAATCCCGATCATGACACTTCTTGGCATTGGGATCACCTGACTTGGCTGGACAGTGTTACACCCCATCGAAGCGTAATTCGTCGAGTACCAAATGACAGGTTGTTTTTTTTCCGATGTAGATACAACAGTGTGCTTTCGTATGAAGGCCTGCTTCTAGTCTTTTTTTGTAATCTCTACTTTCCATTTCTTTGTTAGCCTAATGACTAACACTGCCGTCTAGGAAACATTCTAGCATTCAGTATTAGTCCTCATCTTAGGTACCTGTGCTTTTACGGTGACCTTAGATGTGAATGATGACAGAAATGAGAAAAAAATTTAAGTGTCCTCATTTGAGGACGCGACGCATGAGAGGGTTAATGCAAGCGTTAATCCGCCGGGCGGATTCGAACCGGGGCCGGTACGCCTCCCTGCCTCGGGAAGCGGTGCGTCAGGCCACACGCCTAACTGAACAGCCCAACTATAGCCTTCATTTGATTTGATTTGATTTGATTTTTCCAGGGCAGCCAAAACAGTCTTGGTCCAACCCACCACTGCCCGCACCGAAACTAACGTTATTGTGCGGTATCACTCCCTGTATATCTAGTAAAGCCAACCAATGCCCTTGAACAGTGCAAGGAGTCCAGTTACCAGTTCTTTATTAGACACAATTTCTTCTGGTCTAGTTGCCCCAAATGTTCTGTGCCTTTTACTCTCCAATGCAATGCATTCGAAGATTAGATGTCATGCAGTGTCATCACCGTCATCACAGATCCTACATTTAGGGTCATCTTCTGTTATTCCCATTGTATGTAGGTTTCTAGTTTTTTTTTTTTAAATTCCCATGGCCTGTCAGCAATCCAACCATGAGTCTAATCTCTCTCCTGTTCAGACCCAGGATTGCAGAGCTTCCTTTTAAAACATGGCGTTGGCATCATTACCTTGCCATGTTTTTGTTGGTAGACTTTGGTCCAATATTCTACGTGCTGTCTTCTGAGCCAGTTACGTAGCTCCAATTTAATCATTGCCTTGGTGATTGTCAGGACAGGTTCCGATCCAATAAATGGAGCCTCTGCCCCCATCGTGGCTAATATGTGAGCATGTTCGTTGCCACTAATCCCCGAGTGGCCAGGGACCCACAATAGGTTTACTCTATTGCTTTCCCCTAGCTCCACCAGAACCCTGTGTCATTCTGCAACAATTTTAGACCTTGTTGCAGGAGCTGCCAGTGATCTCAGGGCTGCCTGGCTGTCTGAATAGATATAGATGCTACGATCTTTGTAGCACCTACGCAAATTCTCCTCCATACACGCCCTGATTGCAGTGTTTTCGGCCTGGAATACTGAGGCTAGTTTCCCTAGAGAGATGACGTCCTCCAGTCTTGGCTGCGCCCCGTATACCCCGGCCCAACTATAGTCTTACGATTTACACATTCAACACTAAGTGTTCAGGAGACCCTGGAACCGTGGTGATGCAATACTTTTTTGGTGTGTGTGTAATGAAGAAGAAGAAAAAGGTGAAGGCGGACTTGAAGTAATAGAATTGTGAGAGGAACAGTGGGCAGTGTTGGTGTTGGTGAAATCAAGAGTTGGCGCACACCTTCGGGCGCGGTGCGGCGCCTTCCATCGCGATGAGGCGCTGTTGTGCTGCCAGGGGGTCATTGTCCCGCGCGCTCCTCGGGCGGCAGGTACACGGCCGCGCATCAAACGCGCAACACGAGCAAACGCCGAGGCCGACAACCTCAGCGTTCGCGCTGCCGGCCGTTTCAGCAAAAACAAAGTGCAGCCATGCGGCAGGCCGCAGCAGCCGACAGCGCTCCGCCTCATTTCCCCTGCGCGCTACTGCTTATCTCGGAACGGGATGCCAGTATCCGCACAGCGGTAGTTCTCGTCTTTGCCCCGGTGTGCTTATTCCTTTCTCTGTCCATCGCTTCCTACCCTACATTTGTTTCCATGAAGCTCAGTCCTTATAACGTGATATCTCCTGAACTATCTACCCTATAAGGAAGTAATTTTACAATTCTGCGGAGTGGATATTAGGAAACTGTCTGCAAGATGTGTTGCGAGTGGGGTTGGTACTGCCGCGCTGAAAGAGAGCGTGTCGTAAAGCGTTCTGCTAAGGACTGGACGGCCGTTCCATCGGAGGTTCGAGTCCTCCCTCGGGCATGGGTGTATGGTTGTCCTTAGTTAAGTTGGATTAAGTAGTAAAGTAGTAATCTTAGCTTAATATTTGTGACGATGAAGAAAATGAACGTAACTGACCCTCTGAATTGTGGCATATTCGAAAAAAAAAGAAGAAATGATCAAAGTGTTTGTGACAAGTAACAACACAAGAGTCATTGCTGATTTAATTTATAAAAACAAAGATGGCTTCTGCCAGGAGGCGACCACTGTTCCTGTCACTACATAACGTGGTCTTTAACTGCACGGAAATTTTGTAGCTAGTAAGACTATTATTATATGATCGTTGGCTCATTTAGCCGCTCTTTGCATTACATATTTATTATGAAAAGTCTGTTCGAAGAGAAACATTGACGATGGTCCGCAACTGGATGTATTAAATAAACTGAAATTAATTCGCATTTTGTGACAACGTCCGACTTTTAGCTGATCTTAAAGTGTTCTAGTAGTTATGAAAAAGAAAATTTATGTCGAGCCGGTACTCGAACCCAGGTCTCTCGCTTTTCGCGAGAGGTTGCTTTAACCTCTCGGTCACCCGTGCACGCTCCCCGGTCACACCCAAACTTCCGTTTGTCATACATGTCTGCATCTCGTGGTGCTCGCACGCATTTAGTTTTATTCTCGCACTGGTGACAGCCACAGTTTCACCATCTTTAACCTGTGTTGAAACTAAATTCCGTCCCACACAGGCCTCGAGCGCCCAACGGACGGGTACCGACCGGTCGCCGTGTCATCCTCTAACCGAAAGCGTCACCGGATATGGTATGCACGGGGACATGGTGAGCGCCCCGCACTCCCGGCCGTTGTGTCGGTTTTCAATACTGGACTCGCTCCTCCTCAATGAAGTATCTCTTCAATTGGCCTCACAAGGACTTTAGGACTGAGTGCACCCTCCTTGCCAATACCTCTCGGCAGAGTCGACCGGTGACCCCTCCAAATGTTAACCAAGTTCGAGACTGCTTCACTTCGGCGATCTATTAGTTTCTCTTGGCATGATATATTTGTTATGAAACGTCTGCTACTGAGGAGTCATCTTCAGTGCAACTTGCACAATCGACTAGAAACATTACTGATCTTACTAATCCAGCCACAAGGCATAGTTACATGCAGATACAAATGAAGTTAGCAGACTCTTAATACGACCAGTGCTGAATTTTCTTTGGATATTATTATTATTAACCGATTCAGACCCTCTGGCTACAATTGTGTACATAACTTTTACAGTGTCTAAGATAGATTAGAAACATTTTTTCTCAATTGAAACAATATGTATATGTTATGTGATCGGAGGCTTTCCCGGCGTGTGTGTTGTTTCCAGGGCTCTCGAGAGTCCAGCCGGATGCGATCGTTGGTCCCGCAATATTTCGGCGAATAACCTTTCCGCCATCCTCAGGTGGTTCTGATGGAATGCTCTGTCCAGACAGAACCACCTGAGGATGGCGGAAAGTTTATTCGCCGAAATATCGCGGGACTTCAGCGATCGCATCCGACCTTTCCGCCATCCTCAGGTGGTTCTGATGGAATGCTCTGTCCAGACAGAGCATTCCATCAGAACCACCTGAGGATGGCGGAAAGGTTATTCGCCGAAATATCGCGGGACTTCAGCGATCGCATCCGGCTGGACACCCGAGAGCCCTGGAACCAACATGTATATGACTAAAAGTTTTCAACCTTCTCATCGTGCACACTTACTGTCAACTGAGGAAGATCACTATAAAAATACCAAGTAGTCAGTGTTACACTGCGTAGCAGCTTGTGAACTCCAAAGAAACACGCAAGTTGTGGGTTACTTATCAAAATATCAAATGTTTGTAAAGCTTATGGGACTGAACTACAGGGTCATCAGTTCCTAAACTTACAAACTACTTATCAACTAGCTTATCCTAAGGACGGCACAAATATCCATGCCCGAGGGGGATTCGAACCCTCGACCGTAGTGGCCGTGCAGACCGTGACTGGAGCGCCTCAGTCCCCTCGGCCACCGCGGCCGGCGGGTTACTTATATTCCACTGTACAACAGAAAAGTAGTAGTAATTATTTTGTATGGCAACTATTGAATGATCAGTTTATTTAGTATAAACGTTAGTGCTACAAACTTAATTATTTTAGTCCATAAAAAAAGCCTTCCTTTTCAGCATATGCAATTTTGTAGTATGTAAATGGATGCATACAACATCGTAAATCTTGCTTCTAAAATCATTAAAAACGTAACTTTAGAGGAATACAGCAAAATAATAATAATAATAATAATTTCCTTCCTCCAGAAAAAAATCAGGTCTGATAGGGTTAATCATCTTAGAGCTCTTACAGGTAATGTGCCATTCGTTGACATTTAGTTACGAGAATTTTTACCAAATCTGACGAGTAGCTGCAGAAATCATATGGACAAAATTGCCATGAACCTCTCCCTTGGAGAACCGCCTTCAGGAACACTGTATCGTCTGCGTCCCTTGGGTTTTGAAGGGGTTCACTTGAGGAGCCATTGGTCATACTTGGAGATACGGGAGGGCGGTGATGCTGCATCTTTTCCCACAGAAAGTGCGGCAGATAAAATAGCGCTCCTCACTCTGTTTCTTCGAGAGCAGCGATGTAGGGGAGACGCCGCACCTCGCGCTGGCTGCGTCGGCAGTGGCAGCAAGTGGGTTAACTGCCCACCAAGTGGGCCGCTCCGCGCCGCGACCCCGATGCTGCTGCACCCGGCTCCACCCAGCACTAGCTGCACCGCTACAGCTTCCCATACGCCTAGTGCACGTAGTCGTTTCCTATGCTGAATTATCTACCTATACAATCATTTTATAATTTTGATTGATTCTTCCGTCGCTTCGTGGTAGAACATAAATAAATTAAAATTTGTGGGTGTTCTACAAGTTTATTTTTGTTTACTTAACTCGTTCTCGGCTTATTAGGCCATCTTCAGAGTATTCACTGTTATGTCAAAGAGGTTACAATGTTTAGGTACAGTATGGGAAGAGATGACAAATATCTCCACTTAGATCGACATACATAGTATAACACTTCTATGATATTGTGTTATTACAGTTGTCAACTTAAAAACCAAACAGTAATAAATGAATATACTATGCGTGGAGGATAAAACAAGAAATAAATGTGAATATAACCTGGGAACCGGAACTACCTACTATTACAAACAAACTGATATATATATATATATATATATATATATATATATATATATATATATATATATATGCCTTGATAATAATTTTGCACAACAATTATAGATGGTGTTACGTATGACAGTTGTAAGGCCAGGTCTGCAATGGCATCAAGAACTTAGAATGAACAGTTACTGCATTAGATTAAGCTAAAACAAACTGTCTAATGAAATTAGTATTCTAAAAATTCAGGCAGCTGAAAATGAATATTATGTTGTAAGCTATACTGGAACCAAATATTCAAAACTTAAAAGTAAATCATAAGAAATAAATACACAGGAGTTTGGAACTGTGGGGTTAAACAAGGAATCCAGATTTAGAATTCATATTGAAACTGTGATTGTCTGACTTTGATCTATTATTTATTTGTATAACTAGTTATAGTTCCTTGTGGAACAGAGATAGCTTATTCCCTGATTAATAGACGAGCTACATTTCGTAAGCCTCCGAAGGTGGATGGTGGAGGTTATGTTACAACAAACATCACAATTGTTTGACTCGTCACCAAGAAAGTCAGCACGTAAGTGTATGTCCTCTTGAAGAAGATTTGTATAATCTGCAAGCCAGTGAATTTAGCATGGCAGAGGATACCTTGCAACTTTCAAAAGTAACTGTTACTAGTAAAGGTGTTACAAGTAACGTGTTACTCTCTAATCCTGGCTCACATGTATGCGTCGTATTTTGATTACTCAGTTTATGTTTTCAGTGTACAAGGTAATTATTGAGCAAACTCTGCAATGTGCATGTCATATTCATCAACAAAGAACAAAATGTGACCTAAATAGTGCCAGCTTGTTATCTATAACAGTGTACACAGTTCTGACATCCAACATTTTCTACCCAGTTTTATTTTTTTCTTAAGTAGTCTTGTATCTTACTTACTCCACTCACGTTTCCTATTTTTTTGAGATGTTCTGTTCCTAGTTTATTACTTACTGCCACCAGTTATTGTCCTCGAGCAAAACTGGTTGTGAACCATAATTTAAATGTGCTGAAGCAGTTAATGTGCAATTTTATGGTAGGATACATGAGACTGAACAGATGAACTAAATTGACAATTAGTAAAGATTTGCTTCATCGGCGGCGGTCACAGTCTAACATACCAGCAGACACTCGAGAGAGAACTTTTGTTGTTACCCAACGCGGTAGCAGCGCGCCAAGCGGCCAGCAGGGGACGCTAGTGAGGTGGCGGCATTTTGTACATTGTACATCGTGTTACTCGTAGTTTATAATCTTTTCATTATGCTTTTTGGAATGGGGCATGCTTGTAGCGCAATTAAATGTAGCAACAACCAGAAAAAAGTTGTCACCTAATGTTTGTATGTCATCTATATGTTCACAAACCATTCATTCGATTGCAATGAAACTTTGGTAAATTGTTCACCGTACGCCCATGAAGGTTACTGAATCAAAAACAGAAGTGCGCGACACGTATCTCAGCAGATATGTCGTCATAAATAATGAGAGGACGCCGCGTGAGAATACCCAGATTTATGCGTCAGTGATTGGAAAATGGGAGTAGTTAGGGACCTGCAACAAAGCTTGCATGTAATTTCGGACGTTTATGAAGCGTTTTGTTACTGACCCCCACGCCCCCCCCCCCCACACATACACACAAAGTGCCAAAGTGTTGAAACGCTACCGCTCACAACAGTTTCGCTGTAGATGCCATAAAACTGTCGTATCAGGCATGACCTTGTATCAAATAAAGTCATCATTACAGATTTGCACGTTACTATTTATTTTTGTCTGCAAGTCTCCCTAAATTCTCTTGCATCCAAAATTAAGCAATCCGTTTTCTTAATGTCTATCTATATAAAAGTGAAAAGACACTCTCTTACTCACTGACTAAACACGAAATCTCTAAAACTACTTCACCTATGACGCTGAAATTCGGCAGGAATGCAGTTTGAGCGTAGAAAACGTCAGCTAAGAAAGTATTTTGTGACGTATGCATGGCGGATCATCCTTCTCCTACAGACTCACGAAATCTATAGCTTCATTCCGATCTTCGCGAAATTTCGCACTCTTACCCTTCAAAACAAGAGGAAGGTCACCGTCTACCATACGTTTCATACGGTTCATGGGGAGGGTACTTTGCAACATAAAAATGGATCCCTAAATACCCTGGTCGCGCCGTAACTTGAGAACGGCTCATCCGATTTCACAAATCATTTTTTTGTTCTTGTTTTCGTTATTCTCAGAAGAAGGGTTGTATGGAATAAAACTATAATATTTGAGAACAACAAAGCGCGTTTTACAATGTGACGCTACGTTTCTATTGCATAGAAATCAATAGTTTTGTTCCGATATTGATGAAATTTTGCACACTCCACTTAAAAACATGTCACCGTCTGTATGAAATTTTGTTCGTTGCACGGTGGAGGGTATTTACGGAAATCTATAAGATGTATAGTTTTGCTCCAATCTCAATGAATTTTTACACACTCTACCTTTAGACCAAGAGGAAGCTCACTGGCATAAATGTCCGTATGGTACATGACAGAAGGTACCTTGCCGAGAGAGAAAGGTGGAAACGAACAGAGAGATGGGAGAGAAACAGATCGATGCAGGGAGAGGCGGGAAGGGGAATGGACTACGGGAGTGTAGGATAAATAAACACTCGGTCAACGCCGTTTACTATCCAGAGAGGGATGTAATACAAACAGCTGAAATGTTTTTGTTACGAATCACTTGGAAACTGTATATATTGGAGTATGGTAAGGAGTTTTTCATCCTTTTAGAGGTATAAAAATGGCTCATATACATAGAGAACTATATACTGCAGTTTGGATGTCAAAGGTATAGAAAAATGCGTATTATAAACTATACCGTAAGATTCTTGAAAGTTCGTAAAATAAGCAGAAAATCGTCTACTGAGACACGCAAATACCTGATAGGTGTAGAAAATATTAACACCAAATTCAAATCTGGGTGTCAGCGGTCATTCCCTTACTTTTTTCCAGAAAAATTGCACGTTAACAAGGCCAATATTTTTCAATGTATTTCAACTGTTAGTTGAAAGCATCTTATCCAACACAAGACAAAAAAGACACAAACAAGTCCTAGTTTTGTTAACAAGTGTGCTAGAATCTAAAACACAGAACGAAACGAAAAGGAAATAGTTTGTCATTTCCGTTAACTTTGAAGCTACACGCCCACGCTTATTACGCATAAAACTGTTTATGTACCGATGGGGAAAGGTGGAAAAATATTCACGTATTCAAAAAATTGTTCAAATGTTTGTAAATCTATCGGACCAAACTGCGTGGTCATCAGTCCGTAGCTTACAAACTACTTAAACCTAGATAAACTAACCTAAGGACAAACACACACACACACACACCCATGCCCCAGGGAGGACTCGAACCTCCACAGCGAGCAACCGCGCGCTCCGCAGCGAGATGCTTTAGACGGCTCGGCTACTCCACCGCGGCGCGTATTCCTGCGTTAGTAGGTACTACGTTTCGTCATTTAATTCATGTTTTAGATCCACTACTGTTTATTTTTAGTATCATCCTTTTCGTTTGGTATTAGACTAACGGGTCTAAAATAATATCGTGAAAATTACAGAACCATCAGATTAATAAGTCATGGTTGCCAAATTTCAACACGAATTATTTACAGAAGGATGGTAAAGCTGGTAGAAGGCTAACTCGGGGAAGACCAGTTTAGATTCAGGAGAAATGTAGGAACACGGGAGGCAATCCTCACTTTACTGCTCATTTTACAAGATAGATTAAGGAAAGGCAAACCTACATTTCTGGCGTTTTTAGATGTGGAGAAAGCTTTCGACAATGTTGATAGGAATACACTCTTTCAAAGTCTGAAGTCACCAGGGGTAAAATTTAGGGAATGGAGATAATTTACAATTTGTACAAAAACCAGTTCGCAGTTTATCAGAGTTAAAGGGCATGAAAGGGATGCAGAGGTTGGGAAGGGAGTAAGACAGGGTTGTAGCCTTTCTCCAATGCTATTCCATTTGTACATTGAGCAAGGTATAAAGGAAAGGAAGGAGAAATTTGGAGAAGGAAGAAATAAAAACATTGCGTTTTGCCGATGACATTGTAATTCTGTCAGAGACAGCAAAAGACCTGGAAGAGTAGTCGAACGGAATGGACAGTGTTGTTGAAGATTGCGTATAAAATGAACATTAACAAGAGTAAAACAAGGTTAATGGAGTTCATTATAAGAAAATCGGGTGATGCTGAAGGAATTAGATTAGGTAACGAAACAATAAAGGTGGTAGATGAGTTTTGTTACTTTGGCAGTAAAATAGCATGCGATGGTCACAGTACAGAGGATATAAAATGGAGACTGGCAGTGGGAAGAAAAACGTTTTTGAAGAAGAGAAATTTGTTAACATCGAAGATTAATTTAAGTCTAAGGCAGTCCTTTCTGAAGGGATTTGTGGTGGAGTGTCGCCTTCTATGGGAGTGAAACGTGGACGATAAACAGTGCGTACAGGAAGAGGACAGAGGCTTTTGAAATGTGGTGCTACATAAGAATGCTGAAGATTAGGTGGATGGAGAGCGCAACTAATGAAGAGGTACTGGACAGAATTGGGCAGAAAAGGAATTTCTGGCATACCTTCACTAAAAGAAGGGATGAACTGATAGGACACGTTTTTAGACATCAAGGAATCGTGAATTTAGCGTTGGAGGGAAGCGTGTGGGGTAAAAATCGCAGTTGGAGACCAACAGGTGAATACAGTAAGCAGATTCAAATGGATGTAGGTTGCAGGTCTTATGAGGAAGAGGCTTGGTCAGGGTAGAGTAGGGTGGAGAGCTGCATAAAACTAGTCTGAAGACAACAACAACATTGTGAATTACTTAGAAAATGGGGCGAGAATGAATTTTATCCATACGATGTATACGATGTTAACATACGGATCCTTTGCTCACCGCTTGGGGCCCTAGTGTCGCCCAGCTGTCAGACGTGAACAGATATTACAGCAGTGAGTGTGGCGACTGCTATGTTGGACTGTGTCTTGGCTGACCGTAAGGATCGCGCGCGGACCGGTAGTGGTTTGTCGAGGCGGGCTGGAGATTGTCGCCGCCTCGCACGCCTGCGCCTCGCGAAACTCATCCTATTAATCAAAATCGACGACTTCCGCGGCGGCTCGAGTGCGGCACTCAGCGAGTCGTGCCGCGCCATCACTCACTCAGGCCACGGCGACCTCTCCGGATGAGGAAGGGCGAGGGTGTTTGGCACTAACTGAGAGGACAGTAATAGCCCGCATCATTTGCAATGTTCGTGGCAGTCAAGGGCAGATGTAAAAAAATACGCCCTACATAAAGACTCTGAATGCGATATTATCACTCCAAAAACGGATTTCGGATGGGTAATGTAACGCGTATTTCTGAGTGACGTGAAGGCAGTAAATTCGCTGGAGCAATTTGTACAAATAAAGCCAAATTGCCCAGTGGATTTGAAGCATGATACGAGGTGCATTCAAGTTCTAAGACCTCCATTTTTTTTTCTCCGGACTGGAATGGGTTAGAAACATGCACATTGTTTTAAAATGACGCCGCGTTCATTGTCAATACGTCCCGGAGATGGCAGCACCGTACGGCTGATGGAATTATACCGCCAGCGGCGAGAATTAGAACTGTTTTAGATACTCAAAATGGCGACGTTTTCCTTACTTGAACGGCGTGCAATCATTCGTTTTCTGAATTTTCGTGGTGGGACACCAATTGAAATTCTTCGACAGTTGAAGTAGACATGTGGTGATGGAGTTATGGATGTGTAGAAAGTGCGTTCGTGGGTGCGACAGTTTAATGAAGGAAGAACATCGTCTGACAACAAACCGAAACAACCTCGGGCTCGCACAAGCCGGTCTGACAGCACGATCGAGAAAGTGGAGAGAATTGTTTTGGGGGATCGCCGAATGACTATTGAACAGATCGCCTCCAGAGTTGGCATTTCTGTGGGTTCTCTGCACACAAGCCTGCATGACGACCTGAAAATGCGAAAAGTGTCATCATCCGGGTGGACGCCACGAATGCTGAAGGACGACCACAAGGCTGCCCGTGTAGCATGTTGCCAAGCAATGTTGACGCGCAACGACAGCATGAATGGGACTTTCTTTTCGTCGGTTGTGACAATAGATGAGACGTGGATGCCATTTTTCAATCCAGAAACAAGCCGCCATTCAGCTCAATGGAAGCACACAGATTCACCGCCACCAAAAATTTTTCGGGTAACCGCCAGTGCTGATAAAATGATGGTGTCCATGTTCTGGGACAGTGAGGGCGCAATCCTTACCCATTGCGTTCCAAAGGGCACTACGGTAACAGGTGCATCCTACGAATATGTTTTGAAGAACAAATTCCTTCCTGCACTGCAACAAAAACGTCCGGGAAGGGCTGCGCGTGTGCTGTTTCACCAAGACAACGCACCCGCACATCGAGCTAACGTTACGCAAGTTTCTTCGTGATAACAACTTTGAAGTGATTCCTCATGCTCCCTACTCACCTGACCTGGCTCCTAGTGACTTTTGGCTTTTTCCGTCAATGAAAGACACTCTCCGTGGCCGCACTTTCAACAGCCGTGCTGCTATTGCCTCAACGATTTTCCAGTGGTCAAAATAGACTCCTAAAGAAGCCTTCGCCGCTGTCATGGAATCATGGCGTCAGTGTTGTGAAGAATGTGTACGTCTGCAGGGCGATTACGTCGACAAGTAACGCCAGTTTCATCGATTTCGGGTGAGTAGTTAATTAGAAAAAAAAAATCGGAGGCCCTAGAACTTGAATGCACCTAGTACTAGGACAATCACAAGATGACCACGTTAAAAATTTTTTGCCGCGGCGGATTAGCCGTGCGTACTGGAGCGCCGTGGTGCGGTGTGCGCGGCCGTTACGCGGGGTTTCGAATCCCCCCCCCCCTCGGGCATGGGTCTTTGTGTTGTCCTTAGGTTAGTTTACCTTAGTTTAAGTAGTTTGTAAGCTACGGACTGATAACCACGCAGTGAAGTCCGATAGGTTTACAAACATTTGAACTTTTTTAATTTCGTAGATCCTGAACCACTGTCTTGCCAAAGGAGGTTTTATTTTTTGTGATCTACATGAACTTCGATTTTATCCACTTCGCGGATATCTCTTATTGAGCTCTACATTTTACGACTGTGTTTAACAAGTCAACGTATTAGACTCTGTGTCTATTACATGACCACATTGGTGGTCTCTGGACCATAACGTTTTCGATTGCGAGAATAACCATGCGAAAATCAACCTTATGTGATGGGTATCTGCATAAGCAGTGCAGCCAGGTCTTCAGTTTCGAAATGCTTTACTGATCGATTTGGGCAATTCGATCTTCAAGTCTTAAACACTAGTTTATACAGATTATGTAACTGTCCTATACAACATAAAACCAAATTTAACGCAATTGCATACCTATTAATATTTAAATATCTCATGGTTATTATTCGTCATGTTTACTTTCTGTTCTTGGATATGGGTATATCGAAAGTAAAGCCTTTTTGTGTCTATGCTAAAATACGTTGCTCCAATATTGTAAGACCATCACTCAGAACGTTTCTTTACAAACAATCAAAAATTTGTTACGGTGTGGTATCAAAGATCTTTTATGTATACTTATGTCCAGTGATATTAACTTTAAAAATAACCTACGTAAAATAATGACTTATTGTAAAATTACTGATATATATTACCTATATTGTCTTGGATAAATTCCCCCATTTAATCACTACTTGCTTTTATCAATATTGTCTCAGTAAAAAACATAACGATATAATTGAAGTACAAATATTGTTTTCATAATCTGTTGTATAAAATAAGTAACAATGTTATCAGTGTAAAACTATGCTCCATTTACCTATGGAGTCGATCAATGAGGGTTCAAAATTTATTTGTTAATACTATGTAATAGTGGTACTGTGAACAAAGTGCCAAAGTTGTTTTTTTACATATTGAGAGTATAATTGCATATTTGCAGTACAAAAACACCAGTAAACAAATGGACAGATATATAAGAGTGATCTGATGCTTCAGGTCTACAGTAATACACGTTAAATATGGTGCTTGAGGTCTACAACCAGATACTATAGGTTACCTAGGGTTGACAATTATACAGCACATAATGTATCGCTTAATGTCTACTACAACATATAATCATCGTCTATTGGTCAATGTCTCCTATGACGTCTGATCAGGTGATCAAAGTCAAAGTCATATCGAGACAAATGTGGTCTGTAACCCAATGTATAATAGGTGTGTAATTATGTTAAATATTGTATTATTCAATATATGGCCGTTACATACAGTTGTATGAACTAGTATTATGTATATGTCTTACAGATTTGAAGATGGCAACACAGAATTGCCGAAACCGGTGAATAAAGCAATTTAAAACGAGCTATCTGGGCTCCTCTGCTTACAAGTTATTAGATCGTACCGCCGGCAACCTTTGGTGAGCATAGGCGGATCGAAAGGGGGGGGGGGCGAAGGTTCGTCGCCCGCATCCCCCCAGCAGCCTGGTTTTTTATCGTTCATAACTTTAAGTCTGATGTGAGTATTAATTTTAATCTTCCGATGAAAGCACCCATAGTTGGTGCCGGAATCTAGATCAAGTAGCTAAGCAAAGTGCAACTTGTTGGGCTGCTTTATTCATCAACTGGTTTTTTATTTTTATTTTTTAGAATGTGTAACTAACGAGCTATCATTGCACTGCGTCTCCAAAAACTGTGAGACTTTTGTTTGATTGGGCGAGGGGTAAAGGGGGGTGACTAGAGCTTTTCTACTGAGCCAGAGTTTAGCTGACGATGAGAATTCTTACGCCGTCTCCCCCTCCTTTAGAAGGCCGTCCCAGCTCCGCCCCTGTTTGTGAGACGTTCCGTATCCTTGTGAACTGAAATGTAATCAACTGAAAATGCGTAGCTATGCCTAGGTGAAAAAAGTCATGGGGTAGCGCAATATATACAGCGGCAGTACAGTAATACATACACAAGGTATAACAGGGAACAGCTGTCTTTTTATTGATTCATGAGGAAAGGCTTCCGACACTATTATACCAGCAAGACGGCAATCACCAAACTTTAGACGCGGAATGACACATGGAGCTACATACGTTGAACATTACATTTCGTAAATCGTAACTGAATATATCGCGAGATCCGCAGTGTCAGGAGGGAGCCGAGAATACCAAATTTCCGACATGACCTGTCACTAGGAACAACGCAGTGGCCTACGGCCTGCATTCAATGACCGAAAGCCACGACCTTTGCTTCGGAACGTCAGTGCTAACAGGCAAGCAACACGCGTGAAAGAACCACAAAAGTCAGTATGGGACGACCGAAGCGAGTGCCTTTGTTAACAGCACAAAATCGCTGCCGAATGAGGGAGATAGACATTCCACGCCCCCACACGCCCGCACCTCATGACGGCATTGGCTGAGGATGACACGGCGGTCTGTCGAAGTCCTCTTTCGAATCCTCTTCGGAGTTGATTCCTCTTCTTGCTTCTTTCCTTCACTACATATAAAATTTTCCCGATTCTCATACAAGCAGAGTATTACACAGTCTAACATATACAGTCACGACACTCCTACAGAATTTTGTTATACACGGCGACAGCAGCGCTCCAAGCAGGCGGAAAGCTACATTTCTGAATACGATATTGAACGGCTGCGAACAGTACCGTTTATATTGATTTTAACATACTATTTACATCAGGGAACGCATAAAGTGCCATAAAATAGGTAATAACTTAAAAATAGCACCACATTTGTCTTTCTTAAGTTTCCTAAAATCCGTGATAGGGTAAGAAACGCTACAGTACATGACAGTTTATTTACATTTGTCTTATAACGTACAGGCTTTTACTGAATAATTTCATTTACTACTAAAAATAGAAAAATGACTAGGAAACATCAGAAGAGCTGCCCTTTGGCAGAAAGACGTCGCTTTCTACACAAGAACATTAACGTTTCATTACTACAGTTCAAGTAAAATCGGTGAGTTTGAAACGTAGGAAACGTATATAGAATGTAGTAACTACAGTACTTAACAAACCAAATTAGCCACCACAGCTGTAGCTGAAGGAGAAACGTCACAGACGCGGCAATAAAACGACAAATGCAATCAAACTGTTTTCCAACAAAGAAGAGCCCAATTCCACAATTGTTACTACATATGAACCACAGACGGCAAGAATATTCCAAACATTGACTTTTCAAGCTAAAATAATTGCACTCAAAAGAATATGCGCGTATAAGAAAGACTAGAGAGGTGTAAAAATAGGCGAATGATTAGACTCCATACTACATTGAAACATGTCAAAAAACTCTTCGTTTGTGTGGCCATAATGTCCTTAGTTGCTTTCATAATTATGAATAGCAGTGATTTTCCGTCTTTGCAACTACAGTAAAAATGCGATTTTTTTCACACCAGACGCGTTTCGTTTTATTGAATGTAAAACATCTTCAGTGGTCTGAAATAATAGAAATCTACAGTTTGTTTTGTGTTTAGACCATAACAGAAATTTACGTTAGTCTTATGTTTATATTCTACTTATTTTCAGCGGAATAAGCTGCAAATCTTCTAATATATAAAGCAGAATGTCCGTATGTTTGTACGTGTTGCATACAAATCTACAGTTTTGTTCCAATCTTTATGAAATTTTGTACACGTAAGCTTCAATCCATGAGTACGGTCACTGTAAGAGTAAGAATCACATACGATATATAGTTCACGAGATATAACGTCATAAACAATGAAGTACGCGAAAAACTGCTGTGTTTTGCGACAATGCTGCTCATTTTCTCCTAAACCATTGAACCGATTTCAACCAAATTTGGTGCACACATTCCTTACCGTGCATGGTTAAGAATCACATACGGCACATGGTTCAAAAGATATTACGTCATAACCAATATAAAACGCAAAAAATGCCATATAATGCGGTGAGACATTCGAAATACACTGTATGAGAATGACAGTACTTAGCGACTTGCAACAAACTTTAAACATAATTTCAAAGCTGTATTAAACTTTTTCTCGCTGGCAACCATGGTAAAAGGATGAAAGGAAAAAAGTTTCTCGCTTACTAGTTTTCCGCTGTTTATGGAGTAAAACTACGGCTCTCGGTATGACGTTACAATTTATAATTTGAACACTACAAATTGTAGCGACAGGAAATTTTACAGACAGTATACACACATATAGTTGAAAGTACCTTCTAAATTGTATCACAGTATGACAAGTAGTTCATGGGATATGAGCACATAAACAGTAATTTTCATGGAAAACTACCCCATCACGCACTAAGTTCTAGTTTATTTTTTCTCTGCTGCTAACTGTATTCGCAAGAGATTTTACAGACATTCAACCCTTACACAAGTGAATACATACCTAATCAATGGCCAGAAGAAATGAATTAATATCCCGGCAACGCCGGGTTTTCAGCTAGTATACAAATATTAGAAAGTATTTTTTCAAGACGAAGTTGTCCTTTATACCACTGAATCGGTTAAATTCGGCTGTTTTTACATAAATTTCCATATTATGTACAACAATTGATATTTTAATAATCCTTGTAACACAAAATTATACTAACTATTTGTGTAAATACGTACAAAAATATTTATAAAGAAATATCTGTCCTTCGGGGGCTTGCACACCGCTAGGAGCGCTAGTGTCGTTGCAACTGTCAGTTGGTACCAACTTTCACAGCAGTGAGTGTCGCGACCGTGTATTTTAGACTGTGGTATTAGCGACTGCAATTGGCTGACAGCACTTGGAGCCCCCTCCTTGACACAGCGTACGCAGGTGCCTCCTGCTGTGGCTGGCGTGGACAGGCGTGTAATTAGAGGCTGTTGCGTCAGCGCTCCCTGCACGCAGCTCCCACGGGCTTGGTAATCCCGCGGTTCGCTGACCTGAGCGCTCCCTGAGGACGCCAGCCGCCACTCACCTGCTAAAAGCCGCCTTTCACGCGCCTAGCGGTGAGCGCCGTTCCCTGTCCTCACCTCTCCCTGGCACCGACGCTAACGCGCCTGTCGACGCATGGCACACGCTTACAACCGCCAATGCGCGAAATTCCAGCCAACATACTGAAACTCCGAGATTCTTTAGCTGCAGGTATCATTTATATTGCCTACTTTCTGTGTTTTCCACGCCCCTATATATACTCATCCAGGCTACTCTTTCCCTTTTTTTTCCCTTTCTTTCTTTTTATTTTTATTTATTTATTTTTTTTTTATTTTTTTTTTTTTTTTTTTTTTTTCGGTTCTTCGGACTTCGTTCATCCTGGATCCATGACTTTCAGTGCTCAACTTAAATATCTTCCTTTATTATATATTGACCTCATTATTGTGACGACCTAGAATTGTTTAATAAACGGTTTGCAGCCAAGATAGCTTTCTTCATTTAATTACATAACCGGGCCGAGGGGACTGCGGCGTGTCAGTCACGGTCTGCACGGCCACTACGGTCGGGGGTTAGAACCCCCCTCGGGCATGGATATTTGTGCCGCCCATAGTGTTAGCTAGTTCATAAGTAGTTTGTAAGTTTAGGGACTGATGACCCCGTAGTTAAGTCCCATAAGCTATACAAACATTTGAACATTTATATAACCGATTTCGGCGTGCTAGACGCCATCTTCAGATCTGTAGTAATTTTTTACATGAATTCACTGCTATCACAACATTTTTTTGCATAGCAAAACGGTATACATCCACATTGATGTGTCATCAAAATAAAATTTACATGTCAATAATAAAACGTCTGAACCCATATTTCTTAAGGTCTAAACCAGAGGCACACCAGAATCCAAGTTCATTACTCTGTACTTGGATTCTGAAGGGTTCGATATAACGAGATGTTCCAGATAAGAAGGGCACGATTTTTATTGCTGTGAAATTTTTTCGTGTTTGTATGTGATTTAGGCCTATTTTTAGTTTTAGTGATATAATACCGCGGCGGAGCTGCCGAGCGGATTGAGGCGCTATGCCGCGATGCGCGAGGTCGTTCCCCGTCGGGGGTTTGAATTCCCCCTCGGGCTGTCTTTAGTATAAGGTAGTTCATAAGTAGTTTGTAAGTTCAGGGACCGATGACCTCGCAGTTAAGTCCCATATATTACAAATTCACCGATGTGGTGCCGAAAAATTTTCAGAGTGAATTCAATGAAAATGCAGTAGGATGACTGACAAAGCTCCGAAGAGTTTATCCATTCTTCCCCATCAGCTTCCTCAATGTACAAATTGAATAACATTAGGGACACGCTACAACCATCTCCTACTCTCTTCCCAATCACTGCGTCCCTTGCATGCCGTATAGTTTCTGTACAATGTGTTTGTTGTGGTCTTCAGTCCGGAGACTGGTTTGATGAAGCTCTCCGCTCTACTATATCCTGAACAATCCTCTTCATCTCTTCATAAGAACGGGAACATCCATTTGTATCTGCTTACTGTATTCTACTCTTGGTCTCCATCTGCGATTTTTACCCTTCACACACTTTCCTCCATTGCTAAATTCACGATTCTCTGATGTCTAAGAAAGTGTTGTACCAATCGATCCGTTCTTTTAGTTATGGTATGCCAAAAATTACTCTTCTCCCCAATTTTGTTTAGTACCTCCTCCTTAGTTATGTCATCTACGCACCTAATATTCATCATTCTTTTGTAGCTCCACATTTCAAAGCCTCTACCGTCTTCCTGTCTGAATTATTTAACGTCCATGTTTCAATCCCGTACAAAAACACTCCACACAAATGCCTTCAGTAAAGACTTTCTTACACTTAAATTAATATCTGATGTTGGGAAATTTCTCTTTTTCAAAAACACTTTTCTTCCCAATGCCATTTTTAATTTTATATCTAATGTACTGCGACCATATTTCACCCCAGATTTCTTCATAAAGAGTATTCCAGCAAACACTGTGAAAAGCATTTTTCAAATATACAAGAGCTATGAACGTAGGTCTGAACACATGAGTTATGTTTTGTTCACATCTGTAGCTATGCGCCTTTAGAACTGTATAAATTTCATTCGGTTTTCTCTATAATTAATATTTAAATTCGGTACTTGAGTTTCAGCAAGCTGTGAAGGATTGTAAGCAGAAATTTGGAGAGAGAATTTAAGTTCAGGGAGAAGAAATAAAAACCTTGCGGTTTCCTGATGACATAGTAATTCTGTCAGAGACAGCAAAGGACCTGGAAGAGCAATTAAACGGAATGGATGGTGTCGTGGATGGAAGGTACAAGATGACCATTAACAAGAGTAAAACGAGGGCAATGGAATGTAGTGTCAGAAAATCAGGCGATGAGGCAATAAAACTAGTAAATGAGTTTTGTTATTGTGTAGCAAGATAACTTCTGACGGCCGAAGTAAAGAAGATATAAAATGCAGAATGGCTATGGGAGGAAAACCGTTTCTGGAGAAGCTAAATTTGGTGACAGCCAATATTACTTTAAATCTTAGGAAGTCCTTTCTGAAAGCATTTGCCTGGAGTGTACAATTGAGCATTATTTGGAAGTTGTGACATACCTGGTCGTAGTTCATACATTCTTGATGTACTCGAAGATCGTAGCTCTCGGAAGCGGTTGGCAAAAATGGCGAAAACTAATTCACTACAAATGACGTAGGCAACGCAAAGAATTGCAGTTCTTTTACATAAATGCCCAGTTGTCTCCATTTATGGATAGCTTACAAGTCTCATTAATTATACTTAATATGACCAGGTATACATTGATAATACGAATTTACTCACAGTTCGTGTGTGGAATACATAAGTCTGAGGTGTACAGAGTGGCAGAAATATGGATTAATTTCGGTAGATGCACTTTCTGGACGCCTAATATTAAAGAACTTTAAACATTCTGTTCAAATAGATTTCGAACTGGCGTGGATTGTGCCTCAGATGCAAACGATGTCATTGAAAACTACGTATTGTTAATTATGTACATTAATATGTATTATATAGGATAAGTGAACTATTATACGCAACAAATTATGATCAAAATACAAATCTCAGTTCAATTAGTGGTATTTCATTTACGTATATAACAAAATAGGTTTATCAAAAATACTTTCGTAATTAACGGTAATTATACGTTACTAAAGAGGACAAAACTTTCTTGTGAAACATAGTAAACCTACTTTAATATTATGAGAAAAGACTTCAATTAGTTTTAACAGACAGACTAATTAGCATAGTATCTGAACTCTAACAATATACCTCTGACACACACTAATTAATACTTGCTAATTAAACAAACTTCTGCAACACCAACTAATAGAAAATAACTTCAGCTAATCATGTTATAGAAGAAGAACAACAAAAGTTTTGGAAAATAAAATGGTAATAGACTAATTACATTCAGAATTATTACTATGCAACTTCGTTACAGAGTGAAACGAGGACGATAAGGAGTTCAGACAAAAAGATGATAGAAGCTGTCGAAATGTAACTAATGGCGAGGTGCTTAACAAAAATAGAGATAAAGGACTTTCTGGTATATTCTGACTGAGAGAAGGGATAGGTTGGTGGGACACATTCTGAGAGATCAAGGAATCGTCAACATAGCGTTAGAAGGAAGTGTGTGGGGTAAAATCAGAGACCGAGTGACGAATACAGTAAGAAGATTCTAAAGTATGTAGATTGCCGTTCGTATTCTCAGATGAAGAGGCTTGTACAGGACAGAGTAGCGTGGAGAGCTGCATCAAATCAGTCTGCAGATTGAAGAGCACAACAACAGTTTTATCGTTTCGGTACAGTGGTTGTGGGCCTACTGGTTGGCCCAGCGAGTACCTGCTGTTGCAGCGACCGACCTCGGCGGCTGCGGGTCGCCGCTATGCCGCCCACGCCCCAGCATGTGAAAGCGAGCCGCCAGCCATTGTTGCTGCAGCTGCTCTGCTTATGCGGGCGTACCGCTGCTGCAACGCGCGGCCTCCACGCTTTTTGTCCGAAACAGCCGACGCTGAGAGACTAGCAGAGGCTTATACTGGCGCAAAACACGTCGCCTCATTTCTACATCTACATCTACATGGGATACTCTGCAAATCACATTTAAGTGCCTGGCAGAGGGTTCATCAAACCACCGTTATACTATTTATCTCCCATTCCATTCCCGAAAAGCGCAGGGGAAGAGAGAACACCTGAATCTCTTCGTTCGAGCTCTGATTTCTCGTATTTTATGCTGATGATCTTTTCTACCTATGTAAGTGGGAGTCAACAATATATTTTCGCATTCGGAAGACAAAGTTGGCGATTGTAGTTTCGTAAGCAGCCCACGCCGCAGCGATAAGCGTCGTTGTTGTAATGATTCCCATTCCAGATCCTGTATCATTTCCGTAACTCTGTCTCCCCTGTATCGTGACAATACGAAACGAGCTGCTCTTCTTTGGACTCTTTCGATGTCCTCCGTCAAGCCCACCTGATAAGGATCCCACACTGGGTTGCAATACTCCAAGAAAGGAGGGACAGCATGCGTCTTTAGTACTTCTGTTGCATCTTTTAATCGTTGTGCCAATAAAACGCAGTCTTTGGTTCGCCTTTCCGACGACATTATCTACGTATTCTTTCCAGTTTAAATCGGAAGTAATAGTAATTCATAGGTGTTTTTGTGGACTTTACGGCCTTCACGTTTGATCGATTTATCTTATAAACAAAGTTTAGTGAATTTCTTTTCGTACTAATGTGGACGACTTTCGTGCCAGATAATTTCTTAACAGGCTTCAGAGGCGTCCGAGCCTAGAGCAACGTTATAATCTTCTATACTACAACGACACTCTAATCGTCGTTCTGTGGTCGTACATGTCTATAAAACTACCAGACAAGTTTTTATACGGTTTTTACCGAAAACATGAGCGACTTTTGGGTCAACATGATTTCGTCAAAACCGGAGCCCGGAAAAAAAGAGGTATCTTCGTTTTTAAGTGTTTCAGTAATCAACGTGACTGTTTGTTCATCCATTAGAAAGGTTTTATCTCCATAATTACACCACGAATTTGCGTGGGGTTTTCATAGGTAAGTTGAGCGTATGTTGGGGCAACTTAGAGGCTTCGAATCATAAAAGTGGTATTTTTTTAAAAAATGTTATTGATTGAGATTTTCCTCATTGGAAAGATTTACCTGCAACATAATAATTTAACTCCGAAATGAGTACACCTAGGACATAAGGTCTTAAACTAAGTATTTAAAATATTTCTCCTGGTGTCTCAATCTTGCGTGTTCTCTTCTGCGTCCAATCTTCTTATAGTGTGCTGTACAATTTGGAGCCAGGTGGTCACAGGTCGTCACCTTCTTCTTCTCCAATCACGTTCCATTACAATACCAGTTTCGGTATTCTGACGCCCTCCATTCTACGTAAGTGTCCGTAATTTCTTTGTATCCATCAATTCATCTATTCTTTATTTGATGCATCACTTTCTGTCACCCCAATAATGCGCCCTCTTCACACTCACAGCTTCGACAATAGGGTTAGTCTCGCTCAAGCATTAACTTCGGTTTATAGCGACGAGAGTCGCAGGCAATGTTTACCGACAGGTGGAGTTGTGCCGTGATATCGGTTTTGACTTTCAACCCGCGGCGCGACATGGTACAAATAATTATTGTTTCTGCAGTGCACGTACTTGTCCCGACAATATGTACCTCCTGTCCTTATCCTTCCAAGGTGGTCTTTTTTCTCGATATTTTTTCCGAACATGAGACTACAGTGCATGCCGCGATGGACTAGCTGTGTGCACGGGGACGCCGTGCTACGTTGCGGGCGGTCGTTCGCCGTCGGAGGTTCGAGTCCCCCATCGGACATGGATATATGTGTGTTGTCCTTAGGTTAGTTTACCTTAGTTTAAGTAGTCTGTAAACTACCGAGCAGTTGAGTCCGATAGATTTACAAACATTTGAACATTTTTGAACTGAAGTTTGACAGTAGGAACAGTCCAACAGAAATCGTGCCTCGCGGAACGACTGCGTGATCTAAGGCATCATGCTACGGACTGGGTGGCCGCTCCTTCCGCAGGTTCGAATCCTCCCTCGGCCATTGGTGTGCGGTTTTTCTTTAGTCTAAATTAGCTTAAACAATTTGTGAGTCTAGAGACTGATAAATTTAGCAGGTTGGTGCAATAGGTTTACAAAAATTTGAACAGAAATCGTGTACAGGACGCAAAATGTCACTATAAGCTTATTTTCTTTGAAGTTGTTGGGAAACATTTATTAGTTTCCCTCCTAGCGTGCTGCTTTCAATTTATTTTCTTACGCGAATGCCAATTGTAATATTTTTAGTAGCCCTCAAGTACAGACGTTGGAAAAAAACAAAACCAGAAAGCCGTCAGAATATGTGCGACGTTTGCGAGTGCAGCGCGCAGAGGCAGACCTCCCCCCCCCCCCCCCCCCGTGTGCTCCGGTAGCCTACTTGCACAGGCAGCGTCTCTTCCTGTGCGCGGCTTTCGCTCAGCTGCTGTGGCTCCGCACGTGAACTGCGTGCCGCGGACCAGCTCTAAGCCGCTTACACTGCAACTGCTGACCTCTTTGAGCAAGTCTGCTCTGCTGTTTTTACGTGTACCAAGTTCCTACTTATACCCCCTTGCGTCTTCCTCTTTCTCCCCCCCCCCCTCTCTCTCTCTCCCCGCGATCAACACATTACTCACCCATCCAGTTTCCCTCCACATACACACACACACACACACACACACACCAAGAAGAAATGCAGTTGACAAACGGGTATTCATTGGACAAATATATTATACTAGCACTGACATGTGATTACATTTTCACGCAATTTGGGTGCATAGATCGCGAGAAATCAGTACCCAGAACAAACCGCCTCTGGCCTTGATATTCCTGGGCATTGAGTCCAACAAAGCTTGGATGGCGTGTACAGGTACAGATGCCCATGCAGCTTCAACACGATACCACAGTTCGTCAAGAGTAGTGACTGGCGTATTGTGACGTGCCAGTTGCTCGGTCACCATTGACCAGACGTTTCCAGTTGGTGAGAGATCTGGAGAATGTGCTGGCCAGGGCAGCAGTCGAACATTTTCCGTACCCAGTAAGGGCCGAACACGACCTGCAACATGCGATCGTGCATTATCCTGCTGAAATGTAGGGTCTCGCAGGGATCGAATGAAGGGTAGAGCCAAGGGTCGTAACACATGTGAAATGTAACTGCCACCGTTCAAAGTGCCGTCGATGCGAACAAGAGGTGCCCCAGACGTGTAACCAATGGCAACCAATACCATCACACCGGGTGATACGCCAGTATGGGGATGACGAGTACGTGCTTCCAATGTCGTTCACCAAGATGTCGCCAAACAGGGATGCGACCATCAGGATGCTGGAAACAGAACCTGGATTAATCCCAAAAAATTAGTGGTAGCAGAGGAGTTTATCACTTGACACGCCTTTGTCTCAAATATGGCGGCTCTTTGATCAGTCTGTGTTGTTCGTATAGGTCGTTGTGTAAAATCCGGCAGAGAATGGCATGTTTCGTCACGGAATCAGGTTGGTGTTGCGGGACGTTAGGGAGATACTGAATAAATTCTAGTCGCTGCAAAGTATCGTGGTCAAGGTATTACTGAAATTCCAAAGGCGTAAGTCTCAAGAAATGGCCACGAGTAGAAAATCTTGGATTTCATAGCAAGTAAAGGCAGTCATCCAACCTATGCAACGTTCGCTGCTGCAACAAGCATATGCAAATACGTGACACGAGAGTTTTCCTCGGCCACACACGAGATGTCAAATGTTCAAATGTTTGTTAAGCTTATGGGACTTAACTACGGGGTTAGCAGTCCCTAAACTTACAAACTACTTACGAACTAGCTAACACTAACGAAGGCACAAATATCCATGCCCGAGGGGGGATTCGAACCCACGACCGTAGTGGCCGTGCAGACCGTGACTGGAGCGCCTCAGTCCCCTCGGCCACCGCGGCCGACACACGAGATGCCGACAGTTTCTCTTGTATCACGTGGGAAGCACCTGCTGGCGGTGCTGGTAGTCCTTTGTGTTCCCTTCGAGGAAGCTGAGAGGTGGCTCAGACTGTTGCACAGCCGAGACGGAGAAAGGCTGGCTTGCGCGTAGCGGGCTAACGGTGCCTGCCAGTGCCCGTGCCCTGGCCTTGGACGGTGGAGCCTCTTCGCCGAGACGCGAGCACCTCCTGGACCGCCGCTGGGATTTCCAGGCCGCAGAACGCCGGACCGGCATTTAGCAGTTCGAAGAAGCAATGACGACAGCCATACTTTGATATCTGGCGCACTTCCTTTCCCTTATTCTCTTTTTTTACGTTTCATCGCCAGCGTTTCGAACGTCTTTCGTAATGATCCGCACCATAGCCATCTTGATCCTACTCAATACATTTTAAACTCTGTAGATTAACTGTTTGCAAAATGGGCTAGGCCTAAATGAGGTAACCAAAGTTCCTGAATCCTGCGTGTTTTTTCGGATATTTAGACGACACTTTTGTCGTTTGGCCTCATGGTAGTGAGAATTTAAATGGTTTTTTGGAACACCGAAATTCAATCCACTCGAATATTCAGTTCGCTATGGAGGTGGAAAAAATGGCTGTCTTCCTTTCCTTGATGTGTTGGGCAGAAGGAAGGTTGATGGAACATTGGGACATTCTGTTTATAGGAAGCCTACTCACACTGAGTTGTATCTGCGAGCTGATAGTTGTCACCATCCAGATCAGTGTGAAGGAGTGCTTCGTACCTTGGTTCACAGGGTACATGTCATTTCAGAAAGTTTGTCAGCTGAGTTGTCTCGAGGAGACCTTTCGTCAGAATGGTTATAGTGAGAGACAGGTAAAACTTGCATTGCGCTATCAGTCTTCTGTGCAACGGGTGAGTGACGATAGTAATGAAGTGGCACCTAAATCTATGGCCTTTTTGCCTTACGCAGGAAGCATTTCCAATAAGATTGGTCGTATTTTGCGGAAATATGAGGTGAAATGTGTTTTTCGAGCACCTTCTAAGATAAAGGCCCTGTTGGGTTCCGTAAAGGATGATCATGGTTTGCGTAAGGCAGGTATGTATCGTCTCAATGACGATACCGCACAAGCAGTGTTTAAGGTAGCACTAATGAAATAATAAAGGTATTTTCCATGTACGGTAAGGCTCGTTAATCACAAAGTATACAGCTTTTCATGAGAGTATTTTGTGCTCCATACTAACTCCCTCACTAACAGCATCAAGCCTACCGTTACCTACATTCACAACGACGAGTGGGCGACTGGATGATCACGGAGATGCAGTCTCTCAGTAGGAACACACACAAGCCTTTTATACACTCATCCCTCCTTCTTCCCTCTCTGTCCATCGCTTGCTAACCTACTCTCTGTTTCATTTTCATCCACTTCATATCTTCTGAACTGTATCCTACAGTAATACAGTTTTCCATTTTCGTACAGTGGAATATAGTAGTAAAGACGTAATAAATCGAAAACCTCATGCGTGACGGTACGGTCTCATGAACTAAATTGAAAGAAAAGTTATCGGGTTTGCAACCGCGTCAAGTGCCTGAAATCTCACGAGCTTTCGGCCAAGCACTCCTTGGCCAGTAGCAAGTGGTATGACTGCTGGTGGCTGCTGGTGCGACCTTATATACGGTAGCTGTCGGCCGTGACGTCACTTGTGTCTCCATATATGGTAATGTTTTGGCTCGGCGACCGGTGTGCCCGCTTCAACTTCGCGATCGAAGCTACGACCAAGGTATCATCAAACTTGATTCGGTGGCCGTTTTCTAACGCGTGTTCTGCTAAAGCTGACTTCTCTGGGTAGCGTAGACGATAACACCTCTCATGTTCCTTCCTGTGTTGTTCTATGGTTTACTGCCTGTAAAATGTTACAGATCTGATTCAAATCGGTGAATTAGTATAGGAGGCGACGTGGAACATCGCCTCCTGATAAGGCAGTTGATCGCGAAAGTCATTGCTTATGACGCCATATCTGCTGAGGTGTGTGTTATTGATGGTACTTACCCCCATAGATTGTTGTCTGATATTACGGAACATGTGTAGTAACTCTGGATGAAACGGGTGCAGTGGTTTAGGAGTGTGTGAGTGTATGTGTATAGATTTAGATTGACTGTCCGTTACCAATTTTCGATACTTGAGGTATCCTATCAAAATGTTATTTTCATTCTTTTTTGACCTTCTGCGATGTTTAATGGATGGTAAATAGTGGCATCATATAAAAAATATCAAAGAGGAGCGTGTAGACTGTATCCACAATCGTTTATGGGAATAAGGAACATCAAAGATGTAGATATAGAAATCAGTACCACTAGATGATTTCCCGCCAGTTGCTACCGAAGTATCGCGGATACTGGTGCAAGCAAAGACAACTAAACCAGTACCGCTACCAACTGTCGTGAACCCAGAAACACAGAACATTGGCACGAACAGTTCGTAGTTCGCGTCAGAGAACGCGGAAGTTATTTATATTGTAGACGATCACGTGGATTACTCTTACTGCCTGCAGTTAAATAGTGGCTCATACGGTGCGCGTGCATGGGGTGGAAGGACATTGTACATCGAGTGAGGACAGAGCGGTTCGTTTCGTCAGACAGTGCTACGCTTCGCGGAACTGAGACCTCACATTGATATAATTTCTCTTGTCTACCTACTTATTCGCTCAGATGTCTGCACTTCACCAGTTTGAAATAATTCCACTGTTCCAACACCCAGAAATGAGTATTCATTTGTTTGCAATAAATTTTACATGTTATTAAAGTGTACCAACGTGTCAAATACACTATGTGATCAACCTGGCTGAAAATGACTTACAAGTTCCTAGCTCCCTCCATCGTTAATGGTGGAATACTGTATGGTGTTGACACACCGTTATCCTTGATAACAACTTCCACTGTCGCAGGCTTACGTTCAATCAGATACTGGATGGTTTCTTGTGTAATGGTAGCCCATTCTTCACTGGGTGCTCCACTGAGGAGAGGTATCGCTGTAGGACCTCAGCGACCTGAGTCCTGGCATGAAGTCGGCATGCCAAAACATCCCAAAGGTGTTCTACAAGATTTAAGTCTGGGACTCTGTGCAGGCCAGTCCACTACAGGGATGTACTATCGTGTAACCACCACAGGCCGTGCATTATGAGCAGGTGCTAAATCGTCTAGAAAGATGCAGTCGCCATCTCTTGAATGCTCTTCATCAGTAGGAAGGTCCTTAAAACATCATTGGAGGTGTGCTGTGATAGTGCCACGAAGAACAACGAGGGGTCCAAGCCCCCTCCATGAACACGACGACACCATAATACCATCGCCTCCGAATTTTACTTTGGGCACCGGGCATTTGCCATACCCCCACCCTGCCATTGAATCGCCACATTGTGTATCTGCACAATGTTTTTCCACTGTGTCAATAGTCAAATGTTTACGCTGCTTAAATCAAGAGAGGCACAGTTTGGTATTGACCTGCTTGATGTGTGGCTTACGAGCAGCCGCTCGACCATTAAATCCAAGTTTTCTCATCTCTTGCTTAACTGTCACAGTACCTAGAGTGGGTCCTGATGCAGTTTTGAATTCCTGTGCTATGATGTAGATAGATGCCTGCCTATTACACTGTACGACCATCTCTGAGTATCGACAGACGCGGTTTGCCTGTACGATTTCCTGGAGTACGTGTCTATTCTCGTTTCCACTTCACTATCACACCAGAAAAAGTGTGTGTGTGTGTGTGTGTAAATGTCGCAAATATATTTCTGACACAATTTTCATCCAATCACCTGAGCACGTTCCAAGTTCGTGAGTTCCGCGGAAATCCCGATTCTGCTCTCTCACGATGTCTAATGACTGTAATGTCGCTGACATAGAATACCTGGCAGTAGGTTTCAGCCCAATGCTTACCTCTTATGAAAAACGTATGTTTTGTGAGGCGTCCGGATACTTTTGATAACATAGTGTATAACATCCCAACAACAACTACCAGGTGTAGTAATTCTCACACCACGAAATCACCTATCAACAGGCACAGGTGCTATGTTATTTAATAAACTCTCTATTTAATTACATGTCGCTCGAAAATAACGACATCAAAAACTCTCCGGATACCTAGGTGAATGTTTCAAGTGTATAACACATCGCGAAGTCAGGAATATCGTTTTACATACAACTTCGAACACGCGAGGCAATACATTACGAATTATCTTAGAACATGGGTTAAAGAAAGGAAAAGCTACGTTTTTAGCATTTGTAAATCTGATTTGGAGAAATCTTGACTGGAGTATTTCAAAATCTGAAGCTCTGCAGGAGTAGGTGGGGTCGGACTGTGTTGTGCTCAGCGCTCTGTGCAGCCGGCCAGGCTCGAGGCTCGTCCAGGCGGGCGTGGCCGCACGTGCTGCGCTGGAGAAAGGCAGCATTGACCTTGATGCCGCCTGGAGAGAGCCGCCGCCTCAGCCTGGGTCACTGGAGCGCGGGCCGCTCCAGGCTGGACCACTCTCTGCCGCCAGATCGATCCAGTGTGTGGTAGACACAATATGCAGGGGGTGCACAAAATGGCATAAGCTTTGAGGTCAGCTGCAACTCTTCGAGGGGTAGATTTAGCTTATAGTTTCCAAGAGATTGTTAACCATTCTCGTACCAAAACATTAACCAATTACTTCAACCATATTGAAACTGTAAATTTGATCGTCAATCTCTAAAAATCCTCATGACTGATCAGTTATTTTGGGACTTTGAAAATTTCGCTTTGGAGTATAGATGTTTCATAATTTTCTGATGCGGTACAAAGCACACCTCAAACTTTTCGGCCGTGTGTTTGTGTGTAAGTGTGTGTGTGTAGTGCATCATCAGTTTGGAAAATGCCAATGTTGTTAGAAATATCTCAGTCATAATAAGCAGTTTTCTGTCGAAGATAGTGAGATATCATTCACAGTTATCTCACCTGTGAGGGTAATGATAGAAATGTTGATTTCTTTGATACATATGCCAAAATGGTGACATAGCCCTCGCCCCACGTGATTAACTGATGCAGGCCAGCCGAATCGTTGTGTCCCTTTGCTGTTTTCGCCATATAGGAAGCAAAGGATGACTCACTGGACCATCCGCATACTTCCAGACACCCAGGTGTTATGATAAAGTCACCTTTTCCTTTCCATTATTATTGGATTAGCAATTGCATCCCTTCTATGACCGCTAAGATCCTAACCTGTTTCATCAATATAGTGTTCTCAAGTGAATGTTGAGTTTGATGTCGTTTTCTCCGTGGTAGTAATATGTTTCCCGGCCGTGATTGTTTTGAATCCTACTCGGTCGTTATAAGTTAACGTCGGGTCCCTCCCAAAGTTTCAACTTGTTTTGTGTACGCCGTCATTATTGAGAATACTGTTCCTTGCGAAACGTAAAACAGGCACGCGATATCGTCACCAAAGCATCTTTCGAAGTCCGAGATCACGAATTTCAGCGAACATTCGTGTTGACCGTCGCAGAACAAAGTGTTAAAAACATTTTAAACCTATTGGATCAAACTGATATGGTCATCAATCTCTAAACTTCTTAAACTAGCTCCCACTAAGGACAACACACACACACACACACACGAGAGAGAGGACTCGAAACTTCGGCGGCAACGGGCGCCCAGTCTGTACCTTGACGCCTTAGACCACATGGCCATTCCGCGTGGCCACGCAGAACAAAACGTATACATACAGCAAGGAATACCAACTGCCAACAAGGTGTAGTACAGTAGAGTCCCGAAAACTCGGTGTAATGTGAACCGAAGGTTGGCCGAGTTTGTAAAATAGCCGGTTTATCGGGAACGGTGTTAAAAAAAAATAGATAAGATTTTTTGTTAGAAAATACTTTCTATTGTTACTTTACAATGCAATACAAATGATCTGCTTTTTAATATGATGACGCATCTACATACTGCATTAATGAAACTCAAAGGATTTTTGAATAGAGTGTAGGTGGCACAAGAAAATATTATGTCTAGGCTCATTGATAGCACAGTCTTTGTAACTGTTACATGCTACGATTTCAATTCTATCTTGCATTTTGATAGCACGGGTTAATTTCAGAGGGTGTGCAAGGGGTTGGCAGAGTTACCCGGACTGCCGGGTTACCGAGTGCCGCATGGTGCCCTTATCATGATGTCCACTCTCTATACACTGAAGTGATGAAAGTCATGCGATTACGATATGCGTAGAAGAGCGGACGGTACTGTCGCGTAGACGAGGTATAAAAGGACAGTACACTAGCACCGCTGTCATTTGGACTCCGGTGATTTTGTGGGTTGGGGGGTTGGGTTGTTTGGTTGGGATAGGGGGACTAAACTGCTAAGGTTATCAGTCCGCCGTTGGGGAGGGGAATTATTGAGAATAAGAAAGAAAGGGGAAATAAGATGCAGTTCGGGAAGTAAGGAAGGAAGGAAGACTGCATTTTCTCGGGACCCCGTGCTCGCCACACACGTACTCACGAAAGAACCGTGAGCCACCTGTGGGGGGGGGGGGGCAGTGATTATTGTAAAAAGGTTTCCGACGTGGTTATACAGGAATTAACAGACTTTCAAAGCGGATTGGTAGTTGCAGCTACAAGCATGAGACATTACATTTCGGAAATCGTTAGGCACTTCAATAATCCAAGATCCATAGTGTGAAGAGTGAAGAGAGAATTTCAACCATGAGATTAGGTACTACAGGAGGAACTTTGTTGGACTGAGTCGTTCCCTTCTGTATACTTTACATTTTTTCTACTTTATTCTCACTGTGTTTTAGGAGTATAAAAGGAACTTTGCAAGATCGCTCTTGCGGCTGTAATTTTGGTCAGCAATGTGTTTTACCCACTCCCTGTACATAGCCAAAATTCAAATGTTTGTAAATCTATCGGAGCAAACTGCGTGGTCATCAGTGCGTAGCTTACAAACTACTTAAACTAAGGTAAACTAACCTAAGGACAACACGCACACACCCACACCCATGCTGCAGGGAGGACTCGAAACTCCGACGGCGAGAAACCGCGCGCTCTACAGCAAGGCGCCTTAGACCGCTCGGCTACTCCACCGCGGCTGTACATAACCCTTTCGCAAATTTATTAGCCGCAGCGGATTACCCGTGCGTACTGAGGCGCCGTGCTGCGGTGCGTGCAGCCGTTCGCCGTCGGGGGTTCGAGTCCCCCATCGTGCATGGGTGTTGTCCTTAGGTTAGTTTACCTCAGTTTATGTACTTTGTAAGCTACAGACTAATGACCAAGCACTTGAGTCCGATAGATTTACAAATATTTGAATATTTTTTGAGCAAATTTATCAGTAAACCAGTGCTGGCATTGTAAAGTTATTTTAAGGCGCTTGGATGCCTAAATGCCTACGGCCGTGCCGCAGCGGATACACAGGTTTCCTCTAGATAGATCACCGAAATTAAGCACTAACTTAACACTTGGGTGGGTGTCAAGGGTTTGCAAGCGCTTGATAGAGGAGCCGGTCAAGAAACGCCTGTGCGTGTGGAGCACTGACATCCATTGACGCATTTGGTGGAGGTTGACACGGCGGCCGGTCGGTACCTAATGGGCCTATCGAGGCATATAAGAACGTAGTACAGTTTGCGCAACCAGTAAGTGAAACTGATGCGACTGTTTCTACACTTTGCTGTTCTCTGCAATGCCAGGTCTTTGGGTGTTGCAGTAATCGCTTAAACCTCGCTGTTGCCTCGCCGGCTTTAGCGCTGCTCGGAATTCCCTTTCAAGAGGCGGACAGGAGCAGGACGAGCCGGAAAGAGAAGAAACAACGGTCGCCGGCGTCCTTTAAAGAGCAGGAAGCGGAGAAACAAACGACAGGCGACCGGCGCGCTGGCCAGCCGCGAACCAGGTTGGGGGGGGGGGGGGGGGGGAGGCTGGCAGCTTTCCAGCCGCAAGTGGGCCGCTGCTCGCCGGCCTCGAGCAGCGCGGTCGATCGATCGATAGCAGCGCCGGTAATCCCGCCCTGACAGCGCAAGCACCACAACAAACAGCGAGTATCCTACTGAATGCCTCATCTCCGTGACAACTGGCCTGGCACGCTGGTTCTACATCTACATCTACGTGGGATACTCTGCAAATCACATTTAAGTGCCTTTAAGTGCCATTTAAGTACCTTTATACTATTTATCTCCTATTCCATTCTCGAATAGCGCGCGGCAAGAAAGAACACCCGAATCTCTCCGTTCGATCTCTCTGATTTCTCGTATTTTATTCTGATGATCATTTCTACCTATGGGAGTCAACAATATATTTTCGCATTCGGAGGAGAATGTTGGCGATTGGAGTTTCGTAAGTAGCCCACGCCACAGCGATAAGCGCCGTTGTTGTAATGATTCCCATCCCAGATCCTGTATCATTTCCGTAATGCTGTCTCCCCTGTATCGTGACAATACGAAACGAGCTGCCCTTCTTTGGACTCTTTCGATGTCCTCCGTCAAACCCACCTGATAAGGATTCCACACTGGGCTGCAATACTCCAAAAAAGGACGGACAAGCGTAGTGTATGCAGTCTCTTTAGTAGTTCTGTTGCATGTTTTAAGGGTTGTGCCAATAAAACGCAGTCTCTGGTTCGCCTTTCCCACGACATTATCTACTTGTTATTTCCAATTTAAGTCTGAAGTAATAGTAATTCCTAGGTATTTTGTGGAGTTTATGGCCTCCACTTTTGATTGATTTATCTTGTAAATAAAGTTTAACGGATTTCTTTTCGTACTCATGTGGACAACTTCACACTTCTCATTATTTGGAGTCGATTGCCAATTTTTACACCACACTGATATCTTATTCAGATCGTTCAGCTGTTTGTTTTGATCTTCAGATGATTTTACAAGACGGTAAATGACGGCGTCATCTGCAAACACCCTAAGAGAGCTACTTAGATTTTCCCCTAAATCGTTTATGTAAATAAGGAACAGCAGAGGACCAATAACACTACCCTGTGGAACGCCCGCTATCACCTCTGTTTTAGTCGATGCCTTACCATCGATTACTACGAACTGTGTCCTCTCTGACAGGAAATCCCCTATCCCATCGCAAATTTGTGGCGATATACCATAACCACGCAATTTTATTAAAAGCCGTTTGTGAGGTATGGTGTCGAAAGCCTTCGGGAAATCAAGAAATACGAAATCGATTTGCGAACCCTTGCCGATAGCACCCATCACTTCGTGTGAATAAAGAGCTAGTTATGTTTTGCATGAACGATATTTTCTAAATCCGTGTTGAGCTAGGGTCAATAGATCGTTCTGTTCGAGATAATTTATAATATTTGAATACGGGATATATTCCAAAACCCTGCTGCAAATTGACGTCAATGAAATAGGCCTGTAGTTTAGAGGGTTAGTCCTACTTCCTTTCTTGAATATAGGTGTGACCTGTGCAACGTTCCAATAGTGTACTTGAGGAGCACGTTATAAGTCTCGTCCATCCTTCATTTGCGGTAAATTGTTGGTAACAATTACTTGCATTTTGAAGTCTTATTGCTTCAAATACACACAGCCGAAAACACATCAGAATATCTGGAAAACACGATATTGATTTTGATCCGCTAACGGAAGATGCAACAAGAGGGACAGCAGATATAGTAGTTTCAACGTTGCCCGTCAACAGATAGCTATCTCTACATCTCCGTGCCAAGCACGATTAGCAAGCACTAGCCGAGGAGCTACTTGATAGAGAAGTTGAGGAACCGCTAAAGGAAACCGACACGAGGGATGGGAGGGGGCGGGGGCTGACATCCGTTGAAGCATTACGTGGTAACCTTTATCACGGATTGTTTATAGACCCAATGCTCAGTATGATATCAACTTGTGATCCAAACAGGCGCCATGCCATGGAGACGCACTCGTGCTCCTACAGCAAACTGGACGAGTCTCTGTAGTCGAGTTCCTGGACGTCCATGCAACACAGAGGGTTGTTTTTTTTTTTTTTTTTTTTTTTTTTTTTTTTTTTTTTTTTTTTTTTTTTTTTTAAGGTCCTTCCAGATGGGTAGCAGCCTGTTAGTCTGCGTATTTCTGCAGGTAAGAGGTAAAAGGTGTAACACGATCGCGTTATCTTATAAAAATCGTGTTAACAACTTACGTCAGTATGACCAAATACTTCACAAATACTCATAATGAATAAAACAAGCTCGATTCACCCAGAGAAACTATCCGACCGAGACGGAAATTGGTGCATATAGTATTTTTCTGCAGTTGCCAATCTGATGACTAGTTTGATGTCGTTTGATGCGTCATCCATTTCAGAGTAGCACTTACGTCCGACGTCGTCGTTTATTTTCTGGATGTACTGCAATCAAATTAAGTTGATTAACAAGAAATGAGAAATTTACTTGCAGAACCGGCGAAGAATGAAAAAGTGACAAGAACAATGGATGAGATCATAGGACATGTTAAAGAATTCAGGAAATAGCCTGGAATTAACTACAAAGAGCTGCAGAGGTTAAAAACAATGAATACATCCGACAAGTAATTGAGGACGTAGGGTGCAAGTGATATTTTGAAATATAGAACCTGACGCAGGTAATGAATTCAATGCGGGCCGCATTGTTGTGTCATGCGGCGAAGCGTAAATTGAAGTAGCCGAACTCTGCAACATGACTGATTTATTAGTAACACACTATATACAACAGTAATTTAAAAGTATAGAGCACGGAGCGTGAGTCTCTTCCAGGTTCCTTCTGTAGAGGCTAGGCAGAACTTAGAATAATTGCTCAGCGAATAACGTCAGCTAACTATAACTTGAAGATGGTAAAGTTACACTCCTGGCCACTAACATTGCTACACCACGAAGACGTGCTACAGACGCGAAATTTAACCGACGGGAAGAAGATGTTGTGATATGCAAATGCATATGCAAATGCAAATGCAAATGCAGAGCATTCACATAAAGTTGGCGCCGGTGGCGACACTTACAACGTGCTGATATGAGGAAAGTTTCCAACCGATTTCTCAAACACAAGCAGCAGTTGACCGGCGTTGCCTGGTGAAACGTTGTTGTGATGTCTCGTGTAATGAGCAAAAATGCGTACCATCACCTTTCCGACTTTGATAAAGGTCGGATTGTAACCTATCGCGATTACGGTTTATCGTATCGCGACATTGCTGCTCGCCTTGGTCGCGAACAACAGACTATTAGCAGAATATGGAATCGGTGGGTTCAGGAGGGCAATACGGAACGCTGTGCTGGATCCAAACGGCCTCGTATCACTAGCAGTCGAGATGACAGGCATCTTATCCGCATGGCTGTAACGGATCGTGTAGCCAAGTCTCGATCCCTGAGTCAACAGATGGGGACGTTTGCAAGACAACAACCATCTGCACGAACAGTTCGACGACGTTTTCAGCACCATGTACCATCAGCTCGGAGACCATGACTGCGGTTACGCTTGACGCTGCATCACAGACAGCAGCGCCTACGAATGTGTACGCAACAACTAACTTGGGTGCATGAATGGCAAAACGTAATTTTTCCGTGTTAGGCGACATCGCGGTGAACGCACTTTGAAGCGTGTATTTGTCATCGCCATACTGGCGTATCACCTCTTGTTCGCATCGACGGCAATTTGAACAGTGGCTGTTACATTTCAGATGTGTTACGACCAGTGGCTCTACCCTTGATTCGATCCCTGCGAAATCCTACATTTCAGCAGGATAAGGCACGACCGCAAGTTGCATGTGCTGTACGGCTGAAAGCGTCTGGTCAATGGTGGCCGAGCAACTGCCTGGTCAGCATATGCCAGTCACTACTCTTGATGAACTGTGGTATCGCGTTGAAGCTGCAAGGGTATCTATACCTGAACACGCCATCCAAGCTCTGTTTGACTCAATGCCCAGGCGTATCAAGGCCGTTATTACGGCCAGAGTTGTTTTTTCTGGGTACTGATTTCTCGGGATCTATGCACCCAAATAGCGTGAAAATGTATTCACATGTCAGTTCTAGTATAATACATTTGTCCAATGAATACCCGTTCGTCATCTGCATTTCTAATGGCCAGTAGTGTATTTATTACTTTGTTTCCACTTTGCAAATAAGGGATTCCATAATACTTAAAACAGAAATGAACGTGTAATGAAAAGAAGTTCAAGTCCACATACGTAATGGTTTTACAATAATGAATCAATTGTTGTCACGTTATTGTTTTATGCCTACATCAACGTTAGCTATTCGGCTTCAAAACGAACCGTAGTTCGTTGAAATGCGGTATAAGGTTCTTGCGTTACACAGCATACAATGTGCCGTCGATGCGAACAAGAGGTGACCGAGACGTGGAACCACTGGCACCCCATACCATCACGTCGGGTGGTACGCCAATATGGCGATGAATACATGCTTCCTGTGTGCGTTCACCTTCCGTATTGCCCATCTGAACCCACCGGTTTCATATTCTGCTAACAGTCATTGACGAACACGAGCAGCAAAGTTGCGATACGATAAACCGCAATCGCGATAGGCTACAATCCGACCATTATCAAAGTCGGAAACGTGATGGTAGGCATGTCTTCTCCTTACACGAGGCATTACATAAACGTTTCACCAGGGAACGGCGGTCAACTGCTGTTTGTGTATGAGAAATCGGTTGGAAACTTTCCTCATGTCAGCACGTTGTAGGTGTCGCCACCGGCGCCAACCTTGTGTGAATGCTCTGAAAAGCTAATCATTCACATATCACGGCATCTTCGTACTGTCGGTTAAATTTCGTTTCTGTAACACGTCATCTTCGTGGTTTAGTAATTTTAGTGGCCAGCGCTGCACTTACAAGTTAGACTGCGGCTGGCTGCCGTCCGCGTCTCAATAGGAGAAGACGCGTCGCAGCTGTACAGTCATCTGGGGCCTTGAGGAGTGACTGGTTGCATACAACATGGCGTAGTGTAGCCGGCGTAGTAATTATGGTGTAGCGCGGCGGGCAAACTTGGCGCAGTTTCTACATACATTTTATTTATTCTACAGCTCTCTATTCAAAATAACATAAAACTGTTTTCTCAAATGTTCAAATGTTTGTAGAGTCTATGGGACTTAACTACGGGGTCATCAGTCCCTAAACTTACAAACTACTTATGAACTACTTAAACTAAGAACGGCACAAATATCCATGCCCGAGGGGGGATTCGAACCCCCGACCGTAGTGGCCGTGCTGACCGTGACTGGAGCGCCTCAAACCCCTCGGCCACCGCGGCCGGCAACTGTTTACTGATATTGTTTTTAATCAAATGCTGAACAATACGCGTACACATTATATTTTATTTACAAATGCATTTTATAGACAAACGATGACAAATAATGAAACGTCTTTGAAATTTAAATTGTAAAAATTCCGTGTAAATCCCACATCAATCTATACAATAGTGCCTTTTATTGTGATTTATTTGAAAATTTTACTTTGAATAATTTCCGAGCTATGGGAGTCATAATAGCGTGATATCATCTAATTATGTTCTTTTCGCTCCCAAGAGACTACCGGAAGCGTTTATGTATCACAGTTACGAGTTTGTCAAATATAGTAACGTCTACTTTGTATGAGGAAAATGAAACCCCATAGAAAACGCAAGATTTCCTGCTGCCCGATTTGAAGTGGAATGGCGCACACACTCGTTGCACTGTCGAAAGCCGGCCGCGGTGGCCGAGCGGTCTGCGGCGTGCCAGTCACGGTCTGCAGGGCTGCTGCGGTCGGGGGTTCGAATTCCCCCTCGGGCATGGATGTTTGTGCCGTCTTTGGCATAAACTAGTTCATAAGTAGTTTGTAAGTTCAGGGACTGATGACCCCGTAATTAAGTCCGATAAGCTCTACAAACATATGAATTGCCGAAAGACTTCATCCCAAACGAGCTGCAGTTTTCCCGGATGGATGCGTTACATTCTGTCACACCAATAACGCGCCCTCCTTAAAACTCACTGAACTGACGGTACGGTTCGCGTATACCTTTGCGACACATCATGCACGGCTATTTCCCCAAATCACCCCAGGCAAATACCGGGATGGTTCCTTTCAAAGGGCACGGCCGAATTCCTTGTGCATCCTTACCCAACAAAAATCAGAGCATGAGTTTCGTCTCTAATGACCACACAATCGACGGGACGTTAAGCCCTAAGCTTCCTTCCTTCCATCCTGCGCGGCTGACCGAATCACAGTGATCCATTGGAGTTTGTAGCGACGAGAGCGGCCGGTACATTTTACAGGTAGGTGGTGTTGGGGCGATATCGTTGTTGACCTTGAACCCGCGGGCACACGCGGAACAAATTCTACCCATTTCTTCAGGACATACTAGCGAACATCTGTGAATACGAGTTTCCTCGAGGTGTCCCGGTTTCTTTTAGTCTGACCATGAGTCCCATCGCAGACGAATCCAGCGTCGTCGTGAGTGGTTCCCGCCGTCGGCGCGGCCGCTTCGTCAGACACACACGTGCCGACACCGCCTCCTGCAAGACGGCGCCTGGCGGCCACGTAGCCAGACGACGTGACGCCGCGTTTGGCCTTCGATTTCCGATCAGCGGCCTACCCCAACAGCCGCGTCTGCCCGCCGACCACATCAAAGCGGGGCCGCCTGTCCATAAGAAAGCCGCGATAACATTCTTTGGGGCGCACGACTGACAGGCCGCACACAACGGCGAAACGGTGTGTCTGCGTGCGCGAGAAAACCACCTTACCTTTCTGACACTAGGAAATGTGTTTCGTTTCTTTCCCACGTTTTCTTTTATATCGTGCTTTTCTTATTCGTGACATATACATCGTGTAATGGATTTAGCCCTAGGAAATCCATTTCTCTTGATTCTACATGGGATACTCTGCAAATCACATTTAAGTGCCAGGCAGAGGGTTCATCGAACCACCTTTATTCTATTTATCTCCCATTCCATTCTCGAATAGCGCGCGGGAAGAAAGAACTCATGAATCTCTCCGTTTGAGCTCTGATTTCTCGTATTTTATTTTGATGATCTTTTCTACCAATGTAGGTGGGAGTCAAGCATAAGTATTTGCATTCGAAGGAGAATGTTGGCTATTGGTGTTTCGTAAGTAGCCCACGCCGCAGCGGTAAGCGCCGTTGTTGTAATGATTCCCATTCCAGATCCTGTATTCCGTAACGCTGTATCCCCTGTATCGTAACAATACAAAACGAGCTGCCCTTCTTTGGACTCTTTCGATGTCTTCCGTCAAACCCACCGGATAAGGATCCCACACTAGGACAGCAATATTCCAAAAAAAAAAAGGCGGACAAGCGTAGTGTATGCAGTTTCTTTAGTAGTTCTGTTGCATCTTTTTAGGGTTCTGTCAATAAAACGCAGTCTCTGGTTCGCCTTTCCCACGACATTATCTACGTGTTTTTTCCAGTTTAAGTCTGCAGTACACGTAATTCCTAGGTATTTTGTGGAGTTTACGTCACTCACTTTTGACTGATTTATCTTGTAATCAAAGTTTAAGTTAAGGAAATATTTCATACCCTTTTCGTCTATGTATGTAAAAGTAGGTCAACTAATGTCATTTTCTATATCCATAGACTGCAGGTACGCAGATACTATGTATACCATAGACAGACAATCCTTTATCTGTCAGTACTTTATTTTCATTCGAAATTTGAAGCAAATATTAACAAAAATATTATTAATTAACCATATTAACTTTCGCAGTATTAATGGAATAAGCATTTACAAACGCACTGTTCAGAAATAAAATTCTTTTGACACTGCATGATTATACTGTAATGCAAATAATATTATAGAAATACTTCGTCACACGTTAAACTTTACCGTCTTAACCATTCTGTGTCAAATTAGTTTCGTTTAATAACAGTTTATAAAAATCTTGTAATAATAACATTGTTGACTTGTAACATGACGCAATTACACGTTTTCCTAAAAGAATATATATTTACTACCATTTCTTGAAGTTATGTAATTTTGGACATAATCAGCGAGCGCTGGGGACCTCGATGTTGAGCGCCCTAAAACACCAATCGTCATCATCACATAATCAGTTTTAACGAAACTATACGGCTGTTTAATTATTGAATAATTTCAATTCTGTAAACAAACCAATACTGCACTAATCATATTTTGCATATATATCTAGTATATAATTTTATCCGATCTATAAATATTTGTAAAATTAATTGCTGTTTGTGTTGATTAACCTCGTGTATATCTTATTTGTGAAAAAAGGACTAATTTCATTACGGAAACATAATTAAGGAATGTTATTGTACCAATTTATTCTGCAATGCTCTAGAACCTAAGATTATCTATAAATACGAACACGACGCATCACAATAGTTTTTAGTTTGGCTCATTCTCAGTTTGTCTTGTAATAGCATGATGTAGTGCCTACTTTTTTATATACAGATGCAGTTATGTTTTAGCAATATAGTACAAATAAGTCAAATATTCCGCACTATACTGTCAATTACTGTGAAAAACCCAGGCTGCTAAAGTAAATAATTTCAGGACAACACTGAATACTGCGAAGAAACTGATCAACACAGAAGTTTTGTCTACATCTGAAATATACTTTCCTTACTTTTATTCACTCATGATTTGCTTTTGTTTGTGGTATTTATGACGGAGAAAAAGCAATATGTGGTGTAAGGTCACGATCCTCTTGTCGACCATTGTTCAGTAGCCTGAATATTTCCATATTGACCTATCAATACATACTTTTTTAAGGAATTTCCTTGTTAACAGTAACAGCTTATTATCAACAGTTAGCAACTTTCACTCATTTTATACTAGGCAGAAATGGATTTTGCATTTGGATGATACCTCCTTGAATCTTGTGCAGAAAAGCGTTAAATATTCTGCTGCATACATTTTCAATAAGCTGCCACAAGAATTTGAAAATCGTAGTTGTAATCTACGAAATTTTAACTCCAAATTGAAGATTTTCTCGTGCCTCACTCTTTGTATTTTGTCGAGGAACTGTTGTGGTCTTCAGTCCTCAGACTGGTTTGATGCAGCTCTCCACGCTATCTTGCTCGTATCCTGGGCAAGCCTCTTCATCTGAGCATAAGAATGGCAACCTACATCCTTTTGAATCTGCTTACTGTATTCGTCCCTCGATCTCCCTTTACGATTTTTATTTCGCACACTTCCTTCATGTCTCAGAATGTGTCTCATCAACATATTCCTTCTCTTAGTCAGGATGTTCCACAACTCATTTTCTCCCCAATTCTGTTGAGCACCTCCTCATTAGTTACATGATCTACCCATCTTATCTCCATTATTCGTATGTAGCACCACATTTTAAAAGGTTCTATTATCTTTTTTCCTGAATTCCTTATCGTCCACATTTCAGTCCCTTGCAATGCTACACTTCAGACAAATGCTTTCAGAAAGGACTTCCTAACATTTAAGTTTGGATGTCAACAAATTACTCTTCTTCAGAAACGTTTTTCTTACCATGGTCAGTCTGCATTTTATATCTTCTTCGGCCATCAGAAGTTATTTAATTACCCAAATAAGAAAATCCATCTACTACTTTTATTGTCCCATTACGTAATCTAATTTCTCTAGTATTGCCTGATTTTTGGCACTGAAAAAATATCTGTCTTACCCCGTATATTGTGTTTACTTAAGCGTAAGTATGTTGTATGATTAGTTTCATAGTCTGACACGTTTCATTTTGAAATTTCCTGGCAAATTAAAATTGTGTGTCGGAACCGGGACTCGAACCTGGGACCTTTGCCTTACGCGGGCAAGCACTCTACCGACTGAGCTATCCCGACACGACTCACGATGTCGCCTCACAAATTTACATCCGCCAGTACCTCGCCAGTACCTCACCTTCTACTTTCCAAACGTCACAGAGGCTCTCCTGCGAACCATGCAAGACCAGCACTCCTGGAAGAAAGGATGTGGTGGAGACATGGCTTAGCCACAGCCTAAGGGATGTTTCCAGAATGAAACTTTCACTCTGCAACGGAGTTCGCGCTGATATGGAACTTCCTGGCAGATTAAAATTGTGTGCCGGAACCGGGACTCGAACCTGGGACCTTTGCCTTTTGCGGGCAAGCCAAAGGTCCCAGGTTCGAGTCCCGGTTTTGGCACACAATTTTAATCTGCCAGCAAGCTTCATATCAGTGCACACTCCTCTTCAGAGTGAATGTTTCATTCTATTTATTACTGCTCTTCTGTTAAAATTTCGCGTACCTATTCCTTCCACGACTATGGAGACTTGCACATCAGTTGGGGCCTGCCGAACATAATAAATGCAAGTAAAAAAAATAAAAATAAAAAAACAAAAACAAAAACAAAGTTGCCAATTAAAATACGAGGCCTAATGAAGTCAGTAGGCTGCTACACTAGAAGGTAAGCTTGTGACCCGGCGACAGGCCAACTAAAATCACAGGATTATCTGAAGGTGTCTTCGGAATCACTGAATGACCAGGGATCTCGCCCAGCTTTCGGCTATCTCCGCCCCCCCTCCCCCCCGTTTCCCCCACCACTGCTGCAGCCGACGTGACGTGCGCTCAGGTAGTGTAGGATGGAGCTGCGTAGGCAGGATGTAGGAAAGACGCAGCAAGATACGGTGTCGAAGTATCGCGTTACGGAAACGACCGCACACGGCTGGACACCCGAGAACACAACAAAAAGTACGGGTCGTCCGGTGCATAGCCGCATGTCCAACAATCTACGTTACTAAAAGGGACGCAGTCGCCAGCTGTTGCACGCCACGTACATAATGGCTTCCAAAACAATGCACAGTTTCTCTTGAAATAATTTTCGTGATGGTAGGCCTGTTCAAAAAATTAAAAATACTATAATGTTCTACTGATTAGGACGTATAATATTGAATACAGGTCAACACGATAAGAAAGGAAGGAAGGAGGGAAGCTTGTCCCGTCGACAGCATGGTCATTAGAGACGGAGCTAACGCTCGGAGTGTTTGGTTAAGGAACTGGAATGAAATCGGCCTTGCCCTTTCAAAGGAATCATCCCGGCATTTGCCTAGAGTGATTTAGGGAAATCACGAAAAACCTAATTCCGAATGGCCGGAGGTGGATTTGAACCACCATCCTTCCTGATGTGAGTCCAGTGGGCTACCACTGCGCCAGCTCGCTCGGTACGATAAGAAAAATATCACAGTTAGATGCTATGCGTTTCTCTTGATGATGATGGACACCCAAATATGCCAACTTTGTTCATACATTACTCAAAGATTATGTACTCCCAACAAAATTAGCATATAATTTTAAACCCTTAAGAAACTTTTTCTCTCTAACAGCACCCATAAAATGAAGAAATTAAAAAAGTTTATTCTTCACAACACTTTAACTCTTAATGAGATAAATATTTAGCATCTGCCGTGACATTCTAATTTATCACTTTTTAACTACAAATTCTATTCGTAACAAACTTTGCCGTCAGTAACTACAAACATTACTGAATATAACTGGGAAGTTCTAGTACTGAACTTCTTGGCTAATTAAAACTGTGTGCCAGACCGGGACTCGTACCCAGGACCTTTACCATTCGCGAGCAAGCGCTCTACCGACTGAATTACGTGTACTCGCCTCACGGTCCATCATGACAGTTGTCAAATATTGTTCTGGAAACATCCCACAGGCTGTGCCTAAGCCATATCTCCGCCTTGGAACGCTCGGTCACTCCAACGACGAGCTTCAACTTCCCCCTTCTCCTGTTTCAGTCACTTTCAAGTGAAAAACGATTGCCGGTAAGCCTCCGTCTGAGTTCTAATCTTATTCTTGTGTTACTTTCGCGACATATACGTAGCAGTATATTGGTAGACTCTTCGAGAAACATACGAACTTCGACACTGTACAAATCTGACTTTGTCGTGATGCACAACACCTCTCTTGCAGTGTCTGCCACTGGAGCTGACGCTTCCACGCTTGCAAATCAATCTGTAACAAAGAGTGTTGCTCTCCTCGGGATTCTCTATCTAGTCCATCAGTCCTATCTCCTATGGATTGCACACCGACGACCAGTATTCAAGTATCAGACAAACAAGTGTTTTGTAAACTACTTCCTTGTTTCGTGGACTACACTACCTGGTGACTGTTCCAACGAATGGCAGCCTGGCATATCGTACATTTCCAGCATTCACAGTAGCACAGTAGCACATCCACATCCCTGTGGAAAAAGTCGATATTCAAAGAAAAAAAAAAAAAAACAATTATATTTAAACTATCATTATTAACTTCATTCTCGTATAACTTCTTTTATTTAAATTCTCAAACTATTTTCTCGCATGTGAGACTTGTAAGTAGTGCAGATAGTACTAATAAGTACCATAGCATTACCCAGGGCTTGCTAAGGATAATGTTCTCTCCTGGACCTCCAGACTCAGCCTACTGATGGTTTCTTCAGGAGGGATGGGCGGAAGGAAATGTCGCCAGTAAGCCAGCTCCTATGTTACTCGGAGTTGAATGCACGAATTGGCCCGAACGCAAGTCAATGTAGCAATTGCCGGCCGCGGTGGCCGAGGAGACTGAGGCGCTCCAGTCACGGTCTGCACGGCCACTACGGTCGGGGGTTCGAATCCCCCCTCGGGCATGAATATTTGTGCCGTCCTTAGTCTTAGGTAGTTCATAAGTAGTTTGTAAGCTTAGGGACTGATGACCCCGTAGTTAAGTCCCATAAGTTCTACAAACATTTGAACATTTGAATGTAGCAATTTCCTGCACAACACACTGCGCATGCGCAAATGACTAAAGATAACATCCACGCCTCATAGTTGTGTTTGCGGCATTGAAGATTTATCAAATCCATGTTTGGTAAAAGTTCTTACAACTAAATGTCAAGCAATGACGCATCAGCTGTTAAAACTTTCAGAAGATCCTACGTTGAACAATAATAATGTTGCTAGTCGCAATATTTGAGAATGTCCGTGTGGTTACGGCATCACTTTTTGAAGTAAGAGGAATAGTGAAACTTCCTGGCAGATTAAAATTGTGTGCCGGAACCGGGACTCGAAGCTGTTTCATTAAGAGGAATAGTATTTTCCCCTTCTTCTCATTAGATTCTGAAACCAGCAATGACTTTTGCATATTTACTTGCCACAAATATTTGGGCCTTTTTAAATGTTTCGCTATTTCGAGAGTCAATGACGTTTATATTCTTCTAACCAATTCAGGCGATCTAATAAAACTTCGTTTGGCCCTTTATTGACTAATCCTTCGTGTTATTAAGAGAAGACAGACCTATTTAATTTGACACCAGGGATGCAAACATCGTATACCCACAATTGCCTATAAAGAAAAATTTCTCGGAAAGAATGTCTTGGGGAGCAGATTTTGCATGCAATCAGAGTATACTAGTAGTCCAGTAAAATCTTCACGAATGCGCGATTTCTTTACCTCAATAATTGTAACATAATTTTTTCGTACATCTTGTGTGCACCATTACGTTTCGCATAATCAGATATTTGGTAAAAAAGTGATGATAACCGGTTTTCAATCTCACTGCTTCAATTATTTGGGAAAGTGAATTGCGTAATGCAGAAACGGTAGCGAATCCCCATTCACTTCACTGTTGACTCCTTGAGTTTTCTTTCCTGTAATCGTCCGTGAACTACCAATGGTCGTTAGCATTCTGTGGTGAGGAACATTACGTTTTAACACGCCCTGCACGGAAGTCTCCTGGAACATTTCTCGTCACGTCTGACCCAGGAAGAGTGAACATACTGGTGCCAAACGAGCGCAAGGAGAAAGCTCAACAATACTGGCCGCAAAATGGATTCCACTTTTCTCACATCTATATCTGCTTTCTACAATTCTGAAGTCTGTAACATTTGCATGGTCTTGGGTGAAGTATGGTTAGAATGTGAATCAATTCCTAAACTTATACATTTACTGTTACTTTCCGTATACGAAGTCTGTTTCCTATATCTTTTTGTCACAACTGGTCTCTGAAAATAAAGGAGACATTACTTTCCACTCTGAAAGTTTGTTAATTATTTGATTACACAGAAATTTGAGTTGTGGAAACTGAAAAATGTATAAAACATGTGTGCAAAATCATTGACACAATAGTAGAAATGTTCAAATGTTTGTTAAGCTTATGGGACTTAATTACGGGGTCATCAGTCCCTAAACTTACAAACTACTTATGAACTAGCTAATACTAAGGACGGCACAAATATCCATGCCCGAGGGGGAATTCGAACCCCCGACCACACAATAGTAGAAATTAGAGCAAAATTGTGGAAAAACAACATTTAGCGACGGTATCGCCATCATCATTTCATGCGACCTCAAAAGACACATCCAGGGAGCGCAATCATTAAAAGCGTTTGGAGCGGACTTTTGAAGTTCTTTTAGTCTCCGTGAAACTTCTTATTTGGCTTTCATTAGTAATGAGTCGCACTGTCCGTTTCACAGTCTCACTCTTCGCTGCGTATGTTCTTCCTATTATAAAGCTATGTTCTGGAACCTGAACTCCTGATTCTGATGTAAGTTGAGTAGGATCACAATCTGTCTTCGCAGCTACATATACGTAGACTGATAGGAGTACTAGCTGAAAACCAAGCGTTTCCCGGTTATTTATTTATTCCAGCCTTGAGTTAGAAAAATGCATAATGTGCAAAATATAAGTGCAGTACCCAAACAAAGACAGATAGTAATTAAAATACACATGATATATAAAATCCGTATGATATCATATTTATTGATTGATATGTTGTACAATTTTTCAGGTATATAGTCATTTGTGTAAGTGCTATATGTCTGTAAAAACTGCCGCGGAGGAATAGCCGTGCGCACTGAGGCGCCGTGCTGTGGTCCACGCGGCCGTTCTCTCTCGGGCATGGGTGTGTTATCCTTAGGTTAGTTTAAGTATTTTGTAAGCCTAGGGACTAATAAAAAGTTCAAACGTTTGCAAATCTATCGGACTCAACTGCTGGGTTATTAGTCCGTAGCTTACAAACTACGTAACCTAAGGACAACACAAACACCCATGCCGGAGGGGGGACTCGAACCTCCGACGGCGAACAGCAGCGCGCACCGCAACATGGCGCCCCAATGCGCACGGCTTATCGGCTGCGGCCTAGAAACTAATAAGCAAGCAGTTAAGTCTCATAGATTTACAAACATTTTAACATAAGTAAACTCCGTTGCGAATAAAATTAGTAGTAAAGAAGTAATAGATTAAAACTTGGTGAGTGATGGGGCGGTTTTCTATGAACGTTACTCTTTATGTGCTCATGTCTCATGAACTACATGTTGTACATGTGGTACAATATCGAAGATACATTCAGCTATATGTGTGTATACTGCTTGTAAAATTTCCTGCGGCTACAGTTTGTTGTGTATAAATTATAAACTGTAACGTCATACCGAATGCCATAGTTTTAGTCCATGAACCGCGGAAAAGTAGAAACCGAGAAACTTTATTCCTTTCATCATTTTACTGTGGTTGTCAGTGGAACAAAAAAATTCTTAACCCTGCATGAACTGTTATCTCACGGTAAGTAATATGTTTATTAAATTTGGTTCAAATCGGTCCAGTGGTTTAGGAGGAAATGTGCAATATTGTCGCGTGATGTCATAAACAATGAGATGCAAGAAAAATTGCTACGTCATGTCTCGTGAACTGGGTGTCGTACTGTAATAAAATTTCGAACTTGGTTCAGTGGTATGTATGTATACTGACTGTAACATTTCTTGTGAATACAATTAATAGTTCACGAGTAATAAATTGTAACGTCATACCAAATGCGGTAATTTAACGGCATGTACGCCGAAAAAGTAGTAAACGACAAACTTTTTTCCTTTCATCATTTTGCTGGGGTAGCCACCGAGAAAAAGTTTTATAAAGGTGTGAAATTATGTTTAAAGTTGGTTGCAAGTCGCTAAGTGCTCTCCTTCTCAAATAATGGACGTAAAGTCACATTATCAAGTGCCGCAAGAGGGGGAAGTTTTCTTTGTTTAAGACGTTATATCTCCTGAACTACTGGCCTTATCGCCTAATCCTTTCTTAGCTGACGTCTTCTATCAATAAACTACATTCCTGCCCATTTTCAGCTTTAAAGGTGAAGTAGTTTTTGAGATTTCGTGTTTAGTCAGTGAGTGAGTGAATGCGTGTCATTTCGCTTTTATACAGATAGAGATTCACAGATGGCTATCGTACTACATACTGCATACCTCCAGACAAGACAAAACAGATGAAAGACAATATTTATTATAAAACATTTTTGAAATCGTATAGAAATTTACTGCATTGAAGGTGAGCGGTTTCGATCGGTAATGATCATCCTCAGACTATCTCCATTGGTGACGAGCTGAGGTGGTGGGCGGATTTCGAACTATATGTTGAAACACCCCCACCCACAATAATTGGTTGGTAATTGGAATAACCGAATAGCAGTCTAAACATATATTTTTATATGACTGTAAGCTAATGAAAAGAGGTTGATCGGTTCTTTACTCATTACGGGAGTTGTTTCACCATGATTTTTGGCTGCTCAGAAATGATAGTCATGAAACATGGATTTGTTATTAGTTAAAGTCATAGAAGTTTTTACTTTATGAATTGATATATTTTCATTATACAATAACATAAGGTAGTCACGACCTCTACCTTACACGTCTGATTACGGTTACTCTCGTCAAACACTGGTTCAACAATTTGCATACATTAACCTGCACTGAAAGCCAGGTGCAAATTACAAAATGTTTCAAGCACATGTTCTTTAGCTGTCAGGGGGACATTAATCAGCATGATTGCCTTCATGGTAGCTTTCTTTCTCTGTAATTCATTTCCTATCCTATATACCTATTCAAAAATGTAGCACATTGAACCATTCACTGAAACACAACGTTATTAATTACATAACACAACATTAAGTTTGAGACCAAGATCACAAACTCGTCCAGTTGTTAGAGTTGTCACAAACAAATAAAAACCAAGTAAAACATAACACAAAATTGACTTTGATACTCCTGTACCACTGCCCAGGAGTAGATCATTCAAAGATGTTCAAAGTGGTGACCCTGGACACCTATACACTGGTGCATTCGTTGAATGAAAGAATTATTTACTGCAAATAAGTATGATATGTTCCTGCAAGTCCTCTGGAGTTGTTGTAATATCGCGATAGACAATGTCTTTAATGCATTCTAAAAGAAAAAAAGTCAAGAGGATTTGAATCAGGAGAACTAGCAGGCCAAGTAACTGTTCCTCCTCGACCAATCCATCTGGCAGGATACCTCGGGTCAGAACATGACGTGCACGCAATGCATTATGTGCTGGACATCCATCGTGTTGATACCACATAAGCATTCTGGTTCTTAGTGGAACTTCATCCAGAAGAGGAGAAAGAATTCTTCTGAAGAATTTAGCATACACTGTGCCGTTTAGACTACCATGTATTGTGCTGGGTGTCTCACGGAAAACGCTTGCCGGGCGTCTGAGGATAGCGCGGTACGGCTCCTGGCCTCCGCCACCGCATCCGCCGGCCACGGCAGCGTCCGATTCTCGGACTCTATTGTGCCGTAGACGCATAGCTACACTGAGTTAAAGTCTAAAAAATATTGCCATCTGAGTAAGCTAAGCTTACCTTTATTTACAGTAGATGTTCAAAATGATGCCCCTCTACGCAAAGAGCGGCCTGACATCTCTTGAACACTCGACGAATGTGTGATCTTGCATTGTCCTGCATGAAATAATCGTACAGCTTTTCGTTGAGTTCTTGAAAAAAATGGATGCAGCATATTGTTCACATAGCTGTCAGAATTTGTTTCGCGAAAAAAGATTGGACTGGTCATTTCCCAGATTTCGACAGCCGAGTATTCGGAAATGTGTTCAGGAGATGTCAGGCCGCTCTTCCCATAGAACGACACCTATTTGAAGTCTACTGTAATTAAAGGTAAGCTTAGGTTAGATAGCGATGATTTTTAGACTTTAACTCAGTGTATGCGCCCGCGGCACAATAGAGTCCGAGAATCGGGCGCTGCCGTGGCCGCCCGATGCTGTGGCGGCGGCCGGGAGCCGTACCGCGCGATCCGCGGTCTCCTGGCAGGCGTCTTTCGTGAGACACCCTGTAGTACCAAGCATCGCACATCAGACGTGAACTCTTAATTGATGCTTATGGTCCACCTGTCTAAACCATCATTACTTGTCGCTGGTCCGATAATGCATGTTCCTTGTATTTACCTGTCCTTTGTTTGAGAAGGAACATTCATCTGTAAGTAGAACATTGGAGAAGAAGTTCTGGTTGCCAAGGATTCGCTGCTGTGTCCACTGACAGTACTGTACACGATTCTGTAAATCATTCCCATGCAATTCTTGATGTAGGTGTACATGGTAAGAATGGAACTGGTGACGTGTAAGAATACGATGTACACTGGTTTTAGGAATGTCAACCCCGTGTACCGGCCCCGGTTCGAATCCGCCCGGCGGATTAACGCTTGCATTGACTCTCTCATGTGTCGCGTCCTCAAATGAGGACACTTAATTTTTTTTTCTCATTTCTGTATATCTTTCACGTCTAAGGTCACCGTAAAAGCACAGGTCCTAAGATGAGGACTAATACTGAATGCTAGAATGTTTCCTAGACGACAGTGTTAGTCATTGGGCTAACAAAGAAATGGAAAGCAGAGACTACAAAAAGGACTAGAAGCAGGCCTTCATACGAAAGCACATTGTTGTCTGTACATCAAAAAAAAAAAAAAAAAAAAAAAAAAAACAAAAAAAAAAAAAAAAAACGAAGCCTGTCGTTTGGTACTCGACGAATTACGCTTAGATGGGGTATAACACTGTCCAGCCAAGTCAGGTGATTCCAATGCCAAGAAGTGTCATGATCGGGATTGACTATGGACAACACAGTAATATTGAGAAAAGTGTAAAAAAATGTTCAAATGTTTGTAGAGGGTATAGGACTTAACTACGGGGTCATCAGTTCCTAAACTTAGAAACTACTTATGAACTAGCTAAGGACGGTACGAATATCCATGCCCGACGGGGGATTCAAACCCCGACCGTACTGGCCGTGCAGACCGTGACTAGCGCGCGACAGTGCGCTCGGCCACCGCGGATTGCGTTGTCGTGAGCTGAAACTTCCCGTTTCCTGAAGCGTTGCAACAAGACATAGAAACATCCGCCAGGAAGATGGGTTCTTGTCAGGATATCGCTGTCTGTTTAGTTCCTCTTCCTGCGTAACATTTCTTCTATCTTCAACAAGAGTAAAAGAAACTTTATGTCGATGTAGTTTGTAGGAATGACAGACTTTACTGTATGTCTACTTCTACACAACAGTATTTAAAAGGACTAATCTACTTTACTAAATGGACGGTGTTATGCATCGGTAGTACAAGCGCCATATGTAATAACTGACATAATGGAACCTAAACTTTACATGTTCTTAAAATATATCCATTTATCAATGTTTCTCAACTTTTTGTACCAAAGAATGGTTAGTGTGAAATGTCGCTGTACGTAACTACTAAACAGCACTAATTGCGCTCAAGTCAGAAATATAAAGTAACGGCGTTTAGTCTTGTGATGCATAACACGGTCCAAATGAACCCGTATTGTACATAAGACAGTAATGCAGTTATTGCCCTGCTAACTTACATTCCCCATAGATGAGTGGCATTTCTACCTTCTCTTCGTTGGTATACATTCGACTCACGCAACTCTTCAAGTGACGATGGTTGACGGAAAGACGGGTGTGCAGTCTACGAATGTTTACATTTGTCCTCTGTTAACGTCAGCACGAGGAAGTGTTCCATTACACCGAGACCTGCACTAAGCGCTGAGAGCGTCACCGTCGATATCGTGTTACGTAATTAACAACGTGTTTCAGAGAATTTTTGAACAGGTCTTCAGGAGAGGAAATGAATTACCGCATAAAAAGTACAGGGTGCCATTTAAAAAAGTAATACCGCTGTTCATATATTTGTTAAAAACAAAGCTACAAAGAAGGCAATCATGCTGATTGATGTCCTCCTGACGGCTAAAGAACATTTTGTAATTTTCATTTGGACAAACAATTATTGAGGGTGATCAAGATAAATGGGAGATCCCGTATATGTGTCAGCTTCCTAGGCGATAGGTGAAACGATGTGGTCTATTGCAAAATACCCTTTGCATTGCACCGTACTGAGGCTCACCATCTCGATGTGAAACATACATACATACATATGCCAACTTTCATGGTGATGACTTAAATGATGTCGAAGTCCGTATTAATGCACCCTTCTCTACCCCACAGTATAAAATATAAACAGTATTGTTCCAATTGTGTAGAAGGTCAACTGTGTTAAATTTCATCAAGATCGGAAGCAGTGTCGAAGTCTTTACATCTACATCTACATACATACTCCGCAATTCACCGTAAGGTGCGTGGCGGAGGATACACTCTACCACTAGTAAGCATTTCCTTTCCTATTCCACTCCCAAACAGAACGAGGAAAAAAAGAATGCCTATATGCCTCCGTACGAGCCCTAATTTCTCTTATCTTTGTGATCACTAGGCGATATTTAAGTAGGCGGCAGCATGATCGTACTACACTCAGCTTCAAATTCCGGCCCTCTAAATTTCCTCAACAGAATTTCACGAAAGAACGTCGTCTTTCCTCCAACGATCCCCAATTGAGTTGTCGGAGCATTTCCGTAACACTCGCGCATTGGTCGAACCTACCAGTAACAAACCTAGCTGCTCGCCTCTGAACTGCCTCTATGTCTTCCTTTAAACTGATCTGCTGCGGGTCCCAAAGACTTGAAACAACACTCAATACGTGGTCGTACAGCGTTTTATACGCGGTCTCCTTTACAGGTGAAGTACATCTTCCCAAAATTCTCCCAATAAACCGAAGTCGGCTGTCCGCCTTACTCACAACTGTCCTTACATGCTCGTTCCATTTCATACCGCTCTGCAATGTTACGCCTAGATATTTGAACGACGCGACAGCATCAAGAAGCTCACTACTGATGCTGTATTCGAACATTATAGGATTGTTTTTCCTACTCATGCGCATCACCTTACATTTTTTTTACATTCAGAGCTAGCTGCTATTCTTCGCACCAACTAGAAATTTTGTCTGAGTCATCCTGTATGCTATTACAGTCAGTTACAGACGACACCCTCCCATACACCACAGCATCATCAGCAAACAGCCGCAAATTACAACTTTCTCTGTCCATCAGATCATTTATATAGATAGAAAATAATAGCGGTCATATCACACTCCCCTGGGGCATGCCTGAGGATACACTCGTCTCTGATGAACACTGGCCGTCGAGAACAACGTACTGCGTTCTATTACTTTAAGTACCCTCCACCATGTACCACACGAAATTTTATGTAAACAGCTACCTTCCCATTGTTTTGGAGGTCAAGTGTGCAATATATTACCAACACCGGAATAAAACTGTACATTTCTATTAATTACAAACGAATGAAAATCCTCGTTGATGTATACGTAGATACCCAGTGAATGTCTTCCAGCTCTGACGCAAACGGAACAGTTCTACTGCTGAGCGGCCGGAAGTGTTGTCTAGTCGTTAGACGCAGTGGTCACGCGCGCAGCCGTTGTGAAAGTCTTCCGTCGCAGCGACGCTTACATCACTTCCCCGCTGGCAGGCGTACCAGCAATCTCGTCACTTTCTTCTACGTAAAATTTTCCATGTGTCGTTTATCCTAGAGAAACGAAACGAACAGTGACATTCCCGAAGGAAGTACAATATACAAAGCCGAAAAAAATACTGCACCCGGAAAGACGACATCGATTTTGATCCGGTGACGGTATATGCCACCTGGGGGATAGTAGATGTACTCATGATGGCTTCAATGTCGTCCAAAATGTTATTGCGTAGTGACACAGTGACGATGAAAGCAAATTCTACCTGTAGGCAAGTGATGGTCGTATGCGCTTACGTCTAAGACCTGGTGAGCTCTGTCCCTCAACAGTCGATTCGTTAAAGACACACTGACCTCAGTGGCCGAGGGGACTGAGGCGCTTCAGTCACGATCTGCAGGGCCAGTACGGTCGGGGGTTCGAATCCCCCTCGGGCATGAATATTTGTGCCGTCCTTAGTTGTAGGTAGTTCATAAGTAGTTTGTAAGTTTAGGGACTGATGACCCCGTAATTAAGTCCCTTAAGCTTAACGAACATTTGAACAACACCCCGCCGCGGTGGAGTAGCCGAGCGGTCTAAAGCTTCTCGCTGCGGAGCGCGCGGTTGCTCGCCGTGGAGGTTCGAGTCGTCCCTGGGGCATGGGTGTGTGTGTTGTCCTTAGGTTAGTTAGTTTAAATAGTTTGTAAGACTAGGGGCTGATGACAAACGTAGTTTGGTCCCATAGGATTACAAACATTTGAACTGGCACATGCTACTGGTCAACCAACAACACTTGCAGAACTAGTATTCGATGTCTGTATGTTTGAGTGGATACCAGAATGAGCAGCTGCAGGCTACACGGCGTACTTAAATGGGTGTTTCAGCACGGATCGACATCTAGTATCTCGTACCGCTTCAGTTATCTGATAGAATAATTTCATGTACTCCATATGCACTGTTTCAACAATATATCTCATTTTTTGATTGTAAAATTGTGAGGAGGTGTCTTAATTTTTATTTCCGACACTATATTGGTGAAGTACGAAAACGAACATTGCTCTCATTGTGATCATTCGCTTGCTCGTGAAGTACGTGCGACTGACAACAGTCGAATGGTTAAAATGAGAGGATATGTTAATATGTTCATTTCAAGTTATTTGATCAGACTCATCAATACTGTCACCCCTAAAAGATTTACTTTCCCTCCTTAATCACACTGTACATCCTAAGAAGTGGGGCCAAGTGAAAATACGTTCTCTTAGTAGGTCTGGCCTATGTTATTGCTGCATAAAACGACGTTGTCTGGCATGGTAAATTCCTTGCCTTTCAAATTAAATACATTCGTAAATACTTTTGTTGAAAGCTTCAATGAAAACATTAACGAGCATTCATCGGTGTATTCGTCTTTTCAAAAGCACACCAATAGCGTTAAAATGCATTCTGCCACGTTTTAAATACTTAAATATCTCAATTCCTATAACAGTAAAGATTATTCCTTATACAATAAAACAAGCTGATACTTCGCCTACTACTATTTTCCGTAAGTTTCAGCTTGATATTTTGAAGTAAAATAAATGACTCAGCTTTCTTCTTAGAATGCGAAAATATTTTTTGCATGCCAAACTGTATAGGGAGAATCAATTACCATAAGAGAAATCAGAGGTTGAACGGCAACTTTTAGGTGTTAGTTTTCCCCACGCGCTATTCATGATACGAGAGTGGAAGAGAAGTAGCTTTAAAATAATTCAATGAACGTTCTTCCAGCCAATTATCAATTGCAGAGTAATCGTGTACTTGTCATTTGTTCAGAGCAGCAGTACAATTTTTCACAGAAACAGCAGAAACGTTCAATTTCGAATCCATAATGTATTCAATTCCACAAATTGTCCCTCTTTGAAATCTCTCAACTTTAATTTTTTGTTGCATTTCTTCTATTTCTGGAACTGACCATTCTGTGTAGATTGTGCGAAACAGCTCTTTTCTTAGATTAACGGTGGTTGCATCTATTTCTCGCAGTAAATTACGCATTTATCATTTCACCAATTACATGTGGAACTGTGGCTAGACATTGCCCCACGGAGTGGTATGATTTAGTAGCTACTGTAATGTTCAGTAAATAATCTGAAGGTGTCTTACGTTGCCGGCCGCGGTGACCGAGGGGACTGAGGCGCTTTAGTCACGGTCTGCAGGGCCACTACGATCGGGGGTTCGAATCCCCCCTCGGGCATGGATATTTGTGCCGTCCTAGTTCGTAAGTAGTTCATAAGTAGTTTGTAAGTTTAGGGACTGATGACCCCGTAGTTAAGTCCCATAAGCTTTACAAACATTTGAATTTTTTGTCTTACGTTGTCACCTTTGGTATAGCCACAACCATTTTTCAATCTCTTTGAGAATAGCAGAAGTATAGACATTATTTTCCTCGAGTTCATTGTCAATATTCTTTCTGCGATGAAATACCACATGGTTACATGCAGTCTGACTGCATAGTATCTTACGTAATGCATATAGTTTTGCTTTGTTACCAGGTGATAAAATGGGAAACAAACATATAAGGTACCGTTAAATATTAGTAAAGTATCGTGATATATAGATAGTTATTCGTTATGCAAAGGTATATTAACAGTTCCCCCAAGTTTTTTTTTCTTTTTTTGTATTCTTCTTCTCTTCCCATACATTAAATTGTATATTTGTACATGCTTGACAATGGCGTAATGCCGAACAGCATAAATCTTCTCGTCGTCAGATGCGCATTATTGTCGAAAACGATTCCTCAAAAAATCAATCGTTACCTTAAGTGTCGTAAATACGAGGAACATTTTCTTCTAAAGTGCATTACTACGCCTGTAACTTACGCTTTACCACTGAATGTAGCTACGAAATCAAATACCATCGCCGCACATCACTGAAATATATCCCCCTTGCGCCCCATCCATCTTCAGCTGAGAGCGATAACTGGGCTGTCTAAACATGTCTTGCCGCTTTCCTACCAACCTTTTTTGCCTTAGACCCTTGTCTAGAATCAAAAGGTCGATGGGTTTCAGATCACTTTTAAAGCTGACAGATACTGGAAATGATTCACATTTTCTTGTGGGACGATTCCCTCTGAAATTCTTATTGTGCGTTGATACAACAACAGCTCGTTCGTGGAATAAACTTGCTACACCACAGGAGCGACGAATAAAATTACGTCATTCGTGTGATGTGAAACAAATTTCCGATTTCTATGATAATACCATTTGCGAATATTTAAACAGTGACGGCACTGAAATGAGATATAGACGTCAATATAACGAAAAGTGTGTTTGGAAAATAGAGGTTGCGAAGATGGTCCGATAAAGTAATATGATGATGCACACGCTGAACTGCGTTGACATATTAGCGTACGCAAGAGAAATTAATCCATTTCACTCTACCGGGCTTCATGCCTCTGCGTAAAAAAGAACCATCCTCCGGAAAAAAGAATGAATGGAAAACAGAAAAAATAAAATGAAAACATAAAACATGGATGATCATTTCCCGAAAATAGCTATAAGAGAAATGAAACAAATTACTGAGCTAGTTTGTAAACGAGTTATCAGGTTCCGGCGAAAACCATGTAAAATAATAGTGTAGGCATTTAAATGTGACGTGTAGCAAGTGCTGTTGTGGTCTTGTGTTGTGGTTCTCTTTTTCAGCTCCAGAACTGGTTTCATACAGGGCTCCGCGCTACTACATCGTGTCAAGGCTCTACGTGTCCCCTTAGCTACTCGACATATCAGCATCTAAATCTGCTTACTGTACGCTAATTAAGCATTCGTCTCTCTCTCTCTCTCTCTCTCTCTCTCTCCAATATCTGATCCCCACCCTTTGTTCATTACCAGATGGACGATTCCTTGGTACCTTTGCTGAAATGTTTTTGTCTCTTTTGTCATGTTGTCTATTGAATTCTTCGTCGTTTATTTGTCATATTGCGCCATCAATTTATTTCCACCCTACTTTCATTAGCCCTTCGATTCACTCATGTAAATTCCAGCACTTCCCTGTGCTGTTTCTTGTATCAAGTGCCAGTCGTCCAAGTAGCACTTCTGTGCAAGATTACAATCCAAACAAGTACCTTACCAAATGACTTCCTAGTCCTAAAATTTATATGTGATATTAATAATTTTCTGTTTCTGAGGAACGAATGTCTTGCCTTCGCCTGTCGAGGACAGCGTAATCTGATTCGCTGCATTCCGTTATTCATGTTTTGCTTTTGTTTTAGTTCACCTTATTAGCCCATTACGTTTAACTTATCTTCCAAGTATATTATGAAATCTGACAAGATGAGTATGTCAGTATTAACACTCACTAATTTTTATCTGAATTCCTGGAATGTTTATTCCCTTTATAAATTACTTCTTCGTTTCATTTACAACTTGCTCTTTAACGTAAGGCATATTTTACAGCCTTCTACATATACATATATGCTCCTTTCCTGTACTACTACTAGTCGTTTCCTTTCCTATTCGTCTCCCAAATAGACCAATAGAAATCGACTGTCTATATGCTTCGGTTGTTGTTGTTGTGGGCTTAAATCTGCAGACTGGTTTGATGCAGCTCTCCACGGTACCCTGCACTGCGCAAACCTCTTCATATCCAACTATGAACGGCAACCTACATTGATTTGAACCTGCTTACTGTATTCGCCTTTCGGTCTCCCTCTACGATTCTCACTCCACACTCTACCCTCTAATGCTAAATTGACAATTCCGTGATGTCTCAGAATGTGTCCCACCAATGCATTCCTCCTCTTAGTCAAGATATGCCAGAAACTTCTTTTCTCTCCAAGTCTGTTCAGTACCTCCTCATTAGTTACGTGATCTACCCATCTAATATTCAGTATTCATCTGTAGGACCACATTTCAAACTTCCATCATCTTTTGTCTGAACTGCTTTTCGCCCAAGTTTCATTCCTGTAATGTGCTATACTCGAGACAAATACTCTCAGGAAGAACTTCCTAACATCCAGTTTGAACGTCAACAAATTTCTCTTCTTCAACAACGCTTTTATTTCCGTAGCCGTTCTGCATGTTATATCATCTTTACTTCGATCATCAGAAGTTCTCTTGCTATCCAAATAACAGACCTCATCTACTGCTTTTAGCAAGTCATTTCCGAATCTAATTCTTTCAGCATCCTTCAATATTTCATATGCCTCGGTACAAACCCAAAGTGCCCTTATTTTTGCGAAGTGAAAGTTGGCGTAAGAACATTCGTTTGGAATCACATTCAAATGCCGGTTCTCTTAATAGAATTACTCGTAAAGAATGTCGCCTTCCCTTCAGCGATTACTATTCGAGTTACTGAATCATTTCAGTAACAGTCACACATTGATCGAGTCTACCAGTTAAAAATCTAGCAGCCGGCCTCTAAATTACTTCAGTGACTTCTTTTAATCCGAACTGTCGGGTATTCCAAGCACTCACGCAAATCTCATGAATAGGCGGCACAAGTGATCCAAACGTGGTCTCGCATATGGATGAATCACATGTTCCCCAAAATTCTGCCAAAAAAACAAAATCCACTATCCGTCTTTCCCACGAATATCCTTACATGATCATTCCATTTCATATCGCTCAGCAGTTGTTGGTCTAAATATTTAATCGACGCAACTGTGTTAGGAAGCACATTAGTAATGCTGTATTTCAACATTACGGGATTTTTTCCATAATATTCTGCAGTAGCTATAATTTTTCTACATTAAGAACTAGCTGTCATTCATCAAACTGGCTTGAAAAGTCGTTTATGCCGTGGTGTGTGCCCCTACACACACACACCCAGCGACATTGTCTTCCCTCCATTCTCAACCGCTGATGCTCTTTTATGTCATTCGGGTCTGGGGGCTTTAGGATGGTTTTAGTACATTTCGAAAATAACCTTTCAGTGCCTATATTTTATCCTCATTATTAACAGAATCTTGTATATTCTAGTCATATTGTCATAACGCTCTTCCAAATATCTTCTAATTATGAAGCTGTTTGTAGAAAAACTTTAGTTTTTATTATACGTAGAATTTGATACATTATGTTTTAACAATTATGAAAATATATTTACATATGTTCTTGTGATGAATCCTGCAACCAGATTTGAAAATGTTTTAAAATTTTAAGTTAACCGAAAAAGTTTAAGTTTTACTTGTAAATGTAAGAGCTTCACAGCTAATGTCATTTTCAATATTTTTTTAGGTTCAGGACCTCATTTACACATCATTATGCCTTTAATAAGTAACGAACATTTAATTTCAAAATTTTCTTTTTTTTGGTAGGCGTAAGTTGTAACTCTTGGTAGTAGACGTAACTGAAAGTGTGTTGGTATGCTACAAGTGTACTAAAAGGTACTATCATGTGATAAAAGATTCTTACATATTAGTAATCAGTAAAAAGCTTTTTTGTTACCACAAGGGTGGCAGAATAAAAAAATATATATATATTTTTATTTTAAATGTGTTTATTTCTGTCAGCAGTTGCAATATAATTGTTTAATTTCTTGTTTAGATCACTCGGATCATCTTTAGATCTTATACTTGCTTTCGCAACTCGTCTGGCTGAGTACTAATTGGTACCAGACGACTTGCGGACGCAACTATAAGATCTGAAGATGACCCAAGTGATCGAAACATGTAATTAAACAACTATAGCCGGCCGCGGTGGCCGAGAGGACTGAGGCGCTCCAGTCAAGGTCTGCACGGCCACTACGGTCGGGGGTTCGAATCCTCCCTCGGGCATGGATATTTGTGCCGTCCTTAGTATAAGGTAGTTGATAAGTAGTTTGTAAGTTTAGGGACTAATGACCCAGTTGTTAAGTCCCTTAAGCTTAACAAACATTTGAATTTGAAACAATTATATTGCAACTGTTGACGGAAATAAACACATTTAAAATAACACAGTGCAGATGCAGACTCTCTCCATTCGATCATGTCGACTATAATAAATATTTTTTTATGTTTTTAGTGTGGGCATAATATACTCTTCCCCCTTTCTCCCCCCCATCGCTCTTGGTAACCCGAAGAATAAGTCAGTATTGCGAGGGTTAAGAGTTGTCCCAACACCCATAAGAGACGTCCTTTAGAGCCGATTGTTCTGCAACCCGCATAACGCATGTACGGCGTGGCGGCTTCTCTGTAGGGGCAGGCAGTACGTTTATTGCGCAAGCGACAGTGGTGGCGGCTCGCCCACCTCGCCAAGTAGCCAGACACCCGATGTGCTGGCAGAGAGTACTCACCGTAGGGTAGTGTGAGCGCCAAGATGGCGGCGGCGAAAGCAAGTGGCCGCTCCATGGCGGGCGGGCCGGCGGTTCGGTGCGTGCGAGGGCGCGGGAGCCTGTGTGAGTGTGGGGAGGTGCGGCGGTGCGCGGGCGCTAGTGGTGCCGGTGGTGGCGGCGGTCGCGCTGCATGGGGTCGTCGCGCACTGGAGGCCGCGGGCCGACTGAGCCGGCAGCCGGCGCGGCGCGCGGCGCGGCCCGGGCGCCGTGACGTCACGCGGGGGCGTGCCGGGGGCGGGGCCAGCGCGCGCCTGCGCACCGCGCCGCGCCACGCCGCGCCGCATCGAGCGGCGGCGCAGGTGGACGCCGGCGGCGGCGGCGGCGGAGGCTGCGACGGCCGAGGCGGCCCCGTCTGAGTGGCTGCGGCGCGCCCGTCTGCGCGAGTAGCTGCACGACACAGGCGCGGAGATTAACACTGCACAGCGCTATCAAATGGGGACAGTCGTGGACAAGTTAACTGAATGGAATTTTGTTGCTATCCAGTTTCGAAACTGCTCTGTGTCATCTTCAGGCCCCCTGCCATGCCAAGTTACAATGGTGTCTACATCTACATACATACTTCGCGGAGGGGACTCACTACCACTACTAGGTGCTTCCTGTCCAGTTCCATACAGAACGAGGGAAAACGAATGCTTGTAGGGAACTGCAAGGGTCCTAATTTCTCTGCACTTTTCTTCGTGGTATTTATGCGAAATGTAGGTTAGTGGCAGAATCGTTGTGCACTGTGTCATCTTCAGACCCCCCGCCCTGCCTAGTTAGAATGGTGTCTACATCTACATACATACTCCGCGGAGGGTACTCACTACCACTACTAGGTACTTTCTTTCCTGTTCCATACAGAACGAGGGAAAACGAATGCTTATATGTAACAGCACGAGTAATAATCTGATCTTTTCTTCGTGGAATCTATGCGAAATGCAGGTTGGTGGCAGAATCATTCTGCAATCCGTTTCAAATCCCGACCCTCTAAATTTCTACAACAGTGTTTCTGGGAAAGAACTTCGCAGTCCCTCCAGTGACTTCAGTTTCCGAAGCCTTTCAGTAATTCACGCATTGAACGATCCTACCAATAAGACCTAGCCGCCAGCCTCTTACTTTTTTCTATATTTTACTTTAAATCGATCTGCTGGAGATCCCAAACACTTGATCAATACTCAAGACAGGGTCGTACAAACGTTTTATATGCGGTCTGTACAGACATATCACATCTTCCCATTTCCCCGTCGGGAGTTCGAATCCGCCCTCGGGCATGGATGTCTTTAGTATAAGGTAGTTCATAAGTAGTTTGTAAGTTTAGGGACTGATGACCTCGCAGTTAAGTCCCTTAAGCTTCGCAAACATTTGAACATTTGAATTTCAACATCTTCCCAAAATTCCCCCAATAAACTGAAATCAACCATCTGTCTTCCCCACTACCGGCGTTGTATGCTCGTTCCATTTCATATCTCTGTACATCGTGCAGTGTTCATCAGAGACTGTGATGTACGGGAAGGTGTCGTCATTGACTGTATCAGGATGCAGGATGACTTGGAACAAATTTCTAGGTGGTGTGTGGATGGCAGGAGTATAAACGATCCCGTAATGTTCGAATGCGGCATTAGTGATGTACTTCTTTTCCTGTTTAATACAGAACGAGGGAAAAACGAATGCTTGTATGGAACTGCACGAGTCCTAATCTCTCTGATCTTTTCTTCGTGGTATTTATGAGAAATGTAGGTTAGTGGCAGACTCGTTCTGCAATCCGCTTCAAATCCCAACCCTCTAAATTTCTACACCAGTGTTTCTGGGAAAGAACTTCGCCTTCACTCCAATGACTCCCATTTCTACATCTACATCTACATAGATACTCTACAAATCACATTTAAGTGCCTGGCAGAGGGTTCATTAACCACTTTCATAACTTTTCTCTATCGTTCCATTCTCTAATAGCGCGCGGGAAGAAAGAACACATAAATCGTTCCGTTTTCGATCTGATTTCTCTTATTTTATTGGGATGGTCATGTCTCCCTAAGTAGGTGGATGCTAGCAAAATATTTCTACATTCAGAAGTAAAAGTTGGTGACTGAAACTTCGCAAATAGATCACGCCGCAATGAATAACGTCTTTCTTTTAATGATTTCCACCCCAATTCGTGCAACATTTCCGTGACGCTTTTACCCCCGTAACGTGATAAAACAAAACGAGCTGCCCTTCTCTGGACCTTCTCAAAGTCTTACGTCAGTCCCACCTGGTGAGGCTCCCACGAGGGGCAACAGTACTCCAGGTGAGGTCGCACAAATATGATGTAGACAGTCTCTTTGGTGGAGCTGGTGCATCTTCGAAGCGTTCTGCTAATGAAACGTAACCTTTGGTTCGCCTTCCCCACAATATTTTCTGTGTTCTCTCCAGTCAAAGTTGTTCGTAATTGTAACTCCTAGGTATTTAGTAGAATTTACGACCTTAAGGTTTGACTGATTTATCGCGTAATTGTAGTTCAGCGGATTTTTTTTTAGTGGTCATGTGAATTACTTCACACTTTTCTTTATTTAGTGTCAATTGCCAATTTTCGCACCATGTAGAAATTTTGTCTAAATCGGTTTGCAGTTGCTTTTGATCCTCTGTTGACTCCACTAACCGATAAACGATAGCATCATCCGCGAACAGTCTAAGGGAGCTATTCAGATTATCTCCTAAATCAGTTATAAACACAAGGAAGAGTAGGGAACGCCAGATATCACTTCTGTTTTACTCGACGACTTACCGTCAATTACAACGAACTGTGTCGTTTCTGATAGGTAATCGTGAATCCAATCGCACAATTGGGGAGATATTCCATAAGCACGCAATTTCATTAGAAGCCTCTTGTGGGGTACAGTGTCAAAAGCCTTCCGGCAATCCAGAAATATGGAATAGATTCGAAATCCCTTGTCGATGGCACTTAACACTTCATGTGAATAAAGGGCAAGCTGTCTTTCCAAGAGCGATACTTTCTGAATCCGTGTTGACTATTGGTTAATAGGTCGTTCTCTTCGAGGTAGTTCATAATATTCGAACAAAGTATACGTCCCAAAATCCTACTGCAAATCGACGTCAATGAGATTGGCCTGTAATTTTTGAGATCACTCCTGTTGCCTTTCTTGAATATTGGAGTAACTTGGGCAACTTTCCAGTCTTAGGGTACGGATCTTTCGCTGAGTGATCGGTTGTAAATTATAGCTAATTACGGAGCTTCCCGAAGCCTTTCAGTAATTCGCGCATTGATCGAACCTACCAATAACAAACCTAGCAGTGCGCTTCTGAATTATTTCTAAATTTTACTTTGAATCGATCTTGTGGAGATCCCAAACACTTGATCAATACTCAAGACGGGGCCGTACAAAAGTTTTACATGCAGTCTCTACCGACGAATCACATCTTCCCACCAGTCCGTCGGGGGCTCGAATCCGCCCTAGGGCATGGATGTTTGTGCCGTCTTTAGTATAAGGTAGTTCATAAATAGTTTGTAAGTTTAGGGACTGATGACCTCGCAGTTAAGTCCCTAAAGCATTTGAACATTTGAATTTGAAAATCTTCCCAAAATTTCCCCAATACACTGAAATCAACGATCTGTCGTCCCCACGACCGGCCTTGTATGCTCGTCCCATTTCATATCGCTGTACATCGTGCACTGTTCATCAGAAACTAGGGTATCGTCGCTGTGATGTACAGGACGGTGTCGTCATTGAATGAATGTATCAGGATGCAGGATGACTTGGAATAAATTTCTAGGTGGTATGAGAAATGGCAGCTGGCTCAGATGAGGAGGAGAAACGATCCCGTAATGTTCGAATACAGCATTAGTAATGTATTGCTTTACAGAGTCACGTCAATTAATTACTCCTAGTGAAGCACGTCCACCCAATTTATGTCCGTGTTCCATACGTTATTTCACACACATAAATATATTATTACCGTAGTTGGTCACTTTAAAAGTCATCTATTATGTATTTTACTCATTTAATTAACTGACTAGGATGCTAATTAATTTATTTAAGTTGCTATTGATGTTCTTGCATCACAAATTTATTAATAATTTCCTCCAGTGTATTTGTATTTTTATATTTGTATGAATGTGGAAGGTTGCATTAACATTAAATAATTGTTGTGCAATGTCTAGCAATCAGTGCTTCGAGCTTTAGAGCCTCGTTTTGTAGTTAGGAGTGCGTGCCGTCATTCATCGTCTGCTCAGCCTTCTGCTGCAGGCAAAGACAGTGTTTGTACAGAAGATGGCCGGTCGTTCTTGTTCTGTTAAGGTTGTGCCAACCTTTGTACATCTGAGAGGTTACTTGAGTAAGCCGCTCTGAGCTGTTAGGGGAGGTAAAAGTGTTTCCCTGTTAGATGGGAAAGTTGCACAGGTCACACCGATATTCAAGAAAGGCAGTAGGAGTAACCCACTAAGCTACAGGCCTATTTCATTGACGTCAATTTGCAGCAGGGTTTTGGAACATATCCTGTATTCAAATATTATGAATTATCTCGAATAGAATGATCTATTGGCCCAAGGTAAACATGAATTTAGAAAATATCGTTCATGCGAAACACAACTAGGTCTTTATTCACACGAAGTGATGGGTGCTATCGACAAGGGTTCGCAAATTGATTCCATATTCCTTGATTTCTAGAAGGCTTTTGACACCGTACCTCACAAACGGCTTTTAATCAAATTGCGTGGTTACGTTATATCGCCCCAAATCTGCGACTGGATAGGGGATTTCCTCTCAGAAATGACACAGTTTGTAGTAATCGATGGTATGGCATCGACTAAAACAGAGGTGATATCGGGCGTTCCAGAGGGTAGTGTTATTGGTCCTCTGCTGTTCCTTATTTACATAAACGATTTAGAGGAAAATCTAAGTAGCTGTCTTAGGTTGTTTGCAGATGACGCCGTCATTTACCGTCTAGTAAAATCATCTGAAGATCAAAACCAACTGCAGAACGATTTGAATAAGATATCTGTATGGTGTAAGAATTGGCAATTGACTCTAAATAATGAGTAGTGTGAAGTCGTCCACATGAGTACGAAAAGAAATCCGTTAAACTTTGTTTACATCATAAATCAATCAAGTGTAAAGGCCGTAAACTGCACAAAAATTCCTAGGAATTACAATTACGTCTGACGTAAATTGGAAAGAACACGTAGATAATGTCGTGGGAAAGGCGAACCAGAGACTGCGTTTTATTGGCAGAACCCTTAAAAGATGCAACAGAACTACTAAAGAAACTGCGTACACTACGCTTGTCCGTCCTTTTATGGAATATTGCTGTCCAGTGTGGGATCCTTATCAGGTGGGTTTGACGGAGGACATCGAAAGAGTCCAAAGAAGGGCAGCTCGTTTCGTATTGTCACGATACAGGGGAGACAGCGTTACGGAAATGATACAGGATCTGGGATGGGAATCATTACAACAATGGCGCTAATCGCTGCGGCGTGGGCTACGTGCGAAACTCCAATCGCCAACATTCTCCTCCGAATGCGAAAATATATTGTTGACTCCCACTTACATAGGTAGAAATGATCATCAGAATAAAATACGAGAAATCAGAGCCCGAACGGAGAGATTCAGGAGTTCATTTTTCCCGCGCGCTATTCGAGAATACAATGGGAGATAAAATAGTATAACGGTGGTTCGATGAACCCTCTGCCAGGCACCTAAATGTGATTTCCAGAGTATCCCATGTAGATGTAGATGTAGTGAATAGCGCTGAGCCGCGGTGGAGTAGCCGAGCGGTCTAAAGCGTCTCGCTGCGGAGCGCGCGATTGCTCGACGTGGACATTCGAGTCCTCCCTGGGGCATGGATGTGTGTGTTTGTCCTTAGGTTAGTTTATCTAGGTTTACGTAGTTTGTGAGCTACGGACTGATGGCCACGCAGTTTGGTCCGATAGATTTACAAACATTTGAATTTGAAACCGCTAGGGAATCAGTTTAATTTTATCTGTGTAATCAACATGACCGCCATCTCTCCTGCTGCTGCTAGCATCGCCGTTGTAGGCTTGCAGTTTGAGTAACTGTCACTAAGCTTTGGCGTGTGATTGAGTTTTTTTTTAATGTGTGTGTTTTTCTTGTTAAATTCTTGTGTGTATGACAATGTTCTCCACATAGCTCCACGCTCATATACGGGCAGATAAAAGTTTTATAATGGGCAGTGGTACTAATAAGTTGTGTAACTAAATTGTACAGGTGCGCATTTCTTGTAATTTATCTTCTTTCACTAGATATTACATAATCGACTATGGACAAATTAAGAGAAGAATGAGTAATACTTTGATACATATTTATCATACCAAGATTAGATGGGTAGATCACGTGACTAATGAGGTGCTTAACTGATTTGGGGAGAAAAAGAGTTCCTGGCATATCCTGACTAAGAGAATGGATAGATTGGTAGGACACATTCTGAGACATCAAGGAATTGTCAACTTAGCGTTATAAGGATGTGTGTGAGGTAAAAATCGTGGAGGGAGACCAAGGGACGAATACAGTAAGCAGATTCAAAAGGATGTAGGTTGCCGAACGTATTCTCAGATGAAAAGACTTGCACAGGACAGGGTAGCGTGGAGAGCTGCATCAAACCAGTCTGCGGACTGAAGACCACAACAACAAGTTTTCCCCACCCCTATGTTTTTCTCGGAATACAGATACTTTATTTAAAATTAATTTCACACCTCTTATTTTTCTTAATAATGAATTCTGTGGCTTTATTGTGTTTTTGCTAACATTTAGCTGCTCGCTTCACGAGTTAATCAGATAAATTTCCGTTGCGCTTAAACAGGGGCTAATTTAATTTTTGTTCATGGAGCAGCCATTATTAAATTGCCGCCATTGCCAGAAAATGAGTTTAATCTTTTGTGTGCTGAAAATGGTTTTATATGGCGAGGAGTATAGTAATTTATTTAGGTGGTTTGTGGTTGATAGTGTATTTGAGTTCTATTTGTAGTAGAGTTACGAATCTGGGTACCGCAGAGAGGTTATTTCTTGATAGAATATTTTTACTTAATTTATTTTCTACGAGTTCAGTTAGAAATTTAGTAACAGATAACTTGCAATTTATAATCACCACAGCCAACTTCTTTCACTAGATATTACATAATCGACTATGTTGGAATCAGAAGATTAATGGACAAATTAGTAGAAGAATGAATAATATTTTTATACATAGGAAAAAGAATAAAAAGAAGAGGCAACGTCCGGGACTGAATCAAACGTTGTTCATCAAGTTGGTAATTGGTTTCTCATCTGTTTTCCCCTTCAGCTTGATTGCTGTTATGTGTTGATATTTAAATTCTTATTTCAGTCTCACCGAACTCTTCACCACCCAGATTTGGCTACAGGGTACGAGTGGATGTATCAGTCGCGTCATGTTATTTTAACGTTAATTAAACCATGTCGCCCTGCACAGATACACATCAAATTTTTTCATCGTCGTTATCTGCAGTTTTCAGATCCTGGGTGGTGCTGCTTGTAATAACGCCCTCTCCTCAGTTTTCTACCCTCCCACCACACTTCTCTTAGCACTCCCCTATTTTTATGATCTTCCTTCACACTCACAATCATTTTGGCCTGCATCTTTGTCTCTTGCCATTCTCATGTATCTCCTTTGTAATCCTGCCATCCTCCATTTCCTTAAGATGTCCATTCCATCTCTCTTCGCCCCTCTATAATCTCGTGAATAAGTCTCTTTCCAAAACTTCTCTCATCTTCTAATTTCTCACTCTATTCAGTTTCGTTAATCGTCTAAAATTATATCTCGCGCACCTGTATCCTGCTCGCCAATCTCTTATTCATAACCCACGTTTTCCTGCATAGGCCAGTTTCAGAACATTATATGCTCGATGCAGCATCTGTGTGCTCTTATACGGTCGTCTCTATCCCATTCTACATCCATATTTAAACACAGTTACCGCCGGCCGCGGTGGCCGAGGGGACTGAGGCGCTCCAGTCACGGTCTGCACGGCCACTACGGTCGGGGGTTCGAATCCCCCCTCGGGCATGGATATTTGTGCCGTCCTTAGTCTTAGCTAGTTCATAAGTAGTTTGTAAGCCTAGGGACTGATGACCCCGTAGTTAAGTCCCATAAGTTCTACAAACATTTGAACATTTGAATTGCAGCGACGGTAGATGCAAATAATCAGTGTTTCAGTGCAGCGAAAGTCACTCGATCAAGTAGCACCACTTTCCAGAGCCATATTAATGGGGAACATTCGGTCGGCCGGCCGCGGTAGCCGAGGGGATTGAGGCGCTCCAGTCACGGTCTGCACGGCCACTACGGTCGGGTGTTCGAATCCCCCCTCGGGCAAGGATATTTGTGCCGTCCTTAGTCTTAGTTAGTTCATAAGTAGTTTGTAAGTTTAGGTACTGATGACCCCGTAGTTAAGTCCCATAAGCTATACAAACATTTGAACATTTGAATTAAACGCAGTTACCACCCTACTGAGCTGAACAGACTAAATTAAAACTGTATTATTTTTTATGCACTAGTGGAAGCATAAAAAAGATCCACATGACATATCTGAATATGCAGTCGTTTATCCAACTAGTAAGTGAAAAACAATGTAACACACAAAAAATTACTTTTAGTAATAATCAATTTTACATTACATTTTGACGGAATAACGAATTAAGTCGTCAGAGCTAAATCTACTGTACAGAAAAAATCAGAGTATGCATTATTCTTTGTAAGCACTCTTGTTACAGAATTTAACCCTTAACTACTATGGACATTGACAGGATCACAAGTACTATGGAGGGGTCTCTCAGACTTATTTTTATTTCTTACTAGCTTAAACCCGCGGCTCCGCTCGCGCGTTGGTTGATTGTGATAGATAATGCGCGAAACGTCAAATCGATTTTTTAAAGAGATGTGTTAAAAGAAATTTCTTTTGGACTGCTTTATTTATTTATTCTTATATTTCCTTATTCGTATGCGTATCCTTACCGAGAAAGAGCTCAAGACATTGTAGCACGCATAGACCAAAGATATGGTCTGTGGCATCACGTTACGCTGTATGTAACCTCCTTGCTATAGAGTCGCAAACGTCATCGCTGGCTTTCAGTCCGATTTTTTTTTTTTATAATTTGACGGCTTTCAACCACCATATCTTCCACCCCCTTATAGCTATCGGCATGGAACTGCTATGGTGTACAACGGGAGACTTCGGACAACAATTACACACAGACCAATTGTTTGCGTTCTGTAGTTTTCGCTGCAGAGCGAAATATTAACACAGACATGTAGAATTTCATATACATCGATAACTTTCCCTCCCAATATACTCCACCCTTTTAGTATTATCAACCCTCAAGCAACAATGCAACCAATAAAACCATTTTCAAAGAGTAAATATAATTTTCAAAGAGTCATTATTGTTCCGCATTTGCGTTATATTCTTCATATTATTAATATCTATCAGATCGCCACTCCCATGAACCACAGACGTTGCCGAGGTGGGGTGGCTTGCGTGCCTCAACGATACAGATAGCCGTACCGTAGGTGCAACCACAGCGGAGGGGTATCTGTAGAGAGATCAGACAAACGTGTGGTTCCTGAAGAGGGGCCTTTTCAGTAGTTACAGGGGCAACAGTCTGGATGATTGACTGAGCTGGCCTAATGTGGCTTTGCCACACAGTTACTGCGAACGGCTGAAAGCAAGGGGAAACTACAGCCGTTACCTTTCCCGAGGACATGCAGCTCTATTGTATGAACATATGATGATGGCATCCTCTCGGGTAAAATATTCCGGAGGTAAAATAGTCCCCCATTCGGATCTCCGGGCGGGGACTACTCAGGAGGATGTGATCATCAGGAAACACAGTACTGGCATTCTACGGGTCGGAGCGTGGAATGTTAGATCCCTTAATCGAGTAGGCAAATTAGAAAATTTAAAGAGAGAAATGGATAGATTGAAGTTAGATATAGTTGGGATGAGCGAAGTTCGGTGGAAAGAGGAACAGGATTTCTGGTCAGGCGAGTACAGGATAATAAATACAAAATCAATTGGGGGTATCACAAGAGTAGGTCTGATAATGAATAAGAAAATAGGAGTGCGGGGAAACTACTATGAGCAACACAGTGATGGCATTATCATTGTCAAGATAAATACGAAGCCAACACCGACCACAGTAGTACAGGTTTATATGCCAACTAGCTCTGCCGACGATGAGGAGATCGGTGAAATATATGAGGAGCTAAAGGAAATTATTCAGACAATTAAGGGAGAGAAAAAATTAATTGTTGTGGGAGACTGGAATTCGGTAGTAGGACAAGGAAGGAAAAGGAAGATAGTAGGTGAATATGGTCTGGGCAAAAGGAATGAAAGAGGAACCCGCCTGGTAGAATTTTGCACGGAACATAATTTAGTTATAACAAACACCTGGTTTAAGAATCACAAAAGAAGGTTGTATACGTGGAAGAGACCAGGAGATACCGGGAGATACCAGATAGATTTTATAATGGTAAGACATAGATTTCGGAACCAGGTTTTACAGTGTAAGACATACCCAGGGGCAGATATAGGCTCTGACCATAACTTGTTGGTTATGAACTGTAGGCTGAAACTGAGGAAACTACAAAAAGGTAGGAAAATAAGGAGATGGGACCTGGGTGAATTGAAGGAACCTGAAGTTCTTAAGAATTTCAGAGGGAGCTTTAGGCAACAATTGACAGAAATGGGGGAAAACAAAACAATAGAGGAGGAATGGGTAGCATTGAGAGATGAAATAGTGAAGGCAGCAGAGAACAAAATAGGTAGGAAGGCAAGACCTACAAAAATCCTTGGATATCACAGGAGATACTAAATTTAATCGATGAAAGGAGAAAATATAAAAATGCAGTAAATGAAAGAGGCAAAATGGAGTAGAGACGACTAAGAAATGAGATTGGTAGGAAGTGCAAAATGGCTAAGCAGGAGTGGCTAGAAGGCAAATGCAAGGATGTAGAAGAATGTATAAATAGGGGAAAAATAGATACAGCCTACAGCAAAATAAAAGAGACATTTGGGGACAAGAAAAGCAACTCTATGAATATCAAGAAGTCGAATGGGAAACCAGTTCTCAGCAAAGAAGGGAAAGCTGAAAGGTGGAAAGAGTACATAGAGCAGCTCTACAAAGGAAATGAACTTAGAGACGATGTTGTAGGAAGGGAAGAGGAAGTAGATCAAGATGAAATAGGAGATACTATACTGAGAGATGAATTTGACAGAGCACTGAAAGACCTAAGTCGAAACAAGGCCCCTGGAGTAGATGACATTCCCTCAGAGCTACTGAAGTCTCTGGGAGAACCAGCCATGTCAAAACTGTTTCACCTGGTGTGTAAGATGTATGAGACAGGCAAAGTACCCTCAGACATTCAGAAAAATGTTATAATCCCCATTCCAAAGAAAGCAGCTGCAGACAGGTGTGAAAACTACAGAACCATCAGTTTAATAAGTCATGGTTGCAAAATATTAACACGAATTATTTACAGAAGAATGGAAAAGCTGATAGAAGCCAACCTCGGGGAAGATCAGTTTGGGTTCAGGAGAAATGTAAGAACAGGGCAGGCAATACTCACTTTACGGCTTATCCTAGAAGACAGATTAAGAAAAGGTAAACCTACATATCTAGCTTTTGTCGATTTGGAGAAAGCTTTTGACAATGTTGATTGGAATACACTCTTCCAAATTCTGAAGCAAGAAGGAGTAAAATATAGGGAGCGTAAGGTTATTTACAACTTGTACAAAAACCAGACAGCGGTTGTCAGAGATGAAGGGCATGAAAGGGATGCAGTGGTTGGAAAGGGAGTAAGACAGGGTTGTTGCCTTTCTCCAATGTTATTCAATTTGTACATTGAGCAAGCTATATAGGAAAGCAAGGAGAAATTTGGAGAAGGAATTAAAGTTCAGGGGGAAGAATTAAAAACCTTGCGTTTTGCCGACGACATAGTAATTCTGTCAGATACAGCAAAGGACCTGGAAGAGCAGTTAAACGGAATGGACAGTGTGCTGAAAGATGCATATAAAATGAACATCAACAAGAGCAAAACTAGGGTAATGGAGTGCAGTCTAAGAAAATCAGGTGATGCTGAAGGAATTAGATTAGGTAACGAAACAATAAAGGAGGTAGATGAGTTTTGTTACTTGGGCAGTAAAATAACTAATGATGGTCGCAGTACAGGGGATATAAAATGCAGAATGGCAATGGGTAGAAAAGCGTTTTTGAAAAAGAGAAATTTGTTAACATCGAATATTGATTTAAACCTAAGGAAGTCCTTTTTGAAGGCATTTGTATGGAGTGTTGCTTTGTATGGCAGTGAAACATGGACGATAAACAGTGCGGGCAGGAAGAGGATTGAGGCTTTTGAAATGTGGTGCTACAGAAGAATCCTGAAGATTAGGTGGGTGGATCGCGTAACTAATGAGGAGGTACTAAATAGAATTGGGGAGAAAAGAAATTTCTGGCGTACCTTGACTAAAAGAAGGGATAGATTGGTAGGACACATTCTTAGACATCAAGGAATTGTGAATTTAGCGTTGGAGGGAAGTGTGTGGGGGTAAAAACCGCAGAGGAAGACCAAGAGATGGATACAGTAAGCAGATTCAGACAGATGTGGGTTGCCGTTCTTATGTGGAGATGAAGAGGCTTGCTCTGGATAGGGTATTGTGGAGAGCTGCATCAAACCAGTCTCCTGACTGCAGACCACAACAACAACAACGCTATAAAACCTTCCTCAGGTATCAATTAATAACTGTACAAATATTTAAGTCTCTGCGTCTTGTCGTTCGGACGTGATAAGTGTACACCGAACAGACATTCACATTAATGTATATAGATAAATAGCTATCCAATCGCCATAAAACCGTACCTAAAACCTTCCCCGGGGAGACATTAGTAACTGTACAAATTTTTAGCTCTTTATGTCTTGAAGTTCAGACGTGGTAAAAGTACACTGAACAGACATTCACATTTATAGATAGAGATATATCAGTGGTTTGCGAAATGTACAGTCTCATCACTTCCTGTTGTTCATTACACTTCTTGCAAGTAGACTATATTGTACCTTGACTTTTTTAACAACACAGTATTTATAAAAGGGCGACAAATGAAACACTGCGAAATGTGCCGTATACTTTTATTTTATGTATTACGAAAATAACGGCAATTAGTTAGCTCTCTACTCAACCACAGACAATCATCAGAGAGATTATGTTACAGATTCGAAACATAATTAGATGGAGAAGTCCCATTTCAGTTCCGATAAATTGTACGTAAATTCATATTTCAGTTAACGATTCGTATTTTCAATGTAAAGCGATTACTACATTTTGTAAGACAGTGAAGGGAGAAACTTCGTCACATTTTATTTCTGCAATATTTTGACACAAGAATTCGTAGCGGTCTGACAGACGGATGATAGTAGTTAAGGGTTAAATTGTAAATCATAGCTCCATAACTGTTAGGAACAGTTTTCTATTATTTGTCAAATTATTACGAAAAATGTAATACTGATTGTTGCTTTTCGTATTTAAGTATATTTTCGGTTATTAGAAACATTAAGAAGGTTTAAATGTCTTTAAAAGATGCAGTCATATTTAAGCTTGTTTCATCGAATATCATTTGTCAGAAAGACAGCTGATGGTAAATTCAATAATTTCATATTTTAACAACTCTAACAATGCATGGCATTGTTGATAATTTTATATGAAGGTGACCGCAGAGGTCATCAGTTTATCAGATTTCGAGGCAGTCACTACACCCATCAGTTCGGTGACTTTTCATTGTTACAAGTAATTATTGTTGCATATTCTAGTTCATTTAAGTGTTGAATTTACAGATTCAAACTTACCTGGTGTTGCTCACCATAATTTCAAACCAATTGCGCGCATTGTGTTCAGTTGGTCATATTCGAAGAGATCCAGAGGTTGATGCATCATGGAGATTCCAAATGTTGTCATAAGTTACACCAAACCTTGAGATAACAAGGTACGCTTTAAATTATCCATCTAGAACATTTACGGTTACACTTCCCTGCTACATAAAACTGACCACCCTTAAAGCGTCTCCCTCTATATTATATATATTGCGACTTTCATTCTTTTTGTCACCATAACTTCATACTTATTTGTATTGAATTTCAAACCGTACTGTTTTGCCACCTCCTCTCATACATGCACGTCTCTTTCTCTTTATCTCTCTCCTCTCTCTCTCTCTCTCTCTCTCTCTCTCTCTCTCTCTCTCTCTCTCTCTCTCTCTAATACTACAGCACACGTTCGCTGTCAAATTTCGTTCATCTACTTACACTGACAGTTCTGCAATTATCTCAAAGTGATGGAAATTAGAGTAGGCAGATCACGTCCCCTTTTCAGTTCCTTATTTTTTGCTGGACTAGCCCATCTTGTCTGCTCCTAGTTTCACACACCACGCACTTCCTTGTTACACCCCCTTTATTGCCCTACGATTTTTCTTCCAACTCCCTTCCTTTTTTCTCTAGGATTTCCCACACCGTGCTCAATTTTGCACAGCCATAAGCCGTTTAAGTCTCTAGGAAAACCATCACCAGATTATTCCCATCTTATTTTGTGATACCCTTAAAGCTGCCTTGCACTAAAAATGAGATATACGGTATATATTCCTGCTCTCAACCCTCTCAACTCTGTTGCGTACTCTTCCTCCCAAAAAAATCTTAAATATCTTGGCAGCATGGCGCATGGTATTCTCTATGATCCTGAACCAATTTTCTGGTTCCCTTCTTATATATAGGCACAATTATTCATTACTTTCGGTCTTCAGGGGGCTTTTTCTCTCCCCCTACTACTCTCATGACTCGACAGAGCCACCGCACTCCCACAACTTTAGGTGCTTGTATTATGTCCACGCTTACATCAATCACTCCCCTTTCCATTATTGCTTCATGACATACAGTTAAAGTTAGTTTCTTCTTCGCTTCCTCCTTACGCCCCAACCTCTCATTTTGCTCCACCACATATCTATTTGAATTGATCAACTACTCACAGTATTCCTTCCATATCTCTTTGAGCTTCTGCCTGTGCTTCCTTCTTTAATGAATCCTGGTGTTTTCCACTGTGCCCCTCCTCTTATAGTTGGGTCGGCGTATGTTGATTCCTGAAAGCTTGTTTCGTTGTTGAAAGTTTTCAACAATGAAATGCAATCAGCTTCCCACGTAACCTATTCTGTGGAGTTACCACAGGGATATTTATAAAATCCTATAATACAACCGGTGACGGCAGACGCAGGAAGCCATCATGACCGTAATACCACAACTGTCAGGGACCAACTTACAGCGACTGAGCTGTAGTCTTGATCATTCTACATAGTTTCTTCTTTCTCTCATCACTGCCCCTTCCATCATTTTTGACCACTCTTCCGTCTATTTCACTTTCTATTCTGCGACCACACTTTGACCCATTCTTCTTCTGCATAAATTTTCTTCCTTGCTCCCTCTCTTCTCTGCTGAAACCATGTCCGGAAAGCTTTAATTTTCGTTGCAACCTTCTCCTTGACCTTTTTCTTGTTCTTCCGCGCATATTTTCTACTGCTTTCACCACCACTCTCTTGAACCTTCCCCATCCTCCCTTTGTTTCATCCATTCACTGTTTATTAGAATTTTTTCTCTTATCTCTCTGTCCCCTACCAAAAGCCGATAATCACATCCATGTCCAGATCGTATTACCTTGACATCTGATCTTTGTGTCTTGATCGCATATCGCATGATCTACTACTGGTTTTCTTTCCAGATTTTACCATCTTATCTTGTGGCTTTCATTCTTCTTAAACCATGTGTTTCCAATTCCTCGTCAATTCCTTCCTCAGTTCGACTTCCCTATCCCTCTAATCTCAAGACTTCCCTATATCGTTCCGGTCTCCAATGATTATTACCTTTTGTTCTGTTCGTTGTCTCTTAATTCTTCTTCAAATTTCTCCTTTTTCGCTACAAAACATCCAGCTTCTGCTGCACATACATGTAGGATCTCCATATTTTGATTTTTAGTACTTCATCCACCATTCCCTTCACCTCCTCTTTTATCACGTCGAACCACCATTGGTACTCCATTTCTTCCATGACTCTCATCTCTGCTTCATTTTTAACCATTCCACAGCTTCCCGCTTCCTTCCTTTCACTTATTTCTACACCTAGAAAATTGATTAGAACCTTGAAACATTTTAGTCTTTGCATTAGTCCTACACTATTTACCTATATTTTGCCAACCTCTATTTATATTTACATTTTTGTCGGGCTTGCTGTACGTCACAAACTTATCCTCTTCAGTCTCAGTGGCAAGGTTAATTTAAAATTTTAAAAATGTCAGTATTTTTTTTGTTCATTAGGTTGCTTAGGCACCATATTTCTCTCTTTTGCAATTTGGAAAATTTTTTTGAACGTGAATGGTACACAGTTGTGTACCTTGGGTCTTAATCGTAAACATATTTCTTAAATTTTCTTAAGGGAACATACTGTATTTAAGGGTAAAATTAATTACAGTATGTTGTACAACCTACATACTTTATTTACACTAAGAAATTTTACAACACATATTTACAAGTATTTGTTACTGCCAGATGGTTTTGTATGAGTCCCCATGACAACTTTATCCCCAACATGATGCAAAATTTCTGATGCGGTTGGTTTGAAACTAAGTGAACTAGTCTGAATAGATTTGAGATTTGTCTAATATGTCAAAACCTCTCGGAATTCAACTGTCACAACCTCTCGGAATTCAACTGGAAAGAATTCAGTGAAAGATTCCAAGTCTCCTTTGGGTCCACTGGAATCACTTTCCTCTCCAGAGATGCGCCAATGTCAGGCATGCAAAAAAGTAACGAACAAACCATCGATAGGCACCAGACCTACATTTTTCTTAAAATTTGATGTGAAAATTTACACATTTTCTTACAAATAAAGAAAGAAACAAAAATACATTTTTCAAGGTATAGCAATACCAACCAAATAGCTCTTGACGTCAAACCTCTTATGGATTTTTTAAATATCACCATTCATTAAATCTTCAGTTTTGAGACTGAAATTCTTTAGGAGCATCACGTGGGAGTCAGAATTCGTACGCTGTCGATTCATTACAGCAAATAAATCATCCTCAGTTACAGAATTTGAGTATTCTGCAACACTTCCCTTTAGTATGTGTGATATAACTTTATCACTTAGCACATGAGCTGCAAAAATATGGTACGTTATGAAGTACAGTGCTATTGTAAAAGTGCACATTAAGAAGCAGGTACACAAATGTGTACTATGAAAACATGGGCATTTATTCCCCAGGAAAATTGAAATAATTCACATTTGCTGTATTTCATATGATTCTTCAAATTTCATTTATCACTCACTACAACAAAGATAAATACATAAAACTTAATGTATTATTTACTTGTTACATTCTGTCATAACGACGCTGCCGGGCTGCCAGCTTCACTAATATCAAACTTCTGATTCGTGTAGCTCATGAAGTGACGTCATTTGAAAGCAAAAAGGTACACGATTGTGCACTCGCGGTTTGAGCACACAAAATACGCCACAGACAGAGAAATCAGTTTACGAACCAAGGTGCACATACGTTCACTTATATACCTGTTCATCACTATTCGGTTTATTCAGTACTGAGTGTCATGGCATTTTTTTATTCTTCTCCTAAGCAATAGGATCCTCAACTAGACGTCTCCATCCACAATAATATTCAGCTGCTCTTAATATGATACGGTGGTAATCTTCTTCACTTCATCCAACCTTGTTCATAGTGGTCTTCGGCCTTTTGCCTTACAAGATGGTTATTTTTTATGTTGTGCTTTTCTCTTTTCAAAGTACCCCCAAGTAACTGACAGTTCTTGCTGCGATGACACACTATCTGGACATGTGGGAGAGTATAGCACAGGGTCTTGAACAACATTACCCAAAGGCATATTTTATTGATGATGTGCATACCATTTATAACTTGCCACTATGATTTTGGTTCATCTGAAACATATTTCTTACCATGCCTGGACGAGTAACATTTGATAATGACTCTTTAACAAGTCGACATCAATGTAAAATCAATAATCGAACTATGGGAAAGATCTCATAAAGGGATTCATAATCATAACGAAGTAACTTCCACTTACACGCCAATATAATTTTCCTGTGATGCACAGTCTTCTATCTAGGGCGTTCTGGTTCTCGTTTCTGTCAATGACACAAGTAACTTCCTGCGCCAATACCACATCTCGAAGGCATCAGCTCCTGTTCCTAGTTTTGATGTACAGGGCAAGCAGCCGTGAAGAAGGCAGGAAACGCCAAGCGCATCTTGGACATAAGGATGCACAGTCCACAACAGACGCACTACCGGTCACCCACGCACTCACGCCGATATTCATTGATCACATTAGAGACGGGTCGTAACGACACCGGACGTGCAAGTCACTTATCCCAGTGGAGAATCCTAGGAACGTGGGACCGATGGAAAATGGCAGACGGTACTGCATACGGGTGCCACTTTTACGTTATGTAGCCCAACGGTTTGTTCAAATGTTTGTTAAGCTTAAGGGACGTAACTGCGGGGGTCAACAGTCCCTAAACTAACAAACTACTTATGAACTACCTTATATTAAAGACGACACAAACATCCATGCCCGATGGGGGATACGAACCCCGACCGTAGCGACCGTGTAGACGGTGACTGGCGCGCCACAGACCGCTCGGCCACTGCGGCCGGCACAACGGTTTGTATTCGTTGCCAATCACCAAGGGTGCAACAATGGTGGAACTTTATATTGTCGGACGAATTCCGATTTCAAGTGCATCATACCGATGCGAGGCACCTTGTGTGGCTCAAAACATATGATCCATCTATCCCGCTTCGCTAGAAGGTGTGGTTCAGTGAGGTGTTGCTTGATACGGTCTGGGGTACATTTGTCTGGTAATAAATGCTCCGTCCTCCTTTGAATGGTCCGCGATACATTGAGCTAGGTGGGGAAAATTTCCACCCACTTTTGGCCTTCCAACACCCTGACGATGTTTCAGGATGTTAACGTGTCATCGCATCGTTTCCATGTTGCCCGGGAATGCTTCCAGGAACATGAATACAGGCTCCAGACCGGATGGCCACTCCGGAGCCCAGATTTCAATCTTATCGAGCATGCCTGGGACGTCAAGGTACGCAAGCTCCAAAACAGGCTGCCGCTCTGCAGACTATTTGATATCAGTTTAGAGGAGAACCACGGACTTGATCATTCACGTCCATGGCGTCTCACTGCAAATCTGATGACCAGAAGCTGTCTCAGCGCCGGTGGCGAAACCTACAAAGTGCTGACACTAGGGAAGTTTCCAACCGATTTCTCATACGCAAACAGCAGTTGACCAGCGTTGCCTGGAGAAACGTTGTTGTGTTGCTTCGTGTAAGGACTAGAAATGCGTACCATCACGTTTCCGACTTTGATAAAGGCTGTATTGTAGCCAATAGCGATTGCGGTTTATTGTGTCGTGACATTCTTACTCGCGTTGGTCGCAATCCAATGTTATCGGAATATGGAATCGGTGGGTTCAGGAGGGCAATACGGAACGCTGTGCTGGATCCCAACGGCCTTGTATCACTAGCAGTCAAGATGACAGTCATCTTATCCGCATGGCTGTAACGGATCGTGCAGCCACGTCTCATTCCCTGAGTCAACAGATGGGAACGTTTGCAAGACAACAACCACCTGCACGAACAAAATGTTCAAGTGTTTGTAAAGTCTATGGGACCTAACTACGGGGTCATCAGTCCCTAAACTTACAAACTACTTATGAACTAACTAAGACTAAGAACGGCACAAATATCCATGCCCGAGGGGGGATTCGAACCCCCGACCGTAGTGGCCGTGCAGACCGTGACTGGCCCGCCTCCATCCCCTCCGCCACCGCGGCCGGCGCAGCAGCATCAGCTCGGAGACCATGGCTGCGGTTACCCTAGACGCTGCATCACAGACAGGAGCGCCTACGATGGTGTACGCAACGACGAACCTGAGTGCACGAATGGCAAAACGTTACTTTTTCGGATGAATCCAGGTTCTGTTTACAGCATCATGATGGTCGCATCCGTGTTTGGCGACATCGCAGTAAACACACGTTGGAAGCAAGAACTCGTCATCGCCATACTGGCGTATCACCTGGCGTGATGGTATGGAGTGCCATTGGTTACACTTCTCGGTCACCTCTTGTTCGTATCGACGGCACTTTGAACAGTCACCGTTACATTTCAGATGTGTTACGGCCCGTGGCTCTACCCTTCATTCGATCGCTGCGAAACCCTACATTTCAGCAGGATAATGCACGACCGCATGTTCCAGGTTCTCTACGGGCCTTTCTGGCTACGGAAAATGTTCGACTACTGCCTTGACCAGCACATTCTCCAGATCTCGCACCAACTGAAAACGTCTGGTCAATGGTGGCCGAGTAACTGGCTCATCACAATACGCCAGTCACTACTCTTGATGAACTGTGGTATATCGTTCAAGCAACATGGGCATCTGTACAGGCCACCCAGGCGTATCAATGCCGTTATTACGGCCAGAGGTGGTTGTTCTGGGTACTGAATTTTCAGGATCTATGCACCCAAATTGCGCGAAAATGTAATCACGTCAGTCCTAGTACAATATATTTGTCCAATGAATACCCGTTTATCAAATGCATTTGTTCTTGGTGTAGCAATTTTAATGCCCAGTAGTCTATATTACGTTTCTATTCCATAACATTTGCCTGATTAGTGTACACTGCTAGCAGTGCAACACCCTGAAGGAAGCACCCAAACCAGGAGATGTTCGCAGAATGCGTTTGCGGCGACGATAGCCGGCTGCGGTGGCCGAGAGGACTGAGGCGCTTCAGTCACGGTCTGCACGGCCACTACGGTTGGCGTTTCGCATCCCCCCTCGAGCATGGATATTTGTGCCGTCCTTAGTCTTAGTTCGTAAGCTTAGGGACTGATGACCCCGTAGTTAAGTCCCATAAGTTCTACAAACATTTGTACATTTGAATTGCAGCGACGATAGATGCAAATAATCAGTGTTTCAGTGCAGCGAAAGTCACTCGATCAAGTAACGCCACTTTCCAGAGCCGTATTAATGGGAAACAGTCGGTCGGCCGGCCGCGGTAGCCGAGGGGACTGAGGCGCTCCAGTCACGGTCTGCACGGCCACTACGGTCGGGGGTTCTAATCCCCCCTCGGGCATGGATATTTGTGCCGTCCTTAGTCTTAGCTAGTTCATAAGTAGTTTGTAAGCTTAGGGACTGATGACCCCGTAGTTAAGTCCCATAAGCTATACAAACATTTGGACATTTGAACAATCGGTCGTGTGTGCTTACTGGAACTGTTCTTTCATGCGGTTGTTTTGCATAAGTAGTTTCCGTGTACCTCGTAGCAGACAGAGTCTTTCGAGCACGTTCCGAACTGTAACCAAAGAGGAATAGCTGCCAGAAAAAGCGATAATAGTATCTGACGTTATCAAGCAACTGTGCTGCGGATATATAATCCCTGGATGCAAGAGGGAACGATGCCTCGTCGGGACCGAATGCACCCACTTCATTGCACCACTACACGCGATGAAAAGCTTTTTTTGTGCATGATAGTCATGGATCACTCTTCCACGTCACAACAAACTCGGTGTGTTGCGCGACCATTCGACTTTGTTTCCAGGAGAGTGAAAAATCTATGAAAGATGGAAACAAGCAACAGAATGGAACGAAACTGTTTTGTATTTAGATTAAATGTTCAAATATTTTTAAGGTTAAGAGATCAAAATGCTGATTTACAAACTACTTAAACAAACTTAAAATATCTTACAGTAAGGGCAACACACACACCTATGCCCGAGGGAGAACTCGAATCTCCGACGCGAGCGGCCGTGGGATACGTAACAGGGCGCTCCTAACCGGACGGCCATTTCCGCGCGGCTTGTTTGTAGATATATGTCCCAAAGAACCATATGTAATCCTACGGCTATTATTAATCAGCACATAAAGGAATTAATGACGTTGTCTGCTAAAGAAAGAGGTGAATGGTGAAAATTGAAAATTTGTGACTAACCGGGATTCGAACCTGGGTCTTCTGCTCTTACACCAAAAACCTGCTACAAACAGAGAATAAGACGCAAAATTCTACGTTATCTATTACAAGGCTGTCTACTATAAAAATTGATATTGTAATTATTCTTCAATAATCAGCAATTAATTATATCTGTCATATATATATGGTAACTTCTAAGTATGTTTTTTTTCTCGTAATATTATAAAAAATGACAAATTTGAAATATTGAAATATTTCGAGAACGAACAGACACAATCGGTTGACATTAACTGCCGTAATTTTAAGAGTACGAAATATTGAAATTACGGCCATTATTGTCAACCACTGGTGTCTGTTCTTTCGGACATGTCCGAAAAGATCAAACACCGTATATATATATATATATATATATATATATATATATATATATATATAGTGTCAAAGTATAAAAGTGTAGCCCTCGGTCGCAAATTAAAAATTAACTGGTTTCGGCAATGACTATAGATGGTTGCCTTCATCAGAAATTACAAAGTAAAACAAGTCACACAATAAAACTATACAGCTCAGCTGTAAAGCTTACGTCACAAAATTTAAAAAGAATTTTTTAGATAAAGCTAGCCACTACGGGCTGCCCGCCTGCACGGATGCATCAGAGTCCACAGTTTTATTCCGATCTTGATGAAATGTTGCAGACTTAATTTTCGAATACGAGAAAAATCACTGTTTACATATTATTATCCACGGTAGATGGAGGAGAGTCCTTCACAACAGATTTCGACATCGGTCTACTGTTTCATATCGATCTTGGCGACATTTTGCACACCTGAGAATGAAAACAAGAGCATTCTCACTGTCAGTTTTCGTAAGGTGCATGGGGAGGGGATGGGGGGAGGAACCTTAAACAGGCGTCGACAGCAATCTACAGTTTTATTCCGGTATTGATGCAATTTTACATTCTATCCCTTTCAAACAAACGGGACAGCATTGTATACACAGTATTTCAATAAGGTGCGTGGTGTATGTCTTCCAACAATTTCCGACACCGTTTCGCCGATTACCATGAATTCGTAGATACATGTCATTTTTCATAGGGAGAGGAACTGAGACAGGCGGAGGATGAGATGAACAAAGACAGGATAGAGGAGATGACGGAGAGGCAGAGGAGAGAAACGGATTAAGAAAAGATTCAAATAAATTAATACCGGGGCAACGCTGGATTTTCAGCTAGTATGGTATAAAATAAGAAGCAGGCTATATTTGACACCATCCAGTTGCTCAGAAAGTCTCTCTGTAGCCTTTTCCAGGGGCAACCATTTGTGTGCGACACGCTTTAATAAATGACATATATTTCATGTTAATACTGTAACTTGTAAATATTAGCAAATGGACATTTGCGTAAAGACTTTTCCTTCAATTTTTTCTACTCATCTCCACTTCTGACTGTGTCTGTCTTGCTTTGTTACAAATATATCCAAATCACATAAAGAGTAATTAAAATGACCAAAACACGCAGTTACAGAAGTGGACTGTTCGTAGCACTGTAATCGCTTCTTATTTCAGTAGTTTCCAGCTACCTATTCATCCTTTATTAAAACCTGCAAAGACACTAAAACTTTAAACATTTGTAATGTGTCTGAATTTAAAAGAGAATGTAAAGATAATTTTTACTTCAAGACGACAGTGGTTCAACATTTTCCGTCCTTGTAAGTAAACAGTCTTGTGCTAATATTTCGGCTTGTTTCCTTACAGAGTTAACAAATAGAAGTTGGTAGTTGGCAGTTTCGAAAAGACGAAACACTTGTAGTTCGCGTTTGTGCCTCGGTAGAAAAGAAATCGGTCTCATTATGTCAAAGAACTATTGGAGCTTGTACCTGACTGCAAGCCTCTAAAACTTTCTCGTCTGTTTTCCTAATGAGTAGGAGAGCTCCGGAGCTTTGCTTTGTTGGGCCCGGATCCTCAGTTCATTACTGCAGTGCGTACTGTATCGGCCCTGCCGGCCGATCCAATTACGCTGTCTGATGTCGAGGAGGGCGGCTGCTGGAAAGCGTTCATAATTCCCAGTACGTCTTAATTAGATTCGTTTCTCAGAATTCTCACAGTTCTTTAGTTTCTGGCTTTCTGCTGCTACAGACGACCCTTTCTCTAGTGTTTTCTTTGCCACCAAAGAGCATCATGTACTCCCTGACGATAGAATCACCCTTAATGCTCACCCTTGTGACCGTTGGAGTTATTGCATTCTCATTAAATGCATTACAATTTCTTTCCTTTTGGGACTGGATTTACATTATGTATTTGAATTCGCTCGGTGGGAATAAATTCGTCTCCGTGTTTCCCAAACAGTCTAGAGCGTTTGAATTTTTTTTTTTAATATCCATATTGCATTTTATTTTCCATATTTATATTCATACACGATTTAAAAGAAGGAGCACACATTATAGGGAATGTTAATCAAAGGCTTTGATTGGAAGATGGAACAGATCTACTAAAGCAGTGGTTTTCAACCTGCGGGTCGGGGATGGGGGGGGGGGTTGAAAAGTCTTGTTCGTAAGATTGCCGCCACAAGGGGAAATAGTTTGAAATAGTTTGAACACAGAACAATACGCCAGGAGCATGTTTGAGTAGCAGGTGATCCTAAATGTAAAAACATAGCCTAAGAAAATTGAAATGAAATTTTATATTGAAATTTCGCGTTTCCTTGTTGATCATCAACTTCCAGTTCGTTAGAACAAAGATTGTTTTATAGTAAATAAACTGTGTTTCAATAAACGAAAGGCCTGAAACTGTTTTCAAGTATCAGGGCATAGCTAAATTTAAACGATACGTAAATTTGAGAAATTCGATTGTTTATCAATTGACTATACAGTGGGCCTTGCTCAGCGACCATAATTCGCTTTTGAGTTTTACGTGCAAGGCGAAACCTCGTTACCGGGAGGAAACATACATTTTTCTGTCATAATTCATGTAATAATACGATGTGTTATATCCCCAATATACCCCCACCTTCGACAGGTTCGTGGGTCTTGAGAAGAAACAGAATATGATTACACACTATTTCGCATGAAAAAGTAACGTAATTGTCACTTTATCACTTACGAGATGATAATACTACTCTAAAGTCACATTTTATTCAGGGTAACACGCCAGAGTCATCTGGTATAGACTAGTGGAAATGACAGTACTGTACAGCAGTGAGGTCTTTGATAACTTCCAAGGAGCAATAGAAGGAAAAAATCGCTTATTATGTTGTATATCTTATATTTTCCTATTTTCAGATCTCCGTCAACGATTTAAGCATTCTTTTTAAATAAATACGACAGCATTCTATGCCCCTTAAAATAAAAATGTTTTGATAGATATTGAAGCAACAGACACACTGCATAATTTACGGAGTTGCTGCTGGTAACCCTTTTAGGGTTTCCTCTACGACTGCGCTGGGCATCTTCAGAGGCACTGCTCCTGACATTCAGTACTACCGTCTGCTGAAAAGGACCGAAATTGCAAGGCCGCGGCGGAGCGGCCGAGCGCATTGAGGGGCTAGGCTACGATGCGCGAGGCCGTTCCCCGTCGGGTTTCGAATCCTCCCTGGGTCATGGATGTTTGTGCCGTCTTTAGTATAAGGTAGTTCATAAGTAGTTTGTAAGTTTAGGGACTGATACCCCGCAGTTATGTCCCTTAAGCTTGACAAACATGCGAACATTTGAAATTGCAAGTAATAAGCAGAGATACTACTTGTCAGGATATAATTTATCTACCGACCCTGCACACATATTGTCAATAGGTAACTGAGAACCATGGCCTCTTCTTCCTCATTTAAATTATCACTATCTTCATATATTTCAATAACGTCTCTATACAATAGCGGATAATAGTTCGTCGTCGCAGAAGACTTCCTGTCTGCAGAACATTTATCGATTTTCCCTAGTGGGCAATGACTTTACCGTTACCCGTGTGTTCACGCACCATTCATACACGGAATTTCATGAACATCACATGTAGACGGAAGAGAAGTTCCTTTCCTTTATAATTCGGAGCTTAGACGTTATTTGCTTTGCTTGTTTGGATAAACAAAGAAAACATGTCAAGCACTTCGAATTACAAAGGACTAATCTCCCTCTACCGTCGGCAAGTGGTGTCCATAAAATTCTGTGTATGTGTGGTAAAGTGCGATTACTGCTCTTGTGTTTAGTGTACCGGATCAGAGGTGTCGGAAATTTTCTGCAGTTCTTTTTAACGTAGTCGGAGTTCAAGGAGAGGTGCAATTAATTTTTATGTTAAATTATTAATGTACTTTTGTGTATGTATGTTGTAGAAAATTCTTGTAAGCCGGTGTAGTCAGTACGAAAGAGGCGACTAAGAACTTTCTGTCGCGCTTTACAGTTAACGGTCGTCGATGTTCAAATGTTTTTAAAGCTTATGGGACTTAACTGCGGGGTCATCAGTCCCTAAACTTACAAACTACTTATAAACTACCTTGTACTAAAGACGGCACAAACATCCATGCCCGACGGGGAACGTAACGGTCGTCGAGCCAGCATCGCAGATGTACCAGGCCACTACACGGAAGATCAACCAACGTCATGCTATTACGAAATTATTATTAAGAGTAATGGGAAAGCTACTAATTGGATCGCGATCAAACGGTTCAACTGATGTTCAGTTAGTATCAAAGTCTCCAGCTAGATTCCAACATGTACGGAGAACTGTAAGAGTTTCCAGTTAACATTCGGTGTTTTCTGATGTGGGGTAAGTCGAACGATATCGGTCAGTTTAATCAGAAGTGCAAGTGCATTTAATGTTGATAATCTCTAGAAAGTTACCGAGATTTTTGTAATAGTTATTTTACCATTGCACGGAAATAAATCTAAATGTATGTGGGACCAAATTTAAATGAACTGTGAAATCTTAACTTTTCCCGGCGTAATGAATGTTAAAACAACTTTCGGGTATGCTGCCGGGTTAAAAAGGGATTCTTGAGTAATGCAGAGTATTTTATTGGTAAGTGCACTGTGGTGTAATATTTTACAGTTTGGTAGTCTGATTTTGTGTGTGTGTCGTTTCAGCACGAACCACGGATGAATAATTAGGTATAGTATTGCTCACTCTGCTGTGGGTGAGTATACTTCAATGTATGTTGAAGATTATGTTTGTCGTAATAGCTCACTCTGCGGAGATGAGTACACGATGTTTTGTGGATGAGAGGCGTGTTTTGTGGTGTAGCGATTAGCCTTTTTTTTTTTTTTTTTTTTTTTTTTTGGGTTGGTGGGTGGGGGAGGGTGTTTATGAAGTGAATCGTGCTAAGCAGTATAGCAATTTGTGTGAGACTACCGGAAGTAAAGTTTGATTTGTTAAAATTCCTACCAACGTACTCGTGATTGTACAGAGAACGGCTACCACTCAAAGCTGACATTTCAGTTGAACCTTGAGTTCAGAAAACAAGAATTAGAGAAGAAAGTAAAGGTTTTTAGTCGTCATAATTATTTGCTGCGACGAGTGGCAAATTTCTTCAATTAGAGTTGATAGTGGGACCGCGAATTTAGCTAACACCTGAAGAGGCTCATTTTGAAATTATTTTATTTATTTACTAAGTAAAAAAGTGGTGGTAGCCCGTAGGCGATTATTTTCTTTATTTTATCGTATTTTTGTTTCTTTGATTCCGTCATTGGGGGGGGGGGGGGGTATTTTAAGAACCACTCGATCACGTCGAGTCAATACCTGTAAAATGTAAAAGTTTTTTATTTCTGATAATTATAACCATTTATTTGTCTAGAAAGAAAACCCTCTTTTTGTGAACTTCAGTTGCAGTAGTTACTTACCTGGAAGTTCTCATTTGACTCTCAAAAGTGACGAAAAAGTAATTGTCAATATGAAGAGTATTGTAATCAGGTATATATCGATACCAGAGAGTTATTGATATGGGAAGAGAAAAATAATCACGTTTAATTGCTTGAGATTTTATAAGGGATGTGTTAACGGAAAGGTAGATTAATTCAAACGTACAGAAAAGTGACTAAAAGTAGTACTTAGATATCATTTCTTCATAAAAATATCTTTGGACAGATTATTTTTTAATAATTCAGTTGACGTGGAACAGGCAATGGAACTGTTATTGAGGTAGCGTTAACTTTGAAAGTAGTAATAACAAACATAAATGTCTTTGAAATCAACATTGTAACGAACGAGGTTAGTATTAAAGAATGACATGTTTATATACTGAAAACATTCCTTAACTTAAAGGTAACGTACAGAAAAGAAAGTGTCTGTGAATCATTTGAGACGTTAGAAGTTTTATAATTTATCAAGGAAGGACTTGCACGTAAATACGTCAAGTAAGACGAAATATTTACATTAAGTGCTTTATTATTTTTTTAGTATATTCAAGTTGAAATATATATGCAACTAATGTTATAGAGGGGATAACATTAAATATTTTCAAAGGGATAAGTAGTGTGCAAATCATATTACGTGATTGTGCTACTTAAACAACATACCGAACGAGTACAGCTAAAATTTACCTACGGTAGCGTAAACGTAACGATTAACGCACACTGATTTTGACCTATTGGGTGAAAGAAAGTTCTATTACCACTAGAATCAAATATAAAGAGTAGTCATTGACACAAGTCATTAACAAAATCTACGAAACTGAAGAATGGCCTAAATACTTTTTGGACATAACAATGGTTACTCTTGAGAAGAAAAAACAAGCCAAGAAGTGTAGTGATTATAGAATAATTAGTCTGATCTCACATGTGGCCAAGATCATAACAAGGTTACTAAATAGACGGTTAGAACACAAAACTGAAGAAGTGATGGGAGAAGACCAGTTTGGCTTTAGGAAAGGAAAAGGGACCAGAGACGCCATTGGCATGATAAGGATATTGTCGGAGAGAGTTTTGGCCATCAACGAAGAAATCTGCGCGTGTTTTATAGACTGGCAGAAGACCTTTGACAGAGTCAATTGGAATATTAATGAACATCCTTAAGGAGATATGTACCAACTGGGGAGTTCGGAGACTAATTAGGAATTTGTACCTGGGACAAATGGTAAAAGTACGACTCAAATGTGGAGAAACGAACAGCGTGGAAATAGGAAGGGGAGTGAGACAAGGGTGTTGTCTGTCGCCAAGGCTCTTCAACCTGCATGGAGAAATGCTGGCGAGAGAAACGCTGAAAGGTTGCGGAAACTTCAAAGTAGGTGGACGTCTCATCAACACCATCAAGTATGCAGACGACCTGGTAGTGCTCGCCAAAAACCAGAGAGAGCTGCAACACATGATGAACCGTTTGATGGAAATGGGAAGAAAATACGGCATGGAAATCAATATCGAAAAATCAAAAGTGATGCGAACATCAAAACGTGAAAACACTTGAAGATAATTGTTGAGAATCAAGAACCGGAAAATGTGAATCAGTTCACGTACCTGGGATGTTTTATCACAAAGGATGCCCACTGCACCAACGAAATCCGAGCAAGAACCGCCATAGCCAAAGCTGCTTTTAACAAGAAGAGGACTCTGCTGACTAGCAAGTTGAGCTTGGCATTAAGGAAGAAACTGGTAAAGTTCTACATTTGGAGCATTGCACTGTATGGAGCAGAGACGTGGACCATAAGAAAGAAGGAGAAAAAATACTTAGAGAGCTTCGAAATGTGGTGCTGGAGGAGAATGGAAAAGATCAAATGGACAGATCGCATGAAAAATGATGATGTACTGAGAAGAGTAGGAGAGAAGAGAAGTATTCTGCATACAATTCTACAGAGAAAGGCCAACTGGATTGGACACGTACTTAGACACGAGGGACTCCTACGCGATGTCATCGAACGAAAAATAAGAGGAAACACAGGACGAGGAAGAAGGAGGATTCAGCATCTGGACGACATGAAAGATGGGAGAAGATACAACAGACTGAAGGAAGGAGCTGAAGACAGGGAACAATGGAATCAGAAATTCTCCGTACGAAGACATGGACCTGCCACTAGGAAGAATACTACATAATAATAATAATAATAATAATAATAATAGTCTTATACACTATTTTGCTTATTCTCCCGACATATGAATTTTCTGACACAGTTTCGTTATCCATAAATACTAATAATGTGTAGGAAAGACATAACCTGTTTGTACGTTGTTTTAAGAAAAGACAGAGTGCTGGTACGAGGACAGTTTTATAGAATAACATTGTTCTGTAGGCTTAGACTCGTACATATATATTAATTACTACGTCGAGGATTGTGTTTCAGTAGTGCGTTATTACAATACCTGTGTGGGTGTACAACTGGTACTAGCAGTATTGATACAGCGCATTTGTCTAAATCAGCATAGCACGTTGGGTTCTCCACTAAATCGGTTTAAAGGAAGAGACACAAACAATTCATAGGCGGCTTGCTAGGTTGTTTAGTGGAAGCTACGAAAAATGCGCGAGTGTTACAGAGATGCTTCGGGAAATCAAACGACTGGTAAACCATCATTAACTTTGATTTTTCAGGACCTGCAATCACTAGCATTTGTTCAAGAGTGCGATCGTGTTTTCGAAATTCAGGACTTAATCAATTAACGACAAATTAAATATGATAAGAGAGGTAAACCAAATGAATTGTTTCGAAATAAACTTTAGGAAATAGCTATTTTGAAATAGTGAAAATATATGTGGAACAAGATCAATCAGTGCGCAGCCCAAGGAAGACACTCCGCTGAATCTCCAACGTGACAAAGACTCACTTACTATCGGACTAGGTGCAAGAACGGATGCGTTTGTGGATCCGTTAGCTGACGACCGCGTTCCACGAGACAGGAACTGGTCGTTCTATCACCTTGTGGAATAAGTATCGTAACAAGTGTGCTGATTACTTTTGAATGGAATCATTCCAGGGACACCTTGTGGTGTATGTTTGGTTTACATTTGACTGTCACTCATTCACTGCCGAAAAATTAGTGCATCTGGAAAGACGACGTCAATTTTTATTCGATAACGTCAGATACTACATGGGGAAAAGTAGATGTGCTGATAATGGTTTCTACGTCGTCCGCCAACCGATAGCGTAGTGACACAGCTGCCACAGCGCCAGCTGACATTAAAGAAATTTTTACAGCCATAAGCACAGTGTGATATCAACGTGTGAGGCAAACAGGACCACACCAAGAAGATGTATCAGTGCTTCCTGTAGCCAACAGAGCGAGTATGAAAGGTGTCACATGGTAGCGTTCTCGTGGCGGGGTTGTCGTCGTATTGTCAGGGTAGTAGAGGAAGATCCTACAGCTACCGCAGCACAGGTGGGAAGGTTTGTGAGCCCAGAAGTGTCAACAAGATCTGTTGCCAAAGCAGTGGAATTACTGACACCCACGCCTCTAACAACGTTTCCACTCAGGTCGCAGCATCGATGTGCACGGCTCGACCGGTGCCATCTGAGGATCACTTGCAATAAGGAGTTGTACTACCATGGTATTAAATAATTTGTAAGTTTTTAATAAATAATGATTTCTAAAAAACTGCACTTTTGTTGGGCGCGTTTATTAAACTGATAAGCTCAATTTCTGTCATGAGAAAAATCGTTTAAATAAATGAACTGATGACTTTTTCTCACGAGTTAGAAACAAATAATGTTATTCAACGACTTTTTGGAATTTGAGAATTTTTTGTTAAAGAAATCATTTTACACCAACACGCTTGAAGGCGGTTAACAATAAATACTAGGATGTGTTCTGTTGTTTTGTTAATATTACTAACTGAAAAATGCAGCATGTTAGCTCGGATTCGTCGCTGCATCGGGCGGCAGACAGAGAGCAAACAACATTAAAAAAAACATGTATCAAAAATAATAAAAGTATAACGTAAGTAATATAAAACAAAACATTTTAATGAACAAAATTATTAAACTGGCAATAAACAAAAATGTAAATTAATTAAAATTTAAATATTTTCGTGGCTATTTTGCTTCTAAGACGAAATGACAATAAAATTCATCTTTACTTAATCGAACACCCATATACACACAGGCAAAAGAGAGCTTTTGTATGATGTCCAGAAGAATACATGCATGTTGCTTACCGTCAGTTCCCAACTAACTCCGCGACGGTTGCCTTCCCTCTGCTACCCTCTGCAGCCGAGTTCTACGCGCTCGAATGCTTCACTTCATTACTTACTAACATTAACAAAATAATAAAACATATCCTCGTATTCAATGTCAGCCTCCTTAAAAATCGTGTACAATGTTAATTAACATAGTAGATGACATAAAACTTCTCCGGGTGTTGAAACCGCGCCATAATGTAAGACGGTTATTACTTTAATAACCGAAGTATCGACCAACGTTACAGTGGCCTTCTTCTGGGTAAACTGACGCGGTACGACACCCAGAAAATTTTTATGCAAACTGACTCTTTCCGCGGAAACCTACGCAATTATATCAACAAAGTAGTTGTTTCTCAAGAAAAAAAGAGGATTCTCGTTGCCTCAAGGTCGTAGAATAACATTATTTGTTTATAATTCGTGTAAAATGTCATCGCTTCATTTATTCAAACGTCATTTTTATAATACCGAAATATATTCAGTTAAAAAAAATACGCTCAATAAAAGTGCGCATTCTTCGAAGTCATTTTAGGTGATTACAAAACATTTTCGCTGCGGCTGGCGCTTATAAGCGTCCGCGCTCACTGTAGGATAGCGTCAGCCGCAGCGAAAGTGTTAACAAAATCTTAAAAATTAGATAATGGCATGATAGTACAACTCTTACTGTAGGCCGCGGTGGAGCGGGCGAGAGCATTGAGGCGCTATGCTACGATGGGCGAGGCCGTTCTCCGTCGGGGGTTCGAATCCTCCTTCGGGCATGGCTGTTTGTGCCGTCTTTAGTATGAGCTAGGTCATAAGTAGTTTGTAACTTTAGGGACTGGTGACCCCCTAGTTAAGTCCCATAGGCTCTACAAACATTTCAACATTTTTTATCTTACTGTAGTTTTATCCTTCAAGAAGGTCTATAGAATTTTCGAAAACGCCTTTTTTCAAAATATGTATATACCTTTTGGCTGCCAGTCTTCTGAGGCTGTTGTATAGACCCAGAAGAATTTTAATCTCTGTAAATCTTGCAAACACCAAAGGTTGTAGAAAGTACAGCTATGTCCATTAGGATTGCTACTAACTATTTTTCATGCATGTGTCAATTCTACGGCTCTGCTTACGGCATCGTCCATTGATTTCTACGGTCGAAAGACAATGTGAACGAGGGCCAAAGAGCTGTCGACGGGTCTGGAGTCTGTTACACAGCAGTCTCTCCTGTACCTTAGCCAGAGTTTTAAAAAGGCATATTCGTCTGTATGTCTTGATTATAACTACATTTGCCGACTTCACCGTATTCGGTATTCGTCTTCCTTACAGAGTGTCATTCAGTACGTGAGGTATGGCGTAACAGCTTGAGCAGTTTGTTTGATGGTTTCGGGGTGGATGTTCTTCATTTGCTGTTTTGGCAACGCAAATTTCTCTGAACGAAACGCGATGCTGATGCCTTCGTTTTTGTAGTTGTCGTCTAATAGTCTGCGTAGTGCGAAGTAAGTTGTCCTGGGTTTGGTTATCTTTAGGAAGTAACTTGTTCAGGAAATATGTGCTAATGCATCTCCAGCCTCTTTTAGTTGTGCCAACAGGTTTCGTCATTGCTAATAATACTGTCGGTGTCTGAATACGTTTAATCTGCTGTGTCATTGGCTTCCCCCAGATGTTATTATGTACGTTCATCCTAACATGTGTCCCGATGGACTTTCCTGGTTTTATGCAGTTCGTCTTTAAATCGCTGTTTAGCGTAGCTCTACTATTGAAGTTCAATTTCTCTTTCCTGTGCATTCTTTGATTTTTAGTAATATAATCATTTAACCCGAGTTTCTTTTCTTAAAGTTGTTAATAGTGCTGAGCATGGTATCCTTTGTTTGAGTGCTTGACACATGGCATACATGACGTTTGCTTGTAGTCTCTGAAAGAGGTCGGTAAGAATGTGAGTTCTTTAATCTACTCTTCCTTGGATGATGCATAGAAGTGGTGCTTCAGTCACTTGCTTTAATTTTTTCCAGTTTGTTTGGTGTAACTGCAACCTTTGGTGATATAGTGTGTTTGTGGCTGTGTGTCTAATTACTGCATTGTGATCACTGAGAATTTTCCTACACAGTTCCTACCAGTTTTCTTCATGTATTAATAATGCGCCGTTTTCCAGAGTAGTGCCTGTGCTGCTGCCTACTTCAGTATTTCGGCCCGGTGTGATTAGAACGAAAGGATTACATTCCTTTATAACGTCGATTGTTTTCTCCTCTGGCATCCGCTGTATCAGACTGCCAGAGGGTTGATCTAGCATTTTGTCTATAGAGATAGTTAGTCGTCTATCATATGAAAATCACATTGCATATCTTATTACTGCAGCGAAAGACTCTATATCAAATGAGTATTGGGCGTAGATCGACGGGATGATCCATGTTTCCCGAAACCGTATACTGTGTGTATAGTTGTGTTATATTGTTCCTGTGAACTACTGTTTACTACTACCATGGCAATCATTGCCTTATTTGCGCCAGTTATTTATATGTACTGTCTTGGGAGGCGTGAAATTCTTCCAACTCGTGTGTGTAGTTCTTGTAGAAACAATGAATCTGCACATACAGCCTGTCAACCTCTGCGTCGACCACCGTACGTCCCATACGGTTTAACTGCAAAGCTGTCATGGTTAAAGTCTTCCCTCCTTCGCCCATGTGATTTAGTTTAAAGATAACAGAGTTTATCTGTTGGTAGGTTTTCTGTGATAATTATTCTGTCAGTCAGACGAGCGGTAGGGCAGCCCAGTGTGTGGTTCCGTCTTGTAACTAGACATAGGGCACTGCGAAAAATTTCTTAGTTTCTTGAAGAGTTCCGATTGCGTTTCTTTGACATTGTCAACCGTTTCTTGCACTTGGGTTGTTTTTTCGTACGTATTTCCTCCGCAGATGAAACGTACGGTTTGCAAGTATGCTTGACACTTTGTTGAGTCAAGATTCAAGTTCACATTTTCCTGTAATAGGCCCTGGTTGTATCATCATTGGGCAACCCGTCCTCTAGTGACGGCCGTATTGTTACGCTGCATCCAGACGTACTGTTCTGGGTGCGCTTGACCGGGTCTCGGTTGTGTATCGTCTATATATATACTTCTGTGAGTGAAATGTATGTTGAACGTCTTCTTTGCTGAAAGGTTACTCTTACAGTTCTTCTACTGTAGAGAGTACTTTGTGTTTGATGTACCTCGTTACATTGTAGTCCATGGCACTGCAGAAACACGCATCGTCCATATAAATATGTTAGCCTAAAATATTTTATTGCACAAGGTTGCAACTGCTGAGGAGGTTCTCGTCTATTGGAGAGTCTGTGCACTGCCGCAAACCCAGTTGTTACAAAGTCAAAAAAAAAAAAAAAAAAAAAAATGTTTGTAAATCTAGGCATACAAACTACTAACACTAACTTAAAGTAACTTATACTAAGGATATCACAAACACCCGTGCCCGAGGGAGGACTCGAACCCCGACGGCGAACGGCCGCGCGCACCGCAGCTGGGCGCCTTAGTGCGCACAGCTATTCCGCCGCTGTCCCCAGTTGTTGCCTCCATGCTACTGCACATCATCACGCTATTAATCTGGTTGCTGGTGATCTGCGTTTCCTCCTACGATATGGGCTGTTTTGTAGAGGGTATGTCTAATCATTTCCAAAGGGTGGAAATGTCACAATGATTTTGCTTTGATGTGTACTAGTTGACATTGTTAGAGACATCACACTGCGCTTTTTGTATTTGTTTTTTGCAAAGTTTGTAAGTAGAGCATTCTGTTCCCTGTCTTCGTTACTTTTCGTTTCCCGTTCTTGCATGCAATGCAGCCAACAGTTGTATCTTCACGAATCAAATGTTCAAATGTTTGTTAAGCTTAAGGGACTTAACTGCGGGGTCATCAGTCCCTAAACTTACAAACTACTTATGATCTACATTATACTAAAGACGACACAAACATCCATGACCAAGTGGGGATTCGAATCCCCGACAGTAGCGGCCGTGCAGACTGTGACTGGCGCGCCGCAGACCGCTCGGCCACTGCGGCCGGCCTGTCTTCACGAGATTCGGATTTTTGTGACCTTGTTTCGGATATTGTATGTTTACCGTTATATAATAACTGTAATATGACCCTTTGGCTCACCTCTAGAATTTGTTTAATCGTTCTTTACCCTTTTCGTCTTGAACTTCATCTTTTATTATATAGTCACTAAGATATATTTCACATTGTTCTTCTAGGAAGTTTTGATCTGTGAATGTTGTTGAGTTACTGTGCACCCCAGTAGTAGTGTTAATTTTTTGGGTTCATTGCATGTAATGTCTTTCTTATTTGATGTTTTGTTTAATAATCTTGTTCTTTTCAGCTTGTGTTTCGGTTTGAAGAATTTCCATGTTGCTTCATTCCTTATTGCTTTGACTTTATATTGTCTAATCTAGGGTTTATTACTTTAGTTAAAGTTTCCCTTATAGTTTAACATCCTGCTTATTTCGGGAAGCAGATGACAGTCGTTAGTTTAGTTTTTGCTAGTTTTCCAGTCTCTGCCAATAATGCAGAGGAATTCAATGTTCAAATGTTTGTAAATCTATTGGACGTAACTACTCTGCTCATCAATCCCTAGACTTACAAACTATTTAAACTAACTTATGCTAAGGAGAACAAATACACCGATGCCCGAGGGAGGAATCGAACCTCCGACGGTGAGCAGCGGCGCGCTCCTCAGCTACGCGCCTTAGAACGCTCGGCCACTTCACCACGGAGGAATTAAATTGTGTTGGCTTCGTTTCTGTGCATAATTTTTAATTTTCTTCCGTTAAAGCTGCGATCTCCATTTCTAGACGTTGAATTTTGTCCTCTAAATCAGGGGCATTGGTCGCCGCTATTTTCCTAAGCAGTTTGTCGTTTTCAGTTCGCAGTTCATCATTATTTCCACCAAGTCTGATTTAGTGCTATTTCCAATACCTGATTCGTCATCGGTGCAGTGCCTGTGGCGGATGCCCTTTTCTGATTAAGTTCCAATTTATCGGATGTTTTCATGGATTTCCTGAACAGCTGCTATCAGATTTGACTCTAAGTTTTTAGGTCTGGGTGTTACATCGCATGTTAAACTTGTTCATCCAAGTGTTCCTTGTTCCCGTGTTGGTTTTTTGTTATTTCTGTGTTCTGATTTAGTAACCGAAATTTTGATTCTCTGTGCCTGACCACCTTCATCGGTGTCAGATGCAGCCGACCGGAATTAGGTCTATGGACCGTGCAAATGCAGGTGTGATGCGAAGACTGAGAGTCCAGATTTGAAACTCAGGGAACATAGCTGGATTATTATGAAACGGAAGTTTCTCGCCACGGTTTCTGTTCACAGTGAGAGTACTGGTTGCCGCCCTGCAAACTACTTGGTGTTAGATGCGTCAATAGGAATCCCAAGGCCTGGTAGACTGGACTTCTACGGGGTCTAACTGCAGTCCTCAGGGTCAGAGGAGGCCCCAAGCGATAGTAGGTGCCTGTCCCATGGCATTTATTAAGTCGGTGTTTAACATGTGGAAAGGGTCACGAAAGGAATGTGCTGTGTCCGCTCGGCGGCCGCAGGTTTAGTGGCTGTAACAGTGGTACAGAACAGGACAGAAAACGACAGAGCAGGACAGGACAGCGGAGGACATGACTGAGCAGCATAGTTAATCATAGTTTCTTCGGGTTTGCTGCCGGATCTTGAAGTCAAACTGACCCAATATTTCGGCGGTATATGTGTCCGCCATCCTCAGGGGAACTGCTGCTGCTGGACCCGCCGACGATGCCGAGGGCATGGAACGCCGTCCTATATAGGCCTGCGAGTAGTGAAGGCGCATGCGCGGCCTGCCACAGGCACGGAATAAAAGCAACAGATCTGTCTTCCTCTTCATGTACTTCCCGGGATATTCCACAGAAAGAATTAACGAAAGACTCTTTCTCTTTTGAAATCGAGCAAGTTGTCAAAAGACCTGGAGCTGCTGTTCCTCCAAGGCTATATGGATTGCCTAAGGTACATAAGGATGGCATTCCTTTACGCCCAATTATTAGCAACATAGGGGCACCTACCTGTAATCTGGCAAAATACCTGACTTCCATCCTTAGCCCCTTGGTTGGCAAGTGTGAACATCATATCTCCAATTCTGTGGATTTTATTCGACGACTGCAATCTTTGAGGCTTGAGTCTTCGGACTTGTTGGTCAGTTTCGATGTGGTTTCACTGTTCACTCGTGTCCCACTGGAAGATTCCCTGTGTCTGGTTAGCGAAAAACTGGATGATGACTTGGTCAAGCTTTGTCGTCATGTGCTGACATCCAAATATTTTTTATTTAATGACCACTTTTTTGAACAGACTAACGGAGTGGCTATGGGGAGTCCTTTATCACCCGTAGTTGCCAGTTTGTTTATGGAGGATTTTGAGGATATGGCACTGAGGACTTCGGCTTTGCAACCAAAGTGTTTCTGGAGATATGTTGATGACACATTCTTTGTGTGGCCGCATGGACGGGATTCTCTGAATCGATTTCTTGACCACTTCAACTGTTTCTATCCCAATATCAAATTCGCCATGGAGGTTGAAAGCGATGGGAAGCTTCCGGTCCTGGATGTCATGGTGTACAAGTAGGCAGCAGCACAGGCACTACTCTGGAAAACGGCGCATTATTAATACATGAAGAAAACTGGTAGGAACTGTGTAGGAAAATTCTCAGTGATGGTACCCTGGGACACAGTGTTCATTGGAAACCCACGCTTACAGATCTGTACCTCAATGCAAAAAGCTGCCACCCACCACACCAATGCAGTGGCGTCCTTAAGACTGGTACGCATAGCTTATGCAGTTTCCGATGCAGACAATCTACCACAGGAACTTTTACACTTGACTTCTGTGTTTAAGGAAAATGGGTACTCCGAGAAGCAGATTCTTCGAGCTATGCAGTTTGGACCATCCCGGGAAGTACATAATAGGAAGTCAGATCTGTTGCTTTTATTCCGTATGCAGGGGGCATATCTCACAAAATTAGCAGAATGGTAAGGAAATTTAACATCCAGAGTGTGTTCCGTCCACCACCCAAGATCAGAACACTTTTAGGATACGTTAAAGACGACTTGGGCCTTAAAAAACAGGGTGTGTACAGGATTCCATGCGAGTGTGGGAAGACGTACATTGGCAGGTCGATCCGCACAGTTCATGACAGATGTGTAGAACATCGCCGTCACATCAGGCTTCTACAGCCCGAAAAATCAGCAGTTGCGGCACATTGTCTAAAGGAGGAACATAGGATGTTGTTCGATGAAACTCGTATTGTGGCCAGAACGTCCGGATTTTGGGACAATGTTTATAAATAGTCAATTGAAATCAGGCTGTCAGAAAATTTAATTAATAGAGACAAGTGTTTTCCGCTTAGCAGGGCGCGGAACCCGGTTTTATCAAATATGAAAAAACATCGATCTTTTATGCAACCCACCAGATTGCTGGAAGACAACCCATGACTGCAATATATCGCGAGCACCGCCTTTCCGCCACCGGCGGCGCCGCAAGACCTGTCTGTGTGCAGTACCTGTGGCAGGCCGCGCATGCGCCTTCACCACTCGCAGGCCTATATAGGACGGCGTTCCATGCCCTCGGCATCAGTTGTCGGCGTGTCCAGCAGCAGCAGTTCCCCTGAGGATGGAGGACAGGTGTACCGCCGAAATATTGGGTCAGTTTGACTTCAGGATCCGGCAGAAACCCGAAGAAACTAAGAAGAACTATTACGTGGGGAAAGCCTACGAAACTACAGCTTAGTTAATGACAAGACAGAGTAGCAGAAGATAAGACAGCAAAGGACAGGACAAAACAGCAAAGGAAAGAACAGTACAGGACAGCTGAAGATAGGACAGGACAGCAAAGGACATGACAGCAGAGGAAAGGACAGGACAGCTGAGGACAGGACAGGCCAGCAGAGGACAGAAGACGACAGCAAAGGACAGCAGAGGACAGGACAGCATGGAAAGGACAGCAAAGGACAGCAAGGGCAGGACAGCATGGAAAGGACAGAACAACAGAAGAAAGAACAGTGTAGGTCAGCATAGGAAATGACAAGATGGAGCAACAGAGGACAGGGCAGGGCAGCAAATTAAAGAACAGGACAGGACAGCTGAAGAAAGGACAGGACAGCTGAAGAAAGTACAGGACAGCTGAAGAAAGGACAGGACAGTAGAGGACAGGAGAGGAGAGCAAAGGACAGCAGAGGACAGGACAGCATGGAAAGGACAGAACCGGGCAGAAAAGGACAGAGCAGAAGATGTAAGGACAGAACAACAGAAAAAAGAACGGTGTAGGACAGCATAGGAAATGATAAGACAGAGCAGCAGAGGACAGGGCAGGTCAGTAAAGGGAAGAACAGAACAGGACAGATGAAGAAAGGACAGCACAACTGAAGAAAGGACAGCACAACTGAAGAAAGGACAGCACAACTGAAGAAAGGACAGGGCAGCTGAAGAAAGGACAGGACAGCAGAGGACAGGTGACGACAGCAAAGGACAGCAGAGGACAGGACAGCATGGAAAGGACAGCACAGGACAGAAAAGGAAAGGACAGAGCAGAGGATGAAAGGACAGATTAACAGAAGAAAGAAGAGTGTAGGACAGCACAGGAAATGACAATATGGAGCAACAGAGGACAGGGCAGGGCAGCAAATTAAAGAACAGGACAGGGCAGCTGAAGAAAGGACAAGACAGCTGAAGAAAGGACAGTGTAGGACAGTATAGGAAATGACAAGACAGAGCAGCAGAGGACAGGGCAGGACAGCAAAGGAAAGAACAGGACAGGACAGCTGAAGAAAGAACAGGACAGCAGAGGAGAGGACAGCAAAGGACAGCAGAGGACAGAACAGCATGGAAAGAACAGCACAGGACAGAAAAGGAAAGAACAGAGCAGAAGATGAAAGGACAGAACAACAGAAGAAAGAACAGTGTGGAAATGACAAGACGGAGCAGCAGAGGACAGGGCAGGGCAGCAAAGGAAAGAAAGTACAGGACAGCTGAAGAAAGTACAGGACAGCTGAAGAAAGTACAGGACAGCTGAAGAAAGGACAGGACAGTAGAGGACAGGAGAGGAGAGCAAAGGACAGCACACGACAGCATGGAAAGGACAGAACTGGGCAGAAAAGGACAGAGCACAAGATGTAAGGACAGAAAAACAGAAGAAAGAACAGTGTAGGACAGCATAGGAAATGACAAGACGGAGCAGCACATGACAGGGCAGGACAGCAAAGGAATGAACAGGACAGGACAGGTGAAGAAAGGAGAGAACAGCTGAAGAAAGGACAGGACAGCAGATGAAAGGGCAGGACAGGACAGTGCAGGTCAGGACAGCAGAGCAAAGCACAGGACAGCAGAGGACAGGAGACGACAGCAAAGGACAGGATAAGACAGTATGGCAGAGGACAGGACAGGATAGCATAGGAAAGGACAGAACAGGACATCAGAGAAAAGAACAGGTCACGACAGCAGAGGGAGGGACAGGACAGAGCGTAATATGACAGGACAGCATCAGAAAGGACAGCATGGCCAGAAAAGGAAAGGACAGAGCAGGACAACAGAGGAAAGGACAGGACAGTAAAGGAAAGGACAGGACAGGACAGCAGAAGCTGGGACAGGCCAGCGCAGAACGGGACAGCGTGGCGGCGGCGGCGGCGGCCGGCTGAGGGAGTGCGGCTAGGGCCCGCCTTGCATCGATCCCTGCCTAGCGCAAGCGGCCGGCCCGGGACAGCGCAGCTCGCTTCTGGGGCAGCGCGGCCGCTCTCTGCAGCAGTGCCTCTTTTCTGACTAGGGGAACAAAGTTTGTCGCACAAGGCACAATTTATTTCACAACATAAATGTACACGCTGATGTGCCCTCGAACGGTCGGGACACAAACACTTTGTTCTTTTTAAACGGGCGAGAATCCAAAGCAAAACTTTGCTTTTGTCAAATGAAAGCCGCGCGGGCTTGCCGCGTACTGTTACTCGCCATTTTACGGCTGGGCGGTCGCTCCCGCTGGAAGGTCGAATCCCTTTCGGGAAAGTGTGTCTGAGTGTGTGTGTATGAGTGTGTGTGTGTGTGTGTGTGTGTTGTCATTAGTAAGTTACTTTGTTAATCTATGGATTGATAGCGATAGCAGTTTGGTCCACCAGGTTTACTAACATTTGAACATTTTCTGAAACGACGAGAACTAACCTTCAGTCATAAACATGATATATTAACCAAACGATGCATTGCGAGCCCTGGGGGCACATCTGTAGTTGTCTCTTGAGCAATTTACATATTATTTCTTATGTTCCACATATATAGTGGTTAAGCCATTTCACACAAATTGAATTTTAATTTAAAAAACGTAACTAGTTTCAATGAACTCTGTCATCATTATCAAACGTAAGCAAAAGTTGCATTAAACACAAATTGAGAAAATAGTTAAATTATGAAAAGGTGTAGTAAATGTTGCCAGGTCATCTAGGGGTGTGACAGTGACTCCCAACTGTCTGCCTTAGTCACACATGGTATCGCTCCATTTCCAGCTATATATAATTCCATGCCATGCCACAACAGCTGTATTTGCAATATGAATGGTATTTGGTTGTTGAGCTGTAATTAATCAGTCACACACTCCTTACTGAAATGTCATACAATTTACATATGTTTTAAGCAACCCTCTCAAGAACAAAATAAAAGGTAACAACAAGATCCATTAACAATACACTCAAAATTAACTTATTAATACACGGTGCTCAATAAACTCGCATGGTACAGCAGGACACACACACACATCTGTAATGCTGTAGATGTTTGAATTGTTATTATATCACAATGTGCTACAAAACAAAAACTGTCTGTGTGGAGGGTGTTTATTTGTACATCAAATCAGCAGGCAGTATATTTTTATGTACAAATAAACATCAACACAGACAAGTTTTCTTTTGTAACACATAGTGAGATCATAACAATTCAAATATCTACAGTTTTACAGATGTTGTACCTCTATACCACAGAGATATGCTATATATAAAAAAGATATTCTATTGTTTATATAAAAACATTTTTAGTTTTAAAAACATACAGATTTGTTATGTTATTGTTGATACATAGCACTAATACGTAATTTATTTGTCCATAGTTGGACAACTGGTTTTCATGCTAAATATATGTACCACCAGAAAAAAATGAACTTTTTAAATTCCTCAGAAAACTGTTAGATTTTTCTTTGTGTAACATTATTTCTAACTGTTCAAGATGATCAAGATTTTTACCATTTACTTGTGTTTGGAGAGTTGTTAAACAACTGTGGATGTTACTTAGTCTGTGCTTATTTAGGTATATTCAGTTAGCTGTTGCGTATTTTTCAAACTGATTGAGTCTAAAAGAATCAACACGTTCTTCGTAAAGTGTGTGGCTTCCAGTTTTGCCAATGTAAAATGCTGTGCATCTGTAAACTCATATTTGTAACTTACCATGCTATTATTACCTTTCATATTTAATCTTCACAAAAAGAATTGCTTAAAAACAAATACAAATAAATCAAGAAGTACATGAAGATCAGTGCCCATGGCTCGAAATGCATCGTGTCGTGAGTAAATCACGATTGTGACTCAAAGCAAGTTCTTTTATATACCAAATGTAAAAAAGGTTACGTAATAAACACTGAAAACAATAAATAAATTTAAGAAAAAAGAACTACTCGTTCATACTCGAAGCACAATATATCAGAAGAACCACTCTCAAAGGCCGGAGTAACGCCAGCGTCGAAGCTCCAGCGGTGCGCAAACTACATCAAATTTTCGTTGTACATCTGTTTTCTGTATTTTATTATTATGTTCATGCCTCGCAATGTAGGCGGGTGCTAACAAAATTGCTTTCGGAGGAGAAAGTTGGTGAGAGAAAATATGGCAAAAATAGATCTCTCCGCTAGGAATAATGCCTTTCTTTTAATGATTTTTACCCCAAATTGTGCATCATTTCTGTGACACATTTTCCCCTGTATTCGATGACACTTAACGGAATGACCTTTTCTGAACCTTTTCTATACCCTCCGTCAGTTTCAACTGGCGAGGAACCCGTAATACGCAGCAATACTGCAAAATAAGACGGACAAGTGTAGTGCAGGATGTTTCTTTAGCAGATCTACTTCTAAGCGTTCTGCCAATGAAACGTAAGCTTTGGTTTGCCTTTCCTGCGATATTTTTTATCTGTTCTCTCTAATTAAAGTTCTTCGGAATTTACAGCCTCTAGATTTGACTGATTTATCGTGTAAATGAAGTTTAATCTATCTTTTTATAGCTCAAATGTGGTGCTACAGAATAATCCTGAAGATTAGTCAGGTAAATCGTGTAACTAATGTGGAGGCACTGAACAGAATGGGGAGAAAGGGAATTTCTTGCATATCTTGATTAAACGAAATGATAGATTGGAAGGACACATTTAAGACATCAAGGAATCGTGAGTTTTGCATTGGAGGAGAGTATATGGGGTAAAAATCTCAGATGGAAACAAAAAGATGAATACGGGATACAGGAATCAGATTCAAATGGATGTGGGTGGCCGTTTTCATTTAGAGACGATGAGGCGTTCTCAGGATAGATTAGGGTAGAAAGCTGCATGAAACCAGTCTCCGGACTGGTGTGACTGGTGTGACAACAACATGATTGAATACATATTTTTTGTTTATTTATTGTCAACTGGCAATATTTTCACCTTAAATAGTTTCGCAGTTGCTTTTGATCTTCTCGTGACTTTACTAACCGATAAACGACATCATCATCCGTGAACAGTCCAAGAGACATTCTCAAATTCTCTCCTAAATCGTTTATAAAGATAAGGATCACTAGGGGCCGTATAACATTTCCCTGGGGAACGCCAGAGACTTGACGGCTTTCCGTCAATTACTTTGTCCTTTGCAACAGGAAATCACGATTCCAACCCCGCAGCTGAAACGATATTCCATAAGCACGCATTGTGATTATAAGAAGCCACATGTGAAGTATACTGTCAGAAGTCTTACGTAAATCTACAAATATGGATTCGATTTGAGATTTCTTGTCGATAGCACTCATTCATCACTTCATGTGTTTCGCAAGAACGATACTTCCTAAATCCGTGTTGACTAATAGTCAATATGTCGTTCTCTTCAAGGTTAGCTAACAATGTTTAAGGAAACTATATGTTGTAAAATTCTGCTGCAAATAGGTTCGTAATTTTACGGGACATTTCTAATAACTTTCTTGGATTTGGATTGACCTGTGCTATTTCCAGTCTTTGGGTAAGGATCTTTCGTTAAGTGATCGATTATATACGATAACTAGGTATGGAGCTATTGCATCAGAATGCTGTGAAAGAAACCTAAGTGGTATACAATGTGGACCGGAAGACTTGCTTTTGTTAAGTGTTTGATGTTGCTTTACTACTTCAAGGACATTTGCATGCTGGCAGCTGTTCTTGATTCGCATTCTGGAGTATATGCTCCATCTTCATTGGTGAAGGAATTTCGGAAATCGGTTGAAACATACTAAGAATTATATAAGCATGGAATGCATTGTGATGAATCATATGTAGAACATAGCAACCAATAATACCATGTTGTGGAATATCGTAAAGTTAGGAAGTGAAACAGTAAATAACTTTTCCGAAGAGTAATTATTGTACCATATTTCTCGTTATATTCTTCAAATCAACATATATCTTGATATGAGCGCTATCAAAATTCACTAATTGAAGATTTCATCAAAATTTCTCCAGCTGAGTCTGTAGGTTTCATACGTATGTTATTGTTGTTATTGTAGTCTCCAGTCCGGAGACTGGTTTGATGCAGCTCTCCACCCTACCATATCCTGAGCAAACCTCTTCATCTCCTCATACGAACGGCAACCCACATCAATTTGAATCTGTTTACTGTATTCATCTCTTGGTGTCCCTCTGCGCTTTTTACCCTTCACAATTCCCTCCAACGCTAAATTCACAACTTCTTGATGTCTAAGAATGTGCTCTATCAATCGATCCCTTCTTTTAGTCAAGGTATGCCAGAAATTCCTCTTCTCCTCAATTCTGTTCAGTACCTCCTCATTATGTACGCGATCCACCCACCTAATCTTCAGCATTCTTCTGTAACACCACATTTCAAAAGCCACTATTCTCTTCCTGTCCGCACTGTTTATCGTCCACGTTTCACTCCCATACAAGGCGACACTCCACACAAATGCCTTGAGAAATGACTACCTTACACTTAAATTAATATTCGATGTTAACAAATATATCTTTTTCAAAAACCCTTTTCTTCTCATTGCCATTCTGCATTTTATATCTGTACTGTGACCATCACATGCTATTTTACTGCCCAAGTAACAAAACTCATCTACCATCTTTATTGTTTCCTTACCTAATCTAATTACTTCAGCATCTGATTTTCTGAGAATGCACTCCATTACCCTTGTTTTGCCCTTTTTAATGTTTATCTCACAAGCTCCTTTCCATTCCGTTCAATTGCTCATCCAGGTCCTTTGCTGTCTCTGACAGAATTATGTCAACAGCAAAACGCGATGTTTTTATTTCTTTACCCTGAGCGTTAATCCTTCTCCAAATTTCTCCTTGCTTTCCTTTATAGCTTGCTCAGTGTACAAATTTAACAACCCTGTCTTACACCCTTCCCAATCTCTACATCCTTTTCATACCCTTTAACTCTGATATCTTCTGTCTGGTTTTTGTACATGGCAGCCTTCATGAACTTGGCCGGTCGTAGTACACAACCAGATGATGGTATCCTAAGTGTACCGGAACCGGTTGTTGAAAAATAAATTAATTAATTTCTATATTGTAATTTTTATACTTTAAATTAAATATTTGTGAATATAATTATGTTTCTAAATGTGGAAAATTACAAAAGACATGAATATTTACCTTTTTACGTACCGACATAATTCATTTGTAACGTTCACTTTCCAGCTGCTGCTGCCACCTGTGAATGGCGCGAAAAGGTTTTACCAAATGACAAACAGAAATGTATACTCTGTCATACCGGTAGGCGCTCTTGGAGGTATCATATATGACACCTGCAGACTCTAGAGAATATGCTATCATCTAAGACTTTAATTACTCAGGCTTCCGCGGCCAGAGTCAGATGACATAAAAGTTTTCTGGGTATGGTACCGCGTCATGATGTAAGGCTATTACTTAAATAACCAACGTTTCGGCCAACGTTACAGTGGCCTTCATCTGGGTAACCCGGATGAAGGCCACTGTAACGTTATCCGAAACGTTGGTTATTTAAGTAATAGCCTTACATCATGACGCGGTACCATACCCAGAAAACTTTTATGTCATCTAAGACTTTGTTTGTTACAATCACTTGTCGCATTCAAGAGTTGATAATTCTAAGTTTAGTTTTGCTAAACTCTTGCAGTTTTCAAGATATTAAAAATATTGTTGTTTCACTAAATGCGCCTAATTTTTCTGACATTGTAGATGCTTTCAGAATTGATGGGAACATCACACTGTGATTTATGATTTACTTCTGAGTTAAGAGTACGTCCATCTTTTAAGTATCTGCCAGAGCATCCATTAAGACATGTCCATGTCGCCGGCTATCCTTGCTCAGCTCGGGAATTACCCATCTTCGGCGGTTCGTCGTTGCCTACTAGTGTCTCTAAATGGTCTTAAGTGTGAAAGTACATCAAACAGACCGACCTGAGGTAGGAGAGGCATAACAGGACATTTTAATTTCCACTCTCTATACTATTACAAATAAATTCACAAAATTTTAGTAGCATAACCGGGAGGGATTCAGAATTCAGTCTCATAGCAGTGGGGATTTGAAACATAAGGAAGTAATTTTCATTTACATGTTAAAATTCATCATTTTTTCTATTACTATTGGATGCATTTGTTGCTTTACGTTCACTTTAGTCCATAAGTAAGACAGATTCTTCGGTATTTTAATTTTTTCTAAACATAAAATTTAGTTTGTAACAGCTCAATAATTTTTTCGTAAATTAAATAAATTCCAGACTTTCATACACTTTTAAGTATGTTTTGTATGCTGTGTAAAACTCATGGATGAACCTCTCATACTTACGGAGAAAATTGTGAGTATAGCAACAAATACAGCCAATAGTAAGTGAAAAATGATGAAATTTCAAAGGTAAATAAAAAGTGATTCGTTATATTTTAGAACTCCCACTGCTATGAGAGTGAATCCTGAATCTTTCCCGGAAATGCTGGTAAAGTTTTGTGAATTTATTTGTAAAAGTATAGACTGTAGAAGTTAAAACGTGTTGTCGTGTCTCTCCTGCCTCAAGTCGGCCCCCATTGAGCGGTTTCCGCGCCAGTTCCAGGATAGCTGATGACTGCCCTGGCCTTCCAAAACGGAAGCTACACATGTGTCGCTCTGCCTCCCATACAATTCTAGCAAGTTGAATAATGAAGTGACATACGCATTATTTATCCGTTATGTCATAATAACCCCCGTTTGTAACAAATTTTCAGCTTCATTGCCCAGAAACAGCCGAGATGTTGAAATATTTCTAATACATAAAAACATTTCCAAAATTTTAAATATCACGCTCAAGGATAAAATTAGTTGGCACACATTTTTAGTGCAGATAAGTTTCCATCCCAAGTTTCACATTCCAAAAAGTTAAATCTACCTCTCAGTGGGGAATATTATTTGACGCACACGCAGGAGTATAGTACGCAGTGTCGTACATTTTCTAAGGACCACGATGTCGACGAGACGTTAAACCTAAATATTCTTTCCTTTCTAGATACAACTGATAAAGTTAATCCATAAGCTGATACACTGGTGTTAATTTTATTATTTTAATGTATGTGAGGATAATCGTTTTGTTTCACTTTAGATTGATAATTATATTACAATGACGTTAAATGGTGTTAACATAAACTAGTGTGATTTCGATAATTTTGCTAAGACACTGGAAGAAAATGATATTCATGCACTTTTGTCCTGTTCACAAGATTTTTTTTATTTGTAGAGATGCTTTATAAACACAATTTTTTAACCTCTTTGTATCAAAAGTTAACTAATCACGCCTTGCTGCAGAGCGCGCGGTTGCTCACCGTCGAAGGATCGAGTCCTACATAGGATATGGGTGTGTATATGTTTGCTCCTTAGGTTAGTTTCAGTAGCTTTTTAAGCCTAGGGACTGGTAACCTGATTAGTTAAGTCCCATCGCTTCACAAACGATTGAACATTTGAACTAATCACTGAGTGTTTGTTAACTTTTTACATCGCGCATGCGTCAATAACAGGGGTGTCAAACTAAATTTCGATGCGGGCCACATTACCAACTTTTAACAATGTGGCGGGCCAGACAAAAGAACATTGCAAAGTAATGGATTACTAAACCAGTGGAAATAAAACATTGCTTTTCTCGGTAGGGAGATTGGATGTATTTATAAGAGAACATGATAAGTTTCAAATAAAAATTTATATTAATAAAAAATATTAAAATGAAAAAGTAAAGTGACAAATAACTTTTTTTTGCGTGCAGAAGCGCAGAGTTCCTCGAGATTTGGTGACATGTCCGATGAGAGAATTCCGATAATTCCGCTCAGATGGCCATGTGTAAGAGAAGATCTTGTTTTAGATTTTATATTTTTCATTCGTGAAGTAAGTTGTTCCAGATATACCGGTGTGTGCTTCCAAACAAGGACACCTGTTGAAGTGACAACTTGTATAGGTTGGAACACTGATCGGGTCTCATACGTCTTTTATAAAACTCCATCAGTCCATTCTGCAGGCAACTATGGTAGGCTGTTTTCAGGTTTTCATTGAAGTTCAGTCAACTCCATCTGCAGGTGTAACATGACGTCCCAAACTTAACTTCTTACTTTAATCTTAATTCCGAGCAAACCCGGAAATATTGGTAATATAAGCAGAGCATTTCAGCTCGTGTACGACCCCACTGTAAGTAGGTACACATTACAGTAGGTACACATTACAGTAGGTACACAAGACAGCGAGTGACTGCGACAAGATGACGTTATGGCTCGTCTCCCATATAGCCAATATGCAGCGCGTGACACGTGTTTGCGAATCCCCCATAACGCCGCTGGTCACCGTGAGAACGTCGCGGCAGCCGTCCCGTGTTGTGGCAGTGCCAGCCTGTTCCACAGCGGCCGCGTTTTGTCGGCGACATACGGCTGCTGGGGAAGAGCGGATTGGGCCGCTCTAGTGGAGAACCGCAAGGCGGGACCAGTTGTAGAAGAGGGCACCTACATGCATGTTTATTTACGCTCGAGTGCAACGAAGAAGTAGGATAAAAATCATAGTCCTCACTTAACACTGTGGCTGAAACAAAAAAATAAAAATTAAAAAAATGTAAAAAAACTCACAACTTTGTCAGGCTATTGCGGGCCGGATTTTACGGCGCCGCGGGCCACACTGTGGAACAGCAGATGCACTGCTTACGAATTTCACTTGGATGACTGGAAACATGTATTTTGTTTTTTTTTTTCTTTCACTAAAGCAAATAGCATGTGATTCCTAGTAGATCCCTTCTCTGTCGTTAATGGACGCTTGTTCGCAACATTTTATTACTGAAGAAAATGACTGCAAGAAAATTACTAATTGGGTTAAATGTCGATATCCGACAAATAAAAGAAAACGCTATGAACAAGAAACATTGCAGAAATTTCCCTATTCTTCTTCTCTTTTCCTCTGCAAATACTGGACATGAATTGCCTGTCACGATAATCTCTGTTGGGATCTTCCTCTATGTCTTCTTCCATGGCACTTACAATTCCTTGCCGTTAAGGGAAGTCTCTTACTCGCTCCATTTTCTTTTGTATCCTCGAATTTCATCATTTAGGCTAAGGATTTGCAGTTCTTCGGTAATATATTGGTTTCTTAGCCTGTCTTCTTTTGTGCAACCTTTAACTGTTTTAGTAATTTCATTTTTTGTGTCTGAATGCAGTATTCTTGCTTCTTGGCAATCTGACAGATATCACTTCCACAAGCAGTGAGGGAACTGTAACAGTTTTGTAGAATTTGAGTGTCTTTCCTAATTTTGTTTTTTAGGTTTCCTTTAATTGTTCCACAAGCTGAATTTACTAAGATAAATTTCAAAGCCTTCGTTGTAGCCATATGTCACCTCACATCCGACTTATTTGAAACGGTTTACTTGATATAAAATCTTGTAATCTATCACTATTTTGGTTCTAATTGGTTCTTTCCCCATGAAAGCCAGTATCTCAGTTTTTCCTTTTGAGATTACCATGTCAAATTTTGCACTTATTTATTTTAGTAAGTAGATTCCTTTCTGAAGGTCATCTTCTTTATCTGCTAGGATCACTCCATCATCAGCATAAGGTAAATTATTTAAAAGAGTGCTGCAATCTAGGTAGACACCTTTATGAAATTCTGTTTTCCATATTTGAGTTATTTCGTTAATGTAAATGTTGAACAAAGTTTGAGAGATGCAGCAGCCGTATGTATCCCGTAGTTAGTTGGTATATTATTAGTCGTTACTCCATTCAGATCTTGAGTGATATTTGTATTTTGATGTAAACTTTTTATCGCATTTATTAGATGCTTCGGATATCCGCAATTCGTGATTATCTAATAAAGTTTCTGTCTATTATCATTGTCAAAAGCTTTTTCTTAATTACAGTAATGTGCGTTTTTTTTATTATTCTCTGTTTTTCTATTATTTCCTGTAAAGTAAAAACTGTATCTATTGTGAAGCGTCCTTTCCTACGATCCATTTGTTCCTCATAAGGTATGCTTCTGTTATGTTTTGAAGTCTTGTATTTAAAATCTTAACGTGTACCTCATATGTTGAGGCTAGAAAACTTATACCTCTGTAGCATGCGCTTTTACCTCATTTTTTTTTAAATTTGATATTACTCTAGCTGTTTACGAGTCATTGGGAATACTCTTTTTCTTCCATCATTCGTTAAACAGATGAAACAATCGTTGGTGTACCATCATTCCTCAATATTTTTAGTTTCGCCTTGAAGTTTTTATAAAATACTGAAAGGATGCATAACAGAAGAAACATACTCCCCAAGAGAAACAGAATAGATCTAGCAAAGTATAACTAATAAATCCAAATTTGAAAATGAACATTTCGACCAAGCGATATTGAATGCTGAACGCCCATAGTTATAAAACTCAAAATGCGACAAGCACAAGTAAATGCATACAATTTCTTTCAACACATTGGCCAAACATAATCCTAAAGACAGGATGACATACGCAGTGGCAGGTGGGGCGGCTTCCGTGCCTCAACGATGCAGATCGCCGTACCGTAGGTGCAACCACAGCGGAGGGGTATCTGTGGAGAGGCCAGACAAACGTGTGGTTCCTGAAGAGGGGCAGCAGCCTTTTCAGTAGTTACAGGGGCAACAGTCTGGATGATTGACTGAGCTGGCCTTGTAACATCAGCTAATGTGGCTTTGCCACACAGTTACTGCGAACGGCTGAAAGCAAGGGGAAACTACAGCCGTTATTTTTCCCGAGGACATGCAGCTCTACTGTATGAACATATGATGATGGCGTCTTCTTGGGTAAAATATTCCGGAGGTATTCGGATCTCCGGGTGGGGACTACTCAGGAGGATGTCGTCATCAAGAAAAACAAATCAGGCATTCTACGGGTCGGAGCGTGGAATGTTCTAACCCTTAATCGCGTAGGTAAGCTAGAAAATTTGAAAAGAGAAATGGATAGGTTAATACTAGATATACTAGGGATTAGTGAAGTTCGGTGGCAGGATGAACAGGATTTCTGACAGGTGAGTACAGGGTTATCAATACAAAATAATTTGGTGGTAACGCAGGAGTAGGTCTGATAATGAATAAGAAAATAGGAATGTGGGTACGTTACTATGAACAACACAGTGAACGTATAATCTTAGTAAGATAGACACGAAGCCAACACCGACCACAGTAGTGCAAGTTTATATGCCAACTAGCACGGCCGAAGATGAGGATATAGAAAAAAAGAAGACTGTATACGTGGAAGGACCAGGAGACACTGGAAGGTACCAGATTGCTGTATAATGGTAAGGAATAGATTTAGAAACCAGGTTATAAACTGTAAGACATATCTAGGGGCAGATATAGACTCTGACCATAACTTATTGGTTATGAACTGAAGATTAAAACTTAAGAGACTGCAGAACGGTAGAAAGGTTAGAACCTGGACCTTGGAACCTGGACAAATTGAAGGAACCAGAGGTGGCTGAGAGTTTCAGAGGGGGCATTAGGCAAGGATTGGCTGAAACGGGGGGAAGTAATACAGTAGAAGAAGAATGGTTAGCTCTGACAGATAGGATACTGACGGCAGCAGAGGACCATATAGGCAGAAGGACAAGGTCTAATAGAAATCCCTGGATAACACAGGATATACTGAACTTAATTGATGAGAGGAGAAAATATAAAAATTCAGCAAGTGAAACAGGAAAAAGGGAGTACAAACCTTTGGCAAATGAGATTGACAGGAAGTGCAGACTGGCTAAGCAGGAGTGGCTAGAGGACAAATGCAGAACAGTAGAAGAATGCACAACTAGGGGAAAGATAGATACCGCCGACAGGAAAATAAACGAGATATTTGGAGACAAGAAAAGCAGCCGTATGAATATCAAGATCTCAGACGGAAAACCAGTACTAAGCAAAGAGTGGAAATCTGAATTCTGGAAGGAATATATGGAGGGCCTATACAAAGGAAATACACTTGAAGGCAGTATTCTAGAAATAGAAGACGAGGTGGAGGAAGATGAGGTAGGAGATACGATACTGCGAGAAGAATTTGACAGAGTGCTGAATGACTTGAGTCGAAACAAGGCCCCTGAAGTAGATGATGATCCGTCTGAACTGCTTATGTCGTTAGGAGAGCCAGCCATGAAAAAAATGTATCACCTGGTATGCAAGATGTATGAGACAGGGGAAATACCCTCTGATTTCAAGAAGAATATTGTAATTCCAATTCCAAAGAAAGCAAGTGAGGACAAGTGTGAAAATTACAGAACTATCAGTTTAATAAAAATGGTTGCAAAATACTAACACGAATTATTTACAGACGAATGGAAAAACTTATGGAATCCGACCTCGGGGAAGATCAGTTTGGATTTAGGAGAAATGTAGGAACACGGGAGGCAATACTCACTTTACGACTTATCTTAGAATATAGGCTAAGGAAAGGCAAACCTGCGTTTTTAGCGTTTGTCGATGTGGAGAAAGCTTTTGACAATGTTGAGTGAAATACACTCTTCCAAATTCTGAAGGTAGCAGGGGTATAATATAGTGAGCGAAGAGTTATATTCAACCTATAGAAAAACCAGACAGCAGTTATTAGAGTCGAAGGGCAAGAAAGCGACGCAGAGGTTGGGATGGGAGTAAGACAGGGTTGTAGCCTTTCCCCAATGTTGTTCAATATGTACATTGAGAAGGCAGTGAAGGAATTGAAGGAGAAATTTGGAGACGGCATTAAAGTGCAGGGAATTTAAAAAAATGTGGTTTGCCGATGACATAGTAATTGTCAGAGACGGCAAAAGATCTGGAAGAGCAATTGAATGGAATGGACAGTGTCTTGAAAGGAAGATATAACATGAACATTAACAAGAGTAAAACGAAGGTAATGGACTGCAATATCAGAATATCAGGCAATGCTGAAGGAATTAGATTAGGTAATGAGACAATAAAAGTAGTAGGTGAATTTTGTTATTTGGGTAGCAAGATAACTTCTGATGGCCGAAGTAAATAAGATATAAAATGCAGAATGGCTATAGGAATAAAAGCGTTTCTAAAGAAACTTGTTAACATCCAATATTAATTTAAATGTTAGGAAGTTCTTTCTGAAAGCATTTGTCTGGAGTGTAGCATTGTATGGGAATGAAACGTGGACGATAAGGAGTTCAGATAAAAAGATGATAGAAGATTTTGAAATGTGGTGCTACAGACGAATGATGAAAATTAGATGGGTAGATCACGTAACTAATTAGGAGGTGATCTATGGAATAATTATTAATCTAATCTAAAGATTTTATTATGGAAATTATTTCTTGCGGTGAAGTGAGTGTCATATTCATGTACCTGAAGTTATTTATAAATGCTAGTTTCAGATATTCAATGGCATTATTTAGTTACGCTGACAATCCCAAACTCTCAGTAACAGATATGAAGTACCTGTTAAATAGATTTGCCATACTAGGCCCACGAGTTACTAATTTAGCATATATACTTAATGCTACCTGCTCTTGTTCCTTTCTGGTTTTACCAGTCTTCTCTTTCACTATATCCCAAAATGTTTTGTTTTATAGCCTAACATTGCTATCTTCTTCTCATAACACATTTGTTTAGATGTCTGAATTACTTTTCTTAATATATTACAGTATTCCTTGTATGTAGCTAAATAATCTGCATTTTTGCTATTCTTGGCTGATAGATATATTTTCATTTTTGTCTTACACGAGATCTGTTTTCCTTGTGTAGTCCATGGTTTTATTTTAGACTTCTGTTTAATTTTATTTACTTTTAGAGGAAAACAGTTTTCAAATATGATACTGACATCATTAATGAATATGTTATATTTTTCATTCATATCCTGTGGTTTATAAACATCTTTTTAGTTCATATCTGTGCAGTTTTCAATTTTTGGTGTATTGACTGCTCTCTTGTATTCAGATTTATAAGTCTTCATAATCTGATTAGAATCTACACCTAAAACAAGGAGCTGCGTGTAACGATTTGATGGGCCATTGATTATTGGTTTTATGGTATGGTTTTGTTCCTTAGACCACACGGCCATTCCCGTGCGGCAGTAGTTCGTCATCGAGGAAAGATATGAAACTGTAAGATATACATAAATCAATTTTTACGTCCATTAGATTACGAAATGCAAACCTCATATATTTCCGGTGACATCTCAGTAATGGATAAAGACTTTTGAAAACTGTAAAATGGCGTTTCTGGATTAATATCTACTATCATATAGTAAAAAACTGAGCCCTTTTCTATGGTTTTTTATTCGGATATTTGCGGTCGATGTTCACAAAACGGCTAAAAGGTCTTTTGTAATTTTATGCAGAAGTACGACAAGTTTGAAATTCTGTAATTCGCTAGCGGATAAAGATATCGGCAGTATTTAAAAAAATAGTTTGAGAATATCACCTAAAGGACACATGACAAAATTTTTGACGATTCGCGATGAATAAAAAGTATAGAAGTGGCCATCTCCAAACTTCGAAGTTTTTGTACCCAGACTCAGAGTTTTGTCTGTAGAAAAACCAATCGGTTTTGTCAAAGTGACTCTGCTGCAGAAAGTGTGTATAGTTTAAATTTTGACACTGTGCTGTAGGTTAGCGAAAGTATGTCAATTCTTCTGATACGTATGTAAATTATTACTATGCCAAGCGCTATCCGAAAAGCTATACTCCTTATCTTTATTATCGATGGAAGGCGAGCTATGGCTCCCTGAAGAATCGTATTTTTATACATGGTATTCTCGATACGTCGTGCACGATCTGATATCAGATATCTTCATTGCATTTCCTCCTCTCCATGTATTTCACTTCCTACCAAGCAGATTTTATTACAAATAGCTGCAACTCCAGAATATCACGAGTGTGTATTTTTTTCCAATTTTCTGTTTGTCTCTCTCCTTTTTCCTCCTTTCTTTGCCTCTTGATGCATTTCTCAGCAGAAGTAAATGATGTATGCATCTTATTGTATATAATATTTACGGATTTTAATCTTGTTTTCAATCCGACTTCGTAACTAATCTTGTGTAATAATGTGATCCTTGTAAATAAGTATTGTAAAAAATGATAATAATTAAATTTTATTTTATTTTTAATTTTATGATGCGTTGCTGCAATAGCCTAAGAATTATCATATGCGCCTAGTATATTCAACATTTAGAATTTAGTAACAAGTTTTATGTACTTTTAAATGTATATATTCTTAAGATGTTATTTCTGACCGATTCCACATCCACAAGGGAAATTACATTTTGGCTCTGTGGAAGGTATAGTAACACATCTGACGTCATTTTGTGAGGATTTAGTGTGTATCTAGTTTTATGACATGTTCTACATCCAAGACCAGTTCCCCCGTTGGATCAACTGGAACGAAAACAACATCTAATCTAATCGAACTTCACCCTCCCCTCTCTCTGTTCACCTCTTCCTCGCAGCTGTCCATTACTTTTGCCTCTCTCTTATCCATCTCCTCTACTGTATCCTCCTTCATCTCCTCTTCTTCCTTCTCTCTCTCTTTCTCTCTCTCTCTCTCTCTCTCTCTCTCTCTCTCTCCGTCTCATCCTCCTCGTCTCTCACTTCCTCTTCCTCGCCCCTCACTCCCCATCTTTCCCTCCCAGTTACCTCTGAAAAATTAAATATACCTTCCGACTTTCATGGTGATCTGTCTACCGATTGATCAAAGCTGCTCTCCACCAGGCACCATATGTTGGCTGCGTTCTGCGGCGCGTCAGTCACAGTCTGCACGGCCACTACGGTCGGGGGTTCCAATCCTCCCTCGGGCATGGATATTTGTGCCGTCCTTAGTATTAGCTAGTTCGTAAGTAGTTTGTAACTTTAGGGGCTGATGACCGGGCAGTTAAGTCCCATAAGGTCTACAAATATTTGAACATTTTTTTAAAAACACCCTCTTTATTAAAATATACATGCATGTACAAAGTTTCATTGTTATCAGTCCACCAGTGTTATGTTAACCCTTTCTACCGCAAGCCGCAGCGGAGCGGCCGAGCGCATTGAATCGCTATGCTCCGATGCGCGATGCCGTTCCCCGTCGGGGGTTCGAATCCTCCCTCGGGCATGGATATTTGTGCCGTCCTTAGTATGAGCTAGTTCATAAGTAGCTTGTAACTTTAGGGGCTGATGACCGCGCAGATAAATCCCATAAGCTTTACAAACATTTGAACTTTTTTTCACCCCAAATTTTGTCACTTATTATTATTATTGGCAAATTCTCCCCAGAAATGGAAAACGTCAAGCAAATAACTCAATCAATTTTTCTTTGAGTTCTTCTTGTTCTTCCAGTTTGCTTTCATTCGTACCAAAAAGTCTTGCATACGCTCATCTGACCACTTATGTCTGTACTGTTTTTCTTTTGGTTGCTCTGACATAAATTCCCATTTGTCTATTTTGTGTCTGAAGTCCGCTGGTCTAATGTTTGCATTATTTAGGTCCTTTCGGATTTAATCTAGCCAAGATATGGAATTCTTAAATGAGGTTACATAATCTACTATTCTCTTCATCAACCGATTTTCTGGTAGTCGGTTGCAGTAAACAAAGAATTTCATTCGCCTTTTTCTAATGTCAGAGTCACTTTGACGAAATCGATAGATTTCTATACATATAAGTATTGTTTATGGTGGCCTTTATACGGTTAATAAAAGCACTGTTAGTTCCTCAATACTTTCTGAGGAAACCACAAAAAAACCATGAATTTGTGTACAAAAACTTCGAAGTGCGAGGATGGCAACTTCTATACTTTTTATTCATCGCAAATCGTCAGAATTTTTGCCATGTGTTCTTTAGATGATATTCTCAAACCACTGTTTAAATATTTTCGATAACTTTATCCGTTACCGAATTACAGAAGTTCAAACTCACCGCACTTCTAAGATTACAAAAATATGTTTTTAGCCGTTTTGTGACCATTCTCCGCAAATATCTGAATAAGTAAACATAGAAAAGAGCTCAAGTTTCAAAAATATGTAAGTATATATTAATCTAGAAACGCCATTTTACAGTTTTCGAAAGTCTTTATCCTTTACTAAGTTGTCACTGGAAAACCACGATGTTTGGATATCGTAATCTACTGGACGAAAAAGGTGATTTATGTGTATATTACAGTTTGGTACATTCGCTCGATTGATCTAAGGCGTCACAAAGGAACAAACTCGTACCATAAAACCAATAAACAATGGTCTATTATATCATTACATGGTTCTCCTTTTTTTAGGTGTAGATTCTAAGCAGATTATGAAGACAGCTAAAGCTGAATACTGGAGAGTAGTCAATCCACCAAAAATTATTTTAAAAAAACTGCTCAAAGATATGAACTGGAAAGATGTTGATAGTTTCTATGTTTGAAAACTTTTCTGTTGCTTAAATTGATTGTAGCCTATAACCGTCTTGGGTATGTCTTCCTCAGAATTTTCCTGATGATCTTCCTCTCTCTTTTTAAGGTCTTCAAGTTGTTTTCTCGTAAGGATTAGTGTTTCACTTGCGTAGAGAATTGCTGGTTTCATGACAGCATTTAAATGTCGAATTGTTGCTGCTCTAGAAATTGATTTTTTTTATTTTTTGGAGTCGATGTTGCTATGAGATATTTTTAATACTTGTTGGTTAGATGAATTCTCTAAGGTATTTAAAGTGTGGGACCCTGTTTATTTTACCATATTTTGTTCTCTAGCTTGCAGTTTCTGTAATCGCCCAAAAGTATACAGTTTTCTCAAATAAAATTTGTAAACTCAATTTTTCTACACATTCTTTATTTCCGGCTGATTGGCTGCAGTCTGCTCACCCTCTTGTCAGTACCGCCAGGTCGTCCGGAAATGCACGATATGGTATGAAGGGGTTACTTTTCGTAACACCTAGTCGGATTGACTGCCAAACTCCACATATCTTGAGTTCTTTCTCCCATTCTTCCATAACTTTGTGTAGTACTTTGTGTAGAACTATGTTGAACAGAATAGGAGAGAGTGCATCACCTTGTCTCATACCTGTTTCAATTTACTAACAAATATGTTTCTTTGCATATTTCGTTACAAAATGATTGGAGTAACGTACATTTGTTGAAATTTTTTATTTTTTTCGTTTTTGGAGGGAAATTTGGGGTGGCTCCATATGGCACCATTGGGTAGGAAAGGTTTCTTTTCTCGTATATGCCATCATTTTCAAGTTGTTTACTACAAATTTACACATTTTACAATAATTAATTATGGAAATTTTCAAATTACTTTATTTCCTTTACCTTGACATAAAAATTTGAAAGTATTGCTGCATGTTCTCCAACTTAGAAATCAAACAACAATACATATTTTGTCAATTCATTGTGGCCTAACGCTCTCAGTTTCCTCGAAGTAATGGCAGACAACCTAGCCTTAATGAATTTAGGACAGTCCTGCAGTGTTGTGTAAATCTTTGGACAGATTATTGTGTCTAGAGAAGCAGAAAAAGATGGCGTTGTCATTTAGTGGAAATGCCATTTTAGTGGAAATGATAAAGGTACCTTCTCCATGCATCGTACTATAAATTGCGGAGTATAAAAACCTTCTTCATTGAAACATATTCCCATCTGCACAATTTTATGGTAATGTGTCAGACGATGATGAAACCTATGGATTGGTCAAATGTTGGATAAACTTATTGTAAGGTACCTTCTGTCATGCACCACATGGAGGCTTTCAGTGTTCCCCAAACTACCGCGGCGGGGATTTTTACAGCTTCGCGGAATTCTCCGACTTTTCTTTGTGATTGTCCAGAAATTTATTTTCTGAAAATAGATCGTGCCTATCACTTTTATTTATACCGATAAATTAATAACTCTTGAAAATTCAAATTACAGAGCTATTTGTTATCTGTTGATCAGTATTTGGCAATTATCTATTAATATCGATGGATGTATTTTCTGAAACTCGGAAATGTTTCCTTTACCCGGTGGCCACTTACGTATACATTTTGTAAACATAGTTGTTTTCATGACTGGAAGAAGAAACGGAAAGGATCAGATTTTTCAAGTCAGTATCTTTTTTCTACTCCTGTGAACGAAGGTATTTTAAAATACTGATACTACAAATATCTTTTAAATTTGAAATTGCGTAATTTTACAGAAGAGGAAATGTCATTTAGAAGAATGTAATTATTTAACTGATTTGTCGCTCTTTAAAGTGTTCATATTGTCCGCGCAAGCAGGACTGTAAAAAATGACGCTCGGTATAGGAAAGCACGGCATCTGCCATCTATGAGCAACAGCGAAAAGCGAAGGTGCTGAGAGTGGCAGCGAGGCAGCAATTCGTTCGCCAGACTCCCGCGGCGGCGCCACCGGGCAGGATGCGGGATTGTGCCGAACTGATAACGTCGTTATTGTGCTGATATAAGAACAGGAATATTATTTTTTGAAAAGTGTACAACCGTTAACTGTTTCCTTGTCATTTATTAATTGATTTAACAACTACGAATGGTATGGGGAAAAAAGTAACAGAGAGCGCCACAAAATAATTACAATATGATAGTATGATAAATAAATATCCGAATAAGTTCAAGTATGACCCAGCATGTACATAGTTTTCTACACATACCAACAAGGGCGGATCCAGTGGCACGTGCCCCCCTCCCTCCCCTGACCGCACGATAAAAAATTGAGAGAGAGAGAGAGAATCTCAGCATAAGAATAATTAACTTTTACTTACAGACAGCATATACTTGAGTTTAAAATTGCAAAATCCCTGTAATTAACACAATGTAAATTGACTTTTGTGTTATGTTTCCATTTAATTGCTTCTTGATGATTTCTTTTTTTTTTTTTTTTCTTTTTTTTTCAGTAATGTGCGATGAAACTAAGTAAAACAAACTCGTTTATTGTTTCGTGATTGTTTGAGAGGTAAGAGATATTGTGTACCTTGTATTCATAGGTAAATAAAGTTAAGGGATTTAACAATGTGAAAAAATTGTGAATATCTAGGGCTGCGCACAGTCTAGCGCATTCTGGATTCTTTTCCTACTCACTGATAAATAGTGCTGCAACCCATCATAAACAGTTTTATTTGAAGCTACACGTTTCCATTTTCCAGTTATTGGAGCATATAAGAAATATCGGCGGCATTTTTCCGCACGTCAGATACGAAGTATTTTAATTAAATTCTTCTAGAAATACAGACAAGTGTAATTTTGTTGCTCGCGAAAGTTTTCTACAAAATTTGTCAGACCTTTCGTAGCAATTTTACAAAGCATGGAGAAGAGATTGATTCAGTCGGCTACAACACGACACGGAAAATCTGATTTTAGGTTGTGAGGGGATATCAAACTTAACGCGACATATTTACTGGCTGATTGTGACTCCCTTTAGGATACGCTTATTTTCAATTTCTGCATTGTTGTTAAAAACAAATGTTCAAATGTTTGTATAGTCTATGGGACTTAACTACAGGGTCATCAGTCCCTAAACTTACAAACTACTTATGAACTACTTACGAACTAGGACGGCACAAATATACATGCCCTAGGGGGGATTCGAACCCCCGACCGTAGTGGCCGTGCAGACCGTGACTGGAGCGCCTCAGTCTCCTCGGCCACCGCGGCCGGCCATTGTTGTTCACTGCATTGTTTGCTAATGACACAGGTTCGCTGGATACAGTACTGTTCGTCCACGGGAAGTTGGTGGCTGCTGGAAGCGTCAGGAAGCGTGTACCATGGCTGACAGGGGGCGAGGGCTATCCTCCCTGGGCGACAGGCACTGAGCGAAGGCAGCGCCGCTGGGTTCAAAACGTTACCCGGAACAATGTGCCCAGTAATATTTCGTGTACAGGGGCAGCGTAACGTTGGCAGAGCTCCGAAATAAATGAATGTTCTTCAAGTAGTGCAGATGCTTTTTGTTCCAGGCGGCACCAGCTAAAATCGTCTTCACTTGACGAATTACATACTGCTACAGTTTTATGCGACAGTCTACAAGCACTGCCACTGTCAAAAGTACTGTACCTATTTTGGTACAGTGATACTATCGTGAGACACAAAGATAGAAAAAAACAGAACTGCATACATAAGTTTTCTTCAAAAAAAAAAAAAAAAAAAAAATCAAGATCGAGATATAGGTCAAGTACTCCTCTCAAGTCCCTGGTTTAGCTCGAGGGGAGGGGTGGGGAGCGACACTATCAAGTTTCTGCCCTCGGTGGGAAATATCGTAGGTGGAGCACTGTTCGGTGTGAAGTTTTGACATGATTTGTGTTCACTTTTGTTGTTTGCCATATCGTACTAAATTTGAACATGAGATAATAAAGGAAGAAACACTTACGCCCACAGCTGAACACAGGGCATTCAGGCTCTGAATGTCAGTGGCGTAACTGGCACTTGGCTTTGGGGGGGGGGGACATCTACTTGATGAGCAAAATTTTAGTAAGTTTCCAGATAGACTACCATCTACCACCCCCCTTTTTTTTTTTTTTTTTTTGGAGTGGGGGTTCGTTCTCCCTCACCCCCCCCCCCCCCCATAGTTACGCCACTGCTGAATATAATTCGATTTGTAACTCTTATCAGCTTGGCCAAATGGGGTATGGGAATCTCAATACAGACGGGGCCATGCGACATTGGCATAGGTTTCCCTACATATTTACAAATTAAATGTTGAAATGTTTGTAATTCTATGGGACTCAACGACTTCAGTCCCTAGGGTTACAAACTGCTTAAACTAACTTAAACTAATGACGACAAATACACCCATGCCTAAGGAAGGAGTCGAAACTTCGACGGGGATTGGCAGTGCAGCAAGACGCTTCGGTCCGCTCCGACATATTTACAAATTCGGAAGAATTTGACTATATGGTTCAATAAGACTGACCACTCGAAAACTCAAACAGTTGTACAACATGGTCGAGAAATAACAATTTTGTACAATCATGCCCACAGGATCATGGTATTAAATGAAATACTGTTAATGGTACAAAACCCCAGGGCACATGGTTTGATAGTCATTTTGATCATTTTAATAAATATAGCGTTCTACATTTCAGATTTTCTGTTTAATGTGGTAGAATCATTGTAATATTTTTTTAATTATAGGTAATAGTGCATTGGTAGTTATATGCAAGTATATTAAAACGTTTTTTCTAAGAAGCATCTGTAGCTTGTGAATATATTTTGTGTGTTTTCTACATCAGTTATACGTGATAATGACTGTAATAAAATTTATTTATACTATATAAGAAATAAATTTTATTATAGTGATATTATACAGGGTGTTACAAAAAGGTACGGCCAAACTTTCACCAAACATTCCTCACACACAAAGAAAGAAAATATGTTATGTGGACATGTGTCCGGAAACGCATACTTTCCATGTTAGAGTTCATTTTATTACTTCTCTTCAAATCACACTAATCATGAAATGGAAACACACAGCAACAGAACGTACCAGCGTGACTTCGAACACTTTGTTACAGGAAATATTCAAAATGACCTCCGTTAGCGAGGATACATGCTTCCACCCTCCGTCGCATGGAATCCCTGATGCGCTGATGCAGCCCTGGAGAATGACGTATTGTATCACAGCCGTCCACAATACGAGCACGAAGAGTCTCTACATTTGATACCGGGGTTACGTAGACAAGAGCTTTCAAATGCCCCCATAAATAAAAGTCAAGAGGGTTGAGGTCAGGAGAGCGTGGAGGCCATGGAATTGGTCCGCCTCTACCAATCCATCTGTCACCGAATCTGTTGTTGAGAAGCGTACGAACACGTCGACTGAAATGTGCAGGTGCTCCTTCGTGCATGAACGACATGCTGTGTCATACTTGTAAAGGCACATGTTCTAGCAGCACAGGTAATCACGTATGAAATCATGGTAACGTGCTCCAGTGAGCGTAGGTGGAAGAACATGAGGCCCAATCAAGGCATCACCAACAATTCCTGCCCAAACGTTCACAGAAAATCTGTGTTGATGACGTATTGCACAATTGAGTGCGGTTTCTCGTCAGCCCACACATGTTGATTGTGAAAATTTACAATTTGATCACGTTTGAATGAAATTTACATTTAAAGAGAAATACTAAAATGAGCTCTAACATGGAAGTTAAGCGTTTACGGACACATGTCCACATAATATATTTTCTTTCTTTGTATGTAAGGAACGCTTCCTGAAAGTTTGACCGTACCTTTTTGTAACACCTTGCATATACGTGTGCGTAAAAGGTCTCACAAAGCCTTTAAAGACATGTTCACCCTTCTCAGCCTTGTGACCTTCCCAGAAAAAAATTATGTATCCGCCACTGCATGCTGATCTACACATACTTTGGAACTGGATGCATGTATGTTTACGCTCTCCGAAATACGCTCGCGCGTCTCTTTGTTTGTGTGTTTTCCACATGTCGTTATGAACTGATGGACCGATTTACTATCAGCCAACAGTCACTGTGGGTATACACAGCCACGTATGACACGTAGTCCAGGAGACTGACGTCATGAAGAATGAAAATCGCAGTAAAACTGACACATATGCGACAATGTTTCACGTCTCCTGCTAAACTAACCAGCGCCGGATTTACCAGTAACATGAGTAGGCTGGAGCCTTGGGAAGCAGAGTTTAGGCGTGACAAATTTTTCACCAAACTTTCGAACAGTAACTTTATAAATGCATATTACCAACCATCAGCTGTTCATTGTATTTAGAACTTTACCGGTTTCGGATATTATCCATCATCAGAAAAGTAAAATTAAACAGACTGATTACATTGGCGCATTTCCTGTTCCTACATCTATGTCAAACGATCGTTTGACATAGATGGTAACAGAAAATGCACCAGTGTAATCAGACTGCTTAATTTTACTTTTCTGATGTTGGATAATATCCGAAACCGTTAAAGTTCTAAATACAATGAACAGCTGATGGTTCGAAATATGCATTTTTTAAAGTATATTACGGCTGTTAACACACATCTAAGTAAAAATTTGAAATTTAGTTACGTTTACCGAATGTACATTATAGTGTAACAAGTATTAAGTCATATCTTACCGCAAATTATCAACAGTATGGGACTGTCACTTTTATTAGCTGATTGATATATACAGAAACTATTTCTTTTGCAATCTTAACCGAAAAGTTGGGTTGTAAAAATAATCTAGGAAGTGACACTTGGATCCCTTAAGTCACAGTCATACTAATTACTGAAAGAATGGTATAATTGGGACGATAGTGCATAAAACATACAGCTGCAATTCAATTTCATTGACAAAAAAAATTGTGAAATAGGGTATCTAATTGTAGAGATCGGTAGGGGCAGAAAAATTTGAATAGCAAATGTGAAAATCTTCCACTGAAACTAACGGATCAATTTCAAACTTGATGCAAATATTTAAGTAAGGAAACAACCGCTGTGGGAGTAAAACATAACCTACCACACTTACATACGGAAATACGAAGTCATAACCACTGAGACTATTCAGGAGGATGTCGTCATCAAGGAAAACAAAACAGGCATTCTACGGATCGGAGCATGTAATATTCTATCCTTTAATCGAGTAGGTAAGTTAGAAAATTTGAAAAGAGAAATGGATAGGTTAAAGTCAGATGTGGTGGGATTAGTTAATTTCGGTGGCAGGATGAACGGATGAATAAGAAAATAGGAACGAGTGTAAGTTATTACGCACAGCATAGTGAATGCATTATCGTAGCAAAGACAGACACTGACCACAGTAGTACAAGTTTATATGCCTTCTAGCATGATGAGATCGAAAACATGTATGAGTAGGTAAAAGAAATTATTCTGAATGTTAAGGGAGATGATAACTTGATTGGATGGGATACTGGAACTCGGTAGTAAGGAAGAGAAGAAAATGTAGTATCTGAATATGGACTGTGGAAAAGGAATGAGAGAGGAGTTCGCCACGTAGAATTTTGTGCAGGGTACAATTTAATCATCACAAACACTTGGTTTAATCATCATGAAAGAAGGTTCTGTACGTGGAAGAGACCAGGAGACACTGAAAGGAATCAGTTTAACATTATAATGGTAAGGCATAGGTTTAGAGATCAGGTTTTAAACTGTAAGACATATCAAGGGACAGATATAGACTCTGACCGTAACTTATTGGTTATGAACTGTAGATGAAAACTTAAGAAATTGGAAAAGGTAGATAGAACCTGGACAAACTAAAGGAACCAGTGGTGGTTGAGAGTTTTAGAGGAACCATTAGGGAAGTATTGACCGTAGCGAGGGAAAGTAATACAGTAGAAGGAGAACGGATAGTTCTGAAAGGTAGTGAAGTCTGCAGAAGATCATATAGTCAAAAGAAAAATGCCTAACAGAAATCCCTGAATAATTGATGACAGGAAAAAAACATAAAAATGCATCTAGAGAAGCGGACAAAAGGTAGTACAGTACTGAAAAATGAGGTTTACAGGAAGTGCAAATTGGCTAAACACGCGTGGCTAGAGGAGAAATTCAAGACTCTAGAAGAATGTACAAGTAGGGGAAAGATACATACCGCCTACAAGAAAATAAAAGAGAGTTTTGGAGACAAGAAAATCAGCTGTATGAATATCAAGAACTCAGATGGAAAACCAGTACTAAGGAAAGAAGCGAAACCTGAAAGATGGAAGGAATATATAGAGGGTCTTTACAAAGGAAATAAACTTGATGTCATTATTCAAGAAATGGAAGATGAAGAAAATGAAGATGTGACAGGAGATACTATACTGCAAGACTAATTTTACAGAGCACTGAAAAATTTGAGTCGAAACTAGGGCCCTGGATTAGATAATAATCCGTCTGAACTGATGATATCGTAAGGAGAGCTAGTCAAGTAGAAACTGTTCCACCTTATGCGCGAAATGTATGAGACATTGGAAATACCTTCCGACTTCAAGAAGAATATAGTAATTACGATTCCAAAGAAAGCAAGTGCAAACAAATGTGAAAATTTCAGAACTATCAGTTTAATAAATCATGGTTGCAAAATACTAACACGAATTATTTACAGGCGAATGGAAAAACTGGTGGAACCCGTCCTTGGTGAACACGTTGTTCAAATGTTCAAATGTTTGTAAATCTATCGGACCAAACTGCGTGGTCATCAGTCCGTAGCTTACAAACTACTTAAAACTAGGTAAACTAATCTATGGACTACACACACAGCCATGCCCCAGGGAGGACTCGAACCTCCACGTCGAGCAACCGCGCGCTCCGCAGCGAGACGCTTTAGACCGCTCGGCTACTCCACCGCGGCTTGTTGAAAATGGTGAGACGCAATACTCTCACACGTTAAGGAAACGGAAAACTTCGTTTTTAGCATTTGTGGATCTGGAGAAAGATTTTGACAATGTTGACTGGAATACACTCTTTAAAATTCTGAAAACAGCAGGGATAAAATACAGAGAGTGAAGAGTTACATTCAAGTTGTACAGAAACCAGACAGCAATTATTAGAGTCAAAGGGCATGAAAGGGTAGCAATGGTTGGGAAGGAAATAAGACACGGTTGTAGCCTTTCCCCAGTGTTGTTCAATCTCTACATTGAGCAAGCTGTGAATGCGAGAAGAAATTTGGGGAAAGAATTAAAGTTCTGGGTCAAGAAATAAAAACTTTGCTGTTTGCCGGTGACATAGTAATTCTGTCAGAGATAGTAAAGTACCTGGAAGAGGAATTGAACGAAATGGACAGTGTTTTGAAAGGAGATTATAAGATGAAGATTAACAAGTGGCGGCGATGATGAACATGGGGCATTTATGATCGTTAGACCACAACTGGAGTCGTGTTCACTTTGCCTGGTGGAAGTCTTTCGTTTTTACTGACGCCACTTCGGCAACTTGTGTGTCAAAGATAATTAAATGATGATGAGAACGACACAACAATCAGTTCCCGACCGGAGAAAATCTCCGACCCCACCAGAAATAGAACCCGGACCCCCTCCATGGAAACCCACAATGCTGTCCACTAGACTATGGAGGCACAAATTAAGAAGATAAAAACAAGTCAATGGATTTTAGTGTCAAAAAATTAGATGCTGGTAAAGAAATTAGATTAGGTAATGAGGTTTGTTATTTGGGGTGGAAAAAACTTAATGGCCGAAGTAAAGAAGATATAATATGCAGAATGGCTATGTGAAGAAAAGTGTTTCTGAAGAAGCGAATTTTTTTATATCCAATATGAATTTCAATGTTAGGAAATCCTTTTTGAAGGCATTTTGCGAGAGTGAAACTTGTACGATAAGGATTTCAGACAAAAAGATGATAGAAGCATTTCGAATGTGGTGCTACAGACGAATAATGAAGATTAGATGCGTAGATGACGTAACTGCTTAATTGGGTAAGAAAGGAGTTTCTGGCGTATACTAATTAAGAGAAAGGGTAGGTTGGTGGGACACATTCTTAGACATCAAGGAATCATCAACTTAGCATTAGAAGGAAATGTGTGGGGTAAAAATGGTAGAGGGAGACAGAGTGAGGAATACAGTAAGCAGATTCAAATAGATGTAGGTTGCCGTTTTTATCTTAGATGAAGAGGCTCGAACAGGACAGGATAGCATGGAGAGCTGCATCAGTCTGCGGACTGAAGACAACAGCAACCACTGTGAATCACAATAAGTGGCGCATCATGCGAGGTCTTAACAACGAGCCTTTTTTTCTCCAATATTTGAGAATGAGAATGCTTAGTAACTTCTCAAAAGCCGGCCGCGGTGGCCGAGGAGACTGAGACGCTCCAGTCACTGTCTGCACGGCCACTACGGTCGGGGGTTCGAATCCCCCCTCGGGCATGGATATTTGTGCCGTCCTTAGTCTTAGTTAGTTCATAAATAGTTTGTAAGTTTAGGGACTGATAGCCCCGTAGTTAAGTCCCATAGACTTTACAAACATTTGAACATTTGAACTTCTCAAAAACTTTATACATAATTTCAATGCCTACTTTAGTGTTTTGGTATCAATGGCAAACGATAACTGGGACGTTATGACCGCAGTCCGGCAGATGCGAATCTTGGAAATACTGTGTGAGAACTCGCAGTGTGTTGCAAGGTCTGCAGTACACGTTCGCATGTAGCAGGTGGCGAGATCATGGGATCCCTCATTGCTTGGCGCACGGTTCTTCCTTGGGTTGTCGTGTCTTGATCGACGCGAACCTGCGCGATATGACAGGGTGCTTTCAACATGGCCACTGTGACATGTAAATTGGTTATATGCGTAACAGTTGCAGTAAACGACCCCCTCGCTTCACGCAGGGACAGGGTGAAGCGACGGCTGCAGCGCAGCGACCCATTGCCAAAGCGGTTAGAATACACGGAGGCGAGTCTCGTAGTAGTGTGCGTATTGCAGTACTGAAGTTTGATGTCACTTAAAACATGCATAAAACGTTCGCTGGTTTGCCGTTATGTGCATCTTGTGAAAGAGTGAGAATAAGCGTTAAAATTAAGTTTTCAAATACATGATGGTGAGTATTTATCCACGACATTATACTGTTTGAAAGTATATATTGTTACTGATTGTCACTTCAATGTTTTAAAAAAGATTTTTAATCGAGGAAAAGCATTTAGAGACGGTCTTCTGCTGTCTGTGATGGCTATAGATAACACCACCACCTTGCCAAATGATAACTACCAGAGATGAACTTTGGAACTATGTGAATGCATCAGAACGCCATTTGAGCCTTACAAGCGTCGATGTCAACACCAATGGAACAATTTATCAGGGCCCATGAGAACGTGACACATACTGAACCGAGGTGACTGAAATGCTAATCATTTCTTCATAACACAATAATGAACATGAGTGTTGTTTCAATTTTGGTAAACGGCGAAAATCTGGCGTTGTTTCCTAAATGTCCCCTGAATTCATATTGAAGAATCTACCTAAGCAAAAAATTAACAATATGCCTTACTCGATTGTTTCACTTTCTCTGCCCACCCTGTATGAAGGTACAGGGCTCTAATTTTAAAGCATTTACAGGGCCAGATTGACATCTTGTGGCCAAATGTGGAATTTCACATAGGTTCCATATTAATGTATTATTTACCAATTTTCACGGTCTTATACCTACATCTATTTTATTATTATTATTATACATGCATACTCCGAATTTGTCAGAGGGCAACTCGTTTGGCAACGTCACTGCCTCCTCCTACTGCAATTGCGTTGGGTTCGCGGAATAAACGATTGCCGGTATGTACAACAATAGCAGCACATGCTAGTCCTCTGTAAGTAGATGTTCATTAAAAACTTCTACAACTACATATATATTCCGCAATTCACCGTATGGTGCGTGGCGGAGGGTACACTGTACCACTACTAGGCATTTCTTATTCTACTCCTAAATATAACGAGTAAAAAAAGAATGCCTATATGCCTCAGTACGAGCCCTAATTTCTCTTATCATGTCCATGTGATCTTGACGCGAATCGTAAGTAGTCGGCAGGAAGATCGTACTACACTCAGTTTCAAATTCCGGCCCTCTACATTTCCTCAACAGAATTTCTCGAAAAGAACGTCTCTTTCCTCCAGCGATCCCCATTTAAGTTCCCGGAGCATTTCCGTGACACCCGCCCATTGCTCGAACCTACCAGTAAGGAACCTAGCTGCTCGCCTCTGAATTTGTTCCATTTCTTCCTCTAAACTGATCTGCTTCGGGTCCCAAATACTTGAGTTATATTCAAGACGTAGTCGTACAAGCGTTTTATACGCGATCTCCTTTACAGATGAAGTACATTTTCCCAAAATTCTCCCAATAACCGAAGTCGGCTGTCCGCCTTATTCACAACTGTCCTTACATATGGCTCTGGAAACTTACGCCTAGATATTTGAATGACGCGACTGCATCAAGAAGCTTACTAATAATGCTGTACTTGAATATTATGGGATTGTTTTTCCTACTCATGTGCATCACCTTGCATTTTTCTACATTTAGAGCTAGCTGCCATTCTTCACGCCAACTAGAAATTTTGTCTAAGTCACCCTAAATCATCAATAAAGACGACACCCTCCCATACAACACAGCATCATCAGCAAACAGCCGCAAATTACAAGTTACTCTTTCCATAAGATCATTTATATAGATGGAATAGTGGTCATATCACACTCCTCTGGGGCACGCCTGACGATACATTTGTCTCTGATGAACACTCGCCGTCGAGAAGAACGTACTGTGTTCTGTTACTTAGGAAGTCTCCCAGCAAGTTACATATCTGTGAACGTATTCCATAAGCTCGTATCTTCGTTAGCAATCTGCAGTGTGGCACCGCGTCAAATGCCTTTTTGAAATGGAAAAAAAAAGCACAATCTACCTGTTGCCCTTCATCCATAGCTCGCAAGATGTCATGTCAGAAAAGGCATGCTGAGTTTGACACGAACGATACTTCCTAAACCCACGCTGATTCACAGGAAGAAGCTTATCCGTCTCAAGAAAATTTACTGTATTGGAATTGAGAATATTCTCCAAAATTCTACAGAAAAATGATGACAACGATATTGGTCTGTAATTATGTGGGTCAGTTCTTTTACATTTCTTATAAACGGGATCACATATGCTATTTTCCAGTCACTAGGAACTTTGCGCTGAATTATTCACGATAAATACAAGCTGAGTAAGGGACCAATGCCGCAAAATACTCTTTGTAAAACCGAACTGGTATTCCATCCGGACCAGCAGACTTTTTTGTATTCGGCTCCCTCAGTTGCTTCTCTACACCAGAAAAAACCTATTACTATGTTCTCCATTTGGTTAATCAAATGATGGTACGTTTGTACGGTCCTCCTGCGTGAACGATTTCTTAAAGGTTAAATTTAAACTTCAGCTTTCCATTTGCTTTCTTCTATTACTGCCCCGGAATGATCAACGAGTGATTGGACAGTGGCCTTTGACCCGCTTATCGATTTTACATAGGACCAGAATTTTTTCGGGTTGTCGGAAAGATCTTTGGCTAAGGTATGTCTGTGGTGATTATTGTACGCACATCGATCTTTTTATAAACACACGAATCTCTACTAACTTTCGCCTGATATCATTTGCGTGTTCGTTTTTCAACCGAGAGTGCAACAGCTTTTGCTTTCACATTAGCTTTCTAACATTATTATTATATCTCGGTGGATCTTTTCTATCCTTAATCGACTTTACAGGCAAATATTTCTCTAACCCTTTATTTGCATTGCATTTAAATTTAGTCTACAATTCGTTTACACCCACTGTACCGAAGTAAATTTATTTTCTGTGATGCTAACAATTTCTTATCGGCTCTTTCTAACAAAACACGCTCCTAGCCTTCTTGATTGGTTTATTAACTTTGGTCTCCACTGACGCTGTAACGATATCATGATCTTTAACTCCTCACTCTACACTAACATTGTTAATAAGGTCGGGCCTATTTATAGCTATGAGGTTTAAAATATTTCCATTGCATGTTGGTTGCCGGTTTATCAACTGAAGACAGTTTTCGGATGATTTACTAGCTATATTTCAGTGTTTCGCGAGGGACGTTAAAGAACGGCATTCGTTAAATATCCAGTATTTCGACTGGCAGGAACTGAATACTTACATAATCACAAAGTCCATTAACAGTAGGCTATATCGTGTTCTTCATGGTATCATCACCCAGACAGACATTTTAAATATTTTCATGATTTTAGCTCCAGCTGCAGTCACCGGCCGCCATTTTATAGATAATTATTAAATGGTTTAGGGACGGGAGTTGAAATAAAATAGGACTTTTAAGAATTATTTTTCAGCTTGAAATATGATCTGGACGGATTTGGAATAAAGTTTCATGATTCATATCTTAATGAATTTTACGTAAGTAGGTTTACTGACCAAATAGAGGGGAATAATAGAAGTTTTTTCTTTATTGAGGCTTAGAACAGATCTTGAGTTAACAACAATTATATTACTGATGGGCAATTCTCATGCTTAAAATAATTTACAGGCAGACTAGCCAGTGATTAGTGAAATTTCTTATTTAATTTTTGCAATATACATTTTAGTCAGCTTTTTACGCAATAGTTACGATAAAGTCCAGCCTTTAATAATTTTATTAAGATCAGTGCTCTGGCTTATGCAATCTTTTTGCAATAAAAAGGATGTAATAATTTAAAATAGTGTATCAGAGCTCAGTAAATTTCAGTTCAAGTATAGTATAGCATAGTTAGAATTTTTTAATTTGTATTTATTTATTTTATTTTTGTATTTGCTAGGACGCCACAACAACCTCTGCCCCCCCTCCCGATAGATGGATTGTCCCTTGTGTGTGTGTGTGTGTGTGTGTGTGTGTGTGGGTGGGTGTGTGTTTGTTTGTTTGTTTTGGCCCTAGTATAAGTTAGTTTAAGCAGTGTGTAAGTTTAGGGACTGATTCTCTGAATAGTTTGGTCCCGTAGGTCTTACACCAATTTTAAGTAATTCAATAATTATTCATAAGGGTGAGATCGCAACACCTACTTCTGTAGCTGACGCCAACTTCTAAAAATACTTGTCATTGATTGTGAACTAAAGCTCCTGCCTGTATAGCAGAACGTCTTAAATCGCCCGCATCCAGGATGAGAAGATGCGGCGGTTTATCGATGTCGGTCGGAGTGCCCGACTGCCGGGATGTGGTTTTCAGGCGGTTTCCAGAATCCCACTGGGTGAATGCCGGTGTGGCCTCTATGCTACATTATTCCATGATGTCATTTCAACGTTATAGGCTACTGCAACCACAGATAATGGCTGCGTCCAAGTGTCGGGTGCCACTAAGCGCCTCATCCCAATTTCCAATATCCAACCTTACTAGGTTATTGCTTGTACTGAGAAGGATTATTTAATAATTTCAATAGCTTTCATTATTTAGTATAAACAAAGTTATTTATTTCAATTAAGATGAACATTTATTGGTTCTTGGAACGGACAAATCAGCATCGAGTATGAAAAGATAGGCACGAAACAGTAGTTGAAGGATGGTCAGTCGCTGTGATCTGAACCTGGAAGTGAAAGGACGTGTGTGCTACGCGATAGAACACTATGTGCCGATATTCAAAATAATTTGTGATTTAGTTATCATTTATCAGCAGTGACAGTGAAATGTCTGACGATCTACAAATTAACTGTGATAGCAGATTGTGTGAAGGAAGTGTACTAGGCAATTATTAATTACAGTGTTCAGAATTACTGCAGGTATTGAAATTAACTTTATTGTTCACGGCGATATTTAAATACATCAGGAGATATGTTTTGGAGTCATAAATCAATTTTCATTCACACTCAATTACTATCCAAAATTTCTCACACCTATCTATACAGAAAGCTTCGAACTCGCGACCTGCGGAGAAGAAGACTCCGTTGTGGACATCAATTATAGAAATGGCATCCACGAGACAACTATAGAAGACGCCAGGTGAACCGAAACACCATTTGACATACCGTTACAGTGAAAGTACAAGGCGCAAAGGCAAGACAATATTAGGATTTTTTTATTGCTACCACGTTATTTTAGTGTGAACTATACAGTGAAGTTCACTGCTGGATAATTTGCTGTATAGGTGATAAATAGGCAGAACAATTTGAATTTCAGTATACTATAATTTCACTGTTTTTGTGTCAAACCGGGCCGGTACCCAAGTTACACATCAGTTAGACAGTTCGGATTCTTTTTCAGAACTTCCACACACTTTAACATGTATAACGCTATGTGGAAACGGTCGGTAAAATATATTTCCTTCCGGGGTGAGTGGCGGGAGAGTTGGTGGTAGTGGTAATGTGGTGGCAGTAGCAAAGGCATCCCCTTAATCATGACAAATTCATCATGCCAAATGTTAATGATAATGGAGAATAAGACTAACTGTGAACTAGTTAAAAGTGCCATTTATCAATTGTTTGATATAATTCTAAATTAGCAGAACCATCTACTGTTTCTAAAATGCAGCTAATCAACTAAGTCTTTAAATTACAATATCTTTTCTGCAGTTGATCTGATTTTTATGAGACAAAGCGTATGTATATGTCGCAAGCTATAGTCAATTCAGCCATGCAAACCCCATGCAAATTCGTCTCGTAGTATCGGAGATTGGCGTATTCAAACAGACAAATATGTAGATAAAACTTTAAATCACGATGTGGGTAGATCGCGTAAGTAATGAAGAGGTACTGAACAGAATTAGGGAGAAAAGCAATTTTTGGCATACCTTGACTAAAAAAAGGGATCGATTCTTAGACCATGAAGGCATCGTAAATTTAGCATTGGAGGGAAGTGTGGGTGGAGGGGGGAGGAGGGGGGGAACGCAGAGGGAGACCAAGAGACGAATATACTAAGGAGATTCAGATGGGTGTGGATTGCTGTCATGAGGAAAAGGCTTGCTTAAGATAGAGTAGGGTGGAGAGTTGCACCAAACCAGTCTCCGGACTGAAGACCACAACAACATCTTCTATTTCCTCGATGTGATGGTAATAAAATAATGTCTGTATATTGCTAAAAACATCGCTCAAATTTCAAATGAAAACCCTTTAGACATTCGTAGAGTACAGGAGTTGGACAAAATAATAAAACATCATGCAGTTTCCTACAATTTGTTGTCATATGGCACCACTGCGTGTGTTTCCATACCACGTCGCGATCACAGCTCACAACTGACGTAGAAGTCTTGGACCTTACGCTGCAGTACGTTATACATTTTGTTCCGCGGCGTCCAACACAAATGATGGATGAAATGAGTGATGTATCAGCCTTCCAAGGAGGCGAACTTGATGGTGCGCAATTAGTGGAAGTTCAAATCAAATGTTTGTATAGTCTATGGGACTTAACTACGGGGTCATCAGTCCCTAAACTTACAAACTACTTATGAACTACTTACGAACTAGGACATCACAAATATCCATGCCCGAGGGGGGATTCGAACCCCCGACCGTAGTGGCCGTGCAGACCGTGACTGGAGTGCCTCAGTCTCCTCGGCCACCCCGGCCGGCTTAGTGGAAGTATCACGGTGTAATAGGCGGATGTTTTGGTATAACAGTTGCTAACATTCTGTTAGAAACTATAAAGACACGTTACTAATCTGTTCCTCGATGAGTTGCAGCTGTTTTGAAAGCCAATAGTGGGCCAGTTCCTTACTGATAAATAAATATTGCCCCTATATTCGGCGCGCACATTATTTTGCCCACGCCTGTTAGCGGTCTTACAGCTTACGGACAAGCCCCGCGTGGCTCCTACCTTGCGGAGGCGGCAGCTCGTCAGCTCCCGTCGGCGGCCGCTGCCGTCGTCGACTGCGGCATCACTCTGCCCGCCGCCGGCGCCGTCGCCGCCTCGCGTCGCGCCTACTTTTTAATTAACTGCCCGGCTGCTCGTTCGCGCTCTCAGCGAGAGCTGCTCTCGCTGGCGGAAGCACTTTTAAAGACGACAACGGGACAATAAAGGGGACGAGGCGGACTCCCATCCCCACGTGGTGTGCAAAGGTTTTGCGGGTGTTCCTGGCGCATAGCGTCCGTGCTGTGACGTTGTCTAGATAAGTTACCATAAGATTTACGTGCCAACTAGTTCCGTCGATGATGAGATCGAATAAATGTATGGGGAGATAAAAGAAATTATTCAGACAGTTAAGGGAGATGAAAAAAAAATGTTCAAATGTTTGTTAAGCTTATGGGATTTAACTGCGAGGTCATCAGTCCCTAAACTTACAAACTACTTACAAACTGAAACTTCCTGGCAGATTAAAATTGTGTGCAGGAACCGCGACTCGAACCTGGGACCTTTGCCTTTCGCGAACAAGCGCTCTACCACTGAGCTATCCCGACACGTCTCACGGCCCGTCCTCACAACTTTATTTCTGCCGGTACTTCGCCTCCTACTTTCCAAACTTCACACAAGTTCTCCTTCGAAACTTGCAAGACTAGCACTTCTGGAAGAAAGGATATGGTGGAGACAAAGGCTTAGCCACAGCCTAAGGGATGTTTGGAAAGTAGGATGCGAGGTACTGGTAGAAGTAAAGTTGTGAGGGCGGGCCGTATCGGGATAGCTCAGTGGTAGAGCGCTTGCCCGTGAAAGGCAAAGGTCCCAGGTTCGAGTCCCGGTTCCGAACACAATTTTAATCTGCCAGGAAGTTTCATATTAGCGCACACTCCGCTGCAGAGTGAAAGTTTCATTCTACTTACAAACTAACTGTTACTAAAGACAACACAAACATCCATGTCCGAGGGAGGATTCGAGCCCCCACGGGGAACGGCCTCGCGCATCGGAACATGGCGCTTTAATGCGCTCGGCCACTCCGTCGCAGATAGGGAAGAAGAAAATTTTATTGTGATGGGGGGGGGGGGGACTGGAATTCCGTAAAAAGAAAAGGAAGGGGAGGGAAAATAGTTGGTGAACATGGAATATAACTTGCACGGAATAAAACTTAATCGAGACTAACACTTTGTTTAAGAACCATGAAAAAAGGTTGTACACATACAAGACGCCAGGAGACACCGAAAGATACCAGGTTGATTTTCTAATAGTAACACATACATTTCGGAGTCAGATTTTAAACTTTAAGACATGGGGCAGTTATAGACTTTGACCATAACCTATTGGATGAACCGTGGAAAGAAATTGAATAAACTGCAGAAATGTGGGAAAATACGGAGATAGTAACTGGATAATTTCAAGGAACTTGATGTTCTTGAGAATTTCAGAGAGGGCTTTAGATAATAATTGACAGAAACAGGGAGAAGAAACAGTAAATGAGGAATGGGTAGCTTTGAGAGATGAAATAACGAAGGCAGCAGACGACCAAATAAGAACAAAGACGAGTCCTACAAAAAGCCTTGAACGCCACAGGAAATACTGAATTAAACTGATTAAAGGAAAAAATATAAAAATGCAATAAATAAAACAGGCAAAATGGAGTACAAAAGGCTAACAATTAGATTGTCAGGAAGCGCAAAATGGGTAATCAAGAGTGGCTACAAAAAATGCAAAACAGTATAACAAAATCAAAGGATAAAAGCGCAGCCATCGGTCGCGAAGATAAGATTATTTGACCAGGTTTCGGCTAAGATTGCCTTCATCAGAAAATATAAATTAATACAAGTCACATAATAAAGGTTACAAAATAAGCGGTAAAGCATACATGAAGAGCTAGCCACCAGGGCTGCATGTCTGCACGGAGGCATGCCTCCACTTCGCGACCGAGGGCTGTACTTTCATCCTTTGATTTTGTAACGGTCGCTGACAATCGCAGCTATGTTTAAAATTTTCAGATGAAGAATATGTAACTAGGGGAAAGATACATGTCACGTATATGAACATAAAAGAGACATTTGGAGAGAAGAAAGACAGCTGCATGAATATCAAAAATACAGATGGACAATCAGTTTGAGCAAAGAAGGGAAAGCTGAAGGATGCAAAAAATATATACAGGCGCTCTACAAAGAAAATTCAATATAGTAGGAAGGGAAGAGGAAATACATGGAGATGAGATATGAGATAACAATACTAACAGGGGGAGGCCACAATGTTCGGATCACGGATTATTATAGTTTCACGCGTCGAACTAGTAACCGTGTGTGGTAGTTACAAGTAAGCCACAAGCAAGAGTAAGCGGTGGTTCAGTGGTTAGCATCCTGGTTTTATCAATCGGTGGATCGCCAGTTGAATCCATGCTCATACCGTCATTTTTTTAAATTTTTTCAACACTGATAAGTTAAAAAAGTAACAAACAAGGCGTGCATGTGCAAGACTCTCACAGTACACAAACGCATCTTTTAACTGACTTATGGTAACCACTTTATGCACATGTCAGTCACCATCCGCAGTAGTCGGAGAAGCAGTAGTCACCTCCATTTTTGTAGACAAATGCAAATCTTGTGACTGTGAAAACGTCGTACGTACACTGTTCACTCTCGCTACACTAACGTCTCAGAGCTATGCATGTTCACTGCCGAATGGAACCTGCCCTTCCCCTTGTTCTGACAAGAGCAACCTGCGTCTGCAGGTCGAAGCATCCAGTACAGTCCCGAACGCACATGCAAGGGATTTTGGAAATCATAACAAGTGTACATTTTCCGGAACACCTTATGCGTCTGGCCGTTTATTTTTCGAAAATTATACATATGATATTTGTTGTAATAATAAGCGTATGTAAACAGACAAATAACACTGAAAATTCAATAAATGTCTACGCTACTATACGTATTGTTTTCGTTATATTCCCTCTGAAATGCAATATATATGAACTAATATGACCAATGTTGAAGAAAATAAACAAAAACAAACATCGGTATTATCTACCACCGAACTGGCGATCCACAGATTGAAGTCTGAACGCTAAACACTGCAACACCATTTTTCCTTGATTATGGATCACTTCTACTTGCAACCCACGGCTACATGTTCGATGCGTGAAACTACTACCGCAATTTTCTCGAAATCCTTAAAGTATTGCGTCTTACTCCTTGCACATTTTGTTGTCCTAATGGTTGTTAAAAGAGTACAAAGTTTGAAAAAATCCATGATCCGAACTTCGTGTCCTCCCTTTGTAAGACACGAATTTGAGGGAGCATTGAAAGACCTAACTTATAGACGACATTCCCGCAGAGCTACTGAAGTCTCTTGGAGAGCCAGCCATAACAAAACTATTCCACCCGGTGTGCAAGATATATGAGACAGGCAAAATAACCTGAGACTACAAGAAATATGTAATAATCCTAATTAAAAAGAAAACAGGTGAAGACAGGAGTGAAAATTACAGAACCATCCGTTTAAAAAGTCCTGGTTGCAAAATTCTAACACGAATTATTTACAGGAGAATGGAAAAGCTGTTATAAGCCGAGCTCGGAGACGAACAGTTTGATTTGATTTAGAAGAAATGTAGGAACAGGAAAGACAATATCACACACGACTTATCTTAGAAGATAGATTAAGCTGTTGTAGATTTACAGAAAGCTTTTGACAGTGTTGACTGGTATACACTCAGGGTAACATATAAAGAACGGAAGGTTTTTTTAACTTGTACAGAAATCAGATAGCAGTTATGAGGGTCGAACAGCATGATAGGGAAGCCTTGGTGGGAAAGGGAGTAAGACAGGGTTGTAGCCTTTCCCCAGTTAGGTTGGAAAAGTAAACAGCCACCAGTTGCAAGGTTGTGGCTCTTATTTTTCCAACCTAACTTAACACAGTTTTCCCCCAGTGTTACTCAATGTCTAAAATGAGTAAGCTGTAAGGGAATGCAAGGAGAAATTTGGAGAAGCGATTAAAGTTCAGGGCGAAGAAATCAAAACTATGTGTTTTGCCGATGACATCGTATTTCTGTCACAGACAGCATAGGACCTGGAAGAGCAAATGAACGGAATGGATCGTATAAAATGAACGTTAACAAGAACAAAACGAGGTTAATGGAATGTAGTAAAAGAAAATAAGGCGATGCTGAAGGAATTAGATTATGTAATATAACAATAAAGATATTAGATGAGTTTTGATATTTGGGCAGTAAATTTAAGATACGGTTAGCCCAGTAGAAATTATCTACAATCAGAAGTTGCAGTGGAAAAAAACCTTTCTGTAAAAGAGTAATTTGTTTACATCGAATATTAATTTAAATGTTAGGAAGGTTTTTGTGTCGAATGTTGGCTTGTACAGTACTGAAACAGAGGATAGCAGCTTTTGAAACGTGGTGCTACAGGCGAATGCTGATAATTAGGTGGGTAGATCGAGTACCTAATGAGAAGGCACAGAACAGAATTGGGGAGAAGGGGAATTTCTGTCATACCTTGACTAAAAGAAGGACCTGATTGGTAGGTCACATTCTTACACACCAAGGAATCGAGAATTTAGCACTAGAGGGAGTGTGTGGGGTAAAAAAAATCGCAGAGGGGGACCAAGAGACGAATACAGTCAGCCGGTTCAAATAGATGTGGGTTGGCGTTCTTATGAGGAGATTAAAAGGCTTGCCTCGGATAGTTTGCAGAGTTTCATCAAACAATTCTCCAGACTGAAGATCGAAACAGCAACAAGATTGGGTTATTTTAGTGCGTAAGGGTGAAATTGTTGCAAACCACATCTTCAGAGATAAAATTCTTATTCATTTGTATTAGTTCAATTACTGGACAAAGGAGTGCAATGGCGCATGATAAGTATGGTTTCAAAGAAAAATTCTTTTTGAAATGCTCCAAGTCGTTACAATATTTAATTGACACAGGTCAAACTTCCAAATACCGATAATCGAGCACTCCATAAGATGGCTAAAATTGTTCTTTCTCTATGTTTAAACGAAACTAAACCCTATTGTACGACAGTACTCCTTGGACATTCGCAATAAATAATGAAAAAATACATGAAATAATTTAAGATCAGCAGTTTACCGATTTGCGCCCGTCTACACTAAAACTTTTTTTTTCGAAAGCACTGACGTAACAACAGCCTTCTTCAAAATGACACTCGCCAATACAACAACCAAGAAACTGCAAACTGATGAGTCACTACGCAAACATCTCCTCCCTAATCTAGACGACATAATGGTAATACTTCACCTGCCTGATAGCTTAGAAGCAACACACAATAGATTTTTATTTCTGTAGAGCAAGATCGACCAGTCCTTTACCTAAAATGTAGACAGAGAGAGAGAAAAATTCTTACTCCAAACACAAATCAAGCTCAAGACGTTCAAATATTTGTAAAGCTATGGGACCTAACTACAGTAGTCATCGGTCCCTCTTCCTAAGAACACAAACACCATATTCCACCACGGCAAATCAAATCAAGCTCCTAAGGTGGTTGTTGTTGTTTTTTTTTGTTTTTTGTTTTTTTTTTTTTGTTTTTTTTTTTTTATCTTCTAAACCAAACTTGGATTTTTTAATTGATAATTACAAGTTGTTGTCTACCGCAAACGTAGATGTCTACTCTATAATCTAGGATGCTAACCTACACACCGCAGCACCTGAGTGTTAAAAAAATTTAATCCTATTAATAATTAATAACATTAGACAGTGCTTAAACACAATGAAATTTAGTACACCCTCTAGAGGAGACCCTCAGGAGACACCGCCTTAACGAAACACTGTTCGTTTGGGCGAAGGAGTTCGTGTGGTCCATTGAAATGGAGTGCTATACCAGCGGTAGTTTAACTACCAGCAGGGCCTCCCAAGTCGGACAGGTTGCCATAGAGGATCCAGACAAAGTGTGTCTCACAACGTCCCGTCTAGTGTCCTGTCCCAGCCTGTCCGATCCTTTATTTGCCTCTCTGTAAGTCGTGCTGAAGACTAGTTATCTAAGGGGTAAGACACTGAAAAAAACTTTGGCTATCAGGTGGCAGTTCTACCAGGACACTCGGGGGTTGTGGGCTGATAACCAGCTGTTGTTGTTATGGTCTTCAGTCCGGAGACTGGTTTGATGCAGCTCTCCACCCTACTCTATCCTGAGCAAGCCTTTTCATCTCCTCATAAGAACGACAACCCACATCCACTTGAATCTGCTTACTATACGCGTCTCTTGGTCTCCCTCTGCGATTTTTACCCCACACACTTCCCTCCAATGCTAAATTTACGATTCCTCGATGTCTAAGAATGTGTCCTACCAAGCGATCCCTTCTTTTAGTCAGGGTGTGCCAAAAATTCCTTTTCTCACCAATTCTGTTAAGTACCTCTTCATTAGTTATGCGATCTACCCACCTAATCTTCAGCATTCTTCTGTAGCACCACATTTCAAAAGCCTCTATCCTCTTCCTGTCCGCACTGCTTATCGTCCATGTTTCACTCCCGTACAAGGCAACACTCCACACAAATGCCTTCAGAAAAGACTTCCTTACACTTAAATTAATATTCGATGTTAGCAAATTTCTCTTTTTCAAAAATGCTTTTCTTCCCATTGCCATTCTGCATTTTATATCCTCTGTACTGCGACCATCGCATGTTGTTTTACTACCCAAGTAACAAAACTCATCTACCACCTTCATTGTTTCGTTACCTAATCTAATTCCTTCAGCATCACCTGATTTTCTAAGACCGCATTCCATTATTTTTGTTTTGCTCTTGTTAATGTTCATTTTATACGCTCTCTTCAACACACTGTCCATTCCATTCAACTGCTCTTCCAGGTCCTTTGCTGTCTCTGACAGAATTACAATGTCATCAGCAAAACGCAATGTTTTTATTTCTTCCCCCTGAACTTTAATCCCTATTCCAAATTTTTCCTTGCTTTCCTTCACCGCCTGCTCGATGTACAAATTAAATAGCATCGGAGAAAGGCTACAACCCTGTCTTACTCCCTTCCCAACTGATGCTTCCCTTTCATTCCCTTCAAGTCCAATAACTGCGGTCTGGCTTTTGTACAAGTTGTAAATAACTCTCCTTTCCCTGTATTTTACCCCTGCTGATTTCAGAATTTGAAAGAGTGTATTCCAGTCAACATTGTCCTGAATCCAAACTGATCTTCCCCGAGGTCAGCTTCTACCAGCTTTTCCATTCTCCTGTAGATAATTCGTGTTAAAATTTTGCAACCATGACTTATCAAACTTATTGTTCTGTAGTTTTCACACCTGTCTGCGCCTGATTTCTTTGGAATGGGGATTATTACATTTTTCTTAAAGTCTGAGGGTATTTCACCTGTCTCATACATCCTACACACCAGTTCAAATAGTCTTGTCATGGCTGGCTCTCCCAGAGCCTTTAGTAGCTCTGAGGGTATGTCATCTACTCCTGGGGCCTTGTTCCGACCTAGGTCTTTCAGGGCTCTGTCAAATTCATCTCTCAGTATAGTATCTCCTATTTCATCTTGATCTAATTCCTCTTCCCTTCCTACAACATCATCTCCAAGTTCATTTCCTTTGTAGAGCTGCTCTATGTACTCTTTTCACCTTTCAGCTTTTCCTTCTTTGCTGAGAACTGGTTTACCATCAGAGTCCTTGATATTCATAGAGCTGTTTCTCTTATCCCCAAATGTCTCTTTTATTTTCCTGTAGGCGGTATCTACTTTTCCCCTTCTTATACATTCTTCTACAGAGCTGCATTTGGCTTCTAGCCACTCCTGCTTAGCCATTTTGCACTTCCTGTCAATCTCATTTCTTAGTCGTCTGTACTCCATTTTGCCCGTTTCATTTACTGCATTTTTATATTTTCTTCTTTCATCAATTAAATTTAGTATTTCCTGTGATATCCAAGGATTATTTGTAGGTCTTGCCTTTCTACCTATTTTGTCCTCTGCTGCCTTCACTATTTCATCTCTCAATACTACCCATTCCTCTTCTACTGTTTTATTTCCCCCTGTTTCTGTCAATTGTTGCCTAAAGCTCCCTCTGAAATTCTCCACAACTTCACTTTCCTTCAATTTATCTAAGTCCCATCTCCTTATTTTCCTACCTTTCTGCAGTTTTTTCAGTTTCAGCCTACAGTTCATGACTAACAAGTTATGGTCAGAGTCTATATCTGCCCCTGGGTATGTTTTACAGTTTATCACCTGGTTCCGGAATCTATGTTTTACCATTATAAAATCTATCTGATACCTTCCGGTGTCTCCTGGTCTCTTCCATGTATACAACCTCCTTTTGTGATTCTTAAACCATGTGTTTGTTATGATTAAATCATGTTCCGTGCAAAATTCTACCAGGCGACTTCCTCTTTCATTCCTTCTGCCCAGTCCATATTCACCTACTATTTTTCCTTCTCTTCCTTTTCCTACTACCGAATTCCAGTCTCCCATCACAATTAAGTTTTCCTCTCCCTTAACTGTCTGAATAATTTCCTTTAGCTCCTCATATATTTCTTCGATTTCCTCATCATCGGCAGAGCTAGTTGGCATATAAACCTGTACTACTGTTGTCGGTGTTGGCTTCGTATCTATCTTGACAATGATAATGCGATCACTGTGCTGCTCGTAGTAGTTTACCCGCATTCCTATCTTCTTATTCATTATCAGTCCTACTCCTGTGATACCCCCAACTGATTTTGTATTTATAATCCTGTACTCACCTGACCAGAAATCCTGTTCATCCTGCCACCGAACTTCACTAATCCCCACTATATCTAACTTCAACCTATCCATTTCCCTTTTTAAATTTTCTAGCTTCCCTACCCGATTAAGGGATCTAACATTCCACGCTCCGATCCGTAGAATGCCAGTATTATCTTTACTGATGACAACATCCTCCTGAGTAGTCCCCGCCCGGAGATCCGAATGGGGGACTATTTTACCTCCGGAATATTTTACCCAAGAGGATGCCATCATCATATTTTCATACAGTAGAGCTGCATGTCATCGGGAAATGTAACGGCTGTAGTTTCCCCTTGCTTTCAGCCGTTCGCAGTAACTGTGTGGCAAAGCCACATTAGCTGTTGTTACAAGGCCAGCTCAGTCAATCATCCAGACTGGTGCCCCTGTAACTACTGAAAAGGCTGCTGCCCCTCTTCAGGAACCACACGTTTGTCTGGCCTCTCCACAGATACCCCTCCGCTGTGGTTGCACCTACGTTACGGCTATCTGCATCGTTGAGGCACGCAAGCCACCCCACCTCGGCAATGTCTGTGGTTCATGACCACCAAAAAACCCGTATCACAGAAACTATAAGGAGAAATAGCAGGATGGATCTTAAGGATGTGACCTTTGGCATGAAAAGGAAAACTCGTACTGGATTTTGGAATGTAATAACGCTAAGAGAAGCAGGAAGACTAAGACAAGTTGAAAAAAATATTTGGAGAACTACCGACTGTATATACTGGGACGAAGCGAAATAAGCTGGCCAGAATCTGGGGAATTCCAAACACAAAATGGGGGAGTGCTGCTGTATACAGGATAGACAGGTGAAGATGCGATGCATAGGCATGGGGAAGGGCTCTTACTATCTAAAAGCAGCAAGAAGAGCTTGTAGAAGTGGAAACCAGTGACAGAACGGACAATTTCTGCACGTTTTAAAACAAATGTACGATGTGTCACTGTAATTCAATACTATGCACCCACTGAAGTCCTTAGACAAACAAATTCTATGGACATAAAAAAAAATTACTTGGTCACTTGAACGCAAATGTTGGTTCAGAAAACGAAGGGCTTGAGCATATCATGGGTGTGCACGGCATTGGCATCAGAAATTTATATGGTGAACTGTTGATAGAGACGTGTGCTGAACATGACTTAGTCATTGGAGGCACATTGTTTCCACATCGGAACTGCCATAAGGTAACGTGGGTGTCACCAGACCACGTGACTGAAAATCAAATATAGCACATAGCCATAAGCCGGAAGTTTCGACACTCTCTGTTAGATGTCAAAAATAGAAGAGGAGCAGACGTTGGAAGCGACCACCACCTAGTTTTGGCGGAATTCAGATTGAAAATAGTGGCAAATAGAACAAAGCTTAATCAGAAGAACAAGAAAATAGATGTGGTAAGGCTAAAGGACCAACAGATAAAAGAAAAATATGTCCTTGAACTACAGATTCCAGGTCCTTTCTGAAGAAAATTATGGAATAGGGAATTGAAACAGGTTGGCAAAAAATTAAAGATAGCTATTTAGATGTGGGAGAGAAAATCTTAGGATTTAAGACACACCAAAGGAAGGAATGGATCTCTGATGCTACGTGAAATGAAATCAGCCACAGGAAATAATCAAAACTAAAGTTAAATCCTCGCAAAACAAGAGCACAGAAGAGCGAAGCGCATAAACAACATAGGGAGGTAAACAAAAAAGTGAAAATATGGCTACGTTGAGATAAAAGGAAATGGATAGATGAGCAAGCAAAGTTAGCAGAAGAGGCAGCAAGACAAGAAAATATGAAAGAGCTCTACAACAGAACCAGACTGTTGTCAATGAAGAACTTCAGACGTGAAGGACCAGTTAAGAATAAGGATGGGGTGATGTTAACTACTCAACAGGCACAGCTACAGAGATGGGAGGAACACTTCAAGGAACTGTTACATTGTAAAGAAAACAAAGAGGAATAGGTAAGAGATGTATCAGAGGAAGCTGAAGAAAATCAAGTCCCACAATGGATGAAAGTAGGAGTGCTTTGAAAACCCCAAAGAATGCAAAGGCTTCAGGCCTACACAATACGGCACCAGAGCTCTTAAATGCCGACACTGAAAGCACTGTTAAACTGCTCCATCTCTTGCTGAAGAATATTTGGCTTGAAGAGAAATCACCGAAGGACCGGAAGAATGGTTTGGTGGTAAAGCTCCCAAAAACGAAAATTTGTCAGATTGCAACAATTGGCGTGGTATTACACTGCTGTCAGTGCCCAGTAAAGTCCTCACCAGAATTAATTTAAATAGAATTAAAGTTTCTCTGGAAATTCCACTGCGTAAAGAACAGGCCAGTTTTAGAGCACATCGCAATTATGTTGATCTTATCAACACCTCAGGATCAACTTAAAACAAAACAAAGAATTCCAGGCAACCATATACGTAGCATTCATTGATTTTCAAAAGGCCTTCGATTCTGTAAAACAAAGTCCTTTAGAAGATGTTGCGGAAGTACGACATACCACAGAAGATTTTAAACATAATAAAAGATCTATATGATGGCTACAAATGTTGCGTGCTCCACAAGGTAAATATGACAGAGCCCATAGAAGTAACAACTGGAGTCCGGCAGGGTTGCATTTTATCACCAACACTATCTCTGCTTGTCGTAGACTCAGTTATGAGGAGAGTTAACTGCAGGCAGGAAACGAGGAATCCAAAGGGAGATCGATGACCGTGTGGAGGATTTGGATTTTGCAGATGATATAGTTTTATTAGCTCAAAGGCTGACAGATATGCAGGCTAAACTAAACTTGTCGAAAGAAGAAGCAGGGGCTGCTGGCATCAAAATAAATATAAGAAAAACAAAGGAAATGAGAGTGAACTCGGTGAATATGGAGGTGCCACTGTTAATAGGGGAGCAGCAGGTGGAGACTGTCAACTCTTTCTTGTATCTGGGCAGTATAGTGAGACAGAAGATGGTGTAGCTGGGGATGGTGTGAAGAACCGCATCAAAAAGGAAAATGCTGCCTTCATATAATTGTATCCAATTTGGAAAAACAGAAATATTGTCGCGTTGAAATGGAAGCAGGCTCGACTTCTAAGGCAACTAAGCACAGCACTTTTATTGCAGAGTAATCTGCTATTTATACACAGACAGAATGTACCAGAAATTAGAAGAACAGTTAACATAAGAAACAAGTAGAATTTACAAGTGAACATAAAAAAGATATAGAACATTATGGAATTTTTAATTACAAAGAAATAAATTTTTTGCCGGTGGTTGGGATTCAACCGGTGACCTCCAGCACCGCAGTCTGTGACGCTATCCGCTGCGCCACGCCGGCAGTCGGTTTACATGGTGTCTCGCGGCATTGCTCCCTCTACTGGAAAAACAGTAACCCGCTGTTATGTTATGTTCCCCTTGGCATCTCACCTCCTCATATGAGGCGGTCAGTTTCAAAACTCAACATGTCAAAAATAAAAAAATAAATAAAAAATCGAAAATTTTGTGCCAGAATCTTTGTAGCATTTTTTGTAATGTGGTAAAAGAGATTCTTCCGCAACATTTCATGAATATTAAGCACTGAAATTTGCATTCTGTTCCGAAACTTTGTATGTCCACTGCATGCTGTGTTCCGAAACTTTGTATGTCCAATCTGAATTTCAAAGTTTCTTACATAAATGTTTATCTGTTATGTCTGTTATGGATGTACTACAGCAAAGTCCACATAAGTGGTCGTATTAAAGTGTTAAATGACTCATTATATTTTTTACTCATTTTGTATTGCCGCCGCCCCGGGCCTCCAACAGCCTTAGTCTACCATTATTTATAACCACATAACAAACATAAGTAGGTACCTGAGAACAGTCTGTCTAAACAATTCACATGCTTAAACAGCAATGCACTTCTGCACTGGGTTTCACCCAATGGACAGTACGGTATTGTCAGAGTTTAACATATACAGTAGCGACACACTGTCGTGAATGTTGACTAGTGTCTAGGGACAGTAGTGCGTCGGACCCCAGTTACCCGTACCAACCGATAGATGTGTCTACGGTTGCAAGCTATGTCCTGCAGAGCCGCCATCTTTCCTTTCGTATTTTCATGCTTTTCTCCCTATAAGTCGCCTGTTGCTATTTCAAAGTTTTGGCACACTTAAGAGGTACCAAAATCATGTCGTTCTTAGTACAATTAGTTGTAAATTACAATCAATAAATGCCATGTTAGCGAGTAACGCTTTATATTGATGGTAATGTAAAACTGAAAGTAAACATGTTCTTTGCAGCGTAGCGGATTAACGCATCAGAGCTGAAGAGCGTCGGCGGTGGTTCGCTTCCCGGTCTAGACATTTTTTTTTCTCTTTAACCTGACTTATAAAAGTTTTCTTTCACTGTTATTAATTAAAAGGAATTTAAATTTTGCGATATTTCGACATATTTACGTATACAAACGCTTTCTCTAAATAGTGCGAGTGTTCTCTTTAGTGAAAATACCGTGAAATATGGGCCAACTAATTGTAAACATTGTCTCCTGAACTACCTGCACATAAACTGAAGACAAGACAAATAATTTTAAATATAGAATACGTACTAGAGTTCTGTGGCAACTGTCGTTTCTTAATGAGATGGAAGTACCTTGTTCCTTTTATTGCAACAGCTGTTATACACGTTCTTGCGTTATACAAGCACTGTTTATGAGTATTATGCTAATAGTGTAGCCATTTAACTGATCTCAAGAGCGTTGTATTTTTTAGAAAAAGTGTGAAACTACTTGTATCTGCATGTCATTTGCAGCATTAACTAACAATGTGACCGCACTTTATGTGCAGGTATTGTAGTTCAGAAGACAGTGTTTACAATTTGTTAGATCACATTTCATGGCATGTTCACTAAATAGAACAAACGCACTTTAAAAAAAAAATTAAAAAAAAAAGCGGTTGTGTTTGCAAATATGTCGGAATATCGCAACTCGTAAATTCTATTTAATAAATGCGTCAGAAAACTTTTGGGATCAAGGTGAAAAATTAAAAGTATTGTCGGAAGCGAGAAAAACGAACCACCGCCCACACCAGGGCCGGATCTAGGGGGGCGGGGGGGGGGGGGGGAGGCAAAGGGAGCAGTTGCCCCGGGCGGCAGAATTTACATGGCGGCAAATTTTGACCGCCTCTTCTTTTTTTTTTCAGAATGTGTCTTTCTGGTATAATTTAATAAAATTAACTGACACAGAATTATTAAAAGTAAAATGACTGCAAGAAATACTGAAATCATTTAATGAAACTAAAATTCCTGGTTGCTGACTTCAGTGTTGCCCTGTCACAGGTACTTCAACTAATCAAACTTCAAAAATCTACTAAATATTAGCCAGAATGAGGGAGATGCTTGCGTTATTGCGTAAGTAAATGCACAATGTTTATTAATTTGCATAGATTTCCTTTTTCAGATAAATGAATATTCATATTTCATATCAAGGTAATATTTGTAGGTGAATTCGAATATATATATATATATATATATATATATATATATATATATATATATATATATATATATATATATATATAAGTATTTCAGGTGCGCACAGTTCTTATTGAAAGTCAAAAGGATCTAGAGTCCTCTCTCGGTAGCGATGGAATTGTTAGACATCTACACAGGATTCTCTGTAAATCACTTTTATACTATTTATCTCCCACTCCATTCTCGAATAGCGCGCGGGAAGAAAGAACACCCGAATCTCTCCGTTCGAGCTCTGATTTCTAGTATTTTATTCTGATGATCGTTTCTACCTATGTAAGTGGGAGTCAATAATATATTTTCGCATTCGGAGGAGAATGTTGACGATTGTAGTTTCGTAAGTAGCTCACGTCGCAGCGATAAACGCCTTTGTTCTAATGATTCCCATCCTAGATCCTGTATCATTTCCGTGACGCTGCCTCCCCTGTATCACGACAATACAAAACAAGCTGCCCTTCTTTCGACTCTTTCGATATCGTCCGACAAACCCACCTGATAAGTATCGCACACTGGGCAGCAAGACCAGATAAAACAGGAGGAACCTCACTGTGCCGGCCGCGGTGACCGAGGGGACTGAGGCGCTTCAGTCACGGTCTGCACGGCCACTACGGTCGGGGGTTCGAATCCCCCCTCGGGCATGGATATTTGTGCCGTCCTAGTTCGTAAGTAGTTTGTAAGTTTAGGGACTGATGACCCCGTAGTTAAGTCCCAGAAGCTTAACAAACATTTGAATTTTGAATTTTGGACCTCACTGTATTATTGATGCTGTCCCTTTTCTAGCTAAGCAAGAAAGTTCTTTCAGAGGAACAAAAGAAGATGGTGATTTTGGTGATCCACATAGCGGCAAATTTCTAAATACAATTGATCTCATATCATACTTTATTGTCCCCCTTCGTCTGCGTATTGAAAGGCCAGATTAGCTATTTTTACAAAAATATACAAGATAAGTTCCGTGACTTGATTGCTGTCAAAATAAAACAAGATATAATGAAAGATATTTTAGGTGCTAAATACTTTTCACTGATGTTTGACTGCACTCCAGATATCAGCCACAATGCGCAGATGACACACGTAATTCGATATGTCAAGTCGAATGACTCAGAGGTTGTGGTTGTGGAAAGTTTTACTGACTTTTTTACAGTTACAGACAAAACAGGAGAAGGCCTTAGTCAAGAGATACTGCTAAAATTGGAACAAGATTGGTTGAATACTGTAGGGGGCAGCCTCATGACAATGGGGCAAACAGGGCTGGAAAGTACAAAGGGGTCCAGTCAAGAATACTTCAGAAGAATGAACTGGCCTATTTCGCACCATGTGCTACTCACTCTTTAAATCTAGTAGAAGCAAATTCAGCAGACATTCAGCAAGACTAGGTGATCTGCAAGAGTAGATGCGGTTGAAGCTGTTTACAAGCATTTTCATAAAGTTTTGAAGGCCCTGGAAGAAACTGAATCTTATAAATTGTCAACACCAGAAACAAAATCAGAGACAAAATCTATTTTTTAAAAATGAGAAAACTCAAATTCATTACTTTAACTTGTATCTGGTATGCAATATTAAAATAAATTGCTCATGTTAATCAGTTTCTGCGAAGTTAATACTTTACAATTGATAAGGTGTTCGAAACATTCAGGGACTTTTGGGCTTTCTCAAAACTTCACGGGATTCTTGTACCTCTGAAGCTATTTCTGAGGTCAAAGTGCTAGCAGAAGATAATGAGGTATCAACGGTATTCTCCGAAAAAAGGATTCGAAGAAAGAAGAAAATAGCCGATGAGCTTTGTGAGTATGAAGTATCCAACATTCACAGAAAAAATAAGGAATAATTGACAGAGCTTAGTACCAGGTTTACCGCACTTGCGAAAATTGGTGCAAAAATTAGTTTTCTGTGTGGTGTGTAAATTCCAGAAATGGAAGTGGAGGACTTGAAGGCCAAAGCAGCGAAACTGGCAGAAGATCTTAGCAAATGTTTAAATGTTTGTATAGCTTATGGGACTTAACTACGGGGTCATCAGTCCCTGAACTTACAAACTACTTATGAACTACTTACGAACTAGGGCGGCACAAATATCCATGATCGAGGGGGGATTCGAACCCCCGACCGTAGAGGCCGTGCAGACCGTGACTGGAGCGCCTCAGTCCCCTCGACCACCGCGGCCGGCAAGATCTTAGCGAGGAAGAACTTGAAGTTGAAAGTTTCAGACAACATGCGCTGGCAGTAGACAGAGTCTTGCAAGATTCCACTTGTGGCGCATTTGTTTTTTACTGGACATACATTAAAGCCACATTTTTCTATACATCACCTGTTATATATGTTCAGTGATCTCGTTGCTCGCCTGCCAATAACACATCACAAAATAATAAGACATCGGATTCTTGGGAGTCTTGTGGAAACTACTAATATGACACGTTTCATTTTTATATGTATATTTATTTATCCATTCTTGATGAAGCACGAAAGTAAGACTGCATGACAACACTTAGACTGACAACAATGCTAACTGCCGGCCGCGGTGGCCGAGGGGACTGAGGCGCTTCAGTCACGGTCTGCACGGCCACTACGGACGGGGGTTCGAATCCCCCCTCGGGCATGGATATTTGTGCCGTCCTAGTTCGTAAGTAGTTCATAAGTAGTTTGTAAGTTTAGGGACTGATGACCCCGTAGTTAAGTCCCATAGACTATACAAACATTTGAACATTTTTTTTTGAACAATGCTAAGTACTGACTGATTACTCCTTTAAGACTGACTGAATTCGCGCCAATTCGCGCGTATTAATATCTGTTATAGTTTTTCTAGAACATTCTAGAACACGGAAGTTACAGAGTTTTAGATTTAATAATTTGTTTATAAAACATAAGTAAATCTTGCTTTACGTGGAGACACACAATATTATGACAAATGTAATAATAAGTTTTTTTACACCAAAATAAACAATAGAAAAGATTGTAAGTAAACAACAATTAGCGCAGTGTTAATATATGTTTACATTATTGTTACAACTTTCAATAATTAATTAATTTAGTTTGTTAGAAGACCCTAGTAATGCAAATTATAATGATTAAAATAACTTGACAGAAGCGCTATAAAATTCTTATGTAATATAAACATAGAATATTAGGTTACAATACTACGACCAATTATGGTATCGAATACTTCAGTTATTTAAACAAACAGGACCCTCCTAGCTAAATATATTACACACTGCATCATCAACATTAAGTTTAATTTATAAAAATACATTGGTAGAGAGGTATCCCAACCTTACCACAGCGTTAAAATATATCTTACCATTCTAGTTTCTGTTTAGTCAGGAGAAAGAAGTTTCACCGAGCTGAAACTAATTAAATACACTTGAGGAGCACGGCTGCTTAACAGATCTGAGTATAATATCCAAAGAGCACAAACGAGCTGCTTCTCTAAACTATGATGATATCAAAAACAGTTTTGCAGCAAAGAAAGCTCGAAAAGCGAAATTTTGAATTGATTTTTGTACGATGAGTAATCATGTAATATTTTTGTATGTATTAAAATTGTTCTGTTTTCCTTTGATCTTAATTCAGTCAATAAAATAAGTTCATGTTGTGAGATTGTGACATTTATTTAGAAATATGTAACCCAATTAGCGTCAAAAAGTCGATTCTTACAGGGGGGGGGGGGTGAAAGAAGGGGCGGCAAATTTAAGCTTGCCCCCCTTGGCAAATCTCCTAGATCCGACCCTGGCCCACACACACACACACACACACACACACACATCTGTTTTATTTTTAGTTTTTTTCTTTTATTTTGCGTTTTTTCTCATTTGTTGTTTTTTTTTTTTTCCTTTATATATATTTCCCCTAAGATCTGCCACTTCAGGCGTTGGCTCCTATCACCTATCTTACCAGCAAAAATTTACTAAATAAACCTACAAAACAGAATATCTAGTGCCACCGCCACTTTCACCATAAGCTAAATTGACATAATATCGCCAATTCTTCGGGCGCCTCCGTCAACGAAAAACGATTACATTCAGTTTCCTCTAGAACCCGATCTTTTCTGTCACCATCTGTAAAATAATAACAATATTTAATACACCAGTGCCAGTCATTCTCATGCAAGTGACATTCTGAAACTATTACGTGAATATTCTCAATAACAAAACAGAAATTCATATAGAACCTCAGCTCTAGTTTCCGCTTTATTTGTTAGGAAAGTATCATCTGCTTTATGTCGCGTTTCTTTACAGTTTAAGTTTTGAACTTCAAGTTTTAGGCTGTTGGAAAGTCTTACTTGTCATTTTAATAGCGCAGTGTTACAGAAATATCATGGAATATTACAGACACACTTCTATTACAGTAACGTGAAGTCTTAGAATGATTCATATTTCGAATTTCAAAATACGAAGGCAGAAATATTTACGTAAATTTAACAGCAGGAATGATAAATATAGGGTTCGTTCAAAGAGATGCAGCTTCGTGCAGCAGCAAAGCAGGCAATACCGCGCATACGCGGTACCGATGACGTCAGTCACGCTGCATGAGGAAATTTTCCCTGCAGCTCATGCAGCCAGAACGCTGCAGCCGGGAGCTTCCTTGAACAGTCGGTAGGCTGCAGCAAGCTGCAGGATTGCTCTTTGAACACGAATTTCCGTACTACGCATGCGCGGTAGCAGCCCTGCAGCTCTTTGAACGAATCCACGAATTTCCGTACTGCGCATGCGCTGTAGCAGCCCTGCAGCTCTTTGAACGAACCCAGAAATCCTGGACTCGCATAGCATCACGGTTAGGTAGCATGACCGTAGACACATCTATCGGTTGCTACGGGTAACTGGGGTCCGACGCACTACTGTCCCTAGACGCCTGTTAAAAGTTGTACCAACTGACAGCTGCAACGCTACTAGCGCTCCCAGCGGTGGCCGAAGTAGTGATGTTTGTTTATAATTATTTTTGTACAGAATTAACGAAATAGGTAGTATAGTATAGTATATTTTTTGCATTACAAGCATTCCTACAATATCAAGAGACATACATAATCGGGAAATTAACGTAAAAACAGCCGAATTTAAGTGACACCGGTACAAAGAAAAATTTCCTTATGAACAAATATTTACACATATGTGTCTATTTGCAGCTTATTCCGCTGAAAGTAAGTAAAATATAAACATAAGAGAATCAAATTTCTGTTATGGTCTGTTCTTACTATGAAAGGCAGTTTATTGACGTGTATCGATTCAGTGTCGAGGGTAATGATTCGCTCATTTTTTACACCTCTGTTCTTTGTTTAACTCGCATATTCTTTTGAGTGTTATTACTTTAGATTAAAAAGCCAATGTCTTGATTATTCTTGCCGTTTGTCGTTCAGATGCAGTAACAATTGTGGAATTGGGTTCTTCTTCGTTGAAAAACAGTTTGATTGCTTTCGTCGTTTTATTGCCACATTTATAACGTTACAGCTGTGGAGGCTGACTTGATACGTAAAATACGGTAGTTATTGCAAAGTATATATACGTTTCCTACGTTCCAACCTCACCAATTTTACTGGAATTGTAGTGAAGCAACCTTAATGTTCCTGAGTAGAAAAGCAACTTCTCTCTGCCAAAGGGCAGGTCGTTTGGTGTTTCATAATCTTTTTTTTATTTTTAATGGAAAATGAAATTTCATACCTTGTCAGGGATCTTAGAAGTACTAAGAACGACTAATGTGCAGCTATTTTTAAATTACTATCTACTTCTGTGGCATGACATACATTCCCTAATGTGAAAAGTATGTTAAAATCAATATAAACGATTCAGTTCGCACTCATCCAATATCGTTTTCAGAATTGCAGCTTGCCGGCCGCTTGTGACGCTGCTGTTGCGGCGTATAACACAAATCTGTGGGAGTGTCCAGTCTGTAAATGTTTGATTGCGGTATTGTTGAGGCGTGACAGGAATATCGTTTGAGCAGGGTAATAACGTATCACATGACTCACCACAACCGGAAGTGACCTACCGAAATAGGTTTTATTTACCATTGAGCTCAGTGCTTTTGGCGCGATAAAATAGAATGGTAATGTAAAGGACAATCACATGTATCACGATTATCTATAAGAAACAATATTTGATTTTCCAGCAGTCACCTATCAATTTGACAGATACTTAAATTAACATGCCTGTGGTTGGAAAAAGCATCAAATACATTTATCATGATAGTCACATCTGCTGAAACACACAGTGGTGGATTGATGGAGTTTCTGTCGTGAACTGGGGGAATAAGAAAGGTTATTGAAATTGACGAATCAAAATTTGGCAGAAGGAAGTATCACAGACAGAGGGAAAAAAGTTGCTAGGCCCATTTTTTTTTTTTTTTTTTTTTTTTTTTTTTTTTTTTGGGGGGGGGGGGGAGTTGAGCGGTTCGTAGTAGTTCCTGAAGTAACTAAAATCTTACAGGCATGACAGTGATTTCATATTGCTTTTCTGCATGTAATTGTCTAGAAGAATTCATGCATCTCAGTGTAAATCATTCTTTAAATTTCGAAGACCCTGACACTGCAGCCTGCACTAATACCATTGAAGGTAGTTGGTCTGCAATAAAAAGAGATTTTAAAGGCACAAACAAATGTAAAAACTCTTTTTCATTCTTATCTGTTCGAATATATGTGCAGGAGAAAATTGTTGATAAGTGCTTGATGTACTCTTGTCTGGTGAATATATTAATGATATTTGTAAGTAAGATATATTTCAATAGTCAGTTGTTCGTTACATATCACTGGCAGAGTAGCACCTTCCATAAATGTTATTTGTAAGGATTGTGCAAAAATACCGACTATTGTTTTACATTGTAAACTCTTTGTTTTGTAAGTGTATTATATCTGTATACTCCTGAAGTCTAATAACATATATTCAATGTTATATGATGAACTATTAAATTTCTGTTATTTATATGATAAAAACATAGAGTACTTGTACAACACAACAATGTAAAAAAGAAATTACATCCAGAGATATGTTTTTATCTGAATCTATGGAACACGAAATAAATAAATCTAAAGATTTTTCCAACCACTATGTCAGTTGTGCTATCCTCACATGACTCACGATCCCGCCTCACAACTTTACTTCTGCCAGTACCTCGCCTCCTACTTTCCAAACTTCACAGAAGCTCTCCTCCAAACCATGCAAGACTAGCACTCCTGGAAGAAAGGATATGGTGGAGACATGGCTTAGCCACAGCCTAAGGGATGTTCCCAGAATGAAACTTTTCATACTGCAGCGGAGTGTGCGCTGATATGAAACTTCCTGGCAGATTAAAATTGTGTGCCGCAACTTGGACTCGAACCTGGGACCTTTGCCTTTCGCGGGCAAGCGCACTACCGACTGTGCTATCCTCACACGACTCACGATGCCGCCTCACAACTTTACTTCCGCCAGTACCTCACCTCCTACTTTCGAAACTTCACAGAAGCTCTCCTGCAAACCATGCAAGACTAGCACTCCTGGAAGAAAGGATATGGTGGATACATGGCTTAGCGACGGCCTAAGGGATTTGTTCTAGTAGGCAATGTTTTTGTTTTTCTTTTCTTCATTGTAGTTATTATAAGTTACAATTTTCTTCCATGAATTACATATTTGTTATGTATGTGTGGGGATCGATACCTAACAACTTTGGACGAGTGTAGTATCTTTCTGTGTTACGAAAGGTCTTTGCTGTAAGGAAGCGGAAACACCAGTTCCCGCCTGACATTTGTATAGTGTAAACGTGTTATAATAAAGTCAGTGTATGAAAGTTGGAGTGTTCGTGTCTTATCCGACCCGATCCTATAAACCTCCACATTGGTGACCCCGATCAAGTGTCGCTTTCGAGTTACCGCCCGAAGTGCTTTCCATCCGCGTCTACCGCGATATTCGCGCTCCCGCGTTCGCATGCCGCCTATTGTCCGTACTGTGCACAATGGCTTCACCTAACGGACCTCCGCCGCCCGGATTCTGCCGTCCCGTGAGTGTGCCTCCACCTGCCGAATACCGACAAGGACAGCAAATTTCTTACAGCTCCGGGAATGCTACTCCGTGTGCAAGCTTCGTCAGTATACCCGTGCCTACTATGGACTTCGGCTTTGTTAGCCCGCCAAAATGTAATCTTACAAGGGACAGCAATGCTGGAGAGGTTCTCTCCTCTACGCCGAGGTTTCCTTCCGATCCCGCTAATGCAGCGGAATTTTTAAGGCTGAACTCTACTCAACAGAACGCTACGGCATTTGAAAGGCCGCCCGTTACATATCATTCCTCGCCTGTTGAACCTCGTGTGCAGGACACCTTTTTCGCCACACCGGGTGTAAACAACGTGTGTAATAGGGTTCATGAGGGTGCCTCGAGCGTTTACGACCATAACTTCAGTGTTCCTGCGTCGGTCGAAAATGTTTTGAACACGAACAATGCGGCAGCCGGCGTTCAAACTCCTAATCGTCAGCAGTGCAATATTCATCCGCCACGCCAATGGGACCCATCTACCCGACTTCCGACACACGATGTTGCCTCTGAGGCTCTGCACGCGAACCCTTTTCACCAATTTTATAATATGTCGCCGCAGTTTCTCCAGAATCCATCGCCTGCTCACAGGGACAATTCGCTCGCACAGACTGTTGTTCGACGGTTGGAGAACATGCCCACGCTACCTCCTTTCAAACCTGCTCACCCAGAGTTTTGGTTTAACTTGGTAGAGCAAACTTTCACTGTTTACGGGCTTGACGACGACGCGCGTTTTTACTGCCTTGTGAACCATCTCCACGAGCGCGTCGAATTAATCTACGACCTTGTCAAGAACCCTCCCTCGACAGGGAAGTACACGGCAGCCAAGCAGACGATTCTGCAACGTGTGTCCAAAACAAGGAGAGAGAATGTCAGACAACTAATATATGAAGAGCGTCTCGGCGACAGGTCTCCATCACAGTTGTGGCGATGCCTCCGTTTACTTGTCAGCGAACACGACTTGCCAAACGATACACTCACCGAGATTTGGACAGAGAAACTGCCTCTGCCTGTACAGACTGCAATCTCCGCATACGAGGACAGGTCAGTTAACGAACTCTTACGCGCCGCCGATAGAGTCCATTCTGCCCGGCTACGCGAACTCCGCGCCAGCGCTTCTAGACCGTCTAATACAAGATCTGTCAAGTCAGTTGCTCTACCGGCACCTTCATCTCGACGCAGCGACGGCGCTTCTGACGCCGCGGAAGATCATGGGTCGCAGCTTCCTCCGCCCCCAGCAATGACATACTGTTTCTTCCATTATAGATTTGGAGAGCAAGCACGCAATTGCAAACCACCGTGCTCCTACCCAAACTACAATCGCAGGTAGGCAGCGGCGCAACCTCCTGCAAACTAAACGAGCGCCACCCAACTTTACATTCTGTGTCACACGCCACTAGAAACCATGGCCGGGTGTACGTGAAAGATCTCTCCTCTGGAACAAATTTTCTAGTGGACACCGGAGCCGATGTGTCACTGCTCCCTGCTCGCCTCGCTAACAGGAAGATTCACCGGCAGAAGACTACACTTCGAGCAGTCAACGCATCGCATCTTCAGTGCACCGGCCTAACCTCTTTTAATGTCACCCTCGCCCCCAAGTGCGAGTTAGAGTGGAGATTTTTAGTTGCTCAAGTCGAAGAACCTATAATAGGTATAGATTTTCTTAGGCATTACAAAATAACAATAGATTTAGCAAGCGATCGCGTGTTCTATCCGGCGTGCAACTTGTATATTTCTTGTGTGCCTGCCAGTGTTCTAACTAAGGACAAAGATAACGTTCGCCTAGCTACCAAAAGCGCTAATCTCCCCGGCGAGTCTCTCGAGTGGTCAAACAAGTGGCTCGCAGAGCGAATCGAATCTACGAATCACGAACTTCATCGTCGGCTGCAGGATTTAAGCTCAGAGCTGTCATCTGTCCGCGAACAGCTCAACAGTCTTCAAGCATCCTGCCCGCCTTCAGTACTACAGGTTAGTCAGTGTTCTAGTGATCCTGCGCCCGCGCGCAACTGTGACAGGGATTCCTCTACCTGTAACTGCGTTTGCGCTCGTCCTCATTCTGACAGTGTTATTACGAGTGCTACCCCGCCTTCCCGCCTACCCGGACAGTCAAATTTCCGCGCGCAGGCTAGTGTCAATAACTCACAGCAATCAGCTGTTTCTATGCGCCCGCTGCTGCCCTCAGCCTCGCCAGCGGCGCCTTCCGCAACTATTACTCAGTGTACCAACTCAACCCAACGCGGCTCGCCTGTTTGCAACTCTCTACCTACGGGCAGTTGGCAATCGTGTAAACTCTCGACGCCAGCGCCGCAGCTTCGCTCGGAGGCCGATACGCTCGCGCCTATACAAACTGTTCCCTCGCACACGGCGCCCCGCGTTGCCTTAGTGACTAACGGAACTGTTCATAGACTACGCCTCATTGACGGACCGCCTATTTCGTGCCGCCCTCGTCGTCTCAAACCCGAACTTATGCCCGTTGCTCGCGAACAGATCGACGAACTAATAAAAGGTGGAATTATTGAACCCTCTTCGGGATGTTGGTCGAGTCCGATTCATTTCGTCGCAAAGAAAGACGGCACTTGGCGCATGGTAGGAGACTATACGAAGCTTAATTCTCGTACCATCATCGATAAATATCCCGTCCCCAACGTGTCAGACTTTAACCACGCTTTGGCCGGCGCCCGGTGTTTCTCGGTGATAGACTGTAAACGTGCCTATCACCAGATTCCTATGGCCCCGGAGGACATAGAAAAAACGGCAATCACCACACCTTTCGGACTGTTCCAATACAGATTCATGCCTTTCGGGTTGCGGAATGCTGCTCAAACCTGGCAAAGGTTTATCAACGAGGTACTGTTCCACTTAGACTTTTGTTTCGTCTACCTCGATGATATTTTGATTTTCAGCCCTACTGTGGAAAAGAATAAGGAACATTTGCAGATAGTTAAGGACACTCTCGTTGCAGCTGGTGTAGAGATTAATAATAAGAAGCTGCAACTTCACAAACCTTCAGTTCTGTTTTTGGGATATGTTGTTTCAGCTGAGGGCCTCACACCCCCTGTTGACAAGGTCAAACCTGTTTTAGAATTACCACGACCTGACACTTATAAAGAATTACGTCGTTTCCTAGGAACAGTTAACTATTATAGGAAACATTTGCCAGCTGCTGCTGAGGTTCAGGCACCTCTCACAGATGCCTTGGCAGGCCAAAACACTACCGGCATCCGGCAGGTTCCGTGGACCCCAGTAATGGAAACAGCCTTCGAGAAACTGAAGCATCTATTAGCAAATGCTGTAACTGTGGCTCACCCGCATCCAGATGCCACCCTCTTTATTACAACAGATGCAAGTGACTGTGCTATAGGTGCTGTTTTGAGTCAATCTGTCGGAGACGTTACATCCCCCCTCCAGTTCTTCTCAAAGAAGCTGAATAACGCGCAAAAGAAATATTCTGCCTTTGACAGAGAATTGCTGGCTGTCTATGAGGCAGTGAAACATTTTCGTACGGAAGTTGAGGGACGTGGCTTTTATATCCTCACGGATCACAAACCCCTTGTGGCCGCCATCCAGAAACCTCCGTCTGACCCTCCGCCACGACGTTTCCGTCATCTTGATTACATCCTACAATTTACAAGTGACGTCAGATACATTAAAGGTGCAGACAATATTGTAGCAGATTTCCTGTCCCGTGTCGGAGCTGTCACTTCGGTTCTCGACCTATCAGACCTCCCGCAGCGGCAGTCAGCTGACCCAAACATAATGCAGCTCATCAATGACCACGACTCTTCCCTTAAACCCGTCAAAACTACTTTCCCAGGTGTGACCGGAGAAGTGTGGTGTGACGAATCTACCGGTTCTCTGCGACCTTTCATTCCCAAGGACCTACAGAGACAAGTTTTTGACAAACTGCATAGCCTAGCCCATCCTGGAGTGCGAGCCTCCACCAGACTTGTTACTGAGCGTTTTGTGTGGCGTGACATGCGACGCGATTGCCAAGCCTGGGCCCGATCGTGCATTCCATGTCAGCAAAACAAAGTTTCCAGGCACACCACCCCCCCGCTGGGTACTTTCTCCCAACCACACAAACGTTTCCAACACCTACACATAGACTTGGTAGGCCCACTCACTCCTTCTGAGGGGTTCAGATACGTACTCTCCATCATAGATAGGACTACACGTTGGTTCGAAGCCACCCCACTCCCGAACATCACTTCTGAGACTGTTGCTCGTGCCTTTATAGACACTTGGATAGCACGCTTCGGGTGCCCGGCAGTGTTGACAACCGATCAGGGGCGCCAATTCGAATCCGCTCTGTTTTCTGACATTTGTAGGTTGTGCGGCATTTCCAAGATCCATACAACTGCCTACCATCCTCAGAGCAACGGACTCGTCGAGAGATGGCATAGGACTCTTAAAACTGCCTTACGCTGCCATGGCCCTCTTTGGACTGAGGCCCTGCCCTTCGTACTTTTGGGGTTACGCACCACTTTTAAAGAAGATTTAAAAGGTTCAGTAGCTGAATTTGTCTATGGTCAACCCCTTGTTTTACCAGGTGAACTAGTTGCCCCCACGCCCGTGGCTTCGCCTTCAGAGCTTCCATCCCTGGTAGAACGCGTCAAACTACATTGTAGCAAACTTCACCCACAACCTCCGGCACACCACACACCACCTCGTACTTATGTACCCGTTGCACTTAGTTCGTGCACATATGTTTTCCTGCGTGACGACACCATTAAGGCCCCCCTTCAGCCGCCTTATACTGGTCCTCACAAGGTGCTCCGTCGTGCGGCAAACACCATGGACATTCTCCTGCACGGTTCCAAAACTACCGTTTCACTGAACCGAGTGAAACCGGCTCTAGTTGAGCCCGCTTCCGATGACTCCCCCACACCCTCACCCCCACCCTCTTCGAACGACTCAGGCAATCGGAGTCATTCTTCTTCACAACCCCTCACCCATTCTTCGAACAACTACCTTTCTGGTGGTCCACAACATTCGAGTCAGCCCTCTGATCCCCATCCTTTCCGAGGATTTTCACCTCGCATGACTCCCTCCTCACAAAACTTCACCCTTTCAACCCCTTCTTCCTGCACAAGTTCGTTGCGCCCATCAAGCGGCAAGAAATTGTGTCCACATCGGTCCTCCACACCTGTTTCCCCTGGCCGTTTGCCTGCCACAACTACTCCTACCACACCCGCCTCGGATGCATCACCCTCCTTATGTCGGGGTTTTGCCACCCCCACTTGCAGAAGTACGCCTCCCTCCACTGCTACCGAGGTAGAATTCAAAACTAGGGTTGACCCAGATCATATCTGTAACCTCAGCGTGTTAGTGCAGGGTGTTTCAGTGTTCATCATGCTCGCGTGTGACGATAAAAGTGATCAGGAAGGTGGTGTAGTGCAACATGTGGTTCGACGCATCACAGCTTCCCACCTCGCCTCCGCAGGCAATCTACGTGCGTTCGTCCGCCCGAACGGAACCGTCATTGTGCGGTTCCCAGCAGATCATCGAGGCCCCCCACAACAATCGACAAGATTTGGACGTCGGCTTCGCCCACCATCCACCCTCGAGGACTTCGAGACTACCGTGCCGGGTTTTGCCCCACGGTCACCCACCAACCGCCCCCTACCTGAGGATGCACAAGAGCTGCCAGTCACCTTTCTGCATCCCCTACCAGCTGTGTAATTTTAATCTTTTAAGGTTTTTTTTTTTTTTTTTTTTTTTTTCATGTACTCCATACTGCCGGGGGGGGGCTATGTGGGGATCGATACCTAACAACTTTGGACGAGTGTAGTATCTTTCTGTGTTACGAAAGGTCTTTGCTGTAAGGAAGCGGAAACACCAGTTCCCGCCTGACATTTGTATAGTGTAAACGTGTTATAATAAAGTCAGTGTATGAAAGTTGGAGTGTTCGTGTCTTATCCGACCCGATCCTATAAACCTCCACATATGTATGTATAGGTCCACTTACAAAGTGTTTAACTTGGGTAACCAAAATTTTAACAATTTTCTATTTGCACTCAGATAAGTAGTTTCTATTTTGATGTGCAGTAAGACACAAATGATTACAAAAATATGTATGTTGTACTTTGTAATTAGGCCCTACTTTCTTTATGTAACTATTTTCTAATTATATTAAATGGGAATATCTCTAAGATTTCTAGTCAACATTTTCATGATTTCCAGGAACTTTTCATATTTCATCCATTCCAGAACTCATTGTGTCCATGTTTGTTGGTTTCAAAACTAAACATGTCCCTCATACTTTCCAAAAGTCAGCATGTCTATTACACATTTGCAATTATTTATGAAAATTTGCAATGTATTTTACACCACATACCACAAATCTGTTTTAAATAACAGAACAATAATCATGGGTATCTATTTCTGCCTTAATTTTAGCATGTTGATAAACATATTATACGGTATATTTCATGTGAAATTTTAATTACAAGTACTTTTAGACACTTTTTGATATGTCCTTAAAACTATGAGTTTATTTGGTAATAATCTCAAAATATTCATGGACACTGTACAAACACACTAAGTTCAAATATTCTCTTAGTTTAGTTTTGAATGTTGGTAGAGGTTTTATATTTTTTAGCCTGCATAGTAACCTGTTGTATAATAAGCACCCAGGTTTAGTAGGATCTCTATTGGCTAGTTTTATTCGTATTCTGTTCATGTGATAATCATCTTTAATTCTTGCATTGTAATCGTGTATTTGGCTGTTTAGTGTTGGTGTACAGTTTATTTTGAGATACATGAAGCTTCCATAAACATACAAGGGTGGGACAGTCAAAATTTTAAATTCTTTTAATTTGATATTTTTACAAGAGTCTCTTGGTGATAGTCTGCCAATACATCTGATTGCTCTCTCTCTCTCTCTCTATTTTTTTTTCCAGCTTCAGCTATCTATTTATATACACATTAAATATTGTTGAAATGTGATAGAATGGCTGGCCAGTACTTACCATTGTGCTGTACCGCCGATAGTAACACTAAATGAAAAAACAGAAAAAAAGGGACAAAGGGACAAGCTTTCGGAACAGAGTTCCTTCGTCAGGTGGGAGAGAAGGGAAGAATAAAGGATGGGAATAGAAGGGAAAGGTGGTTCACGACCTAGGTCATGAAGGTGTTAGGTGTTTTTCCCCATATTACAACAAATGTGGGTGAATGAGTACATTGTACATTTTTATTAGAGTATCTGCATCAACTGTATTTGACATTTTCTTAATTAAGAATATACTGCTGCTAATTTTTAAGCATACCTTTTCTATGTGGTTTTTCCAAGTCGTGAATCAATCGTCAATCCCAGGAACTTGGTACTGTCAACTTGTATTACTTTTTCTCCCTTCAGTCTTATAGTTGATTCCTCTTCATTTGTTCCTTTCTTGGATAGTAGTTTCATGAATGTTGTTTTCTTTTGGTTTATAAATAGGTTGTATTCACTTAAATATTCATTTCACCTTTCCATGTCCAGGATTGTTCGTGTTTCTAAATAAAGACACAGAGGTGCTACTTACAATGAGGGATGTATCGTCTGCATACATGATTACATTTTCTTTTACAGACAATGCCATATTGTTCACATAAAGTATAAATAGTAGTGGACCAAGCCTTGTGCCTACCCATACTTCACTACTTGGAAGTTAGAGTGAACTGTTTCCACCATATTGTATGTCATATGTTTTATTTCTACACTTTGTTGTCTGTTTCATGGTTTTATTAGATTGGCTGCATTTCCCCTGATACCATATCTGTGCAATTTATGTAAAAGAGTGGAGTGGCATACACAGTCAAAAGCTTTAGATTGATCCAGGAAAACACTGCATACTTTCTTCTGTTCTTCTAATGCTCTATATATGTGTGTCATGAAACTTGCTATTGCTGTTTTGGTCGATTTTCCTTTCCTAAATCCATAGTGCTTCATCCAGGATATTTTGTTCTTCTATGAATTTTATAATTCTGTTTTTAATAACTGTTTCAACAATTTTTGATAAGGGTGGTGTGCCAGCCACGGTGACCGAGGGGACTGAGGCGCGCCAGTCACGGTCTGCACGGCCACTCCAGTCGGGGGTTCGAATCCCCCCCCCCTCCCCCGGGCATGGATATTTGTGTCGTCCTTAGTATTAGCTAATTAATAAGTAGTTTGTAAGTTTAGGGACTGATGCCCCGTAGTTATGTCCCATAGACTCTACAAACATTTGAATATTGGATAAGGGTGGTGTAATTGTTATTAGTCTATAGTTTCCAGGATCACCTTTGTCACCACCTTTATAGATCAGCACCACTTTACTCTTTTTCAGGCATGTTGGGAAGTGGCCCTTCTCCATTACCAAGTTTACTAGGAATGTCAGAGTCTTTGCCAGATACTGTGAACAGTGTTTAATTACTTTTGCAGATATTCCATCTAGGCCCTCCGTTTCTTTGATTTTTAGTGATGTAATTATACTCGTGATTTTGCTTTCTCCTGTTGGGAAAAGGAATAAGCATTTTGTTATTTCTGGTGAACCTATACTTTTTTTTGTGGAAATGCTGGATTTTATTTCATTAGCTTCTGTACTATCTCTGTTTGTTGTTGTTGTGGTCTTCAGTCCAGAGACTGGTTTGATGCAGCTCTCCACCCTACTCTATCCTGAGCAAGCCTTTTCATCTCCTCATAAGAATGACAACCCACATCCACTTGAATCTGCTTGTTATACGCGTCTCTTGGTCTCCCTCTGCGATTTTTACCCCACACACTTCCCTCCAATGCTAAATTCACAATTCCTTGATGTCTAAGAATGTGTCCTACCAATCTATCCCTTATTTTAGTCAAGGTATGCCAGAAATTTCTTTTCTCCCCAATTCGGTTCAGTACCTCCTCATTAGTTACGCAATCCACCCACCTAATCTTCAGCATTCTTCTGTAGCACCACATTTCAAAAGCCTCTATCCTCTTTCTGTCCACACTGCTTATCGTCCATGTTTCACTCCCATACAAGGCAACACTCCATACAAATGCCTTCAGAAAGGACTTCCTTAGGCTTAAATCAATATTAGATGTTAACAAATTTCTCTTTTTCAAAAACGCCTTTCTACCCATTGCCATTCTGCATTTTATATCCTCTGTACTGCGACCATCATTTGTTATTTTACTGCCCAAGTAACAAAACTCATCTACCTCCTTTATTGTTTCGTTACCTAATCTAATTCCTTCAGCATCACCTGATTTTCTTACACTGCACTCCATTACCCTAGTTTTACTCTTGTTAATGTTCATCTTATATGCACCTTTCAGCACACTGTCCATTCCGTTCAATTGCTCTTGCAGGTCATTTGCTGTCTCTGACAGAATTACTATGTCGTCGGCAAAACGCAATGTTTTCAATTCTTCACCCTGAACTTTAATTCCTTCTCCAAATTTCTCCTTGCTTTCCTTTATAGCTTGCTCAATGTACAAATTGAACAACATTGGGGAAAGGCTACAACCCTGTCTTACTCCCTTTCCAACCACTGCATCCCTTTCATGCCCTTCAACTCTGACAACCGCTGTCTGGTTTTTGTACAAGTTGTAAATAACCTTACGCTCCCTATATTTTACTCCTGCTTGCTTCAGAACTTGAAATAGTTTGTTCCAATCAACATTGTCAAAAGCCTTCTCCAAATCTACAAAAGCTAGAAATGTTGGTTTGCCTTTTCTTAATCTATCTTCTAGGATAAGCCGTAAAGTGAGTATTGCCTCCCGTGTTCCTACATTTCTCCTGAACCCAAACTGATCTTCCCCGAGGTCGGCTTCTACCAGCTTTTCCATCCTTCTGTATATAATTCGTGTTAATATTTTGCAACCATGACTTATTAAACTGATGGTTCTGTAGTTTTCACACCTGTCTGCACCCGCTTTCTTTGGAATGGGGATTATTACATTTTTCTTAAAGTCTGAGGGTACTTCACCTTCTCATACATCTTACACACAATGTGAAACAATTTTGTCATGGCTGGTTCTCCCAGAGACTTCAGTAGCTCTGACAGGATATCATCTACTCCAGGGGCCTTGTTTCAACTTAGATCTTTCAGTGCTCTGTCAAATTCATATCTCAGTATAATATCTCCTATTTCATCATCATCTACATCCTCTTCCCTTCCTACAATAGTGTCTCGAAGTTCATTTCCTTTGTAGAGCCCCTCTATATACTCTTTCCACCTTTCAGCTTTCCCTTCTTTGCTGAGAACTGGTTTTCCATCAGTGTCCTTGATATTCATAGAGCTGTTTTTCTTATCGCCAAATGTTTCTTTTATTTTCCGGTAGGCTGTATCTATTTTTCCCCTATTTATACATTCTTCTACATCCTTGCATTTGCCTTCTAGCCAGTCCTGCTTAGCCATTTTGCACTTCCTGTCAATCTCATTTCTTAGTCGTCTGTACTCCATTTTGCCTGTTTCATTTACTGCATTTTTATATTTTCTCCTTTCATCGATTAAATTTAGTATCTCCTGTGATATCCAAGGATTCTTTGTAGGTCTTTCCTTCCTACCTTTCCTTATCCTCTGCTGCCTTCACTATTTCATCTCTCAATTTTACCCATTCCTCCTCAACTGTTTTATTTTCCCCTGTTTCTGTCAATTGTTGCCTGAAGCTCCCTCTGAAATTCTTAAGAACTTCATGTTCCTTCAATTTATCTAGGTCCCATCTCCTTATTTTCCTACCTTTCTGTAGTTTCTTCAGTTTCAGCCTACAGTTCATAACCAACAAGTTATGGTCAGAGTCTATATCTGCCCCTGGGTATGTCCTACACTTCAAAACCTGGTTCCGAAATCTATGTCTTACCATTATAAAATCTATCTGGTATCTCCCGGTGTCTCCTGGTCTCTTCCACGTATACAACCTTCTTTTGTGATTCTTAAACCAGGTGTTTGTTATAACTAAATTATGTTCCGTGCAAAATTCTACCAGGCGGCTTCCTCTTTCATTCCTTTTGCCCAGACCATATTCCCCCACTATCTTCCCTTCCCTTCCTTGTCCTACTACCGAATTCCAGTCTCCCATAACAATTAAGTTTTCCTCTCCCTTAATTGTCTGAATAATTTCCTTTAGCTCCTCATATATTGATTCGATTTCCTCATCATCGGCAGAGCTAGTTGGCATATAAACCTGTACTACTGTTGTCGGTGTTGGCTTCGTATCTATCTTGACAATGATAATGCGATCACTGTGCTGGTCATAGTAGTTTACCCGCATTCCTATTTTCTTATTCATTATCAATCCTACTCCTGTGATACCCCCAACTGATTTTGTATTTATAATCCTGTAGTCACCTGACCAGAAATCCTGTTCATCCTGCCACCGAACTTCACTAATCCCCACTATATCTAACTTCAACCTATCCATTTCCCTTTTTAAATTTTCTAATTTTCCTACTCGATTAAGGGATCTAACATTCCACGCTCCGACCCGTAGAATGCCAGTATTGTCTTTCCTGATGATCACATCCTCTTGAGTAGTCCCCGCCCGGAGATCTGAATGGGGGACTATTTTACCTCCGGAATATTTTACCCGAGAGGATGCCATCATCATATGTTCATACAGTAGAGCTGCATGTCCTCGGGAAAAATAATGGCTGTAGTTTCCCCTTGCTTTCAGCCGTTCGCAGTAGCTGTGTGGCAAAGCCACATTAGCTGATGTTACAAGGCCAGCTGAGTCAATCATCCAGACTGTTGCCCCTGTAACTACTGAAAAGGCTGCTGCCCCTCTTCAGGAACCACACGTTTGTCTGGCCTCTCCACAGATACCCCTCCGCTGTGGTTGCACCTACGGTACGGCTATCTGTATCGTTGAGGCACGCAAGCCACCCCACCTCGGCAATGTCTGTGGTTCATGGGAGTGGGTACTATCTCTACAAAGTATTAATTTAAGGTGGAACACACTTCATGTGGATTAGTCAGTTCGTTCCCTTGTGTGTTAAGTACTATGTTCCCTCTTCCTGCCTTTTTTGTTTCACCCCTATTTGTATTTATGTGTGACCAGACTGTCTTGGAGATATTTGTTGACTTTTCAATTTCTTGTTTGTAATACCTAGATTTTGCTTGCCTTAGCAATTTGCTATATTCTTTCTTCTTCTCTCTGTACATTTCATTGTCTGCTTGACTGTTATATTTCTTGCATTGTTCATATAACTCTTTTAAATTTTTCTGGCATTCATGATCTCTGAAGTGATCCATTTCTTATTATATCTTGGATTTATCTTTTTATTGACCTTTGGGCAAGCTACATTTATATAATAACTTAAGGTTGAAGTGAAAGTTTCCCAGCTTTGTTCCACAAAATTTTCATACACAGCTTTCCAGTCTTCTGATCCAAGTAATACTTCTAATATGTTGAGATTTCCAGGATTTGTTAGCCTTTTCTCTACAAATATTTTTCCAGCTTTGGGTTTCTTGTTTTGTATTTCTACCATCATGATCTGACACGACTGTGTTAATCACTTGGACTTTCAATTTATTTAACGGTATATCTGCACAAACATGATCTATTAGTGGCTGTGAGGATTTAGTTCTTCTTGTTGGGCTGTTTACATGCACCTTCATATTAAATGAATTTACATCATGAAAACATTTTGTATCACTGCTCTGTATTAATGTATTTAAATTAAAGTCCCCTGCTACTATTAAGTATGGGGATTCCTTAATAGCTTGGTCAAGTAGAACTTGTTCTATTAAGAAATCTTTTATACTAGAGCTTGGACAGTGATATAGTAAAAGTACTAGACACTTTTCCCCTTGATAATTTATTTGAATCGCTGCTGCTTCAAAAAACATTTCTTTACAGTTTTTAATTGGCCATTGAAAACATTCACTTATACTCTTATCTACATACAAAGCTACTCTACCACTCTTATGTTCAGATGTGACAGCCATACAAGAACTTTGATACCACCATTAATAAATGTAGCAGTAACACAAAAGCTGTTATGTCACTTAATTATCAAATCATGTATTGCAAAAATGACTTCAATGTTTTGCATTTTGGTTAACCTGTTAGCAGAATACAAATGTGCCAAATGTACATCTTACATCTGTTAATAATAAGGACAGTTTACAACTCACCACAAAGATGTGGCGACGAGCTGCGACAGGCACATACAAAAGACACACACATACAACACTTTCATCTATCGGCTATAGCCTTCTTCAGAAAATAGAACACTCACACGATCACAGAGGTACACAACACAGTCATACAACCAACACCTCCAGCTGCCGCACTTCGAATTACATCCTGAACTTTCCATTATTATATTATACATCTTATACCTGTGATACATTTGATGTCTGATTAAGGGCCACCCGAAATGTATTAAAAAAAAAAAAAAAAAAGAGAGAGAGAGAGAGAGAGCCAATTTTCCACCTATGGCTGATTTGCGACTTTTACGAAACCCTGTCATTTCCCTACGTCACTTCTGCCATAGTAGCTTCTAACGTCCATCACCTTTTTTCGGAATGACTCAAACTGAGCCCTAACTTTTTCCTGAATTACGGAAAGTTTTGTTAGTTCACAGTCTAAAACAAAGTCATTCCACTGTAGGTGAAGTTGAACTTATCTTATATGCTGGCTGAAGTCCATTGCGTTGTGAGTTATCTTCGGCATTCACTAAAGAAATTGATTCTACAGGATCTTCTTTTAAATTAAAACCATTTCAGTTGATATGGAAACGACTTTATTTCCACTTAAACATTGCACAATCAAGAAATGCAGCAGCAAGCCAACAGAGCTGCTTACAGGTTTCTGGCCATTCCCAAACTCTATCCACGACTAAACAAACAATGGTTTCTCTCAAACATCTTTCTACGTAACTGTGTAATAAGATTGATGACAAAGTTTTGTAATTCACAATTAAACAATATTCTTTTACATAAAATATGCCAAAATACAGAAATAAAAACATTAGATTTAAGCTTTGACTATTTATGTCAATGTATGTACTTGTTTCATGAAATTTGTATTTAAATGTAGTACACAAATTTAACATCATCCTTTTGACTAGTGTTTACAGTGCTCAAATTATTTACATTATGTGTGTTTTTGAAATGAACACATATTTGTTTTGCCAATATTGTGTAGGCGTAATATTATTGACACATGGAATTTTAGTGAGTTTCAGTTTGCGGTCAAATTATTTATTAATACGGATTTGTATATGGTTGTCGTAGTTTTGTTAATTTCGAAGATAGTTTCTTAGTACCAAACGGATTATTAATTTTAGTGCATGAAAAATTATCAGTATTTAATTTAGGATCTAGTGATATATAAAACATGGTCTGCCCTAATTTATTTAAACAAAAGGTATATATGAAATCATGTTGTGCAATAGTTTATAACGTGTAGCATTGTTGTTTTTATACAAATTAGTATCTATATAGGTTCAGCAATTTCCGAAACTAAGTGTAATGCATTTTTAGTGTTTGCAGCTCTTATTTACGAAAGTATTAAAAAATGAAAATTACGTAAAAGGTCAGCCAAAGTTATATTTAAATCAACGTACTATTTGTTAAAGGTATTTTACTAATAGTGTTAATAGAATTTCCAACTGAAGGCGAAAATGAGATATCACATGTCCAGTAATGAAGTTTTACTTTAGGTATCAGATATTTTGTCTTTCTATGTTGGCAACTGATTTTTAGGAGTTCGCAACATAGCAGAAACGTTACACACCCCCCTACATAGTGTATCTGAAATGTAATGTAGGGTTCACTATATACTATCGTTTCAATATGTTGTGATTTAAGTGTTATAGTGAGTCTGTATTAGTTTAAGCTAAAATAAAAAATTTATATGTTGATTGTAGTCTTGCGAATGCTGGCGGTGGTTGATGTTGCATGATGCGCCGACAGTGGTGTATCTGCAAACTGCTGTTGGTGATGTAGTGGCTCGCAGCTTCAGCTGACTGTAGTTACAGGCATTCAAGATGGTTCCTACAACATGGTTGTATCTTTTCTCAGAACCACATACTATTTTTCCCTAACTACATACATAAATAAGCATACTGTTATCAGGCTATTGGAAAGAGTAATCAATTTTCTCAATACGGTATTTTAAAACAAACAAAATTATGGGTTCAAATTAACCCTTAAATGTTACTGAAAATTAATGAGAAATCTCTCTTATTTACTTTAGTTTGAATAATGAAATAGCAAGCTTTTACAACCTTTTTTTTTTTTTTAAGAGCATTGATATTCATATTGTCAACAGTTATGTATGGTATTAATTCATATAAAAAGGTATTTTATGCAGAATAACTTTTTCTCTATGTGTACATGTATGTAAATGCCATTATGTGAGAACTAAGCTCCTAATTCCTCTAGAAAGGGTGTTGTACATTGTAATAACTTCACAATTTATAGTCATTTTACCAAGTGAAAGAATGACATAATTAAATAGTAAAACAATGGATAGAAACAAGCTCTCAGTAAGCACATCAAACATTTACCATTCAAAATTATGGTATAGTTAAAATGGTTATATAGACAAAATGTAATCAAGGTTTTGAAACTTTTTCAAGTACTGTAGTATTGAATATTTGTCATACAGTTAGAGATTAGAATGAGTAGTAATAAAGAGTAGAAACAAATTAGATCATAGTATTACATAATATTTTACTTATTAAAAAAAAACTTATGCATTAATAAAGATTCAAAAACTAACCCCCCTGCGAGTAGTTAGCAGTGGCAATGGTTAATCTCATAGCTCAAAACAAGCATGGAAATTAAAGTAATAAGTGTCAGTTCTCAACTGATCCACCAAAGTGTCAAATTTTTCCCAAATCATGAAAAAATTTAAAGAAAAATGAAAAAGTTCTTTTTTAAACTGCCAAACTACACCCACTCTCAAGGCAGTAATTAATAAAAAATGAAAATTAAACCTTGCATCAGCCAAAGCTGTGTCTTACGTACAATAATATTGTCATCTTAAACCAGTATTAAATATTTTCCTATTAAGCTGTAAGCTCAAGGATAGAAATTTAATTTTACATTGGTCAACATTTGTGTGGTCTGTGTGTCCTCCCATGCTTATAGTCACTTTTGTACTAATTGTTAGCAAGTCCCTCTTGACACATCAAAGTACAACACAAAATTCAACCAACAAAAAAAAAAAAAAAAAAAAAAAAAAAAAAAAAAAAAAAAAAAAAAAAAAAAAAAAAAAAAAAATACTAATGAATGACTAACAAGAGTGAAAAGAATTAAAGAATTTGAATTGTAATGCACTGTGGACGTGATTAATAGAAAAATCACAGTACATAACTGAGGTAAGCATTTTCTCGTATATACAATGACATTTCAAGCCATAAACAAATAATGAACACTTCAACATACCTTTGACTATGCATATGAGGTTAATAAATTAATTATTGTGAGCCATATTCATAAATGGTATCAAAATTATGAACAAGTATCTTTCCTATATGTTTTCAGAGTAAGAGCAAGGTAAAATTCACAAGACATCAATTAACTTTTCTGTATGTAGGATTTAAACACATTAATCTATCTGAGACCGATCAACTTTATGGTTCATGGATAAACAAAACTATAAGCATACAGCTAAGGTTTTCAATTAACTTCAAGAGGCTCAATGTATACATTTGGATGAACTTCAACTCAGATCTTAACAAATGGACTACTAACATAGTGAAATAGTACTTGGTTTTCAAGTTCAGTTAATAGATTTTTTAAACTTCATGAGAATTATTCATGTTACTAGAATCACAACTTAAGTTGACATTGACAGAAGGTATACTTTCATATTTAGTTTCAATTAATTCTTTAACACTTCAGTAGATGACTTAACATTTATATCAGGGTTTGGAGCTAACATTTCTCAGTACATTTAACACTATCATTTTGAGATTTCCTCAGCAGTATCAAGCAATTCAACATCTTAGACTTCAAGTAAAGCATCTGTTCAGAGAATACTCTAATCTTAAACACTACATCAACATCATTTTTCATTTAAATATTCATTATTTTCATATTCATTTTCTTTATCCCTTATTAATTCTTTCTTTTCAATATATGGAGCATTTTTTCACTTCCATTTCAATAACTTAATAACTATTTGTTCAGTACTTTCACTGAAAATACTTAACCTAACTTAAATTTCTCATGAACAGCACCTCCCCTTTTTTCTAACCTGTCTTATCTTTTGATGACTACACAAAGACTTCCACATTAGCTAGTGGTTCATAAACATCATAACATAAGACTCCAAAATTTCTGTCAAACACATTAAATAAACCCCCATCATCTACCTATTTTCTTTTTCTGTACTTAAATTCACATAGTATTTTAATTCATAAATCCTCAATGTTTGTTATTCACTGTAACTGTATTAACTGTAAACATGAATTCACTATTTGGTTCAAACTGTATTTCAGTATATTTACTTTTCTTAAGAATAAAGTCCATTGGCCTATACACTGGCATAAGTAATTTTATTGAAAACCCCCAACTAGTATATCAGATTAGGTATAGTATTAGTATTTGGTATAAAGTTCTTCTGAACTGATGGTTAACATCTACCTACACATTTTTTCATATTTTCTCAAAAATTCTTATTGTAATAAAGTTTAGGCTTCACATATTTTAAGTTTCAATAAGCATGTGGAGGTTTATAGGATCGGGTCGGATAAGACACGAACACTCCAACTTTCATACACTGACTTTATTATAACACGTTTACACTATACAAATGTCAGGCGGGAACTGGTGTTTCCGCTTCCTTACAGCAAAGACCTTTCGTAACACAGAAAGATACTACACTCGTCCAAAGTTGTTAGGTATCGATCCCCACATAGCCCCCCCCCGGCAGTATGGAGTACATGAAAAAAAAAAAACTTAAAAGATTAAAATTACACAGCTGGTAGGGGATGCAGAAAGGTGACTGGCAGCTCTTGTGCATCCTCAGGTAGGGGGCGGTTGGTGGGTGACCGTGGGGCAAAACCCGGCACGGTAGTCTCGAAGTCCTTGAGGGTGGATGGTGGGCGAAGCCGACGTCCAAATCTTGTCGATTGTTGTGGGGGGCCTCGATGATCTGCTGGGAACCGCACAATGACGGTTCCGTTCGGGCGGACGAACGCACGTAGATTGCCTGCGGAGGCGAGGTGGGAAGCTGTGATGCGTCGAACCACACGTTGCACTACACCACCTTCCTGATCACTTTTATCGTCACACGCGAGCGTGATGAACACTGAAACACCCTGCACTAACACGCTGAGGTTACAGATATGATCTGGGTCAACCCTAGTTTTGAATTCTACCTCGGTAGCAGTGGAGGGAGGCGTACTTCTGCAAATGGGGGTGGCAAAACCCCGACATAAGGAGGGTGATGCATCCGAGGCGGGTGTGGTAGGAGTAGTTGTGGCAGGCAAACGGCCAGGGGAAACAGGTGTGGAGGACCGATGTGGACACAATTTCTTGCCGCTTGATGGGCGCAACGAACTTGTGCAGGAAGAAGGGGTTGAAAGGGTGAAGTTTTGTGAGGAGGGAGTCATGCGAGGTGAAAATCCTCGGAAAGGATGGGGATCAGAGGGCTGACTCGAATGTTGTGGACCACCAGAAAGGTAGTTGTTCGAAGAATGGGTGAGGGGTTGTGAAGAAGAATGACTCCGATTGCCTGAGTCGTTCGAAGAGGGTGGGGGTGAGGGTGTGGGGGAGTCATCGGAAGCGGGCTCAACTAGAGCCGGTTTCACTCGGTTCAGTGAAACGGTAGTTTTGGAACCGTGCAGGAGAATGTCCATGGTGTTTGCCGCACGACGGAGCACCTTGTGAGGACCAGTATAAGGCGGCTGAAGGGGGGCCTTAATGGTGTCGTCACGCAGGAAAACATATGTGCACGAACTAAGTGCAACGGGTACATAAGTACGAGGTGGTGTGTGGTGTGCCGGAGGTTGTGGGTGAAGTTTGCTACAATGTAGTTTGACGCGTTCTACCAGGGATGGAAGCTCTGAAGGCGAAGCCACGGGCGTGGGGGCAACTAGTTCACCTGGTAAAACAAGGGGTTGACCATAGACAAATTCAGCTACTGAACCTTTTAAATCTTCTTTAAAAGTGGTGCGTAACCCCAAAAGTACGAAGGGCAGGGCCTCAGTCCAAAGAGGGCCATGGCAGCGTAAGGCAGTTTTAAGAGTCCTATGCCATCTCTCGACGAGTCCGTTGCTCTGAGGATGGTAGGCAGTTGTATGGATCTTGGAGATGCCGCACAACCTACAAATGTCAGAAAACAGAGCGGATTCGAATTGGCGCCCCTGATCGGTTGTCAACACTGCCGGGCACCCGAAGCGTGCTATCCAAGTGTCTATAAAGGCACGAGCAACAGTCTCAGAAGTGATGTTCGGGAGTGGGGTGGCTTCGAACCAACGTGTAGTCCTATCTATGATGGAGAGTACGTATCTGAACCCCTCAGAAGGAGTGAGTGGGCCTACCAAGTCTATGTGTAGGTGTTGGAAACGTTTGTGTGGTTGGGAGAAAGTACCCAGCGGGGGGGTGGTGTGCCTGGAAACTTTGTTTTGCTGACATGGAATGCACGATCGGGCCCAGACTTGGCAATCGCGTCGCATGTCACGCCACACAAAACGCTCAGTAACAAGTCTGGTGGAGGCTCGCACTCCAGGATGGGCTAGGCTATGCAGTTTGTCAAAAACTTGTCTCTGTAGGTCCTTGGGAATGAAAGGTCGCAGAGAACCGGTAGATTCGTCACACCACACTTCTCCGGTCACACCTGGGAAAGTAGTTTTGACGGGTTTAAGGGAAGAGTCGTGGTCATTGATGAGCTGCATTATGTTTGGGTCAGCTGACTGCCGCTGCGGGAGGTCTGATAGGTCGAGAACCGAAGTGACAGCTCCGACACGGGACAGGAAATCTGCTACAATATTGTCTGCACCTTTAATGTATCTGACGTCACTTGTAAATTGTAGGATGTAATCAAGATGACGGAAACGTCGTGGCGGAGGGTCAGACGGAGGTTTCTGGATGGCGGCCACAAGGGGTTTGTGATCCGTGAGGATATAAAAGCCACGTCCCTCAACTTCCGTACGAAAATGTTTCACTGCCTCATAGACAGCCAGCAATTCTCTGTCAAAGGCAGAATATTTCTTTTGCGCGTTATTCAGCTTCTTTGAGAAGAACTGGAGGGGGGATGTAACGTCTCCGACAGATTGACTCAAAACAGCACCTATAGCACAGTCACTTGCATCTGTTGTAATAAAGAGGGTGGCATCTGGATGCGGGTGAGCCACAGTTACAGCATTTGCTAATAGATGCTTCAGTTTCTCGAAGGCTGTTTCCATTACTGGGGTCCACGGAACCTGCCGGATGCCGGTAGTGTTTTGGCCTGCCAAGGCATCTGTGAGAGGTGCCTGAACCTCAGCAGCAGCTGGCAAATGTTTCCTATAATAGTTAACTGTTCCTAGGAAACGACGTAATTCTTTATAAGTGTCAGGTCGTGGTAATTCTAAAACAGGTTTGACCTTGTCAACAGGGGGTGTGAGGCCCTCAGCTGAAACAACATATCCCAAAAACAGAACTGAAGGTTTGTGAAGTTGCAGCTTCTTATTATTAAGCTCTACACCAGCTGCAACGAGAGTGTCCTTAACTATCTGCAAATGTTCCTTATTCTTTTCCACAGTAGGGCTGAAAATCAAAATATCATCGAGGTAGACGAAACAAAAGTCTAAGTGGAACAGTACCTCGTTGATAAACCTTTGCCAGGTTTGAGCAGCATTCCGCAACCCGAAAGGCATGAATCTGTATTGGAACAGTCCGAAAGGTGTGGTGATTGCCGTTTTTTCTATGTCCTCCGGGGCCATAGGAATCTGGTGATAGGCACGTTTACAGTCTATCACCGAGAAACACCGGGCGCCGGCCAAAGCGTGGTTAAAGTCTGACACGTTGGGGACGGGATATTTATCGATGATGGTACGAGAATTAAGCTTCGTATAGTCTCCTACCATGCGCCAAGTGCCGTCTTTCTTTGCGACGAAATGAATCGGACTCGACCAACATCCCGAAGAGGGTTCAATAATTCCACCTTTTATTAGTTCGTCGATCTGTTCGCGAGCAACGGGCATAAGTTCGGGTTTGAGACGACGAGGGCGGCACGAAATAGGCGGTCCGTCAATCAGGCGTAGTCTATGAACAGTTCCGTTACTCACTAAGGCAACGCGGGGCGCCGTGTGCGAGGGAACAGTTTGTATAGGCGCGAGCGTATCGGCCTCCGAGCGAAGCTGCGGCGCTGGCGTCGAGAGTTTACACGATTGCCAACTGCCCGTAGGTAGAGAGTTGCAAACAGGCGAGCCGCGTTGGGTTGAGTTGGTACACTGAGTAATAGTTGCGGAAGGCGCCGCTGGCGAGGCTGAGGGCAGCAGCGGGCGCATAGAAACAGCTGATTGCTGTGAGTTATTGACACTAGCCTGCGCGCGGAAATTTGACTGTCCGGGTAGGCGGGAAGGCGGGGTAGCACTCGTAATAACACTGTCAGAATGAGGACGAGCGCAAACGCAGTTACAGGTAGAGGAATCCCTGTCACAGTTGCGCGCGGGCGCAGGATCACTAGAACACTGACTAACCTGTAGTACTGAAGGCGGGCAGGATGCTTGAAGACTGTTGAGCTGTTCGCGGACAGATGACAGCTCTGAGCTTAAATCCTGCAGCCGACGATGAAGTTCGTGATTTGTAGATTCGATTCGCTCTGCGAGCCACTTGTTTGACCACTCGAGAGACTCGCCGGGGAGATTAGCGCTTTTGGTAGCTAGGCGAACGTTATCTTTGTCCTTAGTTAGAACACTGGCAGGCACACAAGAAATATACAAGTTGCACGCCGGATAGAACACGCGATCGCTTGCTAAATCTATTGTTATTTTGTAATGCCTAAGAAAATCTATACCTATTATAGGTTCTTCGACTTGAGCAACTAAAAATCTCCACTCTAACTCGCACTTGGGGGCGAGGGTGACATTAAAAGAGGTTAGGCCGGTGCACTGAAGATGCGATGCGTTGACTGCTCGAAGTGTAGTCTTCTGCCGGTGAATCTTCCTGTTAGCGAGGCGAGCAGGGAGCAGTGACACATCGGCTCCGGTGTCCACTAGAAAATTTGTTCCAGAGGAGAGATCTTTCACGTACACCCGGCCATGGTTTCTAGTGGCGTGTGACACAGAATGTAAAGTTGGGTGGCGCTCGTTTAGTTTGCAGGAGGTTGCGCCGCTGCCTACCTGCGATTGTAGTTTGGGTAGGAGCACGGTGGTTTGCAATTGCGTGCTTGCTCTCCAAATCTATAATGGAAGAAACAGTATGTCATTGCTGGGGGCGGAGGAAGCTGCGACCCATGATCTTCCGCGGCGTCAGAAGCGCCGTCGCTGCGTCGAGATGAAGGTGCCGGTAGAGCAACTGACTTGACAGATCTTGTATTAGACGGTCTAGAAGCGCTGGCGCGGAGTTCGCGTAGCCGGGCAGAATGGACTCTATCGGCGGCGCGTAAGAGTTCGTTAACTGACCTGTCCTCGTATGCGGAGATTGCAGTCTGTACAGGCAGAGGCAGTTTCTCTGTCCAAATCTCGGTGAGTGTATCGTTTGGCAAGTCGTGTTCGCTGACAAGTAAACGGAGGCATCGCCACAACTGTGATGGAGACCTGTCGCCGAGACGCTCTTCATATATTAGTTGTCTGACATTCTCTCTCCTTGTTTTGGACACACGTTGCAGAATCGTCTGCTTGGCTGCCGTGTACTTCCCTGTCGAGGGAGGGTTCTTGACAAGGTCGTAGATTAATTCGACGCGCTCGTGGAGATGGTTCACAAGGCAGTAAAAACGCGCGTCGTCGTCAAGCCCGTAAACAGTGAAAGTTTGCTCTACCAAGTTAAACCAAAACTCTGGGTGAGCAGGTTTGAAAGGAGGTAGCGTGGGCATGTTCTCCAACCGTCGAACAACAGTCTGTGCGAGCGAATTGTCCCTGTGAGCAGGCGATGGATTCTGGAGAAACTGCGGCGACATATTATAAAATTGGTGAAAAGGGTTCGCGTGCAGAGCCTCAGAGGCAACATCGTGTGTCGGAAGTCGGGTAGATGGGTCCCATTGGCGTGGCGGATGAATATTGCACTGCTGACGATTAGGAGTTTGAACGCCGGCTGCCGCATTGTTCGTGTTCAAAACATTTTCGACCGACGCAGGAACACTGAAGTTATGGTCGTAAACGCTCGAGGCACCCTCATGAACCCTATTACACACGTTGTTTACACCCGGTGTGGCGAAAAAGGTGTCCTGCACACGAGGTTCAACAGGCGCGGAATGATATGTAACGGGCGGCCTTTCAAATGCCGTAGCGTTCTGTTGAGTAGAGTTCAGCCTTAAAAATTCCGCTGCATTAGCGGGATCGGAAGGAAACCTCGGCGTAGAGGAGAGAACCTCTCCAGCATTGCTGTCCCTTGTAAGATTGCATTTTGGCGAGCTAACAAAGCCGGAGTCCATAGTAGGCACGGGTATACTGACGAAGCTTGCACACGGAGTAGCATTCCCGGAGCTGTAAGAAATTTGCTGTCCTTGTCGGTATTCGGCAGGCGGAGGCACACTCACGGGACGGCAGAATCCGGGCGGCGGAGGTCCGTTAGGTGAAGCCATTGTGCACAGTACGGACAATAGGCGGCATGCGAACGCGGGAGCGCGAATATCGCGGTAGACGCGGATGGAAAGCACTTCGGGCGGTAACTCGAAAGCGACACTTGATCGGGGTCACCAATGTGGAGGTTTATAGGATCGGGTCGGATAAGACACGAACACTCCAACTTTCATACACTGACTTTATTATAACACGTTTACACTATACAAATGTCAGGCGGGAACTGGTGTTTCCGCTTCCTTACAGCAAAGACCTTTCGTAACACAGAAAGATACTACACTCGTCCAAAGTTGTTAGGTATCGATCCCCACAAGCATATAGCAAAAATGCACATATCAAAAGGTATGTCTCAGCTGTTTTCATTAATCAGTGGCAATGAAAAAGATTTTCAAATAATCATAAATATATACACTGAAGGAAAACTTAAAGCATAGAATTTATTCTGCACTGTGAAAATGATTAATAGAAGTACACGGCACACGACTGGGGACCTGAACTGGTGTCAGCAGTTTCATAACTAAAGAGTAATTATGCCCCTAAGGTATTTCATCAGTACATAGTCTGATGCATCTCATTTTGTCTATCATCAGGTAGAATAGGTAATGGTACATTACTACTAGATCCAAAATTAAATGCAAACAGTTGGGTCTGGTTTGCCCAAGAACATACTTTACACCTTAGACTTTGCTTAAGCAACATAATTTCTGAAGTGTCATTCAAATCTGAATGAAAACAATCATTGTCCTGTGGCATAAAATAAACAGGATGAAATTTCTTTTTAGGCGTACCAGGCAACTTAACTACTGGTAAACTAATTACATTAGTACATCTAGGAATACTCAAAGTTTCAGCATGTGACCTTTCTTACACTGTGGTAATTCTGTGACTGTTCGAGTTCTTGCTCAGGTTTATCTATAAAACAGTTATGTTCAGTTTCTACTTTCAAATCAGAAATATTAAGTTTGCTATTACATTGTTCAAAATCGCGAATCTTTCCAGTTAACTCTGTTTTAGTATCCTGGCTCTGAGAATTCACATAACTTGAACTGTCATCTATTTTTTCAACATTGTCACTCGTCTGAGAAACTTCTGAAGTAGCAGCTACCAAAACAGTTTTTTCTACACAATCGAGTTTTGCACTAAGTTTTGTGTCTAAAATACATTGTTTTAATTCGGTCACTGCTTCATTTGTTTTACAAATTTCAAATTTAATGGAGTTTGTTTGAGATTTTATGTCAGATATCATGGTTTTCATAGTTTCTATTTGTAATGAAAGTTTGGAGTTCATGGTTTTCATTTGTAATGAAAGTTTGGAGTTCATGGTTTCCATTTGTAATGAAAGTTTGGAGTTCATGGTTTCCATTTGTAATAAAAGATCGGTTTTCATTTGTAATATAAATTCCAAGATCGATTTTGTTTCTATTTCCGCGTTTGCTGCCATATTACTAATCTGTTGTCCAGTCTCTTGTAAATCACTAGAAAATGAGACCTGCTGCTTTCTTGTAATCGGTGTAGAACTCGCGATACCAGAACCTTCTACCCCACTGTCAAAGTCTGAAACTTGAGTACTATCATCTCCCTCCTTTCTTACTGTATCCATTTTAAAATACGTTTTCAGTCCACATAAAACCCCTATCACACAAACAGTCACTACAAAAGTTACTAAAAAAAAAAGTACTTAGCTGGTCACAAAGATGCGGCGATACAGGAATCTAGTAGTTCAAATTACTGCCATCTTCCTCCATTAAATTTTGACATCGTAGGTGGGGATAGTATTGTAGTCGAATTCTGCACTTTTATGATGGTTTTACTGCACATCCATCATATACATTATTTTCCTTGTATCCTGAAACACATTTTATATTAGCGAATACTCATTAAAATCCTTTGATCATGTCACCACTTTTAACATTTTACATTAGTGAATACGCTTTTAAAATCCTGGTCACACGGCACCACATCTAACGTCCATCACCTCTTTTCGGAATGACTCAAACTGAGCCCTAACTTTTTCCTGAATTACGGAAAGTTTTGTTAGTTCACAGTCTAAAACAAAGTCATTCCACTGTAGGTGAAGTTGAACTTATCTTATATGCTGGCTGAAGTCCATTGCGTTGTGAGTTATCTTCGGCATTCACTAAAGAAATTGATTCTACAGGATCTTCTTTTAAATTAAAACCATTTCAGTTGATATGGAAACGATTTTATTTCCACTTAAACATTGCACAATCAAGAAATGCAGCAGCAAGCCAACAGAGCTGCTTACAGGTTTCTGGCCATTCCCAAACTCTATCCACGACTAAACAAACAATGGTTTCTCTCAAACATCTTTCTACGTAACTGTGTAATAAGATTGATGACAAAGTTTTGTAATTCACAATTAAACAATATTCTTTTACATAAAATATGCCAAAATACAGAAATAAAAACATTAGATTTAAGCTTTGACTATTTATGTCAATGTATGTACTTGTTTCATGAAATTTGTATTTAAATGTAGTACACAAATTTAACGTCATCCTTTTGACTAGTGTTTACAGTGCTCAAATTATTTACATTATGTGTGTTTTTGAAATGAACACATATTTGTTTTGCCAATATTGTGTAGGCGTAATATTATTGACACATGGAATTTTAGTGAGTTTCAGTTTGCGGTCAAATTATTTATTAATACGGATTTGTATATGGTTGTCGTAGTTTTGTTAATTTCGAAGATAGTTTCTTAGTACCAAACGGATTATTAATTTTAGTGCATGAAAAATTATCAGTATTTAATTTAGGATCTAGTGATATATAAAACATGGTCTGCCCTAATTTATTTAAACAAAAGGTATATATGAAATCATGTTGTGCAATAGTTTATAACATGTAGCATTGTTGTTTTTATACAAATTAGTATCTATATAGGTTCAGCAATTTCCGAAACTAAGTGTAATGCATTTTTAGTGTTTGCAGCTCTTATTTACGAAAGTATTAAAAAATGAAAATTACGTAAAAGGTCAGCCAAAGTTATATTTAAATCAACGTACTATTTGTTAAAGGTATTTTACTAATAGTGTTAATAGAATTTCCAACTGAAGGCGAAAATGAGATATCACATGTCCGGTAATGAAGTTTTACTTTAGGTATCAGATATTTTGTCTTTCTATGTTGGCAACTGATTTTTAGGAGTTCGCAACATAGCAGAAACGTTACAAGCTGAACATCACAGGTGCCTGTGAAACGTACATGTGGTGCAGAAACATGTGATGTAGACTTAAAATTAATGCAGTGACTGAACACAAGTGGCTAGATATGACAAATCTAAGTGCATCTTTGATCACAATTAAGAATGGATACAAATAACAAGTACTCCATATGAAGATTACAAGACAATTCAACACTTAAATTAACACGAGATGTCTAGAAAGCATATATAATCTGAAGATGAATATATAATATTGAAACTAGGGATAACGGTACTTTATAAATAAAGTATAATAAATCCAATTGCGGCTGGTTGCTGTTCTACACCAACAAGTTATTTCATATAAAACCAAGGTTACAAAAATGTCTGTTTATGACAAAATTGCATATAGTTTCCATTCAGACAACAAACCTGTGACTTGCAAATATATCTTTCCCAATGACTGGAAAATTGAATTTATAATCTGCAGAAAAATTAAGCAAGTGAACAATTGCATTGCAAGTTTGATTCCAGCTTCTCACTAAACAGAAAGAGAAGCATTTATGAAGAGAATATGAAACAAGTAACAAAAAGGTGCAACAGTAGTGTTTGGAATATATAACACATTCTATAAAAACCACAGACAGAAAAAGTGTCATATACTCGTATCGATTACATTCTAAACTGATGCTGATGTTTTTAAAAATAAAAGTGAAAACTGAAAAGAACCTGAGACTCTCAGGAACAGACAAGGTGAAAGAAACAGTTAGAGGTTACCCTAAGCAAGGGTGAGGCCGAGATTCTTTATAGTATCTTGCAGTTGGTGTACTTCGTTCATAGTATCATAGCTGTTTCATTCTGGGCTATCACAACATTCAAACAATAATCATTGATGTGTAATTTTTAAAATACACTGAACTTTCAAAAAAGCCCCACTATAGAGGCTATAAGAAATGCTAAACAACACTTTCAAGTAGCTCCAGTGCATATCAACTGGTCACCCAATGCAACTGTTTAGTGGCTCTATAGCTACATCTGTCTTCTACAGAAAACCACAATAACCTGGCCTTGCAGAGATGGCCCACTGCTAAAATTGGCTGGGAGAGAGTCTTTTCTCCAGAGGACTGCACCAGTTCAGATGTCGACAGCATGGCCACCAGAGAGGAAAGTTCACCCGGGGAACTGCTTTTCCCCAGCTGACTTTTACAGCAGTCCACCATCTGTAACGTCTGATTACAGCAAAAGTCATTGTAGTTAATAACATGTACATTAATAAATGAAAGTAATACGAAAAGGCAGACTGAAGCTGATCACTGCCTAGACCCTCTGGTTTTGGTAGTCATCAAGGTAAGATCCACGGTCTAATGTAGTCATTCATAGCTAGGAATTGATCATATAAAAGTTCATTTGAACAACATGAAAGAAACACAAATTCATATTGTTAATTACATACAGTTGGAATGAAAATGACAGTGCATTAATTATGCTGTTTCTGTATATGTTAACAAAGTGGTATCCAATTATAAAGATCTGTGGTACATAATTGATTGCACCAAACCAGTTCCTCACTAATTAACATAACAGCCTCAAGATGAAGAACCAGTTACTTATTATGTTAAGAAATTAAGTTCAGTAAGATAAAAATTTAAAAAAAAGTGTTCAAACATTGTAGTGCAAAGTTATAGAATTTTATGAGTTTTTGGACATCATCAAATTATAACAATTTAAAACATTATATAAATTTTGAGATTAAAATCTCAACTTCAAAATCCAATGTCTAAAAATTTAATAAAGCTGGATACAGAAAAGAAATTTACCAACCAAGTGATGTTAGAAGAACAAACATACAAAAGTTATGAAAAATTTGCAAGCATATGGAGCTAGTGTAAGTGGGTGGAGATAATGGAACGTCCTCCAGAACTATGGGACAGGGGGCACTTACCGGACAAGTGGAAAGTGAAACACTGAATTAATTACCTCAATATATTAACGATTATGACACAATTCATTTTTACCAACAATCAGGCTTTCCTTCTCATACTGCCTATCAGTTCTTCTTGACCAAGGTTTCTTTCCATTGATGTTTTTGCATCTTTTCCTAGGCTAATCCCTTATGGATCACCTTCTTTAATTCCTTTAAATTCAAATAGCCTTGTTTTGCTTCTTTTGGTGTTCATCAGATAACCTCTTCTCAAGATATTATCCAGTCTGTTCAAGTGATCTTTCAAGTCACTAACAAACATCAGAGTTTTTCCTTCCAGGTCCATAGGCATCATGTTGTTTGTGAATGTTTACAAACTATTTAGAAGTTCTAAGTGCTGTTTTCAAAGTTGTGTCACAAACAGGAACAAGTTATCAAACTGTGTTGTGAGAGAGAACATGCTGTTCATGAGTGCTTCAATACTATTAAACAATCTGAGTTACTCCTGTCAAAGTGGTTGAGCGAACATGAATGTGTGCTCCATGTGCGCTGTGAGAATGAAGACTTAGCTCACTGCCTCGCAGTCTTGGAATATCATCTGGCGTCCGCTCTGCATTGACTTTTGTCTCTCCAATCTAGTCGAAAGGACTCCACTCAAAGGTAAGTACGAGTGTTTCTTTAAAAAGTGCTCCCAGTGCCGTTGCACCTGCATACAATGTAGATAGTGTTTGTGACAGTGCTCCTCCTCGCTGCTTGTATGCAGATGTTTGTAAACAGACCTGTGTTTCCATGCCAACGCCTTATGTGAATGCTCAACCTGTGCAGTGTCACACTCTGGCAACCGCAATGGACACTACCTTTTCTGCACGTGCTGCACATTCATCACTTCTTTCCACTCCACCAATCGAGCAGTCTGCCACTGCAATATGCGCACCTCCACCAGCTAGTAACCTCTGCAGCAACTCTCAAGTTACGCCATCTTGTCCCACAGTGCCAGTGGCTTGCAAAGTAAACAACACAGCCGGAACTGTAACTTCTCGTTGTTGTTGTTGTTTGGTGGTTTATGGCGCTCAATGTAACTTCCCCTCCACCTTGGCTTGCTACACCAGCCATGATCATGGCTGAGCCATCCCCAACCCCCTCCTCGTGGACTCCACATGACGCATACAGTGTTGCAGCCCCTTCCTCAGCTCTTGTCCGGCCTGTCACAACAAACATTGGCCGTGAATGTAGACATTACCTTCCTGCCGTTTCTTGTGGTGCTCAGTGGTTACAAATGTCATGGTACACAATCTGCATCTTATTGATGGTCCTCCCATCACTAGCAAGCCACGTCACCTCATCCTGGAGAAATTGGTGTCCGTCAAAGAACAAATTTCTGAACTTTTAAAGTCTGGTGTCATTGAATCCTCATCCAGCAGCTTGGTCCTCTTATATTAATTTAGTGCCCAAGCAGGACAGTTCTTCGCATTTGTGTGGAGACTACTACCAGCTTAACGCCTGCACTATAATGGACAATTATGTGATCGCATACATTGCTGACTTTACACAGACTCTGGCAGGCACAAAAGTGTTTTCGGTACTGGACTGCAAACTTGCTTACCACCAAATCCCTATGGCTCCTGAAGACATTGAAAAGACTGCTGTCACTAGTCCCATAGATTTATTTCACTATTGATTCATGCATTTCGGCCCAAAAAACACCACCCAGACTTAGCAGAGTTTTATAAAAGAGATTTAATTTCCCTTGAAGTTTTGTTTTATATAGGCCCCTAACTTGATGACATTTTAATATTCAGTAACTCAGTCGAGAAGAATAAAAAACATTTAAAAATCCTTCTGGACGCCCTTGCTGCAGCTGTAATTGAACTTAATGACAACAAACTCCAAGTGCATTAAAAGTTGGTGCTTTCCTTGGCTTTGCAGTTTTGGCCGGTGGGATCTACCAATCTCATAAGATTGATCACATCAGAAACTTGCCTCCTCCCACAACTTTTAAAGAATTATGTTGTTTACTTGGCAGTATTAATTACTACCAACGGCATTTTCCAGGTGCTGCCGAGTTGCAGGCCCCTCTTACGGACACTCTTGCTGGCAAACATACCTCTGGTGATCGGCCTGTTCCCTGGATGGATGCCATGTCTTTGGCATTCTCGGCCCTTAAAGAACTACTCGCCCTCATCCAGATGCTGAACTATTAATAATGATGGATGGGAGTGACACTGCCATCAGTGCCGTTCCCAGCCAATCCCCCGACAGTGTCACTTCTCCTTTGCAATTTTTCTTGAAAAAACTGAATACCGCACAGAAAAAGTACTCAGCCTTTGAGCGAGAACTCCTGGCCATCTACAAGGCCATCAAACTTTTCCGCTCTGCCATAGACAGCCATTCTTTCTACATTCTGGCTGCTGCTATTTCAAACCCTCCAGCAGACCCTCCCCCATGGCAGTTCCACTATTTTGACTACATTTGTGAATTCACCACTGACATCCCCTACATCAAAGATGCGTACAGTGTCATGGCCGATTACCTTTCGCACATTGATGCATTTTCTTCTCTCTTGGACCTCTCTCAGCTTGTCACTTTGCAAGTGGCTGACGATGACACTATGTAACTGATTTGAGATTCTTCCCCTTCTTTGTGACCTATCCGCACCACCCTCTCTGGAGTTTCGGGCAAGGTTTGGTGTGACAAATCCACTGGCGAGCTCCGCCCCTCCATTCCTCACTTCCTACATTGAGAAATCTTCAATAAACTACACAACTTGGCTCACCCAAGTGTCAAAGCCACCACTAAGTTAGTCACAGACCAATTCATCTGGCGAGACATTAAGCGTTATTGCCAAGCCTGGGCAAGTGCCTGTGTTCCCTTCCAGAAAACTAAGGTTCATACTCATACATCCACTCCCCTTGGCTCTTTCCCCATTTCACTATGTCACTTTGAACATGTTGATTAGATCTAGTTGGCCCCCTTCCCCCAGGTGATGGTTTCCATCGACGGCACCACTCACTGGGTCGAAGCTATGCCCACTCCCAACATCACGACGTAAAAAGTTGCATGCATGTTTTGTGCACACCTGGGTTTCTAGTTTTGGCCATCCTTCTATAATAACAACTAATCAGAGCCATCAGTATGAGTCTTCACTTTTTCAAAGCCTTTACAACCTCCTTGACATCAAATGTAGTCACACAACTGCTTATCACCCACAAGGCAATAGACTAGTTGAGCACTGGTACCAAACCTTTAAGGCTGCCTTAATGTGTCATGACACCCTGTGGTTGGAGGCACTGGCTTAGGTGCTCCTGGGCCTGCACACTACATACAAGCCAGACCTCGAAGTTACAATGGCTGAGTTTGTCTATGGACAGACTCTGTCACTACCCAGAGAGCTCGTTCAACCTTCCTGCCCCCTCCTCCGATCTCCCTATGTTTGTAGATTGTGTCCACATGTACTGCTCCAAACTTTCACTTCTGTGCCAGACTAGTCACACCCCGCCCCCCTTCTGCCCTCAAAACTTGTTCCCATGTTTTCCTCTCTGATGACACTGTCCAACCCCTCTTCAGCCTCTGTACTTGGGCGTTCACTGGGTCCTGAAGAGCGGTGATAACACCTTCTACCATTGACTCTATCAATCGTATTAAACCTGCCTTTGCCTTCTCCTCCTCCATCAGACTTTTTCACCTCCTCTTTCTCCCCCCCCCCCTCCCGTCCCCCCACCATTAGCTACTCCATCCCCCTCATCCTCTATGCTTTCACCATCACCCTTATATGGTTTCTCTCTTTCTCCTTTTCCCGCTACCCCCAACATTGAATTCATCGTTTCCGATCCCCCTCACCTGGCTACAGACATCTTGATTCTACTCCATGATCATGCAGTTTTCATCCTCTGTCCTTCCTCCTCTGACACCTCATATCCTTCCACCAATGAGTGGCAGTTCCTCTGGCATATACCGCTTCCTGCCACCATCATAACACATGCAATAGGAGCCTTCCTACTTCCATCATCTGAAGTGCTTGTCATTGTGCCTGTGGGATCTGTTGACCTCCAGATACGCCCTGCACGCGCACCACCTGACGACCTCGGCACCTCAACAGCTTAGTTGTCAGCATGCCCTCAATCCAGTGACGTCAACGCACTACCTTCCCTATGGACTCAGTCGAGCTACTTGTGACTCAGCTACCACCACTGTTGCCCAATGCCTTGATGTCCTCCCCCCCCACCCCCACCCGGCTCTCACAAGATGTGCCCTGCATTGCGGGGGAGGGGGTGAGGCTGTGTGGTGACTGATTGACCATTGAATTGACCAAAATCAAAAGACATGTAATATACATGTTTGTAATGAGATCTTTGGAGTTCAGCTTTACTGAGCCCACCAAACATGTTATCTCAGTTTTCTATTGCATATGCTTAAGTGAGGTAATAAAAGTTTTCTTAAGTACATATGGTTATTATTGGTGATCCAACTTCACATAAAATTCACAGATTTAAGGATCACATACAACAGATAGTGAAGGAGATATGACATCAAACATTAGAATGTGTGAAAATCTGCTGCATTACATGAGGGACTGAAGATGACGACAACAACACAACATATGTATCACATTTGAACAAAATAATACTCATCTGGTTTTAGCTATGGATTTAATCTACTTGCATGCAAGATAGACCAACAACAGGCCAGCAATTTCTGAGCAATATTGTTGGAGAGGATGATCTTCAAGGAATACCCTATTTGAACTTGATGTTTATTTCTTCTTTACACAGCTGCAGAATGTCCCAGATCGACCATCACATTGATAACTTAACTACTTCCCACGCCAGTCACATTGCATTTACCAAACACATTGTCTTGAAGCAGATGCCAGTCTAATTTCTTGCGATTGCATTTATAAGGTGTATACATATAGTTTCTTTTTCCTTTTTCTCCGTCTCTGAAACATGTCACATTTGTAGATTCCACAAATCGACAGCATTTTCTGGCACTGATGCACCAATTCTAATGGTGTTAAACACCATTAGAACCACATTTTACCTGTGCTTCATAAATAAAAGTCATACATCACCTTATTGTCTCTGTTGTTCAGTGGTAGATCCGGGAGTATGAACAGCTCACCTGCATATTATTAGGAAAGCATCGGGTTCTAAGCTAGATAACTGTAAAATGTGACCATTTTGATGAACCAAGTTATTTACTGAAGTATTAACACACACAAAGAAGATTTACACTGACATACAAATGACTGGCTAGATTGACCATTGTAAGACTAAGACTGACTTAAGACTTAACTGTGTTCGCGTCAATTCACACAGATTAATACAATCTGATTTTCGAGAACATTCTAGAACACGGAAATAGTTAAATATAGTTTTAGTATAGAACAATCTTTTATGAAATTAATATGGATAAAATTATTACAGTTATATTAAAAGTATTTTCATGAAAAAACAAAACCAATAATGTGAACAAAAGTATTTTATGATAACAGCAGTACAAAGTTTGCTTATTATTTTTATATTTCCAAATTTACAATAAAAGATTGACATCAAGGTAAGTAAATTATAACATAATTCTTAATACAATTCAATATGTGTCTGAAAATGTTAGTTACGAAATTTGTGTTAAAATTACAATGTTGCGTATTACCGCTATCAAGTTTTGAACATATACAGTTTTAACAAAATAACTCAAAGAATATTGTCATTGTTGTAATAAAATAGTTTTATATCATATTGTCACATTTCACAAACAATCACACCAATATACATAGATAAAGGCTCAGTTACAGAAGGTACCGTATACTTCATTATTATTAACAAACAAGATTTTCTAGACCACATACATTACATACTCACAAATGTTTTGTTCTACACTTTTGCTCAGTTCCCTAATCTTAGTCTTCATAACCTTGTTCTCCCACTCTACATACAAATTCAGAGTATCTACTTTTTGGACTTTTGATTGATTTTGGCAGACAACTTTGATTATAAATTAACGATCCTGTTCTCTACAGAATTTACACGAGAATTCATTTGGTCCTGGCCTGATTTGACTGTATTTTCCACTGCCTTATTCCTATCCCTTAGATGTTTTTTTGAGTTCTGAAAGGTTATCTTCTGTCTTCTGCGCTAGTTCTTGCTTTACAGCTGACTCTTTTTCATGTACTCCTGTCGAACTGATGACACTTTTTCACTTACAGCTGACACTTGCTGGCTTAAGTTTTGACTAGCCTCATTAACTTCTTGCCCTGTCTGATGTGTTCGCTTGTTAAACAAGTTTGGCAAATTTGGTGACCACTACTTCTTCACCACCTGAATTATCACATATTTCTGTAACTTGACTACTTGCACTTACATTTGCACCTGAAATATCTTCACATAACGGTTGAATTCACCCCTCTCCCCTCCATATCTCTATTATTCTGACAATCAAATGATACTTCCCTACTTGTGTTGGGCCTTTCATTGTGGGCCATGGTAATACCACAAAAAAATTGAAAAGAAACAGTACTTACCTTATTTAGCACAGTCCACCAGCATTTGTCCAAATTTTAATCCTGTTCAAGCTATTTGTACATTTCCATTTTCACTGGTGACAGCACAGCTGATTTTCCCATTTGCACACACTTATAAGTTACGTAAATTTTTTCCTTAACATGCCGGCAATTTTTTTACCATTATTGTAGGAGAGCATGATCTTCAAAGAATGCACAGTTTGAACTTATTGTATGTTTCTTTTTTACACAGCTCCATCCACCAAACTAATTACAATAGAATGTTCCAGATTGACCATCACATTAACTCAGCTACTTCAAAAAACAACTACCACAGTGCCAAAAGCTCACCAGTATATAAAACACAGTGCTTCTCCTTACAACCATTATTTGTTACCATATCAAATATTATTCAAAATTAAAATTTATATAATTAATGAGAGTTACAATAATCAAGAAATACTTAGTTATCAATTGATCATCTCCATCAGATAAGATTGCACATATCTTTTATTTTCTTTGTGAAATATGAAAACTTGTTTATCATAACAATAATATATAATGGAAATTTATAAAATGTTCTAGAACTGCTTTTGTTAAATCAACAATTGTCAAATATTAATCTCATAAAAGTAACATGTCTTGCACAAAAAAATTATTTCACCATCTTTTCCAGTGTCATAATAATATTATCTAACATAAGCAAAATGTACACAATTTGAAATAACAGTGTGTGACATCTTGATAAGTCTGACAATTGCCTGCACTATGTGACACATAGCTTGTTAGCCTAATCACTGTAATTAAACTGAATATATGCCTGCATCACATCACTTAGTTCAGAACTTGCCTATGTAGATGGGATGTGGACATAACATAACCGGTATCCTGTTCCTCAATTGCCTGCCAGGCGGTATCCCATTCTTCGGTTGCCTGCCAACCAGAATTGTGTTGTTGAGTTAAAGCTGGAATGGCCCATATTATTATAAGATTTGGGTGAAATGGACAGAAGGGTTAGAATGAGATGAACTAACATGGGAATGGAACAAATACCTCACACTATCAATCATATGGGTAGTGCCGAAATTATTATTATTATTGTTATATTTTTTGCTGTAAATATTTTCTAGGGGTATTTGAACATATTTATACGTATTAAATGTATTGGTACACATTCAATAATTGTGGATACACTAGTCATTTTTGTTTTGAATGCTGTGTATAGATTAAACCATGGCATTATTGCACTTTTCATATAGTGCTTATGTAATTAATTGGGCCTCCTCCTTTACCTAACTGCTCAGTCTTCTGCATTTTATGGAATAATAATACACAAAGGTACAAAATTGAATAATTTAACAAAAATTGAAAGCAAATTATGGTTCACAGTGAACCAAATGTGATAGAAGTGATGGGATGCTCAACATACCTTTTGCGCCCTGTAATTCAGCTATGCATTAGAATGTTCGGTGAAGTAATACAACGTAGAACATCAATTATCCTTCATAGGCAGTAACAAGAGAAAATTACAGCCAACCAAACAAGAGACTATAACAAATCATTGAAACCCACTCTCATAACATTTGAGTGATCTAGTAACTACAGTCAGCAATACATGCTGTAAATCCTCCTTTTCTGTCCATGAGTATCCCCTCATGTGGGGTTCTAGGTGGTTTTTCCATGACTGTCCCCATTCCTTAAATCTGACCAGTCTATTTCATTCATCCCTCATCCCTTCCTTTCAACCATTCTGCCAGAAGAATGAGTCACTGCCTCCAAATGTCTGAATTTACTATCTTTTTACGTGTTGTCATGTTGCCTAGTATATCTTTCATCCTATCATATTTTCAAAACAACAATTATTAATATTAATATTGATTAAATAAGAAAATGGAAATAAATGGAATTTGAACAATGAGAATAAACTGAAAGCAATTATGGTTATGGGTGTAATACACACAAAAACAGTTTTAATATCTCTGTGAGACAGAACATCATTTACAGAGAAATAGATAATCTTCAAAGATTCCCCCCCCCCCCCCTCTCTCCCTACACTCCCCCAAAAGATGGAGAGTCGGTGATGGATTCACTCATCATACTTTATTAATGATAGAATATATTTAAGCCTGTAACTCACCACACAGGTTTAGTCCTTAGGGGCTCCTAGTATTGTGAAAGCTGATGCGTATTTTTTTTTTTTTTTTTTTTTTTTTTTTTGGAGAGCTTGTTCTGCTGGAGCCTCAAACTCTCGAAAGCTATTTTCTTGGACTGTCCCATGTCTCTCATTCTGAGGGGGCCTCCAATTCCTTTTTATAGTAATACATGTACTTCTAAGTGTACAGAGGGAGGGGGGGGGGGGGGTGCTCATTCCGTTTCACTGCTGTCACGGGCCACCAACAGCCTTAGTCCGCCATTGTATATCTAAGAGTCACTTCCCTACAGTGTTGTCCACCAGCTGTATTTACTCACAAAGCCTATGTGTGATGTGTCCTCAGAGTCTTTTGCAACAGTATTCATTGATAAAACTTTCTCGATTCTCAAGCCACATCATTTTGAATAAAATACTCAAGCTTTCGATAGCCATCACCATCATTGTCTTCAGGAGTTCACTGACAGCCAAGTCAGATATGGTTTCCCGCTTATATAGTCACAATGACATCATCAGCAGCCAATCAGAGTGGGCTGAGTCCAGTAGGGTGACTTGCAGCCACAGCGGCACCAATGATATTAGGTGTCGGCAGAGCCCAGCGCCACATATGAAAAAGCCATTCCAGCCTCTCAATGAGCGTCACGCATCCCTCATTGCTGTATTTCAATGTCTAGAGGTTGCCCCCAAGCCCTGCTCTGGGTGTATCCTGGTCTCTATTAAAATTGTTGTTTAATAGTATCTCTGCCTCCTCCTTTACAACAAAGTCTCAGTATGTAAATACATGAGCCAAGACTTTTCTTTTCAATTGTACTTTATCTCCATTCTCAAGGCAATGCTCAGCTATGGCTGACTTGTCAAGTTCCATTTGTTTAGTATGATGTTCGTGCTCAGTACAATGCTCTGTCATGGTGGGAATTGTTTGCCCTATATACATGTTGCCACATTCATCGGGAACACCATGCACACTGGGCTCTCCAAGAGCAATGTCATCCTTAACAGGGTGCTACATATCTTGTGGGGGGGGGGGGGGGGCAGACACTGGTTGCAGCCTTCTGCATCACACGTCCTAACTTGCGGCTGGTCGCTCCACAGTATGGCAGTGTGGGTGGACTGAGGAGTTTGAGACTCAATAAGACCACGTGTATTTTATCTTGCACTACTTTATTCTTAACACAACAAGAAGCATTACAAGACTGGTTTAACCATGGCCAGTGGAGCACAGAGAAGCTAGCTCGACGTGAAGGTTGAGAGGTCGCCACAGCTGATTCACTAGGCATCTTTCATTGGTGGCCCTTGAAAGCATTTGCTATTCTCCTTTGCTGTACCCATTGTCCCTGAAGACACATCTTAAGTACTGAAATTCCAACTAAGTGGTCAGCCCACTCTGATTGGCTGCTGATGATGCCATTGTGCTTTTATAAGTAGAAAACTATGCCTGATCCGGCAGTCAGTGAAGTTCTTTGTATGGTACTAGAAGACTGCTTTTAATGAGTAATACTCTCTTTGCTTGAATTATTGTACTTTGTCTAGCTTCTTTGCTCTACCTTCATGCATTATTGTGCTCCCAAGGTAAATTCCTTCACTTTTTCTACCACAAGGTTGTCAAAGTTTATAAGTTTACCACCAAGCTTATTTTTTATACTTCACCTTTCAAATGAATACATGTTACCAGTACTCTTAGCCCTTCATAACTAATGTTATAAAGATTAATATTAGTGTCTTTGTGTTTTACACTTTCATGCCTTCTACTCAATCGATCATCATGAAATTTTGCACACTTGTCAAGGTACAGAAAAGTACATAGGGAACCTGTTATCTAGAAAAAAAAAAAAATACTGTTCCCATTGTAATTCATAAAAATATACAGCTTCATTCTGATGTAATGTTGCACATTTTGTGTGTGTGTGTGTGTGTGTGTGTGTGTGTGTGTGTAATAAATACATGAGAGATAGCAAGAAAAGAAAAGAGGAAGGTTGCTGTGTACATTCAATTTTCAATTCCATACAATGCATGGCAATGGGTACCTGAAATCAGATCTCATTCCCATTTGATCAGTCACCATGTGTATGTTTCCATGGGTAAGGTTTTATAATACATAAGGCACCACATAGTATGCCTACCATGCAATAATCCGATACCATTTCACAAATTGTCATGAATGTAATTTTTCATATAGTCATGGGGAGGGCAAGATGGGCTGAGAGAGGGAAAGAAGGTGATGAACACAAAGAGGGGAGAGGGGGACACCGAAAGAAGTGGGTAAGGAAATGATGGACAAATAAGGAGAGCAGATGAACAGAGAGAGGAGGTGGGCTAATGGAAGGTTGTAATAAATACATAATGTAAATATATCATTTATAACAGAAGGCGGGTAGTAATAAATGCTCTAAAAAGGGAGATGGAGAGAGTAGAAGGAGGAGGAGAAGGAAGAGGATGAGGATAAGGATAGGGGGGAGAAAGGAGGAGGAGTTGGACAGTGGGAGAAAGGAGGAGGTAGACAGAGAGAGTAGGTAACTGGAGGAAGACAGAGGGAGGAAGGTATGAGAGTTCACGATTTTCTCGTAAGTTGCTGATGTACCTTTCATGAGAAAGATTCTGAAAGACCACCCAAAATACTCTTCTTGTGATCTGTCATCCACATATTATTGTACTAAAAGAACAATCATACAGCTTCTTGAGCTCAGTATTACAATTTATTTGGAAAATCTATCACAAAATAACTTTAGCTAATTTGGTCTGTATCATAAGCATACCAGAAGTAAATCGACTATACAAGTATTCTGGTCTTCAGTATTCCTTGGGAGCTGTACACAGCCCATTCTCTCTTTGCCAATGCTTGCTGTTACGTCAAGGCAATTTATCTGTTCTTGCCACTGCATGAAACTCTTAAGGAATACCTCAGACAACAAATACAAAAGAAAAGCACAAACTACAGACCAAAATGCATCTTTCAAAACTATAAAATATATTTAAAAAACTTTAATTAACAAGAACTTAATTTAATTTCCATCACCTTGGCTCTAAATTAGTTCTGTTTCTTCATTTATAATAGTTGACCTGGAATGTGCAATAAACTGAGCAACAGAAAACCATTACAAAATCAAAGAATTTGTGTCCTCACAGAGGGATATGGACAGACAGAAGATTGGAATAAATACATACCTGGTGATGCCAGGTACAAAGGCTAGTATTCTACATATACTAATAGTAATAAGATAAGATGCCAGGTACAAAGGCTAGTATTCTACATAATATACTAATAGTAATAAGATTGTTGATTTCATTCAATAGGTCCTACAATTCTTTATTCCTTTGAGTAAAGAATGTTACCTAGCTTTATCACTAATATTCTTTGTGTCTTTTTATCAGTAGTGCTTCCTCGATGTACAGGTTGAACAGTATGCTAAAAAGATGTCTATCTTGTCTTGCATTCTTATTGGTTCATGCTGATTCTTGTACATATTATACATACTCATCTTACCTCATAGCTCATAAATAGTTTTCTGACAAATTCAATGCCTGTATACCATTGTACAATGTCATATAACTTTTCACAACCAACAATTCCTAATCAAGGGTCTTGTTTCTTCTTAAATATTGCCTGCATTAACTATGACAACATAAGAACTTGCATTATCTTTCACAAAACAAAACTTATCACTTTATAGGGCAATGGCAATACACTTGGCTTGCATTTAGCCATCCAGCCATCCTGATTTACATTTTCTATGATTTCCCTAAATCTCTCCAGGCAAATGCTGGAATGGTTCCTGTCCAAGAGCATGGCTGATTTCCTTCCATTCCCTGACAAAAACTTCCCAAGCATGTGCTCGTTCTCTAATGACCATGAAATCAACAAGACATTAAACCATAAACATCCTTCCTTCCAAACTCTTGTTAGCAACTATGATGCATAACAAGTTGAGTTGATTGCCCTTGCTATCTTTGGGAAGATGTTCTTCCAAAAATCTGTAAGTCATTTGTGGCCACACATTTATACTTTCAACCTAGACCTTCTGGAGCTGTTGACTAAAAACTGAAAACCCAGTGAGCTAGAACCACATAGCTTAGATGCCATAATCCCGTCCAATCAACCACGTGTTTGCCAGCATGCAGCTCCATATGACCCAGACCAAACAGCATAAATAAGTGGCCACAAGAGAACTGACAAACAGCATCAGTTCTTTGCAACAGGAAAATGCAGCACCTGGGTATAAATTATCAATGTGTTGTCAGTTGCCAGTCATGTAAAAGAGTTGGATAGGCAATAGCCTGCCGTTTAGCCACCATAAAAAAGTCATTGACTTAGCAGAGGGTGACACTGGTTGTCACAAGACAATGGAAATGAAATGGTGAAATAGTAAATAGGGAAAGATCAACCCCAGTATCCAAAAGAGTAGGCAGTTTAATAGTAGGGGAATGACGTATCTAAATCCTCATGATGGTGTTCAGACAAACATAGATACAAGGGAAGTAACTGGAAAGAAACTTGGGTAACATTCGAATGATTGATGAAAAAAGAAAGTATTAAAATGTTCCGGAAGTATTAATACCCAGAAATAGAAGTCCCTTAGGAATTAAGTAAATAAATCAAAAGTATAGGGAAGGCAAGGGGAAACAGCTCTTTGAAAAAAGCAAAGAAATTGAAAAGCAAAGCTGGTAAATCAAGAATAGGAATTCCGCTGTTAGACACAGAGTAGAAAGCAGACAGGTGTAATGAGAACACTGAAGGCCCTATAAGGAGGAAGACATGATAGAAGAAGAAACTGGGATTGATATGAAAGACATATGAGATGTAGTATTAGAGACAGAATTTCAAAGAGCTCTGGAAGACTATAAATTAAATAAGGAAGAAGCACAGATAATTTTTTAGTGCATATTCTCAACCATAAGCTGTTTATTATAGTTATAAAACTTCACCAATTTCAGTTCCAAATAATCTTCAAACAGTAAACTAAACAGATTGATTTTGATGACACATTGTCTGCTACCTTATCTATGTCCATCAGTAAAAAATGCATAGCCTATCACTTTACATTAAGTTTTGATGACAAATAAAAACATCAAGACTTAGTGTCAAGTGACTTGTTACAAATATGAAAGAAATTACTGAAGTATGACTAATGTTTCCATAAGTTCTTCAGAAGCACCAGTAGAAAAAAACACATATAGCATTATAATGTTTCTATTATGATTAATTAAGAACTGCTGGCCAAAGATTAGCAAACTATTGGCATGTGTAATTATGACTTGATGAGTACATGGCTTCTCCTAGTAAACAAAGCCATAAGTTCTGTCCAGCATATATAACAATCAGGATGTGAAGAAGTTAACAAACATACATTATCTAGGACCAGTTCAGAGACAAACAAGAAGTGAGCCATGATTCACTTATCTAACTTAATATCTCTGGACTCACAGTGAAGAAGAACTCCAGAATTTCCTCTTCAACCTCAACTCCTTTGGTCCCATCCAATTCACCTGGTCCTATTCCAAATCCCATGCCACTTTCCTCGATGTCGACCTCCATCTGTCCAACGGCCAACTTCAAACATCTGTCCACATCAAACCTACCAATAAACAACAGTATCTGCATTACGACAGCTGCCATCCATTCCACATCAAACGTTCCCTTCCCTACAGCTTAGGTCTTCATGGCAAACGAGTCTGCTCCAGTCCTGAATCCCTGAACCAATACACCAATAACCTGATTAACAGCCTTCACATCCCGCAGCTATCCTCCTGATCTGGTACAGAAGCAAATTGCCAGAGCCACTTCCTCATCCCCCCAAATTCAGAACCTTCAACAGAACCCCAGAAGTGCCCCTCTTGTCACCGGATACTTTCCGGGACTGGAGCGGACTTTGAATGTGGCTCTCCAGCAAGGATACGACTTCCTAAAATCCTGCCTCGAAATGAGATCCATCCTTCATGACATCCTCCCCACTCCTCCGAGAGTGTCTTTCCGCCGCCCACCTAACCTCTGTAACCTCCTAGTCCATCCCTATGAAATCCCCAAACCACCTTCCCTACCTTCTGGCTCCTACCCTTGTAACCGCCCCCGTTATAAAACCTGCCCTATGCACCCTTCCACCAACACTTACTCCAGTCCCGTAACCCGGAGGGTGTACACAATCAAGGGCAGAGCCACTTGCGACAGCACCCACGTGATTTACCAATTGACATGCCTGCACTGTGAAGCGTTCTATGTGGGAATGACCAGCAACAAACTGTCCATTCGCATGAATGGTCACAGGCAGACAGTGTTTGTTGGTAATGAGGATCACCCTGTGGCTAAACACGCCTTGGGGCACGACCAGCCCATCTTGGCACAGTGGTACACCGTCCGGGTTATCTGGATACTTCCCACCGACACCAATCCTTCAGAACTCCGGAGATGGGAACTAGCCCTTCAGCATATGCTCTCTTCCCATTGCCCACCTGGTCTCAACCTCCGCTAAATTCAAATTCCCACCCACCATCTTAACATCTTTGCCTCGGTTCTATGGACAGAGCCTCTGCCTCAAGTGGCCTCTCTGTCTCACTTCTTTGCTTTCTACAGTATGTCTGCCTAAGTGTACTTGCGTCTGTGTAAATGTGTGTGTGTGTGTGTGTGTGTATTTGTTTACCCTCCTTTTTTCCCCCCAAGGTAAGTCTTTCCCCTCCCGGGATTGGAATGGCTCCTTACCCCCTTCCTTAAAACCCTCATCATTTCCTTTTCCCTCTCCTTCCCTTCTGCCTGACAAAGCAGCTAGGCTGCGAAAGCTTGTGTTTGTGTGTTTATTTGTTGCTATCACTGTCTGTGCTCCTTCACCTGGTAAGTGGACTTCATCTATTTTTTACGTGTGTGTGTATATATATATATATATATATATATATATATATATATATATATATATATATATATATATATATTCCTACTGTACTTCAATTAATATTGAACTTAGACTTTGAAGTACCTCGCTTCAGAACCATTGGGAGGTGGATGTATATATTTTATTTGTGACTAGAAATTTTATGTTTGGTGATGCCTCAACCTAGATGTACTCTTTTAGTATGTAAAAAATGTTGTGAAGTTATGTAAAATATGACAGGTATGTAATCAAGTAATTGTATATAGGTAGTCTCTTGGCAATCATGTGTACGTATCACTTGTTAAACTTTGTATAATAGGTCTGAAGATGGCGTCAAGCACGTCAAAACTGGTAACATAATAAATAAAAAATGTGATCTTGACTGCAAAATCATTATTATATATTTCTGTCCATTATTCTAGACTACATGTGCCGTGTTAAGTACTTGTAAATGAATTTTATAATTGTTGGCCAGTACTTACCATTGTGCTGTACCACCGATAGTAACACAAAATGAAAAAACAGACAAAAAGGGGACAAAGGGACAAGCTTTCGGAACAGAGTTCCTTCGTCAGGTGGGAGAGAAGGGAAGAATAAAGGATGGGAACAGAAGGGAAAGGTGGTTCACGACCTAGGTCATGAAGGTGGTGTTTCGGGAGTGTGGACGTCAGAGATACTGCATGTATGTACTGAGCCAAGCCAGAGAGGATAAATATAACTAAAGAGGAAAGATCAAGTAGTAAAGAGAAGAGAAGAGAGTGCTGAGGGGTGCTGCGGCGTGTAGGAGGGGCGGGGGGGGGGTGTGTCTAAAACGTTTTTCATAAACAGGGAAATATGGATGGACACACACACACACACACACAGACACGGAGAGAGATAGAGAGAATGACAGAGAGAGCGAGAGGGCGGTAGAGAGAGAGAGAGAGAGAGAGAGAGAGAGAGAGAGAGAGAGAGTAAGGAACGGATAATGAATAGGTGAGCTGAGGATGGAGGAAGGGGAGGGGTTAGCGTAGATTTAGGCCAGGGGGGTGGCGGGAGGAGAGGATATGTTGGAGGGCAAGTTCCCACCTCCGTAGCTCTGAGGGACTGGTGTTGGTTGGTACTATCCAAATGGCACGTGTGGTGTAACACGTGCCCAGGTCCCTGGAGTTATGCTGGAGGGCATGTTCTGCCACAGGATATTGGGTGTCCCCCAGGCGAACAGTCCGTCTATGCCCATTCATCCGCTCAGCCAATTTGTTGGTAGTCATACCAACATAAAAGGCTGAACAGTGGACACATGTCAGCTGGTATATGACATGTGTTGTCTCACATGTGGCCCTGCCTTGAATTGGGTAGGTTTTTCCTGTGGTGGGGCTGGAGTATGTGGTAGTGGGAGGATGCATTGGACAGGTTTTGCAGCGGGATTGGTTGCAGGGGTAGGAACCATTGGGTAGGGAGGGTGGTTTTGGGATGTTGTAAGGTTGGACAAGGATGTTGCGGAGGTTGAGAGGACGGCGGAAGGCTACTCTGGGTGGTGTGGGAAGAACAGTTTGGAGTGATGGTCTCATTTCAGGGCATGACTTGAGAAAATCATAGCCCTGTTTGAGGAATTTGTTAAGGCATTCCAGGCCAGGATGGTACTGGGTGACCCAGTACCATCCTGGCCTGGAATGCCTCAACAAATTCCTCAAACAGGGCTATGATTTTCTCAAGTCATGCCCTGAAATGAGACCATCACTCCAAACTGTTCTTCCCACACCACCCAGAGTAGCCTTCCGCCGTCCTCTCAACCTCCGCAACATCCTTGTCCAACCTTACAACATCCCAAAACCACCCTCCCTACCCAATGGTTCCTACCCCTGCAACCGATCCCGCTGCAAAACCTGTCCAATGCATCCTCCCACTACCACATACTCCAGCCCCACCACAGGAAAAACCTACCCAATTCAAGGCAGGGCCAGATGTGAGACAACACATGTCATATACCAGCTGACATGTGTCCACTGTTCAGCCTTTTATGTTGGTATGACTACCAACAAATTGGCTGAGCGGATGAATGGGCATAGACGGACTGTTCGCCTGGGGGACACCCAATATCCTGTGGCAGAACATGCCCTCCAGCATAACTCCAGGGACCTGGGCACGTGTTATACCACACGTGCCATTTGGATAGTACCAACCAACACCAGTCCCTCAGAGCTATGGAGGTGGGAACTTGCCCTCCAACATATCCTCTCCTCCCGCCACCCCCCTGGCCTAAATCTACGCTAACCCCTCCCCTTCCTCCATCCTCAGCTCACCTATTCATTATCCGTTCCTTACCTCTCTCTCTCTCTCTCTCTCTCTCTCTCTCTCTCTCTCTTTCTCTCTCTACCGCCCTCTCGCTCTCTCTGTCATTCTCTCTATCTCTCTCCGTGTGTGTGTGTGTGTGTGTGTCCATCCATATTTCCCTGTTTATGAAAAACGTTTTAGACACCCCCCCCCCCCGCCCCTCCTACACCCCGCAGCACCCCTCAGCACTCTCTTCTCTTCTCTTTACTACTTGATCTTTCCTCTTTAGTTATATTTATCCTCTCTGGCTTGGCTCAGTACATACATGCAGTATCTCTGACGTCCACACTCCCGAAACACCACCTTCATGACCTAGGTCGTGAACCACCTTTCCCTTCTGTTCCCATCCTTTATTCTTCCCTTCTCTCCCACCTGACGAAGGAACTCTGTTCCGAAAGCTTGTCCCTTTGTCCCCTTTTTTTCTGTTTTTTTCCTTTTGTGTTACTATCGGTGGTACAGCACAATGGTAAGTACTGGCCAGCCATTCTATCTCATTTCAACAATATTTATTATCTCTGAGGAGAATTTTCATCATTAATCGAATTTTATGATTGTGGTGGTTACAATGTTTATTTTGACTTTGGTCAATGGAAACCTTCCATTCACTGAATATCAGTGTATAATTTTTTAATTTATATGACGGGCAGAAACTGAAATACCAAAATTTATGTTTTTTTTTTTTTTTTTTTTTTTTTCCAGTTAGTTGTATTTGTGGTTTCACATCAAACGCAACATGAAAACATCTGTAGCCTGAATTCTTACCAACACTAACACAATAACTCTAAAAAAGTTAAATAAAATAAAAAATAGTAGTATATAACCTATCAAACTTTATTGATACCTTTGGCAGAGAGCATGACAGGACTGACATTTCTCATCACTGAACCAAGGAAGTGCTGCCTAAAATTATTTTATTGTATGTCTTATTCTTTCAACAAACGAATTAAATAAATGCCAATTACTTTCTTGGTGTGGTATTTCAGCAGATAGGACATGAAGATGGTCTCCAGTTTTATCTTGCACAGTAAACCTTCAAAGCAAGACAAAGTTCAATATGTTGATAAAACTCTTCTGGGTATTGGACCGCATCATCAATATATGAAATGTTTCACCGACGTTTTGGCCACTACGTAACACCCAGAAGATGGCTGCTTGCAATAGTGGCCGAGATGTCAGTGAAACATTTGATATATTGATGATGCGGTCCAATACCCAGAAGAGTTTTATCAACAGTGACAACGGCCGCGGAAGCCCTCGTTTACAAAGTTCAATATCTTTATAAAATTTCAAGTGGTGCATGGTGGGAGGGGGGTGGGGTATTTTACTTAGGGATTTCAACCAAATGCACAGTTTTACTCCAATGCAATTTTACAGATTTTACCTTCAGACTAAGAGGATGGTCCCTTCAGGTATTAGGATCACATACAACTCATAGTTCAGGAGGCATGAGATCATAAACAATGGTTTACTCATCAACTGCTGCATCATGTGACAATGTTGCGATTAATTCTGAGAGGGCTGTGTGGGGATTTCCGCACCATGTGTGTGTGTGTGTGTGTGTGTGTGTGTGTGTGTGTGTGTGTGTGTGTGTGTTGTCCTTAGTGTCAGTTAGTTTAAGTAGTGTGTAATTTTACGAACTGTTGACCCTAGCAGTTTGGTCCCTTAGTTACATAAACTTTGATCTTTGAACTTTGTTTTAGTTTTAGTGTAGTAGTAGGCATACTCAACACAATTGTGATTGGAAATTCAGGGATATTATCCTACTAGATCAAAAGAAATGAATAATGAACTTAGTTACTATCATTTCTCTTTCTGCTGGGTACAGAGACAAATTCACAACTAAAGCAGAAACATTAGCAAACAACTTTCGGTAGCACACACGGCATGTTGCGTGGTGTGTGACTTGGTTGTGCTCCACCAGTGCACTGTGCATTGCTCCATTAGACTGTGCGTGCAGCTGATCAGCAGCTGCTAGCAGGCAGGGTGTGTCTGGTGGCAGGTTGCATTTTCTTGTGCCTTAACCCATTAGCACCGAAATTAATTTTTATTTTTATTTTTCAAGTATTTTTTATTTATTATGTCACAAGACAGGTTAAGTAAATGAAATGCAGTGTTAGAATAATTACCACATGTTTAATTTTCAAAATAAATGCCGTTGCCATATGGAAGCGCTAGGCGCTCACAGGAGCTAATTCCCTGAATTTACAAAAGCATGATCTTGATTATCAGATTTATGTTTATAATCACATCAGTAAATGAATTTAAATATGAACAGGAAGTCTTAACTTCTAACGACAATGAAACAGGATGAAACAATCAATGCATAATCCTACTTTGCACTTTGAACACATTGTTCTTGCAATAGATTTGCAATTACTGCCAGCACACCTTTTCTTTCTCTTCTCTTCAGTGTGCTGAATGAAATGATCAGTCTGGTCAAACCTTATGGAATCTGATATCCTGCTATCTGTTGAAACCTTTGATGCAGATTGTCTCCCAGCTCCTTTTCGAGGGTCCTGGGACTTACTTAAAAGTACATTTGCTATTTCCTGTCTGAATTGCAGCTGAGACATTTTTGGTTGACGTGATTTTTTATACAGAATCCAACTGTTCTGCATAGCCACATCAAACATCCATGTTAACAGAGGCCAACACCATTTATTGCTACGAATTCCAATTCGGTAGCATCCCAGGTTTTGGTCCATTTGTTCTGTTCCTCCCATGTACGTGTTATATTTTGCAATATCTTGAGGTCTCGGGATTACCATACTCCTCTTCATTTTCTGTGAAAATCTCTTCACTGTACCAACAGGTTGCCTTCCACATGATGAAGAGATCATTGTGACGACAGCATTGTCCATCCATCCATCCATCCATCCATCCATCCATCATTTTTCTAAATCACAGTTTCGTAACATCCACGATCTTTCTTGGAAAAATAGCCTTAACTTCCAAGAGGGCAGTTTTTTGGAATTCTATTTTCTCTTATGGTTCCAATGGCTGAATATCCAGAGACAGGGCTGGCGCAAGGCACGTGCGAAACGTGCGGCCACAAGGGGCGGCACTTTCCTAGGGGCGGCAAATCTGCCACCCACCTTTTTTTTATTTCTTATGACAAACTCAACATTCATGCCTAAGAGGGGATTGGAAACCAAACCTCGGAGGGAGCGGCTTCGGGAACTGTGGCACAGTGCCTCGACTACCTGCCGACCGCCCCTGTTGAACAAGGGGAGGGAGGAGGAGCAATTTCTTCCTTGCCACTGTGGTAGCACCGTCACATTTACGCCGGAGGAACAGAGAGGGGGAAGCAGCCTGGTGTAAACGCACATATTCTTATGAGTGTCTTACCAAAGCATTATGAGTAGAGCGCTGCCAGCCTGTTACGCGCTGTGCGTTTACTCACAACTAATTTTGCAGAAGACTAAATCTAATTTGTAAATTCGAATGCAATATTTGATACTGCGGTTATATGTTAAGTCAGAAGGAATTTTGCTAAGCCCTTCAATGACAGTTTCCGAGTGTTTCATTCTTCCCGCATTATGGATAAAACTGGTTGAACATTACTAAAAAATGTCCAACACCTACAATACCTAGAAGTATTCCGAATGAGTAAATATGCTGCGAGTAATTACACGAGATAAAGACATTAGTAGTAAGCCTGGCATAAGTTGGGTTTCGACGTATTTTTGAACATTTTTGCTATCCGTTTCTGAGTGATAGTCGGACGTTTTGGTTTTTGAGCCATGAAACACCTGTCTCCGCCTGCATGAACAACAAACTCTGACCGGATGTTTTATTTGACAATACTACTCGCACACGATCACTTTGCCAACATTTATTTACTGTACAATGCGTGTGAATCCACGTTTCATGTAAGTAAACTACTGGTTACTTTGATTCGGATGAAAACCTGAGAAAGTCTTTTAGCAACAATGCCCTCTCGTCCGCACAAAACAAAACGTTAATTTTGACACCTTGTAAAACGAAAATCCATAGACAGAACATTGCTTCTAAGGGTTTCCTTGTTAGCTTTGAAGCTCATTTCTGTTTTACAAAATTGGTGCAGTTTTAGCAAAGTTCGTATTCCTTTCTATTGTTTGTAATGCAATAGAAATTGCTGCCTGATAATACATTTATTCATATCATCGGTCACATAATTATTATGAGCTTCGCTGGCCGCGGTGGCCGCGGGGACTGAGGAGCTTCAGTCACGGTCTGCACGGCCACTATGGTCGGGCGTTCGAATCCCCCCTCGTGCATGGATATTTGTGCCGTCCTTAGTCTTAGTTAGTTCATAAGTAGTTTGTAAGTTTAGGGACTGATGACCCCATAGTTAAGTCCCATAGACTATACAAACATTTGAACATTTTTATTGTGAGCTTCTTCTTCTTTTTTTTCTTCTTGGGCGCTAGTTTAACCATAGCCTCGCTGTACCTCATCACGTGACCTAGTTCCTGGCACTGCCACGTCATTACTTCACCTTTCCAGGCGATAGGTATTGTTCATTTGTTGTTCTCAACAATGAAAACTACAGAATTCGTTTCGGTAGATGGCCGTGGGAGTCAAGATTGTCAGAAAGCTTTCATTGCATTTCGTAAGAACAGAAGAATTGGTGTGTCCGAATTTCTTGCAACTTGAGATGTAATAGGTAAGTGCTTTTCATATAACGTACAATTAGTATTGCGCAATGCATGTTACTCATAGATTCTCCGTCTACATACATACTCCGCAATCCACCGTAAGGTGCGTGGCGAAGGGTACACTGTACCACTACTAGGCATTTCCTTTCCTATTCCACTCCAAAATAGAACGAGGAAAAAAAGAATGCCTATATGCCTCCGTACGAGCCCTAATTTCTCTTATCTTGTCTTTGTGAAATGTAAGTAGGCGGCAGCAAGATTCTACTACCTCCAGCTTCAAATTCCGGCCCTCTAAATTTCCTCAACAGAAATTCACGAAAAGAACGTCGTCTTTCCTCCAACGATCCCCAGTTGAGTTCATGGAGCATTTCCATGATACTCGCACATTGGTCGAACTTACCAGTAACGAACCTAGCTGCTCGCCTCCGAATTGCTTCTATGTCTTGCTTTAAACTGATTGCTGCGGTTCCCAAACACTTGAGCAATACTCAAGACATGGTCGTACCAGCGTTTTATACGTGGTCTCCTTTACAGATGAAGTACATCTTCCCAAAATTCTCCCAATAAACCGAAGTCGACTGTCCGCCTGGTCGAACTTACCAGTAACGAACCTAGCTGCTCGCCTCCGAATTGCTTCTATGTCTTCCTTTAAACTGACCTGCTGCGGGTCCCAAACACTTGAGCAATACTCAAGACATGGTCGTACTAGCATTTTATACGCGATCTCCTTTACAGATGAAGTACATCTTCCCAATATTCTCCCAATAAACCGAAGTCGACTGTCCGCCTTACTCACAACTGTCCTTACATGTTCGTTCCATTTCATATCGCTCTGCAATGTTATGTGAAGATATTTGAACGACGCGACAGCATCAAGAAGCTCACTACTAATGCTGTATTCGAACATTATGGGATTGTTTTTCCTACTCATGCGCATCACCTTACATTTTTCTACATTGAGAGCTAGCTGCCATTCTTCGCACCATCTAGAAATTTTGTCTAAGTCATCGTGTATGCTATTACATTCAGTTATAGACCATACCCTCCCATACACCACAGAATCATCAGCAAACAGCCGCAAATTACAACTTACTCTGTCCATCAGATCATTTATATAGATAGAAAATAATAGCGGTCCTATCACACTCCCCTTGGGCACGCCTAGCGCTACACTCGTCTCTGATAAACACTCGCCGTCGAGAACAACGTACTGCGTTCTATTACTCAGGAAGTCTTCCAGCCAGTCACAAATCTGTGAACCTATTCCATAAGCTCGTATCTTCGTTAGCAGTCTGCAGATTGCAGAATACGAAAATTTATTTTTCTTATGAACTGTTACTTCAAAAATTGGGAAGTCGGTAAATAAGCACGCGTCGTCTCAATAGCTAGAATGAAAATAAAGCGCAGAAAAGTGACGTGATACGGCGATGACTAATGTGTTGCCCCTTATTCCTTATTAAGAAACGTAAGAACTGACACCTGGAAATTACGACAAATGTCGAGTGTCAGTTCTTTGAAATGAACAATCGCAGTGCAGTGAGTTAATATATTTCGACTGTCATTAGTACCCGTCGATGCCCGGTTGTGTATTTATTGCATTATATGTTACTCCATCTCCTTACTCTTCCTCTCTCCATTGTCTTCCGCCCCACTCTTTAACTGTTTCACCTGCGTCTGTAGTGAAATTCGGTCTGAAATGCGATTTCACGTGGCTCAATTCTAATGACTTCAACTCCTGTACAGTGTATCCTACAGTAATATAGGATTTCACACACATTTGAACATATTTGTAAATTCACAAGGCTTATTAAAATTACCTACATTTCTTCAATCAGGTTTGACTTCATTTTTGAGCTGGTGCCCAGTGACTGTTTTGTACAAATCTGAAGAGAATGTTTTTATTTTCCAGATCTACATACATTTCATGCATAGTGTGACTCTTCTCAGTCCTTTATGTTTACATCTATACTGTCATGCTGAACGTAATTGTAAATTGTTCAAATGTTTGTAGAGCTTATGGGACTTAACTTACAAACTACCTATGAACTGGCTTATACTAAAGACTGCACAAACATCCATACCCGAGGGGGGGATTCAAACCCCGACCGCAGCAGCCGTGCAGACCGTGACTGGCACGCCGCAGACCGCTTGGCCACCACGGCTGATGAACGTAACTGTAAACCTGACGGATAGATGGAAGCACATATTAAAAACTTTGAGACTGTCCAGTCATTGGCAGAAACCTAGGCAGATCGGATAAAGTAAAAACAAAAATTTCGATTGATTGCTGGTATTCCCTATAGATTTGATTAAATAATATTCGACAATCGGTTAAAAAAAAGGGGGGCGGCAATTTAGCAGCTCGCATGGGGCGGCATTTGGCCTTGCGTTCCCTGGTAAAGCTAAAAATTCACCAAATATCCACTCTTAGTATTGAGGCTCCAAATTTTGTACCCAAATCTTATAGGTTTACCCCTAATAAATTGCTTGCATCCATGGCAGCCAAAATATTTGATCATGCTTTCATCATAGGCCAGTTTCTCTTCAGGTACAAAATTATCTATACTTCGTTTCTTTAGCATTTCTATAATTGGGCGGATTTTCCAAGCTTTATCACTAGGGTCAATTTTGATGTTGTCAGCACAGTGCAGAAACCGATGTATTTGTAAAAATCTATCACGTCTCATGGAGTTGGATACAGCCAGGTTCTTCATATCATCATTACTATCCCAGTAATGTCTTTTGGATGGGAGAATATTGTACCCACTAATGAACAAAATTACAATGAAGCATCTAATCTCCTCAGCTGTTATTTTTGGATCACGACAGTTGATAAATAAAGCATAACGTCTTGTTCCACAGACTAAATACTCAATCATCTCATGATCTATAAAACTTTCAAAAATCTCCGAAGCAGACATACTGTTATATTTAGAATAATCACCTTCAGGAAATGAAGTAAGTGATTCTTTATCAAAATCTGCTCCGTTTATCCACTGTGATTGACCGGTTCCTCTATCATTGCTCCATTTCGTTACCCTTGGCAGTGAAGGGGTTTGTATAGTACCAACATTGGTTGAAGATACATGTGAAGGTGAATCAGACAAAGGTAAAGGTCCCGCTGATGAAGTGTGGGTGTGATAATTGATGCCTATTCTTTCATTATTGACAAGTCTGACTTCTGCATTGGCCTTCAACTGCCGAGATGATAAATTATCAACAAGCCTGTAATGGTATATCCAAACTGATAAGTGTTATGTATAATCCCATAAGCAAAATTTTGAAATATATTGGTAATTATATATTTACCCGGCCTTGTTCTCATCTGCTAAATCTTCATTAGTATCTACATTGATGTCTGGAGGCTCCATGAAAAAAAAACTATAAGTAGCACAAAAAACAATTTAGGTAGTGCAAACGCCTAACATTGCCATATGGCAACAGCAACATTCAGAACAAGGTCTGCGGGTCACGGTTTATTCAAATTAGTAAATACTGTAATATCACATTCAGAAGTCTATCTATAACACAACTAAATTATATATTTCTTTAAAAAACTATTTTATAGGCTCAACAATTAACTTACTCAAAGCACACGCTCATGTTGTCTGCAGCGTCTCACAATGGTCCCATTACTTCGATAGTAGCACCACAACAATTAGATGGAAATGAGAAATGACTGTATTGTTGAGTTCTGCATACTTCTCTGCATTCACAAAGATGTTCCACACCACTATACCTTCAAATCTGAGTAAGTAGAAAAATTTAAAGTACTGACATGTGCATCGTTGCCATATGGCAACGCTAGACGTTAATGGGTTAAACAGCACCTCCTCACTTCAAGAGACAGGGCAGCATGAGCAATGACACAGACCTCTTCACTGTCACAAAGTTGTGATTATTGCAGGTTTCCCCAATTAGCAAGGTTATCCTTAGTTTTGCCAACACCTGCTCTTAATCTGTTCAGTGATTTCCATGTGGTCCAGTCCAAAATGTTTCTGGCTGGCAAGCATTCTGTTTTTATTATCCCTGGCAGAAGATGGCCAATTTTGGCTGCCCTCAGTTCTTCTTTGGCTTTGTTCATGGGTGTTTTAAGTGGAGAAGCTGACCTTAGAAAGCTATTTCTAGATTTCAATCTAGATATTGGAGGAGTATGTCCATGTAATGGGTATAGCTCATTTTCTTCCACTTTCTTTCTTTCAGTGTTTACAGCTACCTCCTGGCATTTTTCAGGGGGAGCAATGCCTACCAAGTAGTTCAGTTTGTCAATGGAGGTTGGTTTCAGACATCCTGTAATTGGTCTTGCAGTTTCATTAAGAGCTGCTTCCACTTGTTTTGCATCCATAGATTACTGCCAGACAGGACAGGCATATTCACCAGCGGAGAAACAGAATGCCATTGTAGAAGTGTGGAATACCTGGAGTAGGGTACCCCCATTATTACCAATAAGTTTCCAGATTTGGGAAGGAACTGAATTGGAACATTGTTTTACTCCTAAGTACCTTGGAGTTACCTTCGATAGATCATTAAAGTATTGACAGTGCCTTAACACTAAACAAAAGGTGGCAGCCTTACTGATGTACATTTATGAATATACTTACAGAATACTTTCATATATTACGTAAATACTCTGCCAGATCAGTAACTTTGGTGTCTGGATAATTTTGTCAATTTGGTTGTAAAAGTTTCATAATGGCATGTTGTAGTACTGTGGAGTTATCCATGTTTATTGACAGATTTTCTTACTAACATTTCCTGGTGTCTTTTGTGATTCATTTAACAATTTGTCACAGTCTATCTCTAAGTTTTGTTATTGTTATAAAATTATGCAATTTATATTAAAAAACCCTCACTGCTCTGATCATAATTTGCGTAATCACCTAATTTCTTTTTTAATTTGGTATGTTAACACTTAAAAAAAATTACTTTTGGTTTATACTGAAAAATTTAATATACTTCTAGTTTGTGTTAGATTTATTTATGTTTAGCAGATACTGAAATTTAGTAACTACATTGTAACAAATTTGTTCTGGAACACTCAAGAATGTATTATGTATAAATAGGCACATGTTATAGATGCGTTTTAGTCTTTATCTAATCAAGTACTCAATCAGTCACTATGTAGTTAGACATGATCAAGGCATTCTCTGATACTCAAGTTAAGTAGTTGTGTTGTAAAGTTCTGTTGTAAAAATTTCATTCTGCTGAAATAAAAGAAATCAACTTATCATGGAGTGGCAATTTATAGTTACTTAGACATAATGAAAAACCCTGTACAATTAATCAATTAGAACTTCAAAGTTTTTCGCAATTGTAATGTAACCAATATGTTACAAGATGAAATAAGGAAAATGCATCAAAATAGAAGCAGAATTATGGATTTTTTCAGTCCATAAGACAAGTACCCCCTGCCTTGCACCACTTAAAAATTTTATATAGAAAGTGACCTTTGTCTGCTTGGAAGGTTTACTGTGGAAAATGTCATCAATATCAAAATAAAACTGGATATTTTGTTGAGTTTCTTAAGTAAAGTACCTCTCCCACACAGGGCCATATACATATCTCCTGACTGATGTATCTTAGTTGGTTTTTACCCTACAGCAATTGTTACCTCAGAAAGAAAGATTGTCATCAAATTTGGTTGAAATCTGTCCAGAGGTGCAGGAGGAGATGTGTGACATAGTCAAATCACAGTAACAATAGGGATGAAGGTGACTAATTTGATCAGTATCTCACCAAGTAATCTACATGATAAGTGAATCAAGACAGTGTTTTACTTTATCAATATTTACACAAACCTGTAAGGGATGTATCAGAGTATAACCTATCTCTTAATCTGAAGGAATATTCAAAACATATGTATCAACTATGAGGGTTGTGCTGGAAGGCTGAAATTAATGTTCCCATATTTTTTAGAAATAGAAAACATTGTTTATTGTTATTAATTTATACATTTGTGAAAAGCTTACACCTTTGTACATTTTTCAACATAGTCTCCATTCCCCCCCCCCCCCACCCTTCCGACATAATTTTGAAGATGGTGCTCGTGGTCCTTTAGCTTGGGAAGAGATGATAATTGCTGGGGGCTAAGTCCAGGGTGTATTGGGAATGGGGAATAACAGTCCACCCAAATTTATTCAAAAGCTCGTATGTTTCATGAGCAACATGGTGTCGAGCATTGTTGTGAAGAAGCACTACTCCCTTCACCGTTCATCCTCTTCAATGTTTCTGGATTCCTTGGTGAAGTTTGGTCAATGTTTCACAATATCTGTCTGAGTTATTGCCATCCCAAGTTGCATGAGATTGATGAGGAATACCCCCTTTTGACCCCAAAACACAGTCACCATGTAATGAAGCATGTTGTGATTAATTCCCATCTGCTTGTATTACTGAACCTCCTGATACCACTGTTGCATAGTAATAGATATGAATATAATGAGTCTTTTATCATTTTTCTTTTCCAAAAGTTTTGTTATTCTTTTTATAATGTAACTAGATGAATTAATTATCTATTTTTTGACACTGGGAAAGTTTATTTAATTAACAAATATTAATTAATTCATGCCAGAAGTATATTGTTGAAGTTCAGGTAGCATACTAATTAGTATTTCTATTAAAACTAGGTAAATTCTTTTCTCATAATGTTAAAGTAGGTATTAATATGTTTGGAAAAGTAATGTTAGTAAAGTTTTTCCCTCATTATTTTCTGTATAATTACTGTGTATTACAAAAGTAATTGTTTGAAAATGTATTTAAATATGAGGGTTGTTTTTTAAGTAAGGGCCATTTTTATTTAAAAAAAAAAAGATACAAATACTTTTTAAAAGAAACTTTTATTTTCTCATTCTACACACTTTTACCTATTTTCTACATAGTTGCCTTGTTTATTTAAGCACTTGTCATACCGTACAACTAAATTTTTAATTCCCTCTTCAAAGAATTCGGCCGCCTGCTCTGACAACCAATAGTTCATGGCTGCTTTCACTTCATCGGCGTCATTGAAGCGCTGCCCACCAAGATGGTGTTTCAGGTACCGGAAAAGGTGAAAATTGCTAGGAGCAAGGTCAGGGCTGTATGGTGCATGGTTCGAAACTTCCCAGCCAAAAGAATCAATCAAATCCCAAGTCTTTTGAGAGGTGTGATGCCTAGCATTATTGTGCAGGAGCAAAACTCCTTTTGTCAGCTTGCCGTGCCTTTTGTTTTGAATTGCTCTGCGGAGCTTCTTTAGAGTTTGCAACATGCCTAACATAAATGAGTCGCCTACTAAGGGGCGGTTGTAACACTGTTGATTTTACCCTTTAAAGTTTATGCCTATAAACCAGTGAAGTGAACAAGGTACAGTAACATTAATGAATAAGTCCACACTTGTGCTTCTACATTAGTTTATTTTCTTTAGTCACATTTACACTATAGATCACAATTTACAATAAACAACTTTGCCACTCATGTAACTATTGGAGCCAAGAGTGGAAGACATTCGCATATGAGCTCACTTACAAATTTCGGAACGCCACACGTGGTGTATAAAATGCAAACCGCACTGATGCCACTGTAAGCAGCTACCTTACCTACTAGGCGTCTGGCAAGCAAAAGACCACGCGCCTTGCTTCCCTTGCTCCCTGCTCCCTGTAGTCATGTGATTTACCACATTAGTAAACTTTTAAAAAATATAAATAAACATTGAAATAATGACACTTTAGGATTCTCTCACATTGCATATCTAAACTATAAAGGAAAGCAAGATTTATATCACAAACTGTTTATAGTAATTGTTTGTTCTGTAAAGTTTCAGTCGTGTGATTGACCACTTTAGTCAACTTTAAAATATATATACAAACATTGAAATCACGACATTTTAGTATTCTCTCATATTGCATATGTAAATAAAAAGAAAACAAATTTATGTCACATTAAACTGGTCATAGCAAACATTTGTTCTGTAATGTTATAATTACCCCCACTTCATGCTGTCTTTACCTTGTTAATGGTAGCATGAAGTAGCACCAAGATACACACACCACATATCAAAATTTGTACAATTTAAATTTTATCTTAAAAATCTCCCAAGCTCAAGTGGTGCCACTCCCACGCACCAGCCTAAAGTTCCAGTATAAGTTTCCAACATGATTTTACACCAAAATAACACATAACATAATAATCCCTCCAAAATGTCTTAGCAATACCTATGCAATTCTTCAATAAACATACACAATATTCTAGTCACTACACAGATAATACATAAATATATTTTTATAATACACCATTTAATAAAACATTAGATACACTGGAACACACAAGCATTTTAGTATCACTTTAGTTATGCCATTACTTGTCCATATATAGCTTTAATTCAGTTATATTGCGGAAACCCAATAGTTTCTTTATATCGGGGTATGCCTGTCTACTCATCTGTAGTAGATCCATCATTCTTTTCAACTTCCTTCTGCATTTGTGCCATCACATTTTCTCTGTTTAAATTTGGCTTAAACGTATCTTTTTCCTGTATCCTCCAGCATCAAAATCCATAACCCTACTCTTAATGTCAATTTTACAATCATACAGAGTATCAACATCCAAAAGCATGTCCTCCTTAAATGAATCACATATTTCACTCTTCCCAATCAGTTCCTCTATCTTTCTAGCCACTTTGCATTTTATCAGCTGCCATTTCTCTGGCACCAACATCAGATACAATTTTGAATATGACATCCAATCATTAACATTATATATATGTTCATCCTTCTCCATCCATGCACCGTTAATTTCCTCATTCAAAAGCATACAACTATCACCTTTGCTAACTAGAAATATTTTTACTTCATTAGTTGAGCACTTTTTTCCACAGTCAAAATTTTCCTCATGACACACCTCTTTCAATTCATTATTACAACTGTTATCTCCCACTGCCCCCAATTTAGGTACAATATTCACAGATTCCACATCTACTACATCCAAGTCACTTAGATTAGCATCTGCCCTTTCTATTACAAGCTTACTTTCATTTATTAAGCAACCATTATCTCTTTCTGTATCAGCCCTGATATCTTTACTTCCTGCATCCCTAACAAACTTCTCTGCAACTTCCTGTCCTTGTCTCATAGCAACTTCCAGTATATCCAAACTAATGCAATTCTCATCCCTGTGATTCTCCTCGTTTCTATGAAATAACTGATTTGTACAATTAAATTCCTTACTGCAGACATCATTCTCACCTGCCTGTTCAGCTGCTATAGTACTGATACTCTTTTGCAAATTACTCATCTTCCCCTCAATTATTTGTACTTCCCCTTTTAATGTTTTATTATTAACATTAAGAAGAGATTCAAATTCAACATTTGTTTGGTGTTCTCATTTCTTAAACTGCCTCTCCTGTGCTTCAATCTGCCCAAGTTGAGATTCTACAGCCTCCACCCTGGTTCCCAACTGCTTCTCTACCTCGTTCAGGTGATTACTAAACCCTTTTACAGTCCTTTCCTGCATTTCCATTTTATTTTATATTTCACCAAATTGGTCTTCTAACACACCTAATCCTGCATTTACATTGCTTAACTTACTCCCAAGTTCAGCTTTCAATTCTGGGATCTCTGACTTTATGTTTTCACTAATTTCAGTCTTGACATAATTAAATTTCGAATCAAACGTTTCTACCAACTTGTACTTTAAATAACTGTGTTAATTCACTGCTGGGAACCCAACCTATTTCTTTTCCCATAGTAGGACTACTCACATTGCTTACAACTTCTGTTTCATCACTCAAAACTTTCTCAACCTCATCTGCCATGGCGGACAATAAGCAATCTTAACTTATGCTGCTGCTGCTGCAATGATGCCTGCGGCGATGAGAAACCGCCAGATCTTCGAAAAGGCACCTGATGCTGATGAGATGGCACCGATGATGAGAAGACGCCCGATCTTGACCCAACAACGACAGTGTGATGTCCGGCGGAGACGACGATCTCCAACAGCAGTGTGTTATCAACGAGATGAAATCCCTCGACGAAACGATACCTGGCCGACCGTTTAGCTCCATTGCAACACCTTAGCAGCTGCACAGCAACGGACAGCCCACGTGGTAATCAGTGGCGCATTATACGTTAAAACATTGTTCATTATGTTCGTGGAAAGTTCAATGGAAGCAAGGTCCACTCGTAACCAAGAGTTCAATCAGGACGAGTCTATCCAATTGCAACATTCCTAACGGTCAGGGCTCATGTACAACCTAACATAAATTATGTATCTTGGCTCACCTACTAAGGGGCGGTTGTAACACTGTTGCTTTTAGCCTTTAAAGTATATGCCTGTAAACCAGTGAACTAACAAGGTACAGTACTGTTAACAAATAAGTCCACACTTGTGCTTCTACGTTAGTTTATTTTCTTTAGTCACATTTACACTATAGATCACAGCTTCCAATAAACAACTTTGCCACTCACATAACTATTGGAGCCGAGAACGGAAGACATTCGCGTACGAGTGCACTTACAAATTTCGGAACGCCACATGTGGCATATAAAATGCAAACACCACTGATGGCACTATAAGCAGCTACCTTACCTACTCGACGTCTGGCAAGCAAAAGACCACGCGCCTTGCCTCCCTTGCTCCCAGCTCGCTGTAGTCACGTGATTGACCACTTTAGTAAACTTTTAAAAAATATACATAAACATTGAAATAACAACACTTAAGGATTCTCTCACACTGCATATCTAAACTAAACAGGAAAGCAAGATTTATATCACAAACTGTTTAAAGTAATTGTTTGTTCTGTAAAGTTTCTGTCATGTGATTGACCACTTTAATCAACTTTAAAATATATACATAAACATTGAAATCACGACACTAGTATTCTCTCACCTTGCATATACAAACAAAAGGAAAACAAGATTTATATCACATTAAACTGTTTATAGTAATTATCTGTTCTGTAATGTTGTAGTTGTGTTATTGACCACTTTAGTCAACTCTAAAATATATGTACAGAGGTTTTCCACTCTGTTTTTCATTGTGAACTTCTGTGTGATCCCCAGCAAAAGCCCTGCACCATTCACGGACATGCTGAACGGACATACACTCTTCACCATAAACCTTAATCTGTTGCATGGAGAAACCTGATTACTGCTTGAACCTCGCACTTGCAGGGAGCAGCGATCAACACTTCCACCTCTGATGGCTGCCAAGCCAACAATGGGTGACATAGCAAATTGCAGAAGGGTGGACTCGAGAGTGGGGGAACCACTGTGCACAACACTGTAGTTTGATTTAGACTAGCACCTTCCCTTGAGTCTGTAGCTCATTTGGAACCTTACTATTGGCATAATCCTCATACTTCGAGTTTTAGCATGAAATGGTACGGTGGTATGGAGGGGACGGGGGATTTCTGAGGGGAGACCTCAAACTTTCACCATGAATCGGTAATTATTCACTAGTTTTATATTGAAAATAGTGTGTATTATGGTGGTAAACGTTTATGACATATATGGCAAGATTTTTTAAAGTCAAATGTTTTCGAAACTATCAGATAAGTCAAGAAGCTATCAGATAAGTCAATAGATTGTGAAGAAGAACTTTGAAATGTCTTTACAAAAAATTAATTGAACACCATCTTTATGATTATTTTCTGTACTTTAAAGATAACTGCAAATAACATACAAACAATGAAATAATTACTGACTGACAAAATAATATCAACTTTTAAATTTATGCCATTGTCGTGTCATCTAATGAGTTGGAACACGTGATAAATTTAGCTTACTTTAAACCATCACTCAACAATGAATAGTGTTTAATTGATAAAAAATGTCATTTTGACTTTATCCACTTATCTGTCTTCATGGAAAGTTTGAACCAACTCATACAAGTTGAAGAGATAGAAGTGAATCACTTCAATAACCTCCCAGAAAAAAGTTTTTTGTGCATAAAATCCAAATAAACATTGAAAGATGCACATGAAGTGAAGCCATTAGATTAGTTTTAATTTATTCCCAATGACTTCTTTTGCAAAAGAAGTTAATGAATTTGCAAATTTTGCCTTTTTGCCAGCTCTGGTTCATCATCAAACTTTGCTTATGTTCTGCAACATAGCTTCAGGAAGACATAAGTTCTAAGGACAATACGAATGGGCACTGGTCCATGCCAAACCACAATGTTTTGACCTATAATCATAGCTCAAATAGAAACTGAGCACAAACCATCCAAAAATCAAGATTCTGCACTCGACTTTTTCAGACATATTTAATACAGTGCTACTGCACTGTGATTAAATTTGTTTTCAAAATGTTGTACATAATTCACACCAGGACTTAATTTAGATAAGAAAAGTGACTGGTCAGCTCCCATAGATTTTTAAAATTTATTTATTTATTTATTTTTGGACTAACTTTAACAAACTGACACCATAGATCCAATGAGTACATTGTATTGGATCATACTGTAACTGTAATTTACATGTGAGCCCAGTGGGCCAGGAAATCTTCAATTTCAATAATAATTAATACTTTTTGAGGGGTAAAAATGCAGAGGGAAACCAAGAAATGAATACAGTAAGCAGATTCAAATAGATGTAGGGTGCCATTCTTATGAGGAGATGAACAGGCTTGCTCAGGATAGAGTAGGGTGGATAGTTGCATCAAACCAGTCCCCTGACTGAAGACAACAACAACACAACTTTAACAATTGATACTGAGCATGAAAATGTCATTAGCTTACCTATCCCCACTCTCCATTAATCACAGACACTGCCAATATGGAGTGGCTTGCGTACCTCAACAATACTTATAATCGTATCATAGGTGCAACCACAGAGTATTGGTTGAGAGGCCAGGCAAATGTGTGGTTCTTGAATAGCAGCAGCAGCCATTTTAGTAGAATACAGGAGAAAAATTCTGGATGACTGGCTGACTTTTAATGTGGCTTTGACATAGAGTAACTGCTAATAGCTGAAAGCTTGAAAGCTAGGGAAAACTGCAATCATTACCTTTGCCCAGGACATGCAGCTCTGTTGTATGAATATATTGTCGCGTTGCAATGGAAGCAGGCTTGACTTCGAAGGCAACTGAACACAGCACTTATACTCAAAGCACGTTTATTACGAACCCAACATACACGCAGCACTGACTGCCTCTCAGGCAGAGTGCTCTGCTATTTACACACAGACAGAATTTACCAGAAATTAGAAGAACAGTTAACATAACAAACAAGTAGAATTTACAAGTGAACATAAGAAATATGTAGAACCTTCTGGAATTGTTAATTACAAAGAAATAAATTTTTGCCGGTGGGCGGGATTGAACCGGCAACCTTCAGCACCGCAGTCCGTGACGCTATCTACTGCGCCACGCCGGCAGTCAGTGTTCGTCGCCTCTCGCGACATTGATCCCTCTCCTGGAGAAACAGCGACCCGCTGTTATGATCCCTGTGGAGACAGCTGTAATGTCCTGGATCTTGACCGTGTCATGGGTCCTCTGTATGACAGTTCAAGAGAATCCTTCCCTTCTCCGCGATTATCGACGACAGACGTTCCTGTCATGGCTTCATCAGGAACATTACTGTCCTTAAAGTACTTGAACAAGAAGCCAGTGTCGTCTACCTGCTCTTCAGGATTGTAGTAAGGCTTCATGCACAGGACGTGAACAATGTATCTTCGTTTTTGACATTTCGACGACGGCTCATAATCCTCAACTTCGTATGTGACGTCTGACATGCGGTGTATGACATGATATGGACCAAAGTATCGCTTCAATAACTTTTCTGACAGTCCAACCTTCCATACAGGGGTAAAAATCCATACCAGATCTCCTGGGCTGTACACAACAGGTCGGTGCTTGTCATTATACCGCTGACGGTCCTTCTCCTGGGCGTCCAGTGTCCGTATGCGAGCCAGCTGTCTTGCTTCTTCGACCCTGGTGATGAGCTGTTTAACATAGTCATCCTGAGTGTCGTCCAGTTGGAACGGGAACAGCATATCCATTGTCATCTCAGCTTCCCGGCCATGGAGCATGAAAAACGGTGTGAAGCCTGTGGTGTCTTGTCTTGCAGTATTGTAAGCAAATGTCACGACTGGCAGAATTGTATCCCAATCCTTCTGCTCAACATCGACGTACATCGACAGCATATTGGCTAACGTCTTGTTAAAATGTTCCGTAAGACCATTTGTCTGAGGATGGTATGCAGTTGTCATTCTGTGGACAATGTTGCACCGTGACATTACCTCTGATACTAGTTTTGACTGGAATAGTTTTCCACTATCAGATATCATGATACGTGGTGCTCCATGCTTCAAAATAATGTCTTCTACAAGGAATTTTGCGATCTCTGGAGCTTCTGCAGTCGGCACTGGTTTGGTGACAGCGTAGCGTGTGAGGTAGTCAGTGCAGACTATTATCCAATGGTTACCGGTTGTTGACTTCGGGAACCTCCCTAAAAGATCGATCCCAACTCAGTGGAATGGAGCTGCTGCCGGCGGAATCGGTACAAGATGTCCTGGAGGTAATTGCGGCACATGCTTCCATCACTGGCACTCTTTACAGTGACTCACATAGTGCTTGACAGATCTGTAGAGACCTTTCCAGTAATACCTGCATCTGATTCTGTCTAGGGTCTTCACGAATCCCAGATGACCGGATATTGGAGCATCGTGGAAATATTTGAGAATAGCTGGCTGGAGATGAGCTGGAACAACAAGTAGCCATTTGGGACCCAGTGGATCATAGTTGCTCTTGTACAATGTTCCATTTACAAGTTGGAACTCTCCATTGGTCGGTTCTCCTTTCTCCAAGGCCTCTATCATTTTTAATAGTGTTGGATCTTCCCTCTGTTCAGCTGTAACGTCATCTAATTCAGTGAGAGCTGAAATTTCATTAATGCTGTTGTGTTCCACTAATGGATTCCTCGAAAGGCAGTCGGCATCCTTGTGTTTGCGCCCGTTCTTGAATACCACTGTGATATCGCACTCTTGGAGTCTTAGTGCCCATCTTGCTAGTCAAATTGATGGATCCTTCAAGCTAGTCAGCCAACACAAAGAATGGTGGTCTGTCACGACGGTGAATGGGTTACCGAATAAATACGGCCGGAACTTGTTGATAGCCCAGATAACCATGAGACATTCTTTTTCAGTTGTAGAGTAGTTTATCTCGGACTTTGAGAGTACTCTTGACACATTGACTATCACTTTTTCAGCATCTTCCTGAACTTGTACAAGCACTGCACCAATCCCATAACCACTGGCATCTGTGTGAAGTTCCGTTTCTGCATTCTCATTGTACAAGGCTAGCACTGGTGCAGAAGTTATAGCCTCCTTAAGTGCCCGGAAAGCTCTTTCTTTTGTCTCATCCCAGTAAAATTTGGCGTCTCCCTGCAGAAGTTCTTGTAATGGACATGCCTTGTTACAAAATCCTTTTATGAAACGTCGGTAGTGTGAGCACAGCCCGAGAAAACTTCTCACATCACGAATGTGCTGAGGAGTTGGAAATTCTGTGACTGCCCTTATTTATCTGGATCAGGACGGGCACCATCTCCGTTGACTAGGTGCCCCAGGATTTGTATCTCTTTGGTGTCAAAGAGACACTTCTTTGGATTGAGATGGAGACCTGCAGCCTGAACACACTTCAACACAGTTGACAGGTGACTCAGATGTTCTTCAAATGTTTTCGAGAAAACGACAATGTCATCTAAATAGCAGAGACACGTTGTCCACTTAAGGTGTCGAAGCAAGTTGTCCATCATGCGTTCGAATGTGGCTGGAGCATTACATAATCCAAATGGCATTACTTTAAATTCATAGAGGATGTCAGGTGTAATAAAAGCCGTCTTCTCCCTGTCAGCTTTGTCAACCTCGATTTGCCAGTAACCTGTCTGCATGTCCATAGTTGAGAAGTATGTAGCTCCTTTCAAGCAGTCTAAGGTGTCGTCAATACGCGGCAATGGGTGGACATCTTTCTTTGTGATTCTTTTCAGCCGCTGATAGTCGACACAGAATCACCACGTGCCATCCTTCTTCTTTATGAGGACCACCGGAGATGACCATGGACTCTCCGAAGGTTGAATAATGTCATCTCGCAACATCTTCTCCACTTCCTCCCGAATTATGCGTCTTTCAGCTGGCGACACTCTATACGAACGCTGGCCAATTGGCGGATGATCCCCAGTATTGATCCGGTGCTTTATCGTGGGCCGTTTCGTCTGACTTTTCCCCTGCTGAGGTGTGAATGCACCCGAAAATTGGCGTAGTATACCTAACACCCTCTGGCGTTGTTCCTTGGTCAGTCCAGGCCCTATTGGCAGTTCCACGTTAGTTTCCTCCAGCATGTTGTCTGTACTAATAGCAGGGCATGGGTCTTCACTGATGACGTTGAGCTCACTGTCCTGGATTGGTTCAGCTGTCCCGATACACATTCCCTTGGGGATAAGTTGTGACTGCTCGTGACAATTTGTGATCCAAATCTCTCCTTGACCACCGGTAATGCTTATGATAGCCACTGGTATGTAAATTTCTTTTGTGAGCCTGATAAACTTTTTACTATTAACAAGAACTTCACAGCTTAACGAGTCATCTGTGTTTGTGACTGCAACTCTTCTCATTGTTAACGGCGGTATCGTCACATTGTCAACGACGAATAACTTCCCAGATAATTCTGTATTACGTGTATCCGGCGGAACAACTTCTTCAATTTGAAGCTCAGATCATCCACAATCAATGATAGCTTGGGATGCCTGAAGGAAGTCCCATCCGAGGATGACATTGTGACTACATTCTGTTAACACGACAAATTCAAACGGCTGCGTTCTGTTGTTGATGGTTATTCTTGCGACACAAGTTCCTGCTGGATGGACGTACTTTCCATCTGCAACCTTCAGCACAGTTGCCCCCATATTGTCTTCTTTAGTGTGCGGCGGTAATTATCCGATAATACAGAAAAAGAGGCTCCTGAATCAACAAGTGCCCGGACAAGTTGGCCATCGATTATGATGTCGATGAGATTTCCCGACATCTTAGCGACTGTCGTCCATGGAGGATTTTCATCTGCGGCAGCCTCACCTCCGTAGATGGTCGCCTTGCTTAGTTTTCCTGGGCGCGGCGGCTTGGGGAGTGGCTGGTACCTCTGTACAGTGACGGTGAACGGCTGCGGCGCGTCAGGGAGCGACCTCATCTAGGGTACGGCGATGGGCTTCTTCCCATAGGTCGACTGAACTCATCAGCAGGTGACTGCCTGGGATAGAACTGCTCCAACGGCTGACTTCTTGCAGCAAAATAATCATCGAATACTCGCCTCCTCTCTCTGCAGTAACGTACAACATGTCCAGGGCGTCCACAGTGGAAACACAGCGGTGTGTTGTCTTCTGTCCTCCAGACGTCTGTTCTTCTGTGGGGCATCATAGTTACTGGAGAAGTTGGCTGTGGTCGCGTCGGCCAGTTCATGAGCTGCCGTTTGGCGGCTGCAGCGTAAGTCATAGCAGGGCGATGCCATTCTTCACGTCGGGTGCGATTGACAGGGCAGACAGGAGCTAATGTTTGAAATACGTCATTGTTACCGGGGAAGTTGGCTGTGGTCGTATCGGCCGGCACATTTATTACAAATCCAACATAGACGCAGCACTGACTGCCTCTCAGGCAGAGTGCTCTGCTATTTATACACAGACAGAATTTACCAGAAATTAGAAGAACAGTTAGCATAACAAACAAGTAGAATTTACAAGTGAACATAAGAAAGATGTAGAACCTAATGGAATTGTTAATTACAAAGAAATAAATTTTTACCGGGATTGGACCGGCGACCTTCTGTACCGCAGTCCGTGACGCTATCCCCTGCGCCACACTGGCAGTCGGTGTTCGTCGCCTCTCGCAGCAATATGATGATGGCATCCGCTTGGGTATAATGTTCTGGATATATTTGTAAAGAGCACAATTTAATCATCACAGACACTTGATTTAAGCATCATGAAAGAAGGTTGTATATGTATAAGAAACCAGGAGACACCAGAAGGTATCGGACTGATTTTATAATGGTAAGATGTAAATTTCAAAACCAGGTTTTAAACTGTAAGCCATGTCCAGAGACAGATACAGACCATGATCATACCTTATTGGGTATCAACAACATATTAAAAAGGTTGAAAAGAAAGCAGATGTGACCTGGATAAATTGTAGCAATTAGATGTTGGCATGAGTTTGGGGAAACATAATACAGTTGAATGGGTAGCTTTGAAAGACAAAATACTGAAGGTCATAGTGAATCATGTAAGTAGAAGGATAAGACCTAGTAGAAATCCTTCGTAACTCATGAGATAGTGAAATTAACTGATTGAAACGAGGAAAAAAATAAAAGTGAAGGCAGAGAGAGTACAGATCGTGAAAAATGAGGTTGACGGGAAGTGCAGTTTGGCTAAGCAGAAGTTATTACAGGACAGATGCAAGGCCGGAGCAGACTATATAACTAGGGGAAATCATTATAATGTTTACAAAAAAATAAAAGAGAACCGGAGAAGAGGAAAGCATCTGCATGAATATCCTTACCAAAGAAGGAAAATCTGAAAGGCGAGAAAAATATATAGAGGTAATATACAAGGAAAATGAACTTGAAGGCAGTATTGTTGAAATGGAAGAGGAATTAGATAAAAATGATAGAGGAGATACAATAATGTGGGAAGAATTTGACAGAAAACTAACAGATTGCAAGACTCCTGAAGTAGATGATATTCTCTTTGACCTGCTGATTTCCTGTGTGCAAGATGTATGAGACTGGGGAAATTACCTCAGGCTTTACAAAAAATTGTTGTGGTCCTCTGTCTGATGCTACCCTGTCCTGTGGAAGCCTGTTCATCTGAGAATAAGAATGGCGACCTACATTGTTTTGCATCTGCTTACCTGTATTCGTTCCTCAGTTTGACTTTTAAATTTTTACCTCACACACTTCCTTCTAATACTAAGTTTGCAATTTCTTGATGTCTGACAATGTGTCACACCAACCTATCCCTTCTCTCAGTCATGTTAGGCCAAAAACTCCTTTTTTTCCATTTCTGTAGAGCACCTCATTAATTACATGATCTACCCATCTTATCGTCATCATCCATATGTAGCACCACATCTCAAAACCTGCTGTCATCTTTTTGTATCAACTCCTTACTGTCCACATTTCCCCCCCATAAAATGCTACTCTCAAAATACTTTCAGTAAGGACTCCCCAAAATTTAAATTAATATTTGATGTCTACAAATTTTGCTTCTTCAGAAACACTTTTCTTCCCATAGCCATTCTGCATTTTATAACGACTTTACTTCAGCCATCAGAAATTATTTTGCTACCCAAATAAATCTTCTACTATTTTTATTGCCTCATAATTAATCTAGTTACTTCAGCATCACCTGGTTTTCTTAGACTACATTCCATTATCCTTCTCTTACTTTTGTTAATGTTAATCTCATACACTTCTTTCTGTGCTGTCTGACAGAATTTCTATGTCATTGGCAAACCACAAAGTTTTTATTTCTTCTCCTTGAATTTTAATTCGCTCTTCAAATTTCTCCTTGCATTCCTTCACAGCTGTTGTCAATCTGTAAATTGAACAATTTGGGAAAATCTACAACCCTGTCTCACTCCCTTCCCAACTACTACATCTATTTCATGCCCTTCAACTCAAAGAACTGCAGTCTGGTTTTTGTACAATTTGAATACAAGTCTTCGCTTCCTGCTACCTTCAGAATTTGAAAGATTGTATTCCAGTCATCATGGACAAATGCTTTCTCCAGATCTAAAAATACTAAAAAAATAGGTATGCCTTTCCTTAACCTATCTTTTAAGATAAGTGATAAAGTGGGCATTGCCTCATGTGTTCCTACATTTCTCCTAAAGCCAAACTGATGTTCCCAAGGTTGTATTCCACCAGTTTTTCCATTTGTCTGCAAATAATTCATGTTAATATTTGGCAACCATAACTTATTAAACTGATAGTTCTGTAATTTTCACATTTGTCTGCACTTGCTTTCTTTGGAATTGGAATTATTATATTCTTCTTGAAGATGGAGGGTATTTCACTCATCTCATAGGTCTTGCATACTGTGTTGTTGTTGTGGTCTTCAGTCCAGAGACTGGTTTGATGCAGCTCTCCACCCTACTCTATCCTGAGCAAGCCTTTTCATCTCCTCATAAGAACGACAACCCACATCCACTTGAATCTGCTTACTATACGCGTCTCTTGGTCTCCCTCTGCGATTTTTACCCCATACACTTCCCTCCAACGCGAAATTCACAATTCCTTGATGTCTAAGAATGTGTCCTACCAATCTATCCCTTCTTTTAGTCAAGGTATGCCAGAAATTTCTTTTCTCCCCAATTCGGTTCAGTACCTCCTCATTAGTTACGCAATCCACCCACCTAATCTTCAGCATTCTTCTGTAGCACCACATTTCAAAAGCCTCTATCCTCTTTCTGTCCACACTGCTTATCGTCCATGTTTCACTCCCATACAAGGCAACACTCCATACAAGTGCCTTCAGAAAGGCCTTCCTTAGGCTTAAATCAATATTCGATGTTAACAAATTTCTCTTTTTCAAAAACGCCTTTCTACCCATTGCCATTCTGTATTTTATATCATCTGTACTGCGACCATCATTTGTTATTTTACTGCCCAAGTAACAAAACTCCTCTACCTCCTTTATTGTTTCGTTACCTAATCTAATTCCTTCAGCATCACCTGATTTTCTTACACTGCACTCCATTACCCTAGTTTTGCTCTTGTTAATATTCATCTTATATGCACCTTTCAGCACACTGTCCATTCCGTTCAATTGCTCTTCCAGGTCCTTTGCTGTATCTGACAGAATTACTATGTCGTCGGCAAAACGCAATGTTTTTAATTCTTCACCCTGAACTTTAATTCCTTCTCCAAATTTCTCCTTGCTTTCCTTTATAGCTTGCTCAAAGTACAAATTGAACAACAGTGGGGAAAGGCTACAACCCTGTCTTACTCCCTTTCCAACCACTGCATCCCTTTCATGCCCTTCAACTCTGACAACCGCTGTTGGTTTTTGTACAAGTTGTAAATAACCTTACGCTCCCTATATTTTACTCCTGCTTGCTTCAGAACTTTAAAGAGTTTATTCCAATCAACATTGTCAAAAGCCTTCTCCAAATCTACAAAAGCTAGAAATGTTGGTTTGCCTTTTCTTAATCTATCTTCTAGGATAAGGCGTAAAGTGAGTATTGCCTCCCGTGTTCCTACATTTCTCCTGAACCCAAACTGATCTTCCCCGAGGTCGGCGTCTACCAGCTTTTCCATCCTTCTGTATATAATCCGTGTTAATATTTTGCAACCATGACTTATTAAACTGATGGTTCTGTAGTTTTCACACCTGTCTGCACCCGCTTTCTTTGGAATGGGGATTATAACATTTTTCTTAAAGTCTGAGGGTACTTCACCTGTCTCATACATCTTACACACAATGTGAAACAATTTTGTCATGGCTGGTTCTCCCAGAGACTTCAGTAGCTCTGACGGGATATCATCTACTCCAGGGGCCTTGTTTCGACTTAGATCTTTCAGTGCTCTGTCAAATTCATCTCTCAGTATAGTATCTCCTATTTCATCATCATCTACATCATCTTCCCTCCCTACAATAATGTCTCGAAATTCATTTCCTTTGTAGAGCCTCTCTATATACTCTTTCCACCTTTCAGCTTTCCCTTCTTTGCTGAGAACTGGTTTTCCATCAGTGTCCTTGATATTCATAGAGCTGTTTTTCTTATCGCCAAATGTTTCTTTTATTTTCCGGTAGGCTGTATCTATTTTTCCCCTATTTATACATTCTTCTACATCCTTGCATTTGCCTTCTAGCCACTCCTGCTTAGCCATTTTGCACTTCCTGACAATCTCATTTCTTAGTCGTCTGTACTCCATTTTGCCTGTTTCATTTACTGCATTTTTATACTTTCTCCTTTTATCGATTAAATTTAGTATCTCCTGTGATATCCAAGGACTCTTTGTAGGTCTTGCCTTCCTACCTATTTTGTCCTCTGCTGCCTTCACTATTTCATCTCTCAATTTTACCCATTCCTCCTCAACTGTTTTACTTTCCTCTGTTTCTATCAATTGTTGCCTGAAGCTCCCTCTGAAATTCTTAAGAACTTCATGTTCCTTCAATTTATCTAGGTCCCATCTCCTTATTTTCCTACCTTTCTGTAGTTTCTTCAGTTTCAGCCTGCAGTTCATAATCAACAAGTTATGGTCAGAGTCTATGTCTGCCCCTGGGTATGTTCTACACTTCAAAACCTGGTTCCGAAATCTATGTCTTACCATTATAAAATCTATCTGGTATCTCCCGGTGTCTCCTGGTCTCTTCCACGTATACAACCTTCTTTTGTGATTCTTAAACCAGGTGTTTGTTATAACTAAATTATGTTCCGTGCAAAATTCTACCAGGCAGCTTCCTCTTTCATTCCTTTTGCCCAGACCATATTCACCCACTATCTTCCCTTCCCTTCCTTGTCCTACTACCGAATTCCAGTCTCCCATAACAATTAAGTTTTCCTCTCCCTTAATTGTCTGAATAATTTCCTTTAGCTCCTCATATATTTATTTGATCTCCTCATCATCGGCAGAGCTAGTTGGCATATAAACCTGTACTACTGTTGTCGGTGTTGGCTTCGTATCTATCTTGATAATGATAATTCGATCGCTGTGCTGGTCATAGTAGTTTACCCGCATTCCTATTTTCTTATTCATTATCAATCCTACTCCTGTGATACCCCCAACTGATTTTGTATTTATAATCCTGTACTCACCTGACCAGAAATCCTGTTCATCCTGCCACCGAACTTCACTAATCCCCACTATATCTAACTTCAACCTATCCATTTCCCTTTTTAAATTTTCTAATTTTCCTACTTGATTAAGGGATCTAACATTCCACGCTCCGACCCGTAGAATGCCAGTATTGTCTTTCCTGATGATCACATCCTCCTGAGTAGTCCCCGCCCGGAGATCTGAATGGGGGACTATTTTACCTCCGGAATATTTTACCCGAGAGGATTCCATCATCATATGTTCATACAGTAGAGCTGCATGTCCTCGGGAAAAATAACGGCTGTAGTTTCCCCTTGCTTTCAGCCGTTCGCAGTAGCTGTGTGGCAAAGCCACATTAGCTGATGTTACAAGGCCAGCTCAGTCAATCATCCAGACTGTTGCCCCTGTAACTACTGAAAAGGCTGCTGCCCCTCTTCAGGAACCACACGTTTGTCTGGCCTCTCCACAGATACCCCTCCGCTGTGGTTGCACCTACGGTACGGCTATCTGTATCGTTGAGACACGCAAGCCACCCCACCTCGGCAATGTCTGTGGTTCATGGGAGTGGTCTTGCATACTAGGTGAAACAATTTCTTCAAGACTGGTTCTCCTAACAATATCAATAGTTTCAACAGAATATCATCTACTCCAGGAGCCTTGTAATGACTCAAATCTTTCAGTGCTCTGTCAAATTCTCACAGTATCATATCTCCTGTCTATCTTCCTGAAATTTGTCTTTCATTTCTACAATGTAGCCTTCAAGTTCATTTCCCCTGTATAGGTCATCTATATATTCCTTCCACCTTTCAGCTTTCTCTTCTTTGATTAGTACTGGCTTTTCATCTGAATTCTTGATATTCATGCAGCTGGTTGTCTCCAAATGTCTATTTTATTTTTCTCCTAGTTATACATTCTTTTATGGTCTTGCATTTGTCCTCTAGCAGTGCTGCTTAGCCTGTCTGCACTTCCAGTCAACCTCATTTTTCAGCCGTATGTGCTTCCTTTTGCCTGCTTCACTTACTGCATTCCCCTGTTTCAGACAATCCTTGCATACAGGCCAGTTGTTGTAGACAAAAAAAATGGCCTTAGGTCCCAAAACCTCAATATTTTCTGACTTTTTTTCTGGTTTTGGCTTATAACTCATGAAGGGTCTTTTTTGACAAAACGTCACTCACGCCTCTATTAATATAGATAAAATATTCTAAAATTTAAGCCCAACTGCAGCTCTGTAAGTCCAACAGTTCCCGAGATATTGGACTTCAAAAATTGTCTTATTTCTCTAAAAAGCTCAAATTTTTGATTGTAGTCATCTTTCGGCTATAATGTTGGCTCTAATGATCATCCCACTGGAAAAATCATTCAAAAAAAAAAAAAAAAAAAAAAAAAAAAAAAAAAAAAAAAAAAGTATAGAGCAGTTATTTAGCTTTAAGTACCGAACGAAGTCCATAGGCCCAATAGATTTCTAGTAATCGTTAAAAAGTGTATTCAATAAATTGACCCAGACGAATTGCTGTCCTCTTATCCTACATATGTTAAAAAAAAACGAGGAATTACTCATTGACGATGGTTATTAACGCATTGTATATAATAGAGCATACCAATATATTTGTGAAAGTAGGTATTGCTGTGAAAACAACGAAAGCCTCTCTGTTTGTGGCTATTGGTCAGCCATTAAGGGATTGGGACTTTCGTTTGTAGCGAGGCCTTTTTCAGTGCGAAGGCAACCCCCCCCCCCCCCCCCCCCCCCGCCCTACTCCGAGTCATGACTTAGCGGGAGTTCTGTCCTCCCTCCCAAACTTCTTGTCTCCAGTCTTCCCTTAGAAACGGCCGTATTCGGATCTGTGAAGAACGTTTCAAACAAAAATTGTCTAAATCTCGATCATGGTGGTGTTTTATGTAATCAATAAGTTATATCCAGAGTATGTATCTGCCCTTGGATATGTCTTACAGTTTAAAACCTTGTTTTTATACTTATGACTTATCATTATAAACCTTTTTGGTCTCTTTCATATATACAACCTTCTTTCATGATGATAAAACCAAGTGTTTGTGATGATTAAATTGTGCTCTGCACAAAATTCTACCAGATAATCTATTTCATTCCTCTCCCACAGTTCGTATTCACTATTACGTTTCCTTCTCTTCCCTTTCCTACTACCAACTTCCAGTTCCTCATCACAATCAAGTTTTCCTCTCCATTAAGTGTCTGAATAATATCTTGTATCTCCTCATACATTTTTTCAATCTCATCATCGTTGGCATAGCTAGTTGGCATATAAACTTCTAATATTGTAGTCAGTGTTTACTTCATCTCTATCTTTGCTGTGATAACGTGTTCACTGTTCTGTTCATAGTAACTTTCCTGCATTCCTGTTTTCTTACTGATTATCAGACCTACTCCTGCATTACCACCAACTGATTTTGTATTTATATCCGTGTACTCTACTGACCAGAAATTTTGTTCATACTGCTTCTGAACTTCAGTAATCCCCACCATATCTAACATTAACCTATCCATTTCTCTTTTCAGATCTTCTAACTTACCTAACAGATTAAGGGATAGAACATCAATGCTTTGATCCATAGAATGCCTGTTTTTCCACCCAGAGATCCAAATGGGGGACTATTTTACCACTTCGAAGTGCGGCAGCTGGAGGTGATGGTTGTATGACTGTTTTATGTGCCTGTGTGATTGCGTGAGTGTTCTATTTTCTGAGGAAGGCCATGGCTGATAGCTGAGTTGCAAACTGTCCTTACTATATTATTAATTACAGAAATGTAACTCAGGAATGTTATTGTACCAAATGTATTCTAAAACCCAGCCTTGTCTATATATGCATGCATTGTGGCATGAATAGTCAGTTTGTATGTTAGTCAGTTTATCAAAGTGTCTATGTAATGTGAATAGTTGTTGATCAGTCACCAATGCAGTAAAATTTGTTATTTGAAACAACATTTGTAGTTCCTATGACTTAAATGAAAAAACCCAAGCCAATAAATTGACACTGAAAACGAATGGACTGTTGTGCAGTGAAGAAAATTGAGGCCTAGAAAAACACTTAACATTGAATGGAAAAGTGCAATCTCAACAACTCCCAGAAAAAATCTTAAAGTGAGTTCTGTTACGTGCAAAACTAATGTACCAAAGGAAAATAAATCTCAAACTGTTCAAACAGAAAAATACCTGGACAATGAAGAAAGCAAAAATATAAACAAAGTGCAGTTTTTATAAGACAGTCATCACAGAAACTGTACGGAAATGTTGAATGATGTGCTACCAAGTAATTATAAATGTACATCATTTGTAAAGCCTAATGCCATGTTCAGAGACATTACTCACAAAATAAAGCAGTTTGGGAAAAATGACCATGTCATTATCCTAGCTGGAGAAAATGACATAAATAAGAGAAAATATGAATTTGTAATTGTGTTGAATGAAACTATATCAAAAACTTTACCAACTCAATTAATACTCTGCACAATACCTTATAGGTTTGTTAACCCTGGAGAAAACCACAAGATATTTGAGATGAACAAATATTTAATGCAAATGGCTATTAGGACAAACCACATTAAAGTAATCAATGTCAACAGGTTTCTTCAATGAAAAGACTTGTCAAGACATGGACTTCATATGATGAAGTTAGGAAAAGCTAAGCTATGTGCAAATTTACTGAAAGTGCTGTGCTATTCTCTAACAAGCAACAGGCCTTATTATCTAATGCCTGACCGCTTCCATCAACTCATTACATCTCCATGTACCAACAAATGGAGCCACAATTAATGCAAGATGGGAGTCTTAACAATAGCTGAAAAACTATCAGAAGCTGCAGAAGTGGAAATACAAGCTGCACTCTCCAACAAAACACCACTGCCTCATGCAAAAAAGAAGAATGTAACCGAAGTAAGTACAGAAGCTGCAGAATGTGAACTACAGGTTGCACTCCCCAAGAAACCACCACTACCACATACAGAAAAGAGGAAAGTAGCCACAGTAAGTACAGAAGCAACATCATTTCCTGAAGTGATACCAATTAATCCAATACAAGGTAGTGACACAAACCTTGACCGTACCTCAAGTAGATCCAGAAAAATGCCACAGAGAAGTGAAGATTTTTTATGGAATGTTTCAAGGATGTTCAGTCACAAACTAACTTAGAACCCAGTATTGTACAGACTATTCAATGTTCCTCCTTGCTCCATCAGACACTAAATCTTCCTCCTTGTAATAACAGCTCTATTCTATTTGTACACTTAAATATCTGGTCCCTAAAATATAAGGCTGATGAACTTGGCATCCTTTTGAAAAATAATAGAAGAATGATACTGTGCTTAAATGAACATTGACTAAAAGAAGAAGACATAATATTGTGTGAAGCTCCCTGGCAGATTAAAATTGTGTGCCGGAACTGGGACTCGAACCTGGGACCTTTGCCTTTCATGGGCAAGTGCTCCACTGACTGAGCCATCCTGATATGACTGACGGTGCCAGCCCACAACTTCAATTCTGCCAGTACCTCACCTCCTACTTTCCAAACTTACTGCCTTCTTTCATTGCCATCTGCAATATGACATCCTTCTATGGGGTAATTCTGTAGAGGCCAAAAAGTTTCATCCGGAGGAAAGAAAAAAAAAAAAAAAAAAAAAAAAAAAAAAAAAAAAAAAAAAACAACAACAAACCTCTCAGATGTATTTCTGAAGTAACAATCTCTAAAACTTCCTGCAGACCACTCTTTAAATAATTAAAAATATTGACAGTCCCATCTCTCTTTATATATTATTGCCTCCTAAAGATTGAAGAAAATTTAAATAACTACACCTTAAGGAAAGCTCTTCTCCAACATAAAATTGGGCAGATGAAACAGATAGATATGCCCACAGCTAGATTAAAGACAACACAGACTAGATATGAATATCTGGGCATAAAATTATTTAATACTTTACCTCTACAGGAACATCATCTCACACTTAATATCTTTAAAATAAAGACTGAATAACAGCTCAAAGAAAAGGCATTCTACAACTTTTCAGAATTTTAAAACTGTTCAAAGGATGATTTGATGTACTAAATAAACTGCAAATTATTTTATATTTACCATAGTATGTTCACAAAGAATTTGATAATTTAGGATACTATTTTTTATGTGCTGTAAAACTAATAAATATACATGTAATCTTAAAGCAAATGTGATCAATGTAAACAGCAGTATTATAATGTTCTATGTATTACTTATATCAGTATGAAATATATCAATGTAAGTAGCAGTGTAATAATGTTTTGTATATTACATATGTAAATGTGGAACATGCCTTATGCAGCTTGAAAGCTGTCGCATGGGCAAATAAATAAATAAATAATTTCAAGGTATAAGCAGGCTGGCTGGCTCTTGACATGGGATAACCAACAAAACAGGTGATGAAATTTGTGATTTTAACATAGTTGTGATGGCTCTGTACTGTTAAATAGGCAGAAACCATTATATCCTCTACACATTTATGACCAAACAATAAGCTCCTTTGCAGCAACATTTTCTTATTTATCTTATTTATGGTTATTTGAGGAAGATGCCATCCTCTTGGACTCCACAGCCAACTTCGCCCACAACAACTTGGCTCCACAGCCAACTTCGCCCACAACCAGTACATATTAGTTGTCTCTGCCGTCCTTGCCACTAAATACCTAAATCATACACAAACAGCTGTCTTTTAAAGTATAAAAATATTGAAAATGTTGTTAGGAATATTAGGCAGAAACAATGTGGATTTTTTTTAAAATCAAAACATATGAATTCTTCACTAAGGTTATTCTTGGCTACAATCATGTCTTCCTTCTTTATATCTTGTGCCTTTTTTGGTGTTTTCACAATGCTGAGAATGAGCGTTGCCACACATTCCATTTGCTATCACTAGGCCAGAGGCCGTCGAGTGGTTCTTGGTCTACTGTTGGAAAACTTAAAACTGAATTATGGTTTGTGGTTTTATGATGCAAAATTGAAAATCAAAGATAGCTGAAGTGGCACTGAAATGTCAGAATTGCCCTAAGACACGTGGAAGGACAGGGTGGGTAAGCAAACTAAAATGATTACCACCTTGAATTGTATTTATTAAAAACAATCATGAAGAATATTTAAAATTTGAAAGCAATCACTGGATGAAGCCCAATTTAAAGACTTAGAACTTGACAAGCAGTCTGACAAAGTCTTCAAAGACAAAACGCCAACTTTAAGTAATTTTTCAAACAATAATTACTAAATAAAGCTTGCCATTGGGTGAAGATGAATCTTAAATTTGACAATCAGTAGGTGAGGCTCGTCCATACTTTGTTAGAAATGTTCAAATGATTGTAAATCTAAGGGACTAAACTAGTCCCTTGGCTTACAAACTACTTACACTAATTTAATTAATGATGAAAATTCTCCTCAGAGATGATAAATATTTTTCAAAAGAGATAGATTCACTGGCCAGTACTTACCTTTGTGCTGTACCACCGATAGTTACACAAATGAAGAAACAGAAAAAAAAGGGGACAAAAAAGGACAAGCTTTTGGAACACAGTTCCTTCCTCAGGTGGGAGAGAAGGGAAGAAAAAAGGATGGGAACGGAAGGGAAAGGTAATTCACGACCTGGGTCATGAAGGTGGTGTTTCCTGAAAGCTTACCCTTTTTTGCCCCCTTTTTTTCTGTTTCTTCATTTGTGTAACTATCAGCAGTACAGCACAAAGGTAAGTACTGGCCAGCCAATCTCTCTCTTTTGAAAAATATTTACACTAATTTAAAGTAATTTGTGCTAAAGACAACACAAATACCCATGCCCGAGGGAGGACTCAAACTCCCGATGCCGTTTATTTGTCAGAAAGAATTCAAAATCAAAGTACAAACTATAAAATAATTCTTAAACAAATTACCAAATCAAATTGATCACTGGGTGAAGTCCACTGAAAATGTGACAAGTAGCGCGTGTATCTTAAACTAATCTAACAACAACCTTAAAAGAGAAGGCGTCAACTTTAAGTGAATTCTTAAACAATGAAAAATTGTGCTTTGGGTGAAGCCCAGTGTAAATTTTAAAGATCAACAGGATAAGTCCATGCCTCAGTTTGTTAATTAATTTTTGGAAGATTTCAAAAGGAAAAATTCCAACTTTAAAGGAGTTCTTAAGCAAATTGTCAATTAAACTGATCATTGGGTGAAGCCCAGTTAAAATTTGAGAAGCAGTGGGTAAAGAACAAACATTGTTAGTTAAACTTACCAAGATTACAAAGGAGAAAGCACCAAGTTGGCGCGAATTCTTAAGTAATAATTACCACAAGAAAAATGCCATTAATCAATTAAAATTTAAAGCCAAAGTACACATATGACACCAAAATAAAGTAAAGTAAAACACAAATCTGACAATGTCCTGAACATACCCAGCTGATAATGATAAAACAGGCTAGTGATGCCAACCATTCACCAACACAGTAAATCAAATCCACAAAGTAGTAGCCAGTGGGTGGAGGCAGCATAATAAATAAACACTCCAATCAGAACACATGACCAATAAAAGGAAGAAATTCCACTAGGCTAGGCAGGGTGGCTACCCAAATTCCTTAAAACGTGCCAAATACAAGAAATGACCTAAGCATTCTACAGAACTCAGAAATTGTTCCTGCTTTCGAACTGTCAACCAAGACAGGAATTAAAGATGAAGGGAACTAACACAGTCCATAAAATATGTTGACCAGCAACAGCTACATAAGGACACATATCCTGACTACACTTACAAAATTGCAATGAGAATAACAGAAGTTTGCAAAGACCACAACACACCAGAAAATTTCACCAAAACAAGGTTGGGATGGAACTCAGCGATGGGTGGTAATCCATATATGAGATACCAGAAGATGAATGAGGCTACTTAACTTAATGGTCCTGAAGCAATGAAAGTAAGAACTGCAAACCATGGCGTACAAATTCTCCAGAAACTTCCCAAGCCCTCGTTTCTTGAGAAAGGTGCAAAACACAATTTGCACCTAAGGAACACACAGGAACAATGCCAAAGCATGCTGTCCACTCCACTGCCACTGCCCAACTGCTGCTGCCCTATTGCTCTGCCAAGCCGCCACCAGTGCCCCACAGAAACACTGCCGGGAGATGCCCCAGTTATCACTGCTCCCCTAGCCAAACTACTCTCTTCATTGCAAGAAGCCATGCTTATCAGTGTGTGTGCGTGTGTGTGTGTGTGTGTGTGTGTGTGTGTGTGTGCAAAACAAGTTCATGTACATAAGACATGCCCACAGAGAGTGACAAGTGTGCCATCAGTTACTGTATAGCAAGTGGAAACATAATCGACAGTACGGCCAGAGCACTCACTTGCACCAAAACAATGACAGAATGTGCTGTAAAATAGATCGTAGGAGGAAGGATAGCAACTCCTGACAGAAAGGCAATCTGAATCGGAGAATAATGACCAGCCTAGATAAAATTAGAAAAGGAATTCATGTAAGCAAACTAAGATGCCACAAATTAGTCGTCGGGGGCGCTGGGTGAAGGGCCAGACCAGAAGAAAATACACACACCGCGAGAGCCGCTATGACTCAACCTCCTCCCTCAAATGAAACAATCCAGCAAATGGCGATAAAGCACCTACAGAAATTATTAACGTCAAACTCAGAGTCAAGAGGTGCATCAATAAGAAAGTTAAAACCAAGCGCTACGGCAGAGTAGCAGAGCGCATTGAGGCCGTATGCTCCATTGCGCGAGGCCATTCCCTGTCGAGGATTTGAATCCTCCCTCAGGCATGGCTGTTTGTGCTGCCTTTAGTATAAGTTTATAAGTAGTTTAAAAATAAAAATAGAAAAGAGATGACTTACCAAAAGGACTGGCTCGTCGAGAGAAACAAATAAAATCACACACAAACACACATACAAGCTTTCGCCACCACTGGCAGCTTCTTCAGGAAAAAGAGGAAAAAAGGGGAGGAGGTGTGCTTGCGTTTCGATATGTCTGAGTGTGTGTGTATTTGTTTACCTTCCTTTTTTTCCCCTAAGGTAAGTCCTTCCACTCCTGGGATTGGAATGACTCCTTTTCCACTTCCTTAAAACCCATATCCTTCCCTTTTCCTCCCCTTTTTTCCTCTTTTTCCTGAAGAAGCTGCCAGTGGTGGCGAAAGCTTGTATGTGTGTTTGTGTGTGATTTTATTTGTTTCTCTCGACGAGCCGGTCCTTTTGGTAAGTCATCTCTTTTCTATTTTTATTTTTATTTATCCCACCGGGAAAGTTTCCCTCTATAATTTTCGTTTTATAAGTAGTTTGTAAGTTTAGGGACTGATGACCTGCAGTTAAGTCCCATAAGCCTAACAGACAACAACAAAACAAGCTTAAAGGACAAAACACAGAGACCAGAACAACTCAGCACAGCTCAAACTTCTCCCCTCATACCTGATCTGGGTCGGGAGGGGGGGGGGGGGGGTAGAAAATCAGGCAGGATGTGCTGGAGATCCGTGAGTGACATAGCGTTACTAATACAATCTGGTTAATTCAAACTGATGGATGATGGTACATGGTTCCAGTTGATTATAACGAGCTGCCTGATAACTATGTGCCAATGCTATGTTAGCTCTAGGTCAATTCCAGTTTCTGTTAATTAATTGGGGTGTAACAGAGGCAAAATATCTTGAATTACCCAGAAGTTGGACAATGGGGAGTTAAGGGGAATAGGTAACAATGAAAGAGGTGGGTGTGGTCTTCAGGGCCTAATGATTAGCCTAATGATTAGCAGTATTAAATGTGAAAATAAGCCATGGCAGACAAAGGTCTCTTAGAGGAAAAATGATAATGATGATGAATAATCAATGCTGATTTAAGTTACAATTGACCCTTTTGGTGAAGGACCCTTGCGGATAATAGGATGTAGTTGTTATGTGCTTGACAGCATTCTGGAAGCAGAAGGACCTAAAAGTGGTTGAGAGAAATGCAGGTGCATTATCACTAACAATCCGCTTAGGTGGGCAAAAAAAAAAAAAAAAAAAAAAAAAAAAAACAAAAAAACAAAACGTACTTTAGGTGGGCAATGGTGGTGGTGGCAGTAACATTGTGAGTGGGTATGGGCCAGGTAAACCTGGAGAAGGCATTGGTAATAACTAAGACATATTAATTGCTCCTCTTGGTATGAGGTAACTTTCAGACATGGTGTTTATAAACCTTATCCAAGGGCTGGACTTCACATTCAGAATTTAACAGTCCTGTCGAAGAGTATTATTGGGTTTAGCACCCTGACACAACTTACAACTAGTGAACATCTGCCGAACATCGGCATCAAGCAACATCCAAGTAAGATGTTGGTTAATTTTCTCCATGGTCTTGTGGAACCCAAGATGACCCCTATTAACAAAACATGGAAATAATGTATGCCCGGCTGTATGACCTTGGCAGGCAGGCATTTTCTAAAATCTTTATGATGTCCAACCTTCTTGTGGAAGATTCCCTTATTGATGACATACTGATCTGTGTGGTTTCCTCCCAATACACGCCTCTTAATAGGTCCCCGCAATAGGTCCTGTCCTGATTGGCACCCAAATCAGTAAATAACTGTGGAATTTCCCCTAAGACAGGGCAAACAAGAATCTGTTCTGCCCCCTCCTGATGATGGGTGATTTTATCCTTTTCACTAAACATATGACTCACTACATCTGCTAGAACATTGTCAGAACCCTTAATGTGACGGACTTTGACTGAAACACAGAAATTTCAACGTCCCTGTAGAAACACACACAATTTTACACACTGTGGCCAAAACCCATTTGAGGGCCTGATTATCAGTCTCAAGATCGAATTCACAATGCTCCAAATAAAATCGATACTTCCCAATAATATGGTGTGACGATACATGAGGTAGGAGTGAGGAATGTGAAGGGGAGTCGGAGAATTTTTATTTATTTCTTAAATTTATAAGTTGTAATATTTTATTTATTATTATTTTTTATAAATTCAATATGTTCCACGTTATTTTGCTAATCCCAACACATGATTTAAATATATTGACAGTCAATTACTACTCTAAGTATAAAGCAGATCATTGAAACAAATGATGATTAGATTTTTCATCTGTCACAAAATATGTGAAGAGAGACAGAGAGCCTTCTTCTGTCTATGTGCTGATGTAGACACATTGTATGGATGTATGGACGTGATGTATGAAGTTTTTACTAAGTTCAAAATATACATGTGAAACTTTCAAAATGTTTATAAAAATTATTTCTGTTGTGCACATGGGTAGTAACCCCCATCAGGTCTTAAATGACGACATGCTCACCCATTACCTTTTTAAATATGTAAAAAAATAGAAATCAAATAACTTACCCAAAGGACAGGCTTATAGGTTGATACAAAAAAGAAAAACACACAAAAAACACAAGATACAAGCTTTCGCAACCAATGGCAGCTTCTTCAGGAAAAGAAGAAGGAAAGAGAGGAAAAAGGAAAGGATGCAGGTTTTAAGGGAGTGTAAGAGGAGTCATTCCAATCCTGGGAGTGGAAGGACTTACCTTAGCGCATACACACCCACACACATACACATGTAAACATTCCAAGGTAGACAGTTGTAGAAAGCAAAGAAGTTGGACAGAGATAACAGTTGAGGCAGAGGTTCTGTCCAGATAACCGAGGCAGAGATGTTAAGGAATGGTGGGCAGGAATTTGAATTTAGCAGAGGTTGAGACCAGGTGGGCAACGGAGGAGAGAATATGCTGAAGGGCAAGTTCCCAGCTCAGGCGTTCTGAAAAATTGGTATCAGTGGGAAGTATCCAGATAACTGGAGGGTGTAACACTGTGCTAAGATGTGCTGGTCGTGCACCAAGGCATGTTTAGCCACAGGGTGATCCTCATTATCAACAAACACTGTCTGTCTGTGGCTGTTCATGCGAATGGACAGTTTGTTGCTGGTCATTCCCACATAGAACGCTTCACAGTGCAGCATATCAGTTGGTAAATCACATGGGTGCTAACGAAAGTGGCTCTGCCCTTGATCGTGTACACCTTCCGGGTTATGGGATTGGAGTAAGTGGTGGTGGAAGGACAGGACAGGTTTTACAACAGGGGCAGTTACATGGGTAGGAGCCAAAGGGTAGGGAAGGTGGTTTGGGGATTTCATAGGGAACCTTATGAAGGTTGGGTGGGTGGAGGAAAGACACTCTCGGTGAAATGGGAAAAAAGCGTCAGCTTTCAGACAACACTACCTACAAAGTTTGTCAAGACAATCCCATTCCTGATGTCCAGGCAGAGCTTCAAGGAATCCTCAGATCCTTAGACCCCCTACAAAACCTTTCACTTGAGTCCATCAACCTCATGACCCCACTGACACCCCACACCCCACTTTCTACCTACTTCCTAAGATTCACAAATCTAATCATCTAGGCCAGCCCATTGTGGCCGGTTACCAAGCCTCCATAGAACGAAGCTCTGCCTACATAGACCATCACGCTCAACCCATTATGTGGTCTCCCATCCTTCATCAATGACACCAAACACTTTCTCGACCGCGTGAAATCCTTAATCAACCTGTTACCTCCGGAAACCATTCTTGTAACTATTGATGCTACTTCCTTATACACAAACATCCCGCATGCCTAGGGCCTCGCTGCGATGGAGTACTGACTTTCACGCCCACTACCTGCAACCCTACCTAAAACTCTTTCCTTATTACCCTAGCCAGCTTCATCCTAAACCACAACTTCTTCACCTTTGAGTCCCAGACATACCAACAACTAAAGAGAACAGACATAAGAACCAGGATGGCCCCCCTCGTAGGCAAACTTATTTATGGGACGCTTAGAGGAAGCCGTCCTGGATATCCGAGTCTGTCAACCCAAAGTTTGGTATAGATTCATTGATGACATCTTTATGATGTCGGGCCTGGTGGTCTTGGGGTAAAGTGCTCGACTGGAAACCGAAGGATCACTGGTTCAAAACCCAGTTGGACCTCGGATTTTTTTCAGTCTGCACTTTAACCCATCCTTCACCTCTCAATGGTGTGAGAAGTCGCCAGAAACGATACGTGGTTCGGATTCCATGTTAAGCTGTAGGTCCTCTTTCTCCGGTTGGATAACTGGAGTAGGCTAGGGACTTGCAAGTCGCGGAAGTGGGGTCCAATTGAAAGACTTGCACCAGGCCAATGAGCCACACGAAATTATTATTATTATCTTTATGATCTGGACTCACAGTGAAGGAGAACTCTAGAAATTCCTCCCCACCTCAACTCCTTTGGTCCCATAAAATTCACCTGGTCTAATTCCAAATCCAATGGCACTTTCCTCGATGTCGACCTCCATCGGTCCAGCGGACAACTTCACACGTCTGTCCACATCAAACCAACCAACAAACAACAGTACCTCCATTATCACAGCTGCCATCCATTCTACTCAAACGTTCCCTTCCCTACAGCTTAGGACTTCATGGCAAACGAGTGTGCTCCAGTCCCAAATCACTGAACCAGTACACCAATAACCTAATAACATCTTCCATATCCCGCAGCTATCCTCCTGATCTGGTATGGAAACAAAATGCCAGAGCCACTTCCTCATTCACCCAAACTCACAACCTTCCACAGAAGAACCCCAGAAGTGCCCCTCTTGTCACCGAATACTTTCTGGGACTGGATTGGACTCTGATTGTGGCTCCCCAGCAAGGATACGACTTCCTTAAATCTTGCCCCGAAATGAGATCCATCCTTCATGATATTCTTCCCACTCCACCGAGAGTGTCTTTCTGCCACCCACCTAATCTTCGTAACCTCCTAGCCCAGCCCTATGAAATCCGGAAACCACCTTCCCTACCCTCTGGCTCTTACCCATGTAACCGCCCCTGTTGTAAAACCTGCCCTATGGACTATTCCACCACCACTTACTCCAGTCCCGTAACCGGGAAGGTGTGCACAATGAAGTGCAGAGTCACTTGCAATAGCAGCCACATGATTTACCAACTGACATGCCTGCACTGTGAAGCGTTCTTTGTGGGAATGACCAGCAACAAACTGTCCATTCGCATGAACGGTCACAGTCAGACAGTGTTTGTTGGTAATGGGGATCACCCTGTGGCTAAACATGCCTTGGTGCACAGCCAGCACATCTTGGCACAGTGTTACACCATCCGGGTTATCTGGATACTTCCCACTGACACCAGTCTTTCAGAACTCTGGAGATGGGATCTTGCCCTTCAGCATATTCTCTCCTCCCGTTGCCCACCTGGTCTCAACCTCCGCTAAATTCAAATACCTGCCCACCATTCTATAATATCTTTGCCTCGGTTCTCTGGACAGAGCGTCTGCCTCAACTGTTATCTCTGTCCAACTTCTCTGCTTTCTACAAATGTCTACCTTGGTGTATTTGCATTTGTATGTGTGTGGGTGTGTATCCGCTTGTTTACCTTGCATTTTCCCCCTAAGATAAGTCCTTCCACTCCTGAAATTGGAATGCTCCTCTTCCACTCCCTTTAAACCCGCATCCTTCCCTTTTCCCCCTCCTTCCTTCCTCTTTTTGTGAAGAAGCAGCCATCTTTTGCGAAAGCTTGTGTTTGTGTGTTTTATTTATTTATTTATTTATTTTGTATCTATCTATGAGCCTATCCTTTGGGTAAGTTATTCGATTTCTACTTTTTATACATATTTATCCCACCATCAAAGTTTCCTTCTGTAAAATTCATTACCTTTTTAAGTTACTTGACAGTATTGTTGCATTATTTTAATAGCTGGACAAGAAAAACTATTACAACAGACATTAAAGAACTGAAAATTCCTATTGCAATGTCTTCTCACAATCTAAATATACACACAGTTCATTTTAATCATTTCTGTATTTATCAATTATTATTATTATTTTCAATTATAACAGCGAGAGCCTCACACATGTAAACAGAGAATTTAAGTTCAGCATCGGTTAGACGATGGGACACTTAAGATAAAGGCTGTCTATGACCCACAAATTCTTGCAAAAAGAGTGCTGAAATCCCCAAATTGGGACATTGGTTTGAAGAATAAATCTCTTATTCTAATCGGGCTCTCTAGTACAAGAGGGTTAGCAATTGTGGACTGAATGGCATGAAAGGCGTCTTTCTGGGCATCTCCCCAATAAAATGTAGTCCCTTTTGAATGTAAGTTATTGAAGGGTGCTGCTAACTGTGCAAAATTAGGTAAAAAATGGCCATACCAATAAATGTGGCAACCTACTTTGTATCATTTGGTGGATGAAGTGCTCTAAGTCCTTTGTTCCACTCCGGATCAATGCTGATACTATGTCCCATTACGAAACGTCCCAAGAATGAGACCTGCTGAGGGGCCAAGGTTATCTTAGAGGGTATAACAGTGAGACTGGCCACTTGTAACTTCTGGAAACCTGTTAAACATGTTCCAGGTGCTAGGTGCTCCTCAAAGGAGCGGCTATCAAGATAGTTAAAGACACAATTTAACTTCAGATCATCAAGGATATTGTTGAGCAAACAAGTAAGAAATGGGAGCTTCAGTAGGTAAACCGAATGGCACCCCATTAAAATCATAAAGGTCCCAGTTGGTACCTGTTGTAAATATATTATGTTATTTTAAGTGTAAAGGTAGTTGGATATGCCTGCATATTTATCAGTTTGTTTCATATGGCAACAGTTTGCAGTCAGCCAACGCTAGTTGTCTTTTCACTTACTATTGCAAAAATGAGTTCAATAAATGTTTGTAAATCTATCAGTCTGTAGCTTACAAAACTAATTAAACTTAGGTAAACTAACCTAAGGACAACACACACTCACACACACTCATGCCCTCCGACGGCGAGCAACCGCTCGCTCCGCAGTGAGGCGCCTTAGACCGCTCGGCTACTCCACCGCGGCAATGAGTTCAGGTGTACTCCCTTAAGATCTGTCGTGCGTAGTACTTACTAACTAGGAATGGTGTACCATTTCTTTGTTATAGGTCAGCTTGAAAACTATGCTTGATTTTTTTTTCCTAATCCTTGTGTGGATATAAACTTCATATTCATACTGCATGTACTGTGGAAAGTAAATAGATTCCTTCGTGAGGTATTTGCAAAATTCTAAAGGTCTCTGAAAAAAGATGCTGCCATTTCTTGTTGTGTTTTAATACTGCTAATGGCTTGAATGATTAGTCCCTGACCTTGAATGACTTTCTCTTCAGCTGTTTGTCATAATAACTTTTCCTTTTCAATGCTGCATCAGTCAGAGCTATTGAAATTTCCTTTTAATCTAGGGCTACTTCCCCTCGTGGAAATTTCGATTTCTTGTTTAACCATTAATTAGATTCTTTGGTCTACTGAAGTAGATCAGATGGTGGATACTGTGTAGTTACTCTGGGAAAGGACGAATCGTAACATGTGACAATTTCTTCACTGCCAAACATCTTGCTGAGGAATTGAAGCAGGAAATACAACGGTGGTTGCTACACTGAAGTAAACCTGAAGTTCCTCCATCAGCAAAATCTGCTTTCATATCTTTATATGATACTGTCTTGTACAAATCGGGAGACATGACAGTTACTTCATATCAGGAGAAGACTAATAACAATGTTCTTCTACTGAGCACAATGCACACATCAGTTGCAGTGGACCAAGAGACTCTGAAGAAAATCCATGAAATCCCTAGCCTCTACGATTCCACTAAATTTTGAGTGGCTATTCTAGATCAGTGTTTCGCCTTTACACAGTCAAATTTGGTTGTCGCTGCAGATGGCATATGCGTTTTTTTCAGCGTGCAAGATCCTGCTCGAACCAACGTCTGGATCCTTCGCAGAGAGACAACAGGAGAATAAGTTAGCCGCGGTGGAGTAGCCGAGCGGTCGAAGGCGCCTCGCTGCGGATCAAAATCAAATGTTTGTTAAGCTTACGGGACTTAACTACGGGGTCATCAGTCCCTAAACTTACAAAATACTTATTTACTACCTTATACTAAGGACGGGACAAATATCCATGCCCGAGGGGGGATTCGAACCCCCGACCGTAGTAGCCGTGAAGACCGTGACTGGAGCGCCTCAGTCCCCTCGGCCACCGCGGCCGGCCGCTGCGGATCGCGCGGTTGCTCGCAGTTGGACGTTCGAGTCCTCCCTGTTGTCTTTAGGTTAGTTTACCTTAGTTTAAGTAGTTTGTAAGCCACGGACTAATGACTACGCAGCCGGCCGCGGTGGCCGAGGTGACTGAGGCGCTCCAGTCACGGTCAGCACGGCCACTACGGTCGGGGGTTCGAATCCCCCCTCGGGCATGGATATTTGTGCCGTCCTAGTTTGTAAGTAGTTCATAAGTTTAGGGACTGGTGACCCCGTAGTTAAGTCCCATAAGCTTAACAAACATTTGAACATTTTTTTGATGACCACGCAGTTTGGTCCGATAGATTTACAAACATTTGAACATTTAGAGTAAGTTACACGGCGTATGATTGTTTTCAAGAAGAAATCTTCTCTGCTTATATGCAATCAAGGAGAAGGCCAGTTCATGCATCCATTGCGTTCTGTGTGTTCACCAGTACTGTGAACCCTCGGAAAAAAACTCATTGTTAAAAAAAAAGTAAATAAATAAAATAAGTGTTTTCAAACTATCATTCTTCGTTTCGTTCTTCTATCATGTCATTTTATATGCACATTAAAAGTATTTTTAAGTCGCGGAGACCACGCCCAATACAGGCGACAGTGGTCGCAGCATTGCAATGCGCATGCGCGGCTGAGGATCAACTTCTCTTCTGAACGCCCTGAAGGCAGCATATGGGAGCTCCCGCGGTAGGGAGTGGCGAAGGGAACGCCGCTTTTAACATTGGCATAGAGCTAGTAGAGAGACCAGTTCCTTGGGTACTCGAGCTCTGGCGGTTACACACGAATTCTTCCGAAGCAAGACAGTGGACCTACTGCGCACCTCGCATTGTGCATGTGCAAATCCTCCATGACGGCAACATCCGCTATTCATATTTGTTTTTTGCCCATTGAACATTCATCAAAAACACGTCATATTTGGTAAAATATCTTGTAACTATAAATTAAAGACACATAAAATGTAAAAGCCTTCAGAAGATCCGATCATGAATAATAATGGTCTCTATGTTCCAACTAGCAAAAATAGTCGTGTGGTTAGAGGTATCGCGCTGCGCTGTCGGAGGTAGTGGGTTCAAAACCGACTGCAAGCAATTTTTTAAAACCCAATCTTCTTATACAGGGTGTCCAGAAAAGGACTCCCTGATTTCAAAATTAAATACCTCGAAAACTAAGATCGGTAGAGGAATGCAGTAAACAGTATGTTTATTGTGAAAGCTGTAAGCAGCTTTTGCAACTATTATTTCAAACTGCTGTATAAACTTCTATCAAATGGTGCTGTAATCGCCATATGTAATGCCTAGTATAAATAGAGATCCGACGCCCAGAGCGATCAGTTCCACTATTGAAACGTGAAAGGAGGTTAGCATACTGAAGGAAGAGATTAAAACCATGTACTCCATTGAACAACGCGTTTTTCTGGTACTAGAGTACCACAGGTTAGAAGAGAGTCCTACGGCAACAAGGCGAAGTTTTCAAGCACGATTTAATGTTCCAAAAGGACCCGATTCGTACGCTCTTCGCAAAATTTCAACGAACAGGCAGCGGCATGTGGCCGCAAGCAAACCGCAGTTACGCCTGAAAATATCGCCACAGTTCCTGGAATTATTCAGCGAAATCCAATGTCATCCGTCCGTAGAATTGCATCTGAGACTGGTTTGAAGCGTCCCAGCACGCAGAAAATACTGAGAAAGAGCCTACACATGTTTCCATTCAAAATTCAAACACACCAGGCCATACCCGTACGAGCTGTGCAAGAAAGGGTTGCCTTTGCTAATCAGATACTCACAATGATTGGTAGTGAGGGATTTGATGTTGGCTGCATCTGGTTTACAGATGAAGCACACTTCCACCTGAATGGATACGTGAATAAGCAGAATTTGCGATTTTGGGTTCCGAAAAGCCATATTGGTGTGAAGCGAAACCCCTGTATTCTCCTAAAGTTACTGTATGGGCTGCAGTATGCAGCAGAGGCATTATTGGCCCTTTTTCATTCGAGAAACGGTCACTGGTGCACGTTACATTGAAATTTTGGAACAATTTGTCGCCACACAGCAAGCGTTGTAGGATCGACCAGGAACTGAATGGTTTATGGAAGATGGAGCCCGACCACATCGGACCGAACAAGTGTTTCGCTTTCTTGAGGAATACTTCGGGAATCGAGTCATTGCTTTGGAATATCCCAAATTTACTGGTGCAGGCATGGACTGGCCTCCATATTCGCCGGTTTTGACTCGCTGTGTTTTTTTTTTTTTTTTTTTTTTTTTTTTTTTTTTTTTTTTTTTTTTTTTTTTGTGGGGCACAGTGAAAGACATGGTCTACCCGAAGCATCCCGCTACACTGGACGAGCTTGAATCGGCGATCTCTGTGGCATGTGAATCCATTTCGGTTGAGACACTACGAAATGTGATGGCGAATTTCATTCTTCGTTTGCGCCTCCTCTGTAGTGCCAATGGTGAACATTTTGGAAACACTGTCATGGGATTGTTTGGGAGTGTTTTCAAACGATTTCACTTATGTATGCTGATATGAACTGTACAGCGCCATCTGTTAGCAGCTTTTGTAACTATTATTTCAAATGCTGTATAAACTTCTTACAGCTTTCACAATAAACATACCGTTTACTGGATTCCTTTATCGATCTTTGTTTTCTAGATGTTTAATTTTGAAATCAGGAAGCCCTTTTCTGGACACCCTGTATGAACAACAATGACTTTTGTATTGTTACTTGCCATATATCTTTGGACGTTTTTGCAAATGTGTCTCTCTTTTGAGGGTAAACGACGTTTATATCTTCGTTGTAACAAATATTTATATGTTGAGAGCAGCCTTTGCGCAAGGTTAGAAGTGGTGCTGCCTACAGTTACACGTGACCCGAAGGTAGCTTGCTTCTCCATCGTAACAGATGAATTTGGTTTCAGTGACTTAAAAGTGTAATCAGTTACTGTGTTTAGTGTTCATGTGGATATTCATATGTTCTTGGTGTTTATTATAGCGGCGGACAGAGGAATAGATGGCTGGCTCTTAACGCGCTGTTGCCAGTTCGCGAGAGACAAGTGCCTCTCTTACTCGCTTCCATGATTTCTGCATTGTTAAAATCAATTACGTTTTCGCAGTGAAAATTGTCGTGGACTGTGTCGTCAGTTACACCATTCTGCAAGCAATCTAAGTGCACATTATCTCAATGAATAAACATTAATTGGCGAGAACCTGTGCCGTTAAAAGCTACACATTGAATCACGTGTATAGCATTTAGCTAACGCTCAATGAACTGTTCGAAATGTAATTAATAAGGGTTTTTTTTGTTAATAAGAAAGCGTTCATATTTTACGATTTAAAAATGACATAACGCTGATTGTTTAAAATTTACCGTGAACAAAATGTTCGTAGCGCGAGTGCCGGTGAGTTAAAAGTATTGCTATGTGATTACTTACATGAAGTCTGTACTAAGTGAAATTATAGCAAATATCAGCTTTAGTTATTTTTATATGAAGTGGTAATATACGTGAATCAGTGGAAAAATGCACATAAGAGTAAAATGGATCACTAGAAATTACAACACCAACGACAATGCTTACTGATCTATATGATAAATTCTAAATGCACTGACGTTACGTATGAGAAGTAGAAATCTAGATTTCCAATAAAACCAAATTACTACTCAGCTGTTTGGCGTAAATACTCACTTTGTTTCTCAAGCTATTGTATAGGTGCTAAGCTTACCAGTTCCATTTGGAGTTAAATCTGATATAAATGGGTTTCGGTTGCGTATCAGTACAAATAGTAAAAAATATTTGTTCAAAGTATGATACTTAATTAGAAATAAAATTATTACTTACGAAACAACCACTGCACATTAAACTTGCCGAAGAATTAAATTTCGTAGATGTGCCATCACAATTGTCTTTACTTGTGTCAATTTCATCACATTTTTCTTAATCCTCTTCTTCGCTGCTCTCATCATCAGCAGTTGTTGAGTCTTCTTTGCAGTTGATGATTATAGGGCCGATTACGGTGTCTCGGACGACATCTTTGTCAAAATCTTCTTTCTGTAGATTGTCTGCATGCTCAACTCCTTTCTGCCATTGTTCGATTGTGACGTTATCCGAGGCCTCATGAAGTAAGCGTTCAGCGTCGGCGATTTTGAACGTGTTGTTCTTTTCGGCCACTTCTCTCTTTGCTTGAGCCCATATGAGCTCAATCGGGTTGTACTGGCAATGATAAGGCGGTAAGCGTACTACTTGGTGCACCCTTTCATTTGCCAGCACATCTAGCTCATAAATGGGTTCTTCTTTGTGTAAACGAACTTTACCCAACATCTCAGGTCTTGTGTCTGTAGGTGAGAAGGCAATATTTTTGTGGCTAACCAAGTGGCTATGTCTGCCTTTGCTATTTTTGTTGTTGGAGCGCGGTTCAAACCTGCCGAATGATACTTGTTTCAAATTCAAATATTTGTTTAGCTTATGGGACTTAACTACGGGGTCATCAGTCCCTAAACTTACAAACTACTTATGAACTAGCTAACTCTAAGGACGGCACAAATATTCGTGCCCGAGGGGGGATTCGAACACCCGACCGTAGTGACCGTGAAGACCGTGACTGACGCGCCTCAGTCCCCGCGGCCACCGCGTCCGGCGAATGATACTTGGCGTTGTCCATGACGATGATTGAACCCTCTTCCAATAAATTCAAAAAACTGTTTTCAAATTAATTTTTAAACTTAGCTGCCTTCATTTCCGAATTATAATCTTCTGTTTGTTTATTTTGCTACATCTGTAAACTAATTTACTTTTTTTTTTTTTTTTTTTTTTTTTTTTTTTTTTTTTTTTTTTTAAGAAATTCAGTCTTCGCTGATCCCAACATGTACAACAATCAGTCTGGCCTCTTTCCCAACTGGTACCTGAAGGCCCCCTCTTCGGCTCAAATTCTGCCATACATACTTTATTGAATGGTTTTGAGTAACCCATGTTTCATCCAAATAGAATACGGGTCGCGTGTCACCTGAAGTACGCAGCGAATTAATCGTCCACAAAAATTTAATTATGGACGCCACTTTATCGTTGCGTTCAAGTAAGAATTGTCCGCCATTATTCTGCTTGTATTTGAATCCCATATCGTTTAATACGCGTCTAACAGATCTAGCAGATCCAGTAAAATTTATTTTCTCAATACATTTTTCTCAGTTTTTGTGACATTGGGTACTCGCCTCTGTCATAAAATTCATAGCTAGTTCGCCTAACAACGTCTTTATCGAAGTCGTTCAGTTTGGTTAAATAACTGTTTTCAATATTCTCCTTCCTGGGAGAATAGAATTGTGGAGATCTTCCTTCGCGACATACACGCTGCACAGTTCTTAAACTAATCCCATAAGCTGCAGCACAAAGAGTTCGTTCGTTAGCAAGGTTCCTCCTTACAAGTGTTTTTCTCTTGACTTCATCGCTGTTGATTATGTCTACATTCTGCAGATCTTTCCTAATGAGCGTGCTTGTTGACGCCAACACTTGGCCATCATCCTCTACAAGATGTTTTAAATATTTGTATACATTATGGATTATTTATTTGTCTTGCTGCCGAAATTCGGTTGTCTTCTTCAGTCGCATTCTTCCTGTTGTTGACGTACGTCTTCTTGGAGTTGTTTCTAAACCAGATCCACAAGGCACAGAGGAAATGTTTCTTTCTTCCTCACTTTCCATTTCCAGCTTACAGAAACACTTGTCCTCAATAAATAAACTGCACAAGTAAAAAGAAATACCAATAAAGTACACTTTTTAACTTAGTCAAACTCCCGTGACTGTTAATAGTGTTCAGAGAAACAAGCGCTGCGCGAAAAATCACACACCTCGTCGCTACTGACGCTCGAGTGGCTTTCGAAGTAGGCAACTATGGGCGCCGTTTTCGAGTCTTAGAGAAAAACAGAGGAAAGAGAGAGAGAGAGAGAGAGAGAGAGAGAGAGAGAGAGAGAGAGAGCGCTACGGGTGGGGGGCGCCAAAATCGAGATCCGGCACTGAAAGATCTAAAGCACCAGCCGAGCATTTGGGTAGTTTAAATTTACGTGCCTATTGGGGCGCCGTGCTGCGGTGCGCGTGGCCGTTCGCTGTCGGGGGTTCGAGTTCCACCTCGGGCATGGGTGTTTGTGTTGTCTTTAGGTTAGTTTACCCTAATTTAAGTAGTTTGCAAGCTACGGACTAAGTAGCTGAGTTCGATAGATTTACAAACATTTGAACATTTTAATTTTACCTTTTATTTCCTCCACAATTGTTAAAAGCTCTCCACATAATGTTGCAAGTACACTCTCTGCTCTTCTAGACCATAATCCTGTGGAATTTCTGTATGGAATTTTAAATTTACAATTTTTGAAAGGAGTGGTCATTATTTGTGGGTTTTCCATGCGTCTTAAACTCTGCAAACGGCTTCTCTGATGCTAAACATTCTTTGCGAGCCTATTAATATAATACACATGCTCAGATCCTACGAGCACTCCAACATATGACCAATTAACACAACTATTAACAGTAAACGCTATTATCTTCAAAACTCCAGTTGTAGGCAGATTTAGCCATAATTATGTCGAGCAATTAGTTCATGAACCCACTAGAATGGTAAATGGTTGTGAGAACATGCTTGACCACTTAACAACAAATAATCCAGAGATAATAAAGAGCATCAAAACAACCACACGGATAAGTGAACAGGGAGTTGTCGTAGTGAGACTGAATATCGGACTTTCCAAACCACCAAAATTAAAAGAAAAGAATATTTATTCAAAAAAGCAGATAAAATTATGATTAACGCTTTCCTGAGTGAGAATTTCCATTCTTTCGAAACTAACAATGTGAGTGTAGATCAACTGTGGCTTACATTCAAAGAAATATTCGACAACCATTGTCAGATTTATACCAAACAGACTAACGAAAGAGGGTGCTGACCCGCTGTGGTGCACAAAACAGGTTAGATCATTCATGCAAACGCAAAGAAAAAAGCGTGCCAGATTTAAATGCACACAATATCCCCAAGACTGGCAATCTTGAACAGAAACTAGAAATTTAGCTCGGAATTCAATGCGAGAAGCTTACAATAGTTATCACAACGAAAACCTGTCACGTAGTTTGGTAGAGAATCCTAAGAAATTCTTGTCTTATGTAAAGTATACTAGCGGCAAACCACAATCAATACCTTCATTACACGATAGAAATTGTAATGCCATGATGACAGATCTGCTAAAATAGAATTGTTTAACACAGCTTCCTGAAATTCCTTCACTACACAACACGAAGTAAATACTCCAGAATTCGTATCAACAGCTGCCAGCATTCGTAATTTTGAAGGAGATACCACTGGAGTATTAAAGCAACATAAATCACTGAGTAGAAGGAAATCTCCCGGTCCCGATTGTATACCAATTTGATTCCTTTCAGAGTATGCTGATGAAAAAAGCCCCATACCTAGTTATCATATGCAACCGCTCGCCCAGCGAAAGTTCTGCACTCAAAGACTGAAAAGTTCCACAGGTCACTCCAGTATTCAAGAAAGGCAATAGGAGTGATCCCAAAATTACAGGCCGATATCATTGACGTCGGTTTGGAGCAGGATTTTAACATATACTTTTCTCAAATACTATGAACTGCCTCGAAGAGAACGACCTATTGACCCATAGTCAACACGGATTCAGGAAGTATCGTTCTCGTGTAACTTACATGATGTGAAGAGTGTTACCTACAAGGAATGTCAAATAGATTTCCATATTTCTAGATTTCCAGTAGGCTTTGACTGACTATATGTCACTAACTTCTTCTAATGAAATTGCGTGCTTATGGAATATCTTGTTGTTATGGTCTTCAGTCCGGAGACTGGTTTGATGCAGCTCTCCACCCTACTCTATCCTGAGCAAGCCTTTTAATCTCCTCATACGAACGGCAAACAACATCCACTTGAATCTGCTTAGTATACGCGTCTCTTGGTCTCCCTCTCCGATTTTTACCCCACACACTTCCCTCCAATGCTAAATTTACGATTCCTCGATGTCTAAGAATGTGTACTACCAAGCGATCCCTTCTTTTAGCCAGGATATGCCAAAAATTCCTTTTCTCGCCAATTCTGTTTAGTACCTCTTCATTAGTTATGCGATCTACCCACCTAATCTTCAGCATTCTTCTGTAACACCACATTTCAAAAGCCTCTATTCTCTTCCTGTCCGCACTGCTTATCGCCCATGTTTCACTCCCGTACAAGGCAACACTCTGCGACCATCATTTGTTATTTTACTGCCCAAGTAACAAAACTCATCTACCACCTTCATTGTTTCGTTACCTAATCTAATTCCTTCAGCATCGCCTGATTTTATAAGACCGCATTCCATTATTTTCGTTTTGAGCTTGTTAATTTTCATTTTATACGCTCTCTTCAACACACTGTCCATTCCATTCAACTGCTCTTCCAGGTCCTTTGCTGTCTCTGACAGAAATGCAATGTCATCAACAAAACGCAATGTTTTTGTTTCTTCCCCTTGAACTTTAATCCCTATTTCAAATTTTTCCTTGCTTTCCTTCACCGCCTGCTCGATGTACAAATTGAATAACATCGGAGAAAGGCTACAACCCTGTCTTACTCCCTTCCCAACTGATGCTTGCCTTTCATGCCCTTCGAGTCTAATAAGTGCGGTCTGGCTTTTGTACAAGTTGTAAATAACTCTCCCTGTATTTTACCCCTGATGACTTCAGAATTTGAAAGAGTATATTCCAGTCAACATTGTCAAACGCTTTCTCCAAATCTACAAAAGCTAAAAATGTAGGTTTGCCTTTCCTTAATCTATCTTCTAAGATAAGACGTAAAGTGAGTATTGCCTCCCGGGTTCCTACGTTCATCCTGAATCCAAACTGATCTTCCCCGAGGTCACTTTCTACCAGCATTTCCATTCTCCTGTAGATAATTCGTGTTAAAATTTTACAACCATGACTTATCAAACTGATGGTTCTGTAATTTTCACACCTGTCTGCGCCTGATTTCTTTTGAATGAGGATTAATACATTTTTCTTAAAGTCTGAGGGTATTTCGCCTGTCTCATACATCCTACACACCAGTTCAAATAGTTTTGTCATGGCTGGCTCTCCCAGAGACTTTAGTAGCTCTGAGGGTATGTCATCTACTCCTGGGGCCTTGTTCCGTCCTAGGTCTTTCAGGGCTCTGTCAAATTCATCTCTCAGTATAGTATCTCCTATTTCATCCTATTCTACTTCCTCTTCCCTTCCTTCAAAATCGTCTCTAAGTTCATTTCCTTTGTAGAGCTGCTCTATGTACTCTTTCCATCTTTCAGCTTTCCCTTCCTTGCTGAGAACTGGTTTCCTATCTGAGTTCTTGATATTCGTAGAGTTGCTTTTCTAGTCCCCAAATGTCTCTTTTATTTTTCTGTAGGCGGTATCACTTTTCCCCTTCTTATACATTCTTCTACAGATTTGCATTTGGCTTCTAGCCACTCCTGCTTAGCCATTTTGCACTTCCTGTCAATCTCATTTCTTAGTCGTCTGTACTCCATTTTGCCTGTTTCATTTACTGCATATTTATATTTTCTCCTTTCATCAATTAACTTTAGTATTTCCTGTGATGTCCAAGGATTTTTTGTAGGTCTTGCCTTTCTACCTATTTTGTCCTCTGCTGCCTTCACTATTTCATCTCTCAATGCTACCCATTCCTCCTCTACTGTTTTATTTCTCCCTGTTTCTGTCAATTGTTGCCTAAATCTCCCTCTGAAATTTTCCAGAACTTCACGTTCCTTCAATTTATCAAAGTCCCATCTCCTTATTTTACTACCTTTCTGTCAGAGTCTATATCTGCCCCTGGGTATGTCTTACAGTTTATAACCTGGTTCCGGAATCTATGTTTTACCTTTATAAAATCTATCTGATACCTTCCGGTGTCTCCTGGTCTCTTCCACGTACACAACCTTCTTTTGTGATTCTTAAACTAGGTGTTTGTTCCGATTAAATCATGTTCCGTGCAAAATTCTACCAGGCGACTTCCTCTTTCGTTCCTTCTGCCCAGTCCATATTCACCTATTATTTTTCCTTCTCTTCCTTTTCCTACTACCGAATTCCAGTCTCCCATAACAATTAAGATTTCCTCTCCCTTAATTGTCTGAATAATTTCCTTTAGCTCCTCATATATTTCTTCGATCTCCTCATCATCGGTAGAGCTAGTTGGCATATAAACCTGTACTACTGTTGTCGCTGTTGGCTTCGTATCTACCTTGACAATGATAATGCGATCACTGTGCTGCTCATAGTAGTTTACCCGCATTCCTATTTTCTTATTCATTATCAGTCCTACTCCTGTGATACCCCCAACTGATTTTGTATTTATAATCCTGTACTCACCTGACCAGAAATCCTGTTCATCCTGTCACCGAACTTCACTAATCCCCACTATATCTAACTTCAACTTATCCATTTCTCTTTTTAAATTTTCTAATTTTCCTACCCGATTAAAGGATCTAACATTCCACGCTCCGATCCGTAGAATGCCAGTATTGTCTTTCCTGATGACAACATCCTCCTGAGTAGTCCCCGCCCGGAGATCCGAATGGGGAACTATTTTACCTCCGGAATATTTTACCCGAGAGGATGCCATCATCATATTTTCATACAGTAGAGCTGCATGTCCTCGGGAAATGTAACGGCTGTAGTTTCCCCTTGCTTTCAGCCACATTAGCTGATGTTACAAGGCCAGCTCAGTCAATCATCCAGACTGTTGCCCCTGTAACTACTGAAAAGACTGCTGCCCCTCTTCAGGAACCACACGTTTGTCTGGCCTCTCCACAGATACCCCCCGCTGTGGTTGCATCTACGGTACGGCTATCTGCATCGTTGAGGCACGCAAGCCACCCCACCTCGGTAATGTCTGTGGTTCATGGGGGTGGAATATAGCTACACTTATTTAATTGGATTTGTGATTTCCTGTCAGAATGGACACAGTACGCCGTAACTGACGGTAAGTTATCAAGTAGAACAGAAGTGATATCTGGTGTTTCCCAGGGAAGTGTTATAGGGACCCTGCTGTTCCTTATTTTTATAAACGATTTAGGAGACAATTGGAGTAGCTCTCTTAGATTGTTCATGTTGTCATTTCTTGGTTATTAAAGTTACCAGACGATCAAAAGAACTGTACAATGATTTAAATAAGACATGTGCATGTTGCAAAAATTGGCAATTGGTCCTTAATAACGATAAGTATGAGGTCATCCTTATGACCACTAAAATAAATTAGTTAAACTTCAGTTACACGGTAAATCAGTCAAATCTGCAGGTGGCCGGCCGCGGTGGCCGAGGGGACTGAGACGCTCCAGTCACGGTCTGCACGGCAACTACGGTCGGGGGTTCGAATCCCCCCTCGGCCATGGATATTTGTGCCGTCCTAGTTCGTAAGTAGTTCATAAGTAGTTTGTAAGTTTAGGGTCTGATGACCCCGTAGATAAGTCCCATAGACTATACAAACATTTGAACATTTGAAATCTGCAGGTCGTCAGTTCAACTAAATACTTACGAATAACAATTACGAACATATTAAATTGGAAATAACACAAAGAATATATTTTAGACAAGGCAAACCAAAGACTACGTTTCATTAGAACAGTTCCACTAAGGCAACTGCATAAACTACGTATACTTGTTGCGCCCTATTTTGGAGTATTGCTGCGAATTGTGGGATATAAACCAGGTGGGACTGACGGACGATTTAGATAAAGTTGAGAGAAGGGCAGCTCGTTCTGTATAATCGCGTTTAGGGGAAAGAGTTACACGGAAATTATGCACTTCAATATAATTTGCAGAGTATCTATTTAGATGAAGATACACTGCGTTTAAAAGCACGTATGAATCGTGCTTGAACCTATGCAATAGCCCCTTCTTTTTCCATTTGCATCTGGTATTCTTCCTTTAAAGCAGTTGTCATAGAAGTATATTCCAGTTTCTGCCTTTTCCCGGTAACCAGGACGAAAAGTTCCACTATTTTCAGAAAACTTCCACTGCCATGGAACTATGGAAATGCGAAGTTTTCCGAAAGTAGTGGAACTTTTCGACCTGGTTACCGTAAAGAGACAGATATGGAGTAGCAAGTGCTGACACCCACTGATGATGCCTTAAGAAAAAGGCGAAACGTGTATGGGTGAATTATAAAAATAAAAACTCTTCATTTGTCTTCAAAAATACTACAGTGAAGATATATAGTATTCAGCTGCTGCTCAAATGGCCGCTACAAGCAACGTATAACAGTTATTTCAATAAATGTCCTATTACAGCTTGAGTAAATGTCATTCAGTTATTATATTCGAAAGAACAGACACCACACCTGCTTAACAGCCATATTGCATTTGCAAATTATTTATTAAGGAGAGCACTGGCAATCCTTTTCTCCCTAATCCTTCTTCCTTCCTCTTCTTAATCAATAATTTGCAAATGTCATTCAGTGTTGGTACAAAATCGCAACTTCCTCCATATTGTAGATCAAGAATAACGTGCACCGAAACAGCTACGAAAATGCAGCTCGTTTACGTCCAGGTCCCCTTAAGTGTACCCCGTCCTGCTAAAAAAAAAAAAGATCAAATTATTTGCAGGATGTTATTTTGTTTATTTACGGCAAGATTAACTGTCTTATGATTTCAACTATATCTAATTAACATTGACAATTTATGTTGCTTCTATAAGGTTGAATTGCATTTTTATGTAACTATGAGCGATCGCATAGAATAGTGATTGTGCCCTTGACGACTGTCGAAGATGGAATGCATAGACAGTGCGATCAACTTCAGTCCGCTGACGCGTTAACTCGCGCCAAAACATGGCTGAATCATTTTGTCTGCCTTTTCGTGCTAGTTTTGTTTCTTAATTTATATATTATTATTTGATTATTATACAAGTATTGCAATAAAAACTACGTCAAGCATAGTGATAGAACGGTCTGCTAATGATATTTTCATGAACATTAATAAATGGTTTAAAGCTAACTCATTGTCATTAAACTCTGAAAAGACTCACTACATGCAGTTCAGAAAATGTAAGAGATTTCCTGACAGCATATGCATTAAGTATGAAGAAGAGCAGATAGAAGACGTTGACAGTATTAAAAGCCTGGGCTTACAGCTTGATAATAAATTTAGTTGGGAGGAGCATACCACAGAACTGCAGAAACGACTCAACAAATCTGTATTTTCAATACGAGTGTTATCAGACATAGGAGACATAAAAATAACAAAGGTTGCATACTTTGCTTACTTTCATTCCCTAATGTCATATGGTATAATATTTTGGGGTAACTCTTCAAGTCAGTCAAAAGTCTTCAGAGTCCAAAAACGGGTAATACGTATTATTTGTGGAGTAAATTCACGGACGTCCTGTAGAAGCCTCTTCAAAGAACTGGGTATATTAACTACTGCCTCTCAGTATATTTATTCCTTAATGAAATTTGTCATAAGTAATACATCCCTTTTCCCAACAAACAGCTCAGTTCATACATACAATACTAGGAATAAAAATGATCTACACAAGGACTTAAAAGCACTTACTTTAGTTCAAAAAGGAGTCCACTACTCAGGAACACACATTTTCAATAATTTACCATCAAGTATAAAAAATTTAGCTACAAATAAAGATCAGTTTAAGAGGAAGCTAAAAGAGTTTCTAGTGGCCAACTCCTTCTACTCCGTTAGTGAATTTCTAAATTGTACCAAATGTTGCATACTAATTCTATATTAGTATTATTATATTATCAGCAAAAAAATTATGTATCTGTATTTATAAGTGTATGTGTCTGTATTTATATTATTAGTATTATCTATTATTCAACTTGTAAATAAATTTTGTTTCTTGACATGTTCCACATCCACAAGGATCCCCTCAACATGGATCTACGGAACGAATAACTAATCTAATCTAATCTAAACTGGAAACAACAGTATAATGGCTTACTATTGTCAGATAATTTCTTTTGAAAATCAAGTAAATGTATGGAAAAGTATCTAATTTTGTCCAGTGAAGAAATTAGCTTTGGCGCCTAGCCTCCATATTCACTGGACAGTCACAGTAAAGGACTAAATTCTGGGCAGTCGTTCCTACGAGAATAGTACAAACTGTACCACCTTCTATTGATACCTCACACCACGTTCATACACGTCTGTTCTGACCTGGTCTGGCAGAAGTGAATAATCCAGAAATATCACAACACACGTCACTTACAGCTTTCGGCAACACCCCTCATCAGTATAGAACACAATTTCATTCCAACAATTACAGGTAGAACTCATGAACACACAATTGTCATCACTCGAGATGCAGAAGCCATAGATGACCCTTGTGTGTTAGTGACTTGGGCCTTTAATTATATGAATGATAATGGATGCGGCAAAAGGGTAAAGTTGTGCGTTGGTGTGATTGCCTCTTTAACGTGTCTGTCTATGGAGCCGACCGCGGTGGCCGAGGTGACTGAGGCGCTCCAGTCACGGTCAGCACGGCCATTACGGTCGGGGGTTCGAATCCCCCCTCGGGCATGGATGTTTGTGCTGTCTTAGTTCGTAAGTAGTTTGTAAGTTTAGGGACTGATGACCCCGTAGTTAAGTCCCATAAGCTTTACAAACATTTGAACATTTTTTGTCTATGGATCGACGATCGTCTTTTTGGTGACTGGCAAGCTATCCTAATTTTATTGTTGAATAGTTTACTTACTTTTTTTCTGCCTTTCTCGTTTCTTCTGAGAGGTAATACAAAACTGTGACGAGTACCAAATTTTTCTCCTGTGTTTTATTTTTGGAGCATTTGACATGGTGATCGTGTGAACATGTCACGGAGAAATAAGTGATGTCACGAACGAATCAGAAAGACTGGAAAAGGCGATGTATGAAACGAAGTTAACGTTTCGCTGCATCGTGTCTCATTCGCATTCTGAAACAAATCGATGCGCCGCGAAGGGAACTGCGAAGTAATTGCTTTTGATCACCCCAGTAAATTTGTCACCCTGCCATAATAGGCGAACGAAGCTCCAACACCAGCGAAATACCAAATTCGTACACCCTCTTTAATCCGCTATCAAGATACGTCTCGCTGGTGAGGAATTGCCAATAACAGAACGTCCAGGCGCATAGCGTATACAGAGAGTTCATTTTTCTCTGTTGGAGATTGCAGAGAATAATTCTGATGGACTCCCGATCACAGCATGAGTGGTCACTGTTCTGAGAAGTTTGCTCTCACGCCACGTTGTGGACCGCGCGGCCTCCCACGTCGGAGGTTCGAATTCTCCCTCGGGCATGGATGATAGAATTGGAGACATTTGAACATTTTTTGATTGCTCTCATGTCATTGTTTCCCGGTGTCACGTTGGCATGCCAAACATACTGTCAGCTTGCATGTCATTGGAGCCAAATTAAGAATTAGTCATCCGATGCTGGTGGACTTTTCAGGCATTATCCAAAGTTTTCAACGAGTTTCCTTTTAATGTAGTTTCAATGGATAGCATATATAATATCCGGGTATTTTGTCTCACTTCTATTATTATAAGAATGCATTTCTGTATCCGTAAACGTATCTGTTGGATTGCTAGCGATATTGTGTTTTTTAATTGTCTTATAATGTCTGTTGTATTTTTTGATACATTACGGTGTATGGTTTGCCGAATAAATACGGCCGGAACTTGTTAATAGCCTAGATAACTGGGAGACATTCTTTCTCAGTTGAAGAGTAATTTATCTCGGACTTTGACCGTACTCTTGATGCGTAGGGTATCACCTTTTCAGCACCTTCCTGAACTTGTACAAGCACTGCACCAATCCCATAACCACTGGCGTCTGTGTGAAGTTCAGTTTCCGCATTCTCGTCGTGCGGAAGTTAGATCCTCCTAAAATGCCCGGAAAGATCGTTCTTTTGTCTCATCCCAGTAAAACTTGGCAGCTTCCTGCAGAAGTTCTTGCAATGGACGTGCCTTGTTACAAAATCTTTTTATGAAACGTCGGTAGTATGAGCACAGCCCGAGAAAACTTCTCACGTCGCGAATGTGCTGAGGAGTTGGAAATTCTGTGACTGCCCTTACTTTATCTGGATCAGGACTGACACCAACTCCGTTGACTCGGTGCGTCAGGCTTTTTATCTCTTTGGTGACGAAGAGGCACTTTTTTGGATTGTGGCGAAGTCCTGCAGTTGATAGGCGACTCAGATGTTCTTCAAATGTTTTCGAACAAACGACAACCTCATCTAAATAGGAAAGACGCGTCGTCCACTTAAGGTATCGAAGCAAGTTGTCCATCATGCGTTCGAATGAGGCCGGAGCATTACATAATCCAAATGGCATTACATTGAATGCATAGTGGCCGTCAGGTGTAACAAAAGCCGTCTTTTCCCTGTCAGCTTCGTCAACCTCGATTTGCCAGTAACCTGTCTACATGTCCGTAGTTGAGAAGTATGTAGCTCGTTTCAAGCAGTCTAAGGTGTCGTCAATGCGCGGCAATGGGTAGACATCTTTCTTCGTGATTTTGTTCAGCCGCCGATAGTCAACACAGAATCGCCATCCTTCTTCTTTTCGAGGACCACCGGAGACGACCAAGGACTCTCCGTAGGTTGACTAATGTCATCGTGCGACATCTTCTCCACTTCCTCCCGAATTATACTTCTTTCAGCTGGTGATACTCTATACGAACGCTGGCTAATTGGTGGATGATCCCCAGTATTAATACGGTGCCTTATCGTGTGTCGTTACGTCCGAATTTTCCCCTGATGAGGTGTGAATGCAACCGAAAAATGGCGTAGTATAGTTTTGTGTCCCAACTTCGTCGCAGCTTTTGTGTCCCAGCCTCGTCGTAGGTGTCGGTGGCCGAGTGGAATAAGACCGACACAGGAATAAGGATGGCCCGCTGGTGCAGGTACGGAGGGGAGCAGCCAGAAACTATAAACACTAGAGTAAATTAGAAAGAGATATATATTGCACAGAATGTAACAATACTTAACTTTTACATAGTACTGCAGAATGTTGATACATAGTTGTTAGAGGCCTGCCTAGTGCCTGTACGATAGCAAAGTCTTCACTGGTGCCTATCTGATTACGAAGGTCCTAACTGGTTGCTATCTCCGTCCGAAGTGGCCGATGTCCTTCAGTGGTGGCCACGAGCGGCGTTGTCGCAGAGGGCGCTCGTGGCTGTCGTCGTGAGAACGCCGCGCCGTGCGTGCATGGCGGCGCGCGGCGAAAGTAAGTGGCGCGCACTTTGTACTTGTGCGACACCACACCCCTCCCCCCCAAACCGCCGCGCCGTCGTGGCGTAGGGCTGAGGGCCACGGCGACGGCACTGGGAGGAGGGCCTGGGCGGGGGCGTTACTGGTGGGACGGGCGTCGTAGCTGAGGCCGGGATCGAGACGCCGTCCGCGCCCCGGCATCCGCCTTGATATCCTCCAGGAAACCCGCGACAGCGGCGGCGACGACTGCGTCGGAGGTGCGTCCACCTCCATGGGTACGATCTCGTAGTCCGGGGAAGCTGGACCCGGCGGCGAGCGATGTGGCTGTGCTCCCTGGCGGTGAACTGGGTCTGGAATCAAGAAACCGGAGACAGGATCGCGCGGCCTGTGCAGGCGCAATTGGTTTGCGTGGCGCCGCAGCTCCGACCCTGTGGAAGAACGTACAACAAACATATTGCGACCAAGCACGCGTTGAATGGTGCCCGGCAACCATGTCTTCTTGTTTCCAGCAAACACCCTGTACAGCACCGGCGTGAAAACCTGAAAACGCGTAGCGCCATACGAACCGACTCGGTGCGTGGGAGGCTGCAGCAGGTGAAGGAGAGTGCGGTGACGGCGGCCGTGTAGCAGCTCGGCAGGAGACGGGCCGTCACGTGGCATGCACCGATACGTAGACAGGAAAATTTGAAGAGCTTGCCGCCTGGAGTGCTGACCTTTCATCTTCTCCATGTGAGACTTGAATGTTCGAACGAAACGTTCTGCTTCACCATTGGACTGAGGGTGAAAAGGTGCGGTGGTGATATGCTGAATGCCATTCACACGACAAAACTGTTGAAATTCCGCACTAACAAACTGAGGTCCATTGTCACTGACGATAGTTTCAGGCAAGCCTTCGATGCAAAACACTGATGTTAAGGCACTGATTGTACTAGACGCCGTCGTTGAGTTCATGGCAATCACAAAAAGAAACTTGCTGAAAGCGTCTACAACAATTAACCAGCGCGTATTCCAGAATGGTCCGGCAAAGTCAATATGTAAACGTTGCCATGGTCCCTTGGGGCGTGGCCAGTCTGAGAAACGCTGTGGAGGAGCCGCCTGATGCTCTGCACAAACTGTACACTGTGATGTCATGCTCTCTATCTGAGCGTCCATACCAACCCAGGTACAATGACGTCTGGCCAGTTGCTTTGTCCTAACAATGCCCCAATGTCCTTGATGCAGGAGGCGTAACACTTCTCGTTGCAGGGAACGAGGAACAATCACTCTTGCTTGGTCGTTGTCGGTATGCAACAACAGTACACCCTGACTTAAAGATAATGCATGACGTTGTGCAAAATAACGTCGAACCAGAGGCCTATCAATGTCTTTGGCTCTGGCAGGCCACCCTGAGCGAACAAAACGTGCTACCACACTTAGGTCTGCATCCGCAGCTGTTTCCTGTGCAACCCGACGAGAGTTCAAAGGAAAGTCTGCGGCAGCGGAAGCATCTCTGGAGTCTATCTGACAACATGCCATTTCTGAAGAATCAAATGATACATCCTGGCCAACCGGAAGTCGGGAAAGTGTGTCCGCGTTGGCATGTTTAGTGGTAGGTCGGTACAAAATCTCATACTGATAATTTGCCAATATCAAGGACCATCTCTGAAGCTTTTGTGCCGTACGTGGCGGAATTGGCTTTGTGGGTGAGAACAACGACGTGAGAGGCTTGTGGTTTGTCAACAAATAGAATTTTCTGCCATAGAGATAATGATGAAACTTTGTGACGCCGTAAATGATTGCTAAGGCCTCCTTTTCTATCTGACTGTAATTCTGTTGCGTCGGCGTCAGTAGCTTGGATGCAAAGGCAATAGGACGATCGTGAGATCCAATGCGATGTGAGATTACCGCGCCCAGACCGTACGACGAGGCGTCAACTGCTAACACGACCGGCTTCTGTGGGTCAAAGGGAATCAAACATGCATCACTGAGTAGTGCAGTCTTTAATTTGTCAAAGGCAACTTGGCAATCTTTGGACCATACAAAAGGAACATTCTTCCTACGTAAGTGATGCAGTGGAGCTGCAATCTGAGAGGCATTGGGAATAAATCTGAAATAATAGTTAAGCTTTCCCATCACTGCTTGCAATTCATGCACATTCTTAGGAGGAGGCAAGTCTTTGATTGCTCGAAGATGTGACTGTAAGGGATGAATTCCTTGGGCATTAATCACATGGCCTAGGTACTCTATTTCAGTTTGAAAAAACGAACACTTTGCTTTATTGCAACGTAGACCTGCTGCAGTCAAAACTTTGAAAAGGCACTCCAAGTTTGCTAAATGTTCTTCAACTGTACGTCCGGATACCACAATGTCATCTAAATAGTTCGAGCAACACGGTACAGAAACTGTCAGCTGTTCCAAAAAGCGCTGAAAAATAGCGGGGGCGGAAGAACTGCCAAAGGGTAGGCGTTGAAATTGAAAAAGGCCCATGTGAGTATTAATGACGAAATATTTTTGACTCGACATCAAGCGGAATTTGTAAGTATGCCTCTGCTAAATCAATCTTAGAAAAGAAGCGAGACTGTCCTAATTTGTCCATCAGTTCCTCAGGTCTGGGCAGGGGATAAGTGTCTTCAATTGTTTGACTGTTCACTGTTGATTTGAAGTCCGCACAGAGACGAAGTTTTCCTGACGGCTTGGGTATAATTACTAAAGGCGAGGCCCACTGACTCGCAGAAACAGGAGAAATCACCCCACTATCTTGCCAACGTTTAAGTTCTTCGGCAACTGTATCACGCATTGCGATAGGCACTGGTCTAGCTTTACGAAATTTTGGAACTGCAGATTCTTTTAAAGTTACATGTGCCACGAAGTCTTTTGCACAACCTAGTTCCGGCGAAAACAAGGCACTATATGTGTCACACAATGCATTGATTTTATCCTGAGGCACTATTGACGAAATTTGAAGCACATCTCTTTGAATTGATAAACCAAACAAGTCAAAAGCATCTAGTCCAAAAATGTTCTGTGTCGATTTGGCCTGAAGAACTACAAAAGCAACTGTTTTTGTTACACCTTGAAAAGAGGCGGGCAGGCTACATGTTCCTAGCACGGGAATATTTTCACCTGTATAAGCTGTTAACACTTGCTGTGACGGCGACAATTTTGGCGAACCCAGAAGTTCATAAGTATCTTTATTAATTAATGTAACAGCGGAACCAGTATCAAGCTGAAATTGCACAGTCTTATTTTCTATGGAGAGATTTACAAAAAGTTTGTGCTTCTGGCGCACGACAGGTGCGCGAATGTGGGCAACGTCTGCTACGGTTTGTTTACTGCGCTTGCGCGGGCCGCGTTGTGAAGGAAGCGGCGCAGACTCGGCACGCAGCGGATTAACAACACTGTCACTAGATGACACTACCGCTGGATCGGCGTCCGCGCAAGCCTGCAGAGCTACTCCAGATTTACTAACTACTGCACTGCACTTTTGAGTAGCTACTTGATGTCTACTGTCACTAGCTACACAGTACTGGGCACTATTACAAGGAGCAGTTGCAGAAGGCACTAATTTCACTACAGGAATGCACTGTTCATAGTCATTTTGCTTGTCCCGAACCCTTTTCCGTTGCACATTTTTACGCGCTCGTCGGCGCTTGCTACGTGGTGCACTATATAGTTTTGCCGTAGGCGCAGAAAAATTGTCTTGCACTTGAGAATCAACAGAAGCACTGTTAAATTCTACAGCTTCTATGACATTAACTGTATGCACTGTTCTCGCACTTTGCGAAGCACTGTTTCTAACGTTGCTGTACTTTGAGTTTTTAATTTGCATACACACAGACTGCACATGTCCCGATTTGCCACATTGATAACAGGTTGCGTTGCGACTAGGGCAATGAGCACGCTTGTGGCGAGACACACACTGAGGGCAAGATTTACGTACATTTTTCTGAAATGAACGTTGGCGCCCGTTATTCAAATCACTGTGTCTAACACTACGGGGCGACCTTTGCGTCGCACTTTTACTCTGGCTACTGTTCACTGTCTGTTCAGCACGGCCGGTAGAAAAATAAGAATCACTAGTGCTATACTGAGAACTACGGCTAGGAAAGCGTCCGTTGCGGCGCACTGATTTTACACTGTGGCTTTGCATTTCTACATCTGCTAAGTCAAAAGTGTCATGTGCTTCAATAAGCTGCAGTACACTGTCTAATGAGGGGTCAGATTGTTTCAGAATTGCTGCCCGAATTCTGGGGTCCTGAATGTTCTGCGTAATCGCATCCCTCAACATCACGTCACTATACGAAAGTCCACAAGAGCAAGTACATTTACATTTGCGGGTTAAGCCCTTCAATTCCGTAATCCACTCTTGGTGTGACTGTTCCGGTAATTTTTTCAGTCTGAAAAATCGGTACCGTGCAGCAGCTACGAGAACTTTTCTCTCATAATGAGCATTTAGTGCCTCTACTATTTGTTCAAAGTCTACATCACGAGGAGATGCTTGCGGGAATAGTTTCTGCAGTAATACGAAGGTTTTGGGGCCCACCACGGACAATAAAAGATGCTTAACAGTCTGACCTGTAATTTGATGAGCCGCGACGAGTTCTTGAAACTGTGCGAAATAGTTGCTCCATTCTTCCTCACGTTCGTTGTACTGGCGGAACGTAGGAAGCGTTACGGCGGCAGGTGTGGGCTGCTGAAGCGGCGGCTGTTGTTGTTGGTTGGCTGCTTGCGCTGTGAGCTGGGACACAGCCTGTAGGAGTTGCGTTATTTGCGCCGTCTGTAACTGAATAATTTCCATTAAGTTTGGGTTCGGGGTAGTGGCCATGCTGACCGATTAGGCGCCGCGTATACAAGTAACTTATAACAAAACACAAATGCAATATGAAAGAGGACGCTCTGCAACAAAAAAGTCCACAAAATACGTAACAGAATATGTTCCCCCAAAAATCTTATAATAAGGGTGGGTGGGCGGGAGCAATTTTTGCGTGCTCCGACTGCTGCTGTCTGGCTGCTGCAAGCGGGCTGGTCCAAGGTTCTATCACTCCTCGTCGCCACTTTTGTGTCCCAACTTCGTCGCCACTTTTGTGTCCCAGCCTCGTCGTAGGTGTCGGTGGCCGAGTGGAATAAGACCGACACAGGAATAAGGATGGCCCGCTGGTGCAGGTACGGAGGGGAGCAGCCAGAAACTATAAACACTAGAGTAAATTAGAAAGAGATATATATTGCACAGAATGTAACAATACTTAACTTTTACATAGTACTGCAGAATGTTGATACATAGTTGTTAGAGGCCTGCCTAGTGCCTGTACGATAGCAAAGTCTTCACTGGTGCCTATCTGATTACGAAGGTCCTAACTGGTTGCTATCTCCGTCCGAAGTGGCCGATGTCCTTCAGTGGTGGCCACGAGCGGCGTTGTCGCAGAGGGCGCTCGTGGCTGTCGTCGTGAGAACGCCGCGCCGTGCGTGCATGGCGGCGCGCGGCGAAAGTAAGTGGCGCGCACTTTGTACTTGTGCGACACCACATATAGTAAACACCCACTGCGTTATTCCTGGGTCTGTCCGGGTCCTATTGGCAGTTCCACGGTTGCTTCCTCCAGCATGTTGTCTGTACTAACAGCAGAGCATGGGTCTTCGTTGAGACGTTGAGTTCACCGTCCTGGATTGGTTCAGCTGTCCCGATACACATTCCTTTGGGGATAAGTTGTGTCTGCTGGTGACAATTAGTGATCCAAAACTCTCCTCGACCACCGGCAATGCTTATGATAGCCGCTGGTATGTAAATTTCTTTGTTGAGCCTGATAAACTTTTTTAATCTCAACAAGTACTTCACAGTTTAAACGGTCATCTTTGTTTGTGACAGCAACTCTTCTTATTGCCAACGGCGGGATCGTCACATTTTCAACGGCAAATAACTTCCCAGAAAAGTCTGTATTACGTGTAACCGTCGGAACGACTTCCTCAATTTGCAGTTCAGATCTTCCACAGTCAATGATAGCTTGGGATGCCTGAACGAAGTCCCATCCGAGGATGACATTATGACTACATTCTGTTAAAACGACAAATTCAAACGGCTGGGTCCTGTTGTTGATGGTTATTCCTGCGTCACAAGTTCCTGCTGACTGGACGTACTTTTCATTAGCGACCTTCAGCACAGTTGCCTCCGTATCACAGAACATTGTCTTCTTTAGTGTGCGGCGGTAATTATCCGATAATACAGAAAAAGAAACTCCTGAATCAACCAGTGCCCGGACAGGTTGGCCGTTGATTATGACGTCGATGACATTTCCCGACATCTTAGCGACTGTCGTCCATGGATTTTCATCTGAGGCGGCCTCACCTCCGTAGTGGTCGCCTCGCTTAGTTTTCCTGGGCGCGGCGGCTTGGGGAGCGGCTGGTACCTCTGTACGGCGACGGTGAACGGCTGCGGCGCGTCGTGGAGCGACCTCGTCCAGGGTACAGCGATGGGCTTCTTCCCATAGGTCGACTGGACTCATCAGTGCCTGGGAAAGAAATGCTCTAATGGCTGACGTTTTGCGACAAAATAATCGTCGAATACTCAAGTGTTCAAATGTTTGTATAGTCTATGGGACTTAACTACTGGGTCATCAGTCCTTAAACTTACAAACTACGTATGAACTACTTACGAACTAGGACGGCACAAATATCCATGCCCGAGGGGGGATTCGAACCCCCGACCGCAGTGGCCGTGCAGACCGTGACTGGAGCGCCTTAGTCCCCTCGGCCACCGCGGCCGGCGTCGAATACTCGCCTTCTCTCTCTGCAGTAGCGTACGACATGTCCAGGGCGCCCACAGTGGAAACACAGTGGTGTGTTGTCTTCTGTTCTCCAGACGTCTGTTCTTCTGCGAGGCGTCATAGTTGCCGGGGGAGTTGGCTGTAGACGGCTGCAGCGTATGTCATAGCAGGGCGGCGCCATTCTTCACGTCGGGTGCGACTGGCGGGGCACACAGGAGCTAATGACTGAAATACTTCTTCCTCAGCGGCGTCGGCTCCGTCGTGACTTACAGGGCTTACATCCATTGTCATAATCTGATGCTCGCTCGGTCTAACGGTCGCGGCTGCCATAAATTATTGCAATTCTTCCCTCACAATTTGTTGTATGAGAGAAGCGAAGTCATGCTGGTCTTCCACAACGGCCATAGGGACTACATTTGGGAGTCTGTCATACTTCTTTCGTCCAACCCTCCTTTGTTGCTGGCACCACTTGATGAACTCTTCCGTCGTAGCGACGTCTTTGATCAGAAGAGCTTGTTACATGCCTTCTGCAATACCCTTCTTCAGGTTGCGTGATTTTGTCGGCCTCAGTCATATTCGGATTGACTATGTTACACAGGTATGTATGACTGTGTCGGCTCACCATGTTGTTGGGCCCGGTTCTTCAGTTGTTCTTCCGCCGAGCGGATTTGTCGCTGGCTGTCATCAAACGTCTTCTTGAGTTTTGTCTGGAACATTTCCCGGTCATTCAGCTTCTCTTCGTTGTTTTCGAACCATTGCTGGGCTGTTCCGTCCAGGTAGAGATAAACATTGGCCAAGCACATTGTATGATCCCACCTGTTCTACTTGGCGACTCGGTCGAAACCTTTTAGCCATTTGTTGGGGTCCTGTCCAGCGTCTCCAGAGAACACCGACGAGTGCCTGATGTGTAGCTGGCTTACCGCTGGTTTCGTGTCAATCGTTCTTCTGATAATACCGACTTTCGGAAGGATGTATTCGGTATATCCCTTGTATTCCGGTTCTAGTCCGTGAAAGCGACGGCTTTTACGTTGCATAATCGGAGCCACGGTGATGCAGCTGTTGCACAGGATACCCGGCGCCTCCACCAAACAATGTCGCGTTGAAATGGAAGCAGGCTTGACTTCGAAGGCAACTGAACACGCACTTATACTGAAATCAGGTTTATTGCGAACTTAACATTCACGCAGCACTAACTGCCTCTCACAGACAGAATGTACCAGATATTAGAAGAATAGTTAACATAAGAAACATGTAGAAATTACAAGTGAACATAAGAAACATGTAGAATATTCTGGAAATGATAATTACAAAGAAATAAATTTTGGCTGGTGGACCGGATGGAACTGGCGACCTTCAGCACCGCAATCGGTGACGCTATCTCCTGCGCCAAGCCGGCAGTCGGTTAACCAGGGGTGGGGGGGGGGGGGGGTCTCGCGGCAATTTTGCTTACTAACAGACAACAATCGCGGAGGGGAAAAACTACTTACGACACATAGTTCTGGAGATATGACGTCGTAAACAAAGGGTCACTAAAACTTTCCCATCACGTGACGCGTGATTTATAAAGTTCATTCATCAACTATTTATTCATATTATTATTCATTTATTCATCGCAGACCGTTTTCTAATATTACGCTCAACAAACCAGGAAATTATACTATTTTAAGACACAAAGTCAAGGATATATGATGTCATAAGTACTGAGGTGCATGAAAACGAATCTTGAATGGACAGATAGTATGGTAGAAGACCGTCTTCTAATATTACACTCTAGAAATCTGGAAAATTATATTATTGTAGGACAAATAGTCAAGGATATATGTCATAAGTATTTAGATGCATGAAAACAAAACTTAAATGGGCATATAGTAAGGTAAAATCCGATAGACAGAAACGGAAGACATGTAGAGAGGGGGATTAGGAGAACAGATGGATATATAGATAGAGAGAGAGAGAGAGAGAGAAGAAGGAACGGAAAATTTTAAAGAGACATATGGGGCATTAAAAAAATGGGGTACACAGAACACGAGAGGAACTGTACGAAAATTTTGAACCTGTATCGAGCGAGATGCGGAAAAGGAGGTTACGATTTGTTGGGCACATCATGGGGATGGACGAATTTTGAACCTGTATCGAGCGAGATACGGAAAAGGAGGTTACGATTTGTTGGGCACATCATGAGGATGGACGCTAAGAGGTTGACTAATAAGATATTTGGATGTTTCCATTCCATACTCTGCCGTTTACTCTCCGGCTCGTAATGATGGATCCATGTTTCCTCACCAGTAATGATTGTGTCTAAGAAGTTGTCCCCTTCGTTACCATAGCGATCCAAATGTTTTTTGCAGATGTCGAGGCGCGTTTGCTTATGCAACTGTATGAGTTGTTTTTGGATCCATCTTGCACAAACTTTACGAAACCCAAGTCTGTTGTGAATAATTTCGTAGGCAGAACCATGACTAATTTGAAGACGATGAGCCACTTCATCAATAGTTAATCGTCTGCTGTTTGCTTATCGTAGCAGCCACTGACAGTTACGTTCGACGGTGTCGAGCGAGTGAGGCGGATTGAAGCGCTGGCAGGCGGGGACACTCGTCGGCTGAAGCGCCGCAGCCTTTTGGGGTCTCATTGTCCATCAGCCGCATTCAAAGTGGGCCGATGCCGCTGGAGCGTGCCGCCGCTGCCCTGCGGGACGCCCGCGCTTAATGGCATTTGTGCCTGCGTCGGCTCACACATCGATAAACCGATAGCTGCTCCTCGCCGCTCTCTTACCGGTCCCAACAGCTCCATCAAACACGGCGATGGGAGGGTTCATGGCGGGAGAAATGGCGTGCCATCCCCAGCTGAGCTGCCACTTGTAGCTGGCGGTCTCACTCATACCAAAGATATCACCTAACAAGTGAAGTTGCATATTCTATGAGGGTGATTCACTGTCGGAAATAAAAATTAGTTCATCCTCTAAGAGTTTTTGAATACACTCCAGATTTATTGTTGTAACAGTGCATTGTTGTTGTTGTTGTTGTGGTATTTAGTCCGAATACTGGTTTTATGCAGCTCTTCACCCTACTCTATCCTGAGCAAGCCTCTTCTTCTGCTCATAAGAATGACAACCCGCACCCATTTGAATCAGCTTACTGTATTAGTCTCTTGGTATGACTGCGATTTTTCTCCCACACACTTCCATCCAGTGCTAAATTGACGATTCCTGATGTTTAAAAATGTGTCCTACCGATCAATCCCTTCTTTTAGTCAAGGTGTGCCAAAAATTTCTTTTCTCCCCAATTCAGTTCAGTATCTCTTCATTAATTACGCGATGTACCCACCTAATCTTCAGCATTCTTCTGTAACACCACATTTCAAAAGACTCTATCCTCTTCCTGTCCGCACTATTTATCGTCCCTGTTTCACTCCCATACAACACTCCACACAAATGCCTTCAGAATAGGTTTCCTTCTTCCTGTCTGAACTACCGTCCAAATTTCAGTCCCGTATAAGTCAACACTCCACAGAAATGCCTTCATAAAATACTTCCTTACACTTAAATTAAGGCCGGGGGGACTGAGGCGCTTCAGTCACGGTCTGCACAGCCACTACGGTCGGGGGTTCGAATCCCCCCTCGGGCATGGATATTTGTGCCGTCCTTAGTATTAGCTAGTTCATAAGTAGTTTGTAAGTTTAGGGACTGATGACCCCGTAGTTAAGCCCCATAAGCTATTCAAACATTTGAACTTAAATTATTATTTAATGTTAGCATGTTTCTCTTTTTCTAAAACTCTTTTCTTCCCATTGAAATTCTGCTTTTTATACCCACTGTACAGAGACCATCGGATGTTACTTTATTGCCCAAGTAACAAAACTAATTTCTTGAGCAATGCCTGACTTTCTCCGTTCCATTACCATTGTTTTGCTCTTGTTAACGTTCATCTTATACGCTCCGAATTTTATATAAGCTGACGACTTTCAACCACTATATCTTCCATCCCAGCTATCGACACGGAACTGCTATAGTACGCAACGGAAGACTTTGTACTAAAACAACAAAGAGGGATCGTTCGTCTCCATTGTGTAGTTTTTGCTGAAGAGAAAATATTGACACTCACACGTAGAATTTCATATAAGTCGGTAACTTTAAACTCCCATATCTTCCACACCCTTATCGTTATCAACCCTCTACCACCATAGTGCACAATAGGAGACTGATACCTACTACCACATACAAAATCTATTTGTTTGCGTTGTGTAGTTTTGGCAGCAGGCACAAACACCTCAATTTTTAAATACACTACTCGCCGTTAAAATTTCTACACCAGAAGAAATGCAGATGATAAACGGGTATTTATTGGACAAATATATTACACTAGAACTGACATGTGATTACATTTTCACGCAATTTAGTGCATAGATCCTGAGAAATCAGTACCCAGAACAATCACCTCTGGCAGTGATAACGGCCTTGATACTCCTGGGCATTGAGTCAAAACAGAGCTTGGATGGCGTGTACAGGTACAGATGCCCCTGCAGCTTCAACACGATACCACATTTCATCAAGAGTAGTGACTGGCGTATTGTGACGAGCCAGTTGCTCGGCCACCATTGACCAGACGTTTTCAATTGGTGAGAGATCTGGAGAATGAGATGGCCAGCCGGCCACGGTGGCCGAGGGGACCGAGGCGCTTCAGTCACGGTCTGCACGGCCACTACGGTCGGGGGTTCGAATCCCCCCTCGGGCATGGACATTTGTGCCGTCCTTAGTTGTAGGTAGTTCATAATTAGTTTGTAAGTTTACGGTCTGATGACCCTGTAGTTAAGTCCCTTAAGCTTAACAAACATTTGAACAATTTTTTTTTTTTTTTTTTTTTTTTTTTTTTTTTTTTTTTTTTTTTTGAGATGGTCAGGGCAGCAGTCGAACATTTGCAGTATCCAGAAAGGCCCGTACAGGACCTGCAACATGCAGTCGTGCATTATCCTGCTGAAATGTATGGTTTCGCAGGGATCGAATGAAGGGTAGAGCCAAGGGGCGTAACAAATCTGAAATGTTAACGGCACTGTTCAAAGTGCCGTCGATGCGAACAAGAGGTGACCGAGATGTGTAACCAGTGGCAGCCCATACCATCACGCCGGGTGATACGCCAGTATGGCGATGACGAATACACGCTTCCAATGTGCGTTCACCGCGAAGTCGCCAAAACGGATGCGACCATCATGATGCTGATGCGAAAAAATGAGGTTTTGTGATTCGTGCACCCAGGTTCGTCGTTGCGTACACCATCGCAGGCGCTCCTGTCTGATGCAGCGTAAAGGGCAACCGCATCCACGGTCTCCATGCTGATAGTCCATGCTGCTGCAAAAGTCGTCGAACTGTTCGTACATATGGTTTTTGTGTTGTAAACGTCGCCATCTGTTGACTCAGGGATCGAGACGTGGCTGCACCATCCGTTACAGCCAAGCGGATAAAATGCCTGTCATCTTGTCTGCTAGTGATACGAGGTCGTTGAGATCCAGCACGGCGTTCCATATTGCCCTACTGAACTCACCGATTCCATATTCTGCTAACAGTCATTGGATCGGGACCAACGTGAGCAGTATTGTCATGACACGATAAACCGCAATCGCGATGGGCTACAATCCGATCTTCATCAAAGTCGGAAACGTGATGGTACGCATTTCTCCTCCTTACACGAGGCATCAACAACGTTTCACTAGGCAACGCCGGTCATCTGCTGTTTGTGTATGAGAAATCGGTTGAAAACTTTCCTCACGTCAACACGTTGTAGGTGTCGCCACCGGCGCCAACATTGTGCGAATGCTCTGAAAAGTTAATCATTTTCATATAATAGCATCTTCTTCCTGTCGGTTAAATTTCGCGTCTGTAGCACATCTTCGTGGTGTAGCAATTTTAATGGCCAGGAGTGTATATTAAGATTTCTAAAATGTTCAAATGTTTGTTAAGCTTAAGAGACTTAACTACGGAGTCATCAGTCCCTAAACATACAAACTACTTAACTACCTTAAACTAAAGACGACACAAACGTCCATGCCCGTGGGGGTATTCGAACCCCCGACCGTAGCATATTAAGATTTAACCGGCGACATTTAACAAAATAGTCCTTCAACCTATTACTATTTATTGCTTTAATGTATTCGATGGGATAAATATGGATTATGAATGTAATACATGGATGTAATGTATTATCTGTATTACGATCTTTGTGGCCATGTATGTAATGTAAAGTCTTTGTATAGGAAATTATTACTTATTTTTGTAATAATAATATTATGACAATGTTTTTAAATAATTTTTAACTAGCTTTATAATTCGCTGGTCCATGCACAGGGAGTTAAATTGTTAAAATTAGATATATATAAAACCTGTATTGCGGCTGGTAGGAAACGGAATTGTGTGTGCTCGCGATGTAAAAGGTGGTAATTGGCTGGAGAATCTTCGAGTAGTATGGTCTGTAAGTGAAAAAAAGGAAGAAGAAAAAAAAAGAAAGAAAAAAAGGAGGCGAGTTCTGGACAGTGTAGTGGTGACACCTCCGTGACGAACTGTGAGTTGTTGAGGCATATATTTCTGGAAGTAACAGTAAGTTTGTCTTGGATGTCACCGGAGTTAGATTAGATTAGATTAATACTTGTTCCATAGATCATGAATACGAGACTTCGTAATGATGTGGAACGTGTCAATTAAATGAAATGTGTCTATACATAATATTACATGACACTCAATATTTGAATATTTTATTTTATTATTTATTGTATTTTTTTTCTAAAGTACTAACTTTTTTCTAGAAATTCATCTAATGTGTAGAAGGAATTGCCATTCAGAAATTCTCTTAATTTATTTTATTTTATTTGGCTATCTGTGAGAATTTTGATACTACTTGGTAAGTGAGCAAAGACTTTTGTGGCAGAATAATTAATCCCTTTCTGTGACAGAGCTAAATGTAAGCTTGAATAGTGTAGGTCACCCTTTCTCCTAGTGTTGTAGCTATGCACACTGCTGTTACATTTGAATTCAAATTTCATAAGTGGATATATATATATATATATATATTGTGAAGCTACTGTGAAGATTCCTAGATCCTTAAATAATTGTCTGCAGTTTGATCTTGGGTGGGCTCCAGCAATTATTCTGATGATCCGTTTTTGGGCAATGAATACTTTCTGCCATAAGAAAGCAGAGAATGGAAATAGGCATAGTATGCTAGTTTACTGAGTTGTACATCACCAAAGTTTGCAATCAGCCTAATAGCATAAGTAGCTGAGCTCAAACGTTTCAGAAGATCTTCATTGTGTTTCTTCCAATTCAATCCCTCATCAATGCATTAACCCAAAAATTTTGAATATTCTACCTTAGCTATAGATTTCTGGTTGAAGTCAATACTAATTAATGGTGTGATGCCATTTATTGTGCGAAACTGAATATACTGTGTTTTTTCAAAATTTCATGAGTCCATTTACAGAGAAACACCTAATAATTCTCTGAAATACTTCATTGAGAATTTCATCAGTTAATTCCTGTGATTCGGATGTGATAGCGATACTTGTATCATCAGAAAAGAGAACTAGCTTGGCATCTTTATGAATATAGAAAGGTAAATCATTAATATACAGGGTGGTCCAAAAGTCCGGAAACATCCTCGTAAAATTCAAATGAAGAAACAAACAAGAAAACAGAGTCCCTACGCACGAGGGACGGGAATGGGGAAACTTTATACGCTATGGCACCAACATGCCGACCATCTTGAAGCCGCCATCTTGGATTCAACTCCAAAATTTCAAATAGGAATGTGGTCATATGACATGTCAAACAGATAGAGAATTTCACCAGAAAAACAATGCCGTTGTTATTTTAACTTCAGTCATTCTCGAGTTATAGCCAGTTACATGTGGCAGCGGTGGGACGCTCGGAAGCATCTGTGTTTTGTGCCGAAGAGACCATTACGCCGATGTTACACAGTCCCAAGAGGCTACCAACAGTCATAAGAATGGCTCGGCTCGATATGTTGTCCATTATTTTGGATTGTTCATGCTATCCTCCAAACCCAGTCCTGAAGCACTTTGACAAACACATCTGGCTGAATTTGACCACATGCACTTGCTTTAGATGATGCAAGTCCCATATTTTCACAGAATAAACCACAGCTTTGATAAAAACCCAAGATAAAAATCCAAAGGAGTCAAATCTGGTGAACGTGGTGGCCACTACACAGCACCCCTGCGACCAATCAACTTTAGAGGGAACTGCACATCCAGGTATGCTCGCACATTGTGCCTATAATGTAGTGGCGCTCCATCATGCTGGAAGAATTCTGTAAATGTCCCGTCTCCGTTAACAATGAGGCAAACACGTCTTCATCCAGATAATCATTGGCTGTTAACGCACCATCAATAAAAAAAGATCCCAGGACTTTCTTACGCCACACACCACACCAGACCATCACTTTTTGTGCGTCGACCGTCTTGGAAGCATCAATACAGTGCGGATTTATGTCGGACCAGTATCTGTGATTCTGATTGCTCACTTCACCATTGATAAAGAAATTCGCTTCATCGCTAAACAGCACCTGATACTGGAAATGTGGGTTTATCTGCAGCTGCTGTGTCGCCCATTCTGAGATCTGTACTTGACGGTCTGGGTCATCCTCGTTCAGGTGTTGGAGCAGCTGAACTTTGTACGGGTACCATTTGTGTTGCAATAAAATTTGCAGTATGGAGGTACGGCTAACTCCACATTCTTCTGACAGGCGACGAGTACTCCGTTGCGGACTCTTGCTAAATGATGCCAACACGCTCACTGTTGTTGCTTTATCGGTGGCGGATTTTGGTCTTCCAGCCTTCGGTTTATCTGCGACAGAACCCGTTACTCGCAATTTGGTCAAAAGCTTGGCAACTGCGCTGTGAGTGATGGGCTGTCTGGTTGGGTGACGACTGTTGAAATCCTCAGCAATGACCCGTGTGCTTCTTTCTCCTGATAACAAGATGATTTCAATGTGTTCTTCATGTGTTAAGGACATTTTGTTACCTGTGAATAAGGAAACAATGGTTAAAACGTTTGCATGAGTAAATGATACCTAACATTTAAACACATGTAACATATCGGGCATGGGATAGTCACTTTTCACCGTTTCAAACTCCATTTTATGGCATCTCAGTAGGTAATACGCTGCCGAGCATCCCACTGCTGCCGCGTGTAATTGGCTATAACTTGAGAATGAATAAAGCTCTGTTTAAAATAACAACGGCATTGTTTTTCTGGTGAAATTCTCTATCTGTTTGATATGTCACATGCCCACCTTCCTATTTGAAATTTTGGAGTTGAATCCAAGATGGCGGCTTTAAAGATGACCACCATGTTGGTGGCATAGCCTATGAAGTTTCCCCATTCCAGTTCCTTGTGCGTAGGGACTCTGTTTCCTTGTTTGTTTCTTCATTTGAATTTTATGAGGGTGTTTCCGGACTTTATATATATCAAAAATTAATTTCATGTTTTTCGGATCATGGAAGATATGATAGTCTCGAAAACATGGTGAGTAGCACCGTCGCCACTGGGGCATTACAACAAATGTCAGATACGGTTTTCTTCGGCTACACTAACGAGGTGAAACAGTTTCTGCATTTGTAGCCAACCAGTGCACTTCGAAATATCTGGGAAATTTTGGTCAAAATATTTACTGTAATACTGAATTACGTACATTTATGGTGTTTTTTCGTTTAACGATTGCAATTCCTGCGTATATAGTGTTGCCAAGTATTTATATAACAAAACCACTATGTAACAGAAAAAAATACCGAGCAGCGCTTGGTCACCCGATATTTATGAATTATTGATCATAAATTGTTTTATAATACTGTGTGATAATGATGCATAAGCGAAAAGTGTGAAAACTATTTTCAGTAACCAAACGATAGGTAGAAGAACATGATACAATAATTAATCCTGAGAAATTAAAAAAAAAGATTTACTTCTTTACAAATTGTCTATACAGTGGGACTTCTTTAAATAAGCGTAATTCGCTTCTGAATCTTGTCTGATATGCGAAACTCGTTAAGCAAAATATATGTTTCAGTCGAAATTCATGAACGAAATTGGATAATGTGTTCCGTACGGAAAAATACACAAAAAACTTCGTTAAACAATTTAAAAGAAAAATTTCTGTATGGTGACGAATTATGATATATTTTTATAAATGTTTATATGCAATTGCTAATTTCTCACAGCTTCATGTCCTACGAAATAGTGACGTAAGAAAATTTGTGGCCGGCTGGGATTCGAAACCCGTGTTTCACGCTTTTTGCGAGCGGTCGCCTTACCACTAGACGACCCGAACACAACTCATATGCGCAGTCAATGTGGTATGCGGAAGTTTCTGATGGTGCTGGAGTCGTGTTCGGGTAGCCTAATGATATGACGGGTGCCGTGGCTCAGCGCGCTCGGTCAGGGGCCTAAACACCCTCTGTAATAAAAAAGCTGAGCCAAATATTCAGCGAACAACCAAGGACGAAGTGAACCAACGACCGCAAAGCATCGATCTGCCTGAAGGGGAAGGGTAAAAGAAGAAAAAAAAAAAAAAAAAAAAATGGAGAAGCGACCGCTCACGAAAGGCGGGAAATCCGGGTTCGAGTCCCGGCCCGGCACAAATTTTCGAATGCCATCATTTGGCAGGACATCTACACCTTACACAGTGAAGGCATGAGAAATTCTCAATTGTGAAGAAATATTGATAAAATTTAAAAGAAAGCCGTAGTGAAATAAATAAGATTAAATTTGTTTCCTTTGAAGTTTTGTTACGGTTTGAGAGGATGTGGTGAGGTTGGGGGGTTGCCAGAATATTTTGGCCCATTTTAGGTTGTGGACCATTTGGCCCACTTTCGTTTACGGTAGTAACACTAAAAGTGGGCCTTTGCGATCGTCTTTTGACAGCTCGAAATTTAAATGAAAATAACGGCTTAACCATTCATCTGACACGGCAATTGAATAACCGAATTTGTAGAGGAGAAAATTCTCTACAACTTTGCTCTCTTATTTTTTTTTTATTTTTTTTTTCACATCTCGTATGGTTTCATAGATATTTGCAAAAATAACGGCGATTTGACGATGTCTATCTGGCTGTAATGTGTTCCCACTTTTTAGGTCGAACCATTCAACCGATCGGCACCAAATTTTACAGTCATAATTGTTGGCTACCAGAGACTAGAAACTCACTTTTTGAAATATTTCGGACAAGAAATACGTTAGTAATACAAAAAAAGCCGTTTGTAATGTAATTTTAATTGCAAATAAACCGTTCATCTGACGCGAAAATTGAATAAACGAATTTGTAGAGAAGAAAATTCTCTACAACTTCGTTCCCTAATTCCTTTTCGATATCTCGTATCGTTTGAGACATATTTCCAAAAATAACGGAGTTTTGACACCCTCCATTGAATTAACGAAAACCAGGCGTTCGCAGATGTCACGTGACATTCCTCGCACAGAACTCTCTGTGGCATACGCCATCTTGCGTTGTATTGATGATTTAACTTAGACGTTGTCATTTCAAAGCAACGGCGCACTGAAGAATTAACAAAAACACGTCGTTCTTCGTACGATAAATGATAATCTATTGTCTACAAACGCCATATTAGCATCAGTTAACAATGGCTATCAATACCATGAGATTAAGGAACACAACTCCTAACTATTAGCTGTAGCGTAGTGGGCGATGAGTTGGACTGTGATGCTGAAGGTCAGTGGTTCGAAACCCGTCTGTATCTAATATTTTTTTCTTTTTTTTTAATGGTTTCAAACACTCTTATTAATTAATTGTTTATTTTTTAGATTATTATTTTGGTCCAAAATGTTTGCAGGAACTTATAAAACTACAAATCTAAAGTTGGCCGTAAAACACGTCGGTGCGATTTTTTTATTTGGGAAGGGGACGCAAGCGCATTTTTCAGAAGTTTGAAAAATACTGATTTTAGAGCAAATAAATACACCAACAGTGTGGGCTTCGTAAACGGGTTCTCAACAATAATACAGAGCGTAGCTGACGCTGCAACAGCCGAAGGCCTCCGGTGCTGCGCGAATTCGGCGAAGTGGGCGCAGCACAGTAGCACGGCTGTCGCTCCCGATGATCCGCTTTATCCGGCGCCGCGCCGGTCTGTGGCGCTCCCTTCGGGCCACTGTGCCACTGCCGCGGTGGCCTGCGTGCTAGCTAGCGCTTCTCTGCTCTGCTCTGCTCTGCTACTGTCCCGATTACAGCTCTGACCCGATCTCTCCGCTACGACTGCAAACTGCATCCCGCGACCTCGATTACTGCCGGCTACAAACGGCGCGAACGCCGCGTATTTAACAAGGGCCTAAGGGGATGGAATTAGGGGGGAACGTAAATTCGGTCACATCAACGTTCCCGGAAGCGTAATGAATAACACGGCGTCGCCGTGAATGCCGACACGATGCGGAACAGTTTGATACTGTGTAGCCGACGCCTCTAAACGCGCCGTCCACACGGAGGAAGAGGCAGGGGGAGGGGGGAGAGGGGAGAGCTATTCGTCTGCGGCTAATGAGGAGCCTCCATCCATCACGGCAGGCGGCAGCACCGGCGCCACGCTTCGCAATTTGCAGCAGACCACCAGACGCTTTCCTTTTTCTGAGCTGCGCGGTCTTTACTGCCGCCGCTTCGATCGTGCTCGGCCTGAGTGGAACTCAGCGGTCGCGCCTTCACCGCTAATGCTAAACGGTTGCAAGAAAGATGAAGGAGTAAAGGCTGCTCCGTGGGTGTGGCGCCGCAGTCCGCGAGAGTGGACTACTGGGTCAGTAGCGTTCTCACAAATGAACTGCTGCAGACAGCACCAGTTTCCTGTGAACGAACATGGTACAAATGTATTAGTTCTGGAGAAATATCATGTTCTCTGCTCCTGCAAGCCAAAACGTCTCGTCGCGATTGAGCCGCGCTGTCTCAATTTTCGTTGCTTCTCCTCTGCTATGGACTGGCGCCATTTACCAGTCGCCCGTACTCGCATCTTTCCTTGTTTCCTACGGCGATGGTGCTGTAAGCTAGGCCATCCTAGACAGCCTAAACTCAGGCGATCATCGTAGGTCTGACCACACCTTCCTTTCGTCCCCATGATTTCCATCTCACCCTCCATCACTGCCCATCCGCCTCACCCCTACCCTAAAGTACCTGGGCCTCACTATTGAGCGCAACCTTCGCTCCCGTCTCCGCCTCCTCAAACTCCTTGTTGGCTGAACCTGGGGCCTAAATCCTTCCACCGTCCTCGATACCTAAAAACCTATCATCCGTCCCATCCTATGTGTAGCCCATCCAGCCTGGATCTCTGCAACTCCATACTTCTACAAATCCCTGGAGATACTGGAACGCCATGCCCTCCGCCTCGCCTTCCATATCCCCCCTTATCCCCCTCCCCGACGCGGATCCTCTACAATCTCATTCCTTTCCCCCACCTCGTTCTCTTTATTAAACTTCTCCGCCTCCATTACCTATCCCGCAAATTAGACCCACCTAATCCTCTAATCCATCCCCTCCTCTCGGCACCCAGTTCATTGTCGCGTATCCACCACTGTATTCCCCCTGCTCTGCCACCTGTCCACTCTCCAGATCAACTCCCGTGCAAACTTTTGTACCCTCCCATTTCTGAATGATGCCCTGACATATACCCTTCCTATCAGCTATGATCCTTCCCCTTGCTCCCTCTTCCCATCCTCTCCCTGAGAGTCCAAACCATCCTCCATTTCTCCCCTCCTGCCCCTGATCCTCCTTCCACCCCACTGTCCCTCCGTCCCTCCGGCTCTTCCCCTCCCCTCCCCTTCCCTCCTTCCCCGTGGCATTGACCGGACGTTTGCAATTGGTGAGAGGTTTGGAGAATGTGCTGGCCAGGGCAGCAGTCGAACAATTTCCATATCAAGAAATGCCCATACAGGATCTGCAACATGCGGTCATGCATTATCCTGCTGAAATGTAGGGTTTCGTATGGGTCGAATGAAGGGTAGAGCGACGGGTCGTAACACATTTGAAATCTAACAGCCACTGTTCAAAGTGCCGTCGATGCGAACAAGAGGTGACCGAGACGTGTAACCAATGGCACCCCATACCATCACGCCGGGTGATACGCCAATATGGCGAGGACGAATATACGCTTCCAATGTGCATTCACCGCGATGTCGCCAGAAACAGATGCGACTATCATGATGTAAACAGAACCTGGATTCATCCGAAAACATGACGTTTTGCCGTTCGTGCACCCAGGTTCGTCGTTGCGTACACCATCGCAGGCGCTCCTCTCTGTGATGCAGCGTCAATGGTAACCGCAGCCATGGTCTCCGAGCTTCTAGTCCATGCTGTTTCAAACGTCATCGAACTGTTCGTGCAGATGGTTGTTGTCTTGCTAAAGTCCCATCTGTTGACTCAGGGATCGAGAAGTCGCTGCACGATCCGTTACAGCCTTACGGATAAGATGCCTGTCATCTCGACTGCTAGTGATACGAGGCCGTTGGGATCCAGCAAGGCATTCCATATTGCACTCCTGAACCCACCGATTCCATATTCTGCTAATAGTCATTGAATCGCGACCAACGCGAGCAGCAATGTCGCGATACGATAAACCGCAATCTTGATAGGCTACAATCAGACCTTTATCAAAGTCGGAAACGTGATGGTACGCATTTCTCCTCCTTACACGAGGAATCACAACAACGTTTCACCAGGCAATGCCGGTCAATTGCTGTTTGTGTAAGAGAAATCGGTTGGAAACTTTCCTCATGTCAGCACATTGTAGGTGTCGCCACCGGCGCCAAACCTTGGGTGAATGCTCTGAAAAGCTAACCATTTGCATATCACAGCATCTTCTTCCTGTCGGTTAAATTTCGCGTATGTAGAAATTTTAATGACCAGGAGTGTATAAACAGGAAGGAAGGAAGGAAGCAAGCTTAATCACCATCCGACAGCGTGGTCATTAGAGGCGGAACTTATGCTCGGATCGGCCGTGCCCTTTTGACAGGAATCATCCCGGAATTTGTCTGGAGTGATTTAGGGAAATCACGGAAAACCTAACTGGATGGCCGATGGTGGATTTGAACCACCATCCTCCCGAATTGGAGTCCAGTGTGTTACCACTGCGCTACCTCGCTCGGTGTATCAAAAGGGACGGCACAAACTTATACAATTGAAAAAATGTGCAAATGTTTGTAAATCTTTTCACTGTAATGTTTTTATAGTAAACGCCTTTTGCTACTACGAATGAAGGGTTTTATTTTTATATTTATAAGTCACCCATACGCGTTTCGCCTTTGTCTCAAGGCACCATCAGTGGGTGTCCTGAAATATTTACATGTTTCTGTTTACACATAAAGGTTAGGTTTCTTACATGTGTACAAAACATTTCATTTCTGATTTAAAACAGTTCGTTGTTTCCTATAAAATGGTGTACTTACAGCACTTGCTACTCCACGTCAGTCTCTTTCTGGCAACCAGGTCGAAAGGTTATACTGTTTTCTGAAACACATTGCAGTTTTCTGATTCCACTGTCACCTGCTGCTATACTGTGTCCACTGTTGTTTGTTTTGTAGTGTTGCCAACCTTAGCTTATTTGAAATTCAACTGTTTCATTGAAAGTGTGTTGAAGGTATCTTTGTGTGTGTGTGTGTGTGTGTGTGTATGAGTGTTTATAATTTATTTTTAACTTTGTGTATGTGTGTGTGTGGTTGGCGGGGGGGGGGGGGGGGCTTGTGATTATGTGTTGGGATTTGTGTCTATCATATGGTCAATCAGTGAGAACAATGATTGATTGGTCAGGTTTATTTGGTCATTTAGTAGCAACTTTTTCTCAGCTTTTGTTTTATATATGTGATAATTTTCTTGTCATGTTAGAGATGTTTTTCATTATTTATTCTAATTACCTTCTTGTCTTTTTCTATTTATCGGACTCAACTGCTGGGTTATTAGTCCATAGCTTACAAACTATATAAAGCAAGGTAAACTAACCTAAGGACAACAGAAACACCCATGCCCGAGGGGGAATTTAACCTCCGACGACGAACGGCCGCGCGCATAGCTGCACTGCGCTCCAAAGTACATGGTTGAAAATATACGATAATAGAAGCAAAAACGTTCCAGTGAAACAGGGCCTGCAAACGAGCCATTAGCGAGATAATTACGAATGTATGGTTCCAAACCGCAACTGATGTCCTAGTTAGTACACATTAATTTGAAACTTACACCTTACTATTAGGTTTTCCATAGTATTTACTTAACGTATGGGTTACCTGTTAAAGGAGGTGTTTCAAGTGTCTTCCTTGCATCTGAGTGCTATACTATGCTTTTCTCTGCAATGATTTTTGAAATCTTTCGAAAACCCCTGGATCATTTTGTATTCTTGATAAGCGTTACAACTCTCCACTCCAGTTCTTCAACCGTGTGTAATGGGTGCGCTGTACATTTCGCTTTTCAGGTGATCACAAAAATCCAAAGGATTTAGGTCAGTTTATCTTGGAGGCCAAGGTACAGGTCCGCCTCGACCTGTACGTATTTGGCAGTATCTGCACGTTAGATACCGTCTCACACCAGTAGCAAAATGAGCCGGACCTCCATCGAACTAACTAGGACGATGTTTACAATAACGTCAGTGAAATGTGAACTAAATGCAATGCCAATCCACCTCCCCCCCACCAGCAACAAACCAACGCAGCAATTGCAAACGTCTGGTCAGTGGTGGCCGAGCAACTGGCTAGTCACAATATGCCAGTCACTACTCTTGATGAACTGTGGTATCGTGTTGAAGCTGCATGGGCATCTGTACCTGTACACGCCATTCAACCTCTGTTTGACTCAATGCCCAGGCGTATGAAGGCCGTTATTACGGCCACATGTGATTGTTCTGGGTACTGATTTCTTAGGATCTATGCACCCCAATTGCGTGAAAATGTAATAACATGTCAGTTCTAGTGTAATATATTTGTCCAATGAATACATGTTAATCATCTGCATTTCTCCTTGTGTAGCAATTTTAATGGCCAGTAGTGTCTCTTTAAAAATAAAATAAAATAAAATAAATAAAATGTTCATTTGTTCAATATCGTTAATATAAGACATAAACAGATTGTTCTGGTGTATTTTACCCCTGACTACGAAACATCTCGAGTCATCAACACTGTCGAACAGTGGGCCAATGTTCTTTCCACCGATTAGTCCCTATCTGTCTGGAGGGAGATTCTCGGCGGATTAGCAGATGAAGTAAACGTGGAACATGATTTCGGAAGCCAAACGTCCAAATGTCCCTAATTTTGTGGTCTGGGACTCGGATACCTCATTATGAAATTTTTCGCATGAATCGTCAAGGTTTATCCACTGTCAAGTCTTGTTAGGAAATTTTGTTACGCCAGGAGCGGTTGTCAGGAGATTCTTTGGGGTCCATACTTATTGATGGACGATAATTGACAACCTCATAGAGCGCGGCTAGCTGGAAAAAGAAGATATTCCACACTGGTATATCCTGATCGTTCTCCACATCTGAAAGCATGTCTGGAATGCACTAGGATGGCGATTTGCAACTCCTCGGAACTCTCCAACACTTCCGAGCTGCGAGAAAGAAGAAATTATGAAGTTGCAATTCTTTCCGTTCAGTATTTTTACAAAGTTTCTACTTTACTGCCACCTGTTTACAGAGTTTTGTGTCGAAATAAACCAAACCTTGCAAAATTTTTCTAAGAAATTGAAGCAGGAAACGGAAATATAACTGAGCCGTGCTGGATCCTTGTTAGTAATTCTTTCGGTGAGCAGGCATTGTCTTGCAATGCCGATGTTTAGTTGCCGGTTCCGCCATCGGTGGCGCTGCGCTGTATCTATTGTCAGCGCGCCGGGGCATGGTGGCAGTATGGACACTAAGCACAAAAGGCAGCTCTGTGAGCACGGACGGCTGTGTCGTGGTGGAGCCGTGGAAGTTCTTAAAGGGCACGGGTGCTGTTGATTGGGATACTGAATCGGGTGCCGGACCGCTGTTGTGACGGTGGCAGCATGTTCTGATTTAATGCCTGTTAACGTGACGAGAGTGTCTTTGCCTTGGAGTACTTGCTCGGGGTGCTGTCTGGATCGCCACAAATACTGAAATTACATATTACGCCTTGTGTGGTCTCGTAAGAGCTTAAGAGTTTTCAGGCGGCGGTGCTTTCCTTCTGACCTCGTAATCCTCCGGAGTTGCAAGTGTTTCTCTTAGTAAGTTAGGCATTGGTTTACCTTCACGCTGTGATGCTATTTGTAAAGGTCGCTGTAGTGTTTGTCGCTATATGTGTACTGTTGTTTGGCCCTTTGGGCAGCTAAGTGCTCCAGCGGTGTTTCTGCCTTGTGGTCGTTCAAGCTGTCGTATCTACCTCGATGTCAGCGTATTCAAAAGGAAACGGTGTTTCCTTTATCCTCTTTTTCTCTCCCATGTACGGCTTGCGTTGAGAGATCAGTGATTACAGTGTTGTTCATTTTTCAAAAAAATGTTCAAATGTTTGTTAAGCTTATGGGACTTAACTACGGGGTCATCAGTCCCTAAACTTACAAACTACTTATGAACTACTTACGAACTAGGACGGCACAAATATCCATGCCCGAGGGGGGATTCGAACCCCCGACCGTAGTGGCCCTGCTGACCGTGACTGGAGCGCCTCAGTCACCTCGGCCACCGCGGCCGGCGTTCTTTTTTCGTTTATTTTGTTATGTTGTGGTAAGCCCTATCATAGGGTGGCTATTAACTCCTGTGTTATCCAATTTGATCGCTTGTTTAGATGATTAGATTATATTAGATTAGATTAGATGTACTTTTCTTTCCAGTTGATCCGACTGGCTAAGCAGGAGTGGCTAGAGGACAAATGCAGAACCGTAGAAGAAAGCATAACTAGGGGAGCGATAGATATCGCCTACAGGAAAATAAAAGAGATATTTGGAGACAAGAAAAACAGCTGTATGAATATCAAGAACTCAGACGGAAAACCAGTACTAAGCAAAGAGGGGAAGGCTGAACTGTGGAAGGAATATATAGAGGGCCTATAAAAAGGAAATAAACTTGAAAGCAGTATTCTAAGATGAGGTAGGAGATATGATACTGCGAGAAGAATTTGACAGAGCGCTGAAGGACTTGAGTCGAAACAAGGCCCCTGGAGTAGTTGATATTCCGTCTGAACTGCTGATGTCGTTAGGAGATCCAGTCATGAAAAAATTGTATCACCTGGCATGCAAGATGTGTGAGACAGGGGAAATACCCTCCGACTTCAAGAAGAATATTGTAATTCCAATTCCAAAGAAAGCAAGTGCAGACAAGTGTGAAAATTACAGAACTATCAGTTTAATAAGTCATGGTTGCAAAATACTAACACGAATTATTTACAGACGAATGAAAAACTTGTGGAAACCAACCTCGGGAAGATCAGTTTGGATTTAGGAGAAATGTAGGAACACGGAAAGCAATACTCACATTACGACTTATCTTAGAAGATAGGCTAAGGAAAGGGAAACCTACGTTTTTAGCGTTTGTCGATTTCGAGAAAGCTTTTGAAAATGTCGACTGGAATACACTCTTCCAAATTCTGAAGGTATCAGGGGTAAAATATAGGGAGCGAAGAGTTAGATTCAACCTATACAAAAACCAGACAGCGGTTATCGGAGTCGAAGGGCAAGAAAGGGACGCAGAGGTTGGGAAGGAAGTAAGACAGGGTTGTAGCCTTTCCCCAATGTTGTTCAATCTTTACATTGAGCAGGCAGTGAAGGAATGGAAGGAGAAATTTGGAGATGGCGTTAAAGTGCAGGGAGAAGAAATAAAAACATTGCGGTTTGCCGATGACTTAGTTATTCTGTCAGAGACCGCAAAAGATCTGGAAGAGCAGTTGAATGGGATGTCTTGAAAGAAAGATATAAGATGAACATTAACCAGAGTAAAACGAAGGTAATGGAATGTAATGTCAAAAAATCAGACGATGCTGAAGGAATTAGATTAGGTAATGAGACAACAAAAGTAGTAGATGAATTTTGTTATTTGGGTAGCAAGATAACTTCTGATGGCCGAAGTAAAGAAGATATAAAATTCAGAATGGCTATGGAAAGAAGAGCGTTTCTAAAGAAGCATCCAATATTAATTTAAATGTTAGGAAGTGCTTTCTGAAAGCATTTGTCTGGAGTGTAGCATTCTATGGGAGTGAAAAGTGGACGATAAGGAGTTCAGATAAAAAGATAATAGAAGCTTTTGAAATGTGGTGCTACAGACGAATGATGAAAATTAGATGGGTAGATCACGTAACTAATGAGAAGGTGCTTAACCGAATCGGGGAGAAAAGGCGTTTCTGGCATATACTGACAAAGAGAAGGGATAGATTGGTTGGACACATTCTGAGACATCAAGGAATTAGAAGGAAGCGTGTGGGGTAAAAATCGTAGAGGGAGACCGAGGGACGAATATAGTAAGCAGATTCAAAAGGATGTAGGTTGCCGAACGTATTCTCAGATGAAGAGACTTGCACAGGACAGAGTAGCGTGGAGAGCTGCATCCAACGAGTCTGCGGACTGAAGACCACAACAACAAAAATGATCCGAATAGAGGAAATCCTCTTGGATGTAGAACATGTCAGAACAGAATACACAATATATACTTACAAATACAGAGCATATGTGTTACTGTACCTTCCACAAATGTAATTTCCCTTGTGGATGTGGAATTGGTCAGGAAAAACAATTACCCAAGAAAACTTACATTTTAAAGGGCATAAAACTTATTACCACATACTAATATATCTGTACAAAACTTTTACTGCAGTCAGACTGAACACAATATTCATATTTGTGGGTATTACATACAATAATAGACATCAATCACTTCTGGTAAGAAATTCATCAACAAGGTAGAAGGAGTTGGCCACCAAAAAATCCTCTACACTCTTTTCAAACTGAACTTTATTGTGAGTAAAATTTTTACGGCTGCTGGCATGTTATTGAAAATGTGTATTGCTGAATATTGGACACCTTCCTGAGCCAAAGTAAGTGACTTTAAATCTTTACGCAAGTTATTCTTGTTTCTAGTATTGATCCCATGGGCTGAGCTGTTGGTTTGAAAAAAAGATATAACTTTATGACAAATTTCATTAGAGAATAAATATATTGGGAAGCAGTGGTAGGTATCCCCAAATCCTTACATAGTCCTATACAGGATGTTCTTGAGTTGACACCACATATGATTCGTAACCCACGTTTTTGTGCTCTGAAAACTGTAGCTTGGCCTGATGAGTTGTCCCAGAAAATAATCCCATATGACATTATGGAGTGAAAGTATGCATAATATACTAGCTTTTTTATTTTTATATCTCCCATGTCTGACAAAATTCGCATAGCAAACAAGGACTTGTTTAGGCGCTTCAGCAGTTCTATGGTATGCTCCACCCATTAAATTTATTATCCAGCTATAATCCTAAGAATCTGACACTTTCAACTTCATCTATTTCCTTGTTGTCATACTCTAGGCATATACTGGCAGGAAATCTTTTACAAGTCCTAAACTGCATATAGTGCGTTTTTTTAAGGTTTAGCGACAGAGATTTGGCTAAGAACCATTTATTAATGTCCCTGAAAATTTCATTACCCGATATTTCTAAGTCTATATTTGATTTACTACTGAGGCAATATTAATGTCATCTGAAAATAAAACAAACTTGGCATCCGATAATGTTGCTGATGAATATATATATATATATATATATATATATAAGCAGGAGCCCCAAGATAGAGCCTTGGGGGTCCCCACATGTTATTAGTTCCCAATTTGAAAGGGCTGATAGTTCCGTATACTACTCTTTCCTATTGACACCCTATGTTTCCTATTAGAGATATGCCATGTGAACGATTCTGCAACACTTGTTGTTATGGCATAATTTTCTAATTTGCTCAAAAGGATATTATGATTTACACAGTCAAATGCCTTTGACAGGTCACATAATATACCAGTGGCCTGCAATTTATTGTCTAATGAATTAAATACATTCTCACTGTATTTGTAGATAGCATTCTCAATATCAGAACCCTTTGTAAATCTGAATTGTGATATGGATAATATTTTATTAGTGGTAAGGTGTTTAAGAAGACGACTGTACATTATATTTTCTAAAATTTTTGAGAATGCAGCCAAAGGTGAAACTGGACGGAAATTTGATGGAATTTCTTTGTCTCCTTTCTTATATAATGGCTTAACTGTAGCATATTTCAACCATTCAGGAAATCTTCCACTGATAGAAGACTAGTTACACAAGTAACTTAAAATATCATGAAGCTCAGAGGCACACTTTTTAATCAAATTTGTTGATATGTTATTATAGCCACTGGAATTTTTCGATTTTAAGGATTTTATGGTGAACATTACTTCTAGTGGTATTGTATCATATTACTGCAATTATTTGTAGTTACAGGTTGAGATATTCCATTTGCAGCAGTTACTGACCCTGATAACCCCATCTTTTCAGTAATAGTTACGAAATGCTTATTGAAAATTGTAGCAATACTGCACACATCTGTTACCCATTTGTCATCTACTCTTATTGCTATGTGCTCCTCTTCATCTCCGTTCTACCAGCTTCATCCTTAACTATATCCCATATCGTCTTTATTTTGTTGTCTGATGTGACTTTACTATTGTGAAAATACATTTGCTTTGATCAGTATTACTGTCTTCAATATCTTGCAGTATGTTTTGCAATGATCTAAAACATTTATATTTGAGCTAATTGATAGGTATAATTTCCTTTTGTCGTACAGGAGACCTTTATTCCTTGATTAATCCATGGTTTATTTGTTGATTTTGGTCTAATTTATGTTAGTTTTGGGTAAAGCAGTTTTCAAATAAGTTGTTCTTAGCGACGTTGCTGCTTGACATCACAGACTGCTGAGGCCGCATGTACATACGCTATGTAAAGAGGAATAAGCTTTCAATTTATACACTCCTCTCCCGTCCATGATCACCCTTGTTACTGTACAAATGATGTGTTTTGTTGTAATGTTACTTATTCTTTGAAGCCTCTGGTGTTGTTTGAAGAGGGCTCGTTTGTATGGGTGTTTTGTTAAAGGCGTTAAGTGCCTCAGAATTTGGATTTCATGATAGCAAGTGTTGTTTATGTGATCAGAGAACTTGTGAACAGAAGATGCTGAGTGTAATATGATAGCTTGCCGACTGCTCATAGGAAAGCGTATATGATTCCTGTAAACCGGTTAGGTAATGGTTCATCTGAAAAAAGGGGAAAAAATGAAGGAAAAAAAAATTCTTGTTAAATCAATCTCAAGCCTTAAAATAACTGAGTCTGGATTGTTACTACATGTCGTGTTTCTTTAAATATCTGCTTGTTAATGAGGTTATTGTAATCGAAAGAATTTTAATCGGATGGAATTTGCCTTTTAGAAACAAAATGGAAATCTGTAAATTTCAAGATGACAAAGGTATTTGGTGTTCCTTTCCAGTCTTTCCACTCCCGTGTTGTTATATTTATTTATCCTGACGAGTAGCTTGCAATAACATTAATTCCTTTAATATAGTAAACAAAGATGACACGAAATACAACTTCACCCCTTTCGATAATTGACAATGCAGGTTACAACATTCCGTCATAGGCCGTACATTATGGACACCACCACGTGCATCAAACGTGATTGGCGGAATCACAGTCAAACAGTCTGCTCAGACAATGTCCATAGAGTCAGAACAGTGTGCAAACGGTTATCAGTGTACTGCACATCGATTCAGGACATTGTACTACACCACACAGAACACATACATCATCTTGATACATAGCTTTGCAGGACATTGTACTATGCTACACAGAACGCAGATATCATCTTGCTACATAGTTTTGCAGTGGCTCACGACTTGTTTACAAGTTTAGTCCTAGAACTTATTGCGGACTGTTGAGGGAACTTTGAAGTATTAATGCAAGTGTCTGGAATTAATCGGTCTGGAATGTTGGTATTTATGCAGCGCCCAAAGTTGTGTGTTAATTCTTTTGTAATAAATTTTATATTTTACTAAACTTGTGGGCTCCTTCTGTTGAAGTGTAGCTATATCACCTTATCAATAAAATCCGCCCTACAATGCGAATCTGTTCATTATAAAGATAACTACAAAAACAAATTCAGAAATCTGTTTGGAACAGATTTCCTATTCACATGAAAGACCCTACTTTTATAACGACTCATCGCAAATTTAGTTACTTTTATTCATATGTATCATGTTCCAAAGGACCAAACTGAGGAGCAAGTCGCCATGGTCATGGAAAGAATACCTATTAGTCATGGATACAGTGAAATGAATAGCAATTCTATGCATAGGAGAGATCTAAGCATGAGTAAAAAAAATTCCTCAACAGAATAGATACAATGACATACGAGGAAACTTTCAGTTTAGCCTTGTAAGTCCGTTGATTACTACTACAGTAAAAGTCCGATAATCCGACACGTTTGGGATCGAGCCAGTGCTGGATTACCGAAAATGTCGGACTACCGGTCGGTACCTGTTACTGGTGGCGTAGGCTAAGCCATACATCGAAAACAGCTTTGACACACTGCACTGAGCCATTTGTACAGTAACCAATTTAATCGTTCCAGTTTCGATTTCTATTTTAGTTTTATCTGGAAGCTAATTTTTCAGTTGTCACCGATTGAGAAGCATATTTCATTAGTTCATACTTTCGCTTGTCAAAAATGGCTGACGAACCAATATTAAATTCCGTTATCAAAATATTTCTGTTCTCACCTTTCCATGCGTTTGGTGATTTCCAGTTTCTGGTTGATGGTCAGAGTGCGTGCTTACACTTTACTCCTGATTTTAAGCTTTAAGAAGGTTTGGGTTTCGAGAACATTCTCACTGCTTAAATGTTAATAAAACTTCCACATATCACTATGATATGACAGTCACCACTGTTAAATCGCGAAAAATACTGGCAATCCAAACAATGAAGGAACCTCTGTACAGTACAGTAACAGTTGAGATCTGCTGAGTAAGGTCTGAATGCTTCCGATCCCAACAATGGCGTCTGCGTCATTGACGACCGCTGACGAAGCTTCATGTGAACAGTCGATCGGTGACGTCAGCGTAACTGCAGCAATTGCGGCAGCATCGAAGGAAAAAACAAATCTCCTTGGATCGTGTTGCCGCACCATCGGACGTTCCAAACTATTGGATGCCGGACTATCGGACTTCTACTGTAATCGTTTTGAACTCTTGTGGCAGTTTATTAAAAATTGATAAGGCGGAATACTGCGTAACTTTCTACACAAGGGTCAAGGAGGTATTATATAAATGCGGATTAAGTTTCTGTCCAGTATTGACTGAGTGAAAGCTGCTTTGGGAATAAAAAAATATTATAATACGTACTGTGAGGCCAATGACAGAATTCCCAGGTTACTAACTAGGGACTGACAAGAAGTACGCCAGCTTTCCCTATATATTGCTGGAACCGCCCGTTTCTGCGCAATAAATAACCTTTGGACCACAGGAGTTCCCCCCCTCCACCCCCCCCCCAAAAAAAAGGCATACGTCAAAAGCAAATGAAAATAAGCAAAGTGTTGAACCACAGTCTAACATATACAGTCCGGACACTCATTGCTGTAAAAGTTGTTACCAACTGACAATTGCAACTTGCGGCGGGCAAGCTGGCGAAATAGTGATGTTTGTTTATAATGATTTTGCGAGTTATTAACGAAATGTTTGGTACAGAATCATTAGTAAAATATCAAGAGACATACATAATAGGAAAATTAATGTACAGACGATCGAATTTAACTGATTCATTGGAATAAAGAACAACTTGGTCATGAACAAATACTTACAAATATTTGTATATATGCAGCTTATTCCGCTGAGAGTAAGTAGAATATAAATATAAGAGAATAATAAATTTCTGTTATGTTCTGTTGTTACTATGACAGGCAGGTTTTTGACGTGTATCAATTCGGTGACGAGTCTAATGATTCGCACATTTTTACACCTCACTCGTTATTCTTATACCTGTATTCTTTTGATTGTAATTACTTTAACTGAAAAGCCAATGTTTGGACAATTCTTGCAGTTTGTGGTTCATTTGTAGCAACAATTGTGGAATTAGGTTGTTGTACATTGGAAAACAGTTTGATTGTTTTTGTCGTTTTATTGCCAAGTTTGTGACGTTTTTCCTTCAGCTACAAATGTGGTGGCTGATTTGGTACGATAAAACTGCATTTATTGCATTCTATTTACGTTTATTGCGAACCAGCCTCATAAATTTTACTGGAATTGTAATGAAGAACTCTTAATGTTCCTGCGTAGAAAAGCTACGTCTCTTTGCTAAACGGCAGGTCTTCTGGTGTTTCCTAGCCACTGTTTATTTTTAATATAAAATGATATTATTCATTTAAAGCCATATGTTACAAGATAATTGTAAATCACCTGTCCTATAATGTACCGTTTCGTACCTTGTCACGGATCTTAGAAAACCTCAGAAAGACAAATGAAGAGCTATTTTTAAATTATTACCTATTTCTAAGGCACTACCAATGTAAAAAGTATGTTGAAATTAATGTAAACGATATTATTCGGACACATCCTAAATCGTTTTCAGTAATGTAGCTTGGAGTGCCGCTGTCGCAGCGTATAACAAACATAGTGTCGCGACTGTATTTGTTACACTGTGGTTGAACTCAGTTATTTCAGAAATAAAAGAAGGAAGGAAGATTAGTGTTTATCGCCCCGTTGACAGCGTGGTCATTAGAGGTGGAGCTTACGCTCGGATTGTTTGGGTAAGGATGTGGAAGGAAATCGACTGTGTGCTTTGAAAGTATCCATCCCGGCATTTGCCTAGAGTGATTTAGGGAACTCAGGGAAAACCTAAATTTGGATGGCCGAAAGTGGATTTGAACCACCTTCCTTCCGAATGCGATTCCAGTATGTTACCACTGCGCCACCTCTCTCGGTATATTTCAGAAATAGTTCGTATGGTAAAGCATTTAGTTTTTGAACAAGATCCTGAACATGGTATTTCCACAATCTATCTTAATGCCGAGAAATTTGAACTTTTTAGTCTCTCTTATCGTGAGCCCATTCTGTTTAGTTGAAATGTCAGTTTTTGTTGTGTGTTAAAAACTGTTGAATGAGTTTTACTGTGATTTTGCATCAATTTATTTTCTACAAGCCATATCTGATACTGGATCATTATTGCTAATGACATTCTTCACTACCAAACTAGTGTCATCAGCTAACAGAAGTATCTTAGAATTTCGTGTTATGGTAGGAGGCATATGAAAGAGAAACTACAATAACCCTGGGCCACCCCCTAACACACACTAACTGTGCCCCATTCTCAGTTCACATCACACCAGTCTTCCCTTACATTGTTTGTTGCACAATAATTCGGAAGAATACACAAACATATTTGATGTCGAACACGTATGTGGCGCTTACAGTACCGGTAGGACTGCAAAATAAGTTCATTTAGAAGCGTGATTACCTCTTTTGTGGAGATTGTGGCGAGTGATTGGTGTCTGTATTGTGGCGGCAGAAAAATTGAATACGTCCGTAAATTTTCGTTAATTGAAGGGTCTGTTTCACGAAATCGATGCTGGAAATGAATATTCCACAGGGGAAAGAAAAAGCTTGAAGAGTATTCATTTCCCGATTCTCTTTAGTTCTTAGCTCAACATACTTGTTCCCTATTTTAAACTTACTCTCTTGTTTTCTAGAAGTGTCCAAATGAATATGTATTAGAACCATTACATCCGTCGTTGCCTGGAAAACAAAGTGATTTTGTCAACAATACATCCTCTAATCCAAACAATTCATAGACTACAGCAACGAATGCAGAATGTATTGCCAGAATGGAAAGGTCTACTGTCACAGTACAATAAAAAGCGAATATGTTGTAGCCAGAGTCACAAATGTCATAATTCATATATGGCAGCTTCAAAATAATTTAAATTAAAGAATTTCGGCAAATTGCGCGTATGCAAAGTAATATGATACATAACGTCAGGCCTTATGAATCATGGCATAATGTCACTCAATACGACATTTTTCATATTGTGCAAAATGACACTGCATGTCATTGACGTTTAGTATCTATGCACTCTGTGATATTTGCCTTTACAAATGTACTTACCCTCAAGAGCTCACAGCGCTTGCGAATTTATGTTAACTCGAATATAAAATAATGATAATAATAATAATAATAATAATAATAATAAAACCACGATTATGTGTTTGCAAATGCCAGGTCAGTCGAAAAGTTAGTTCTCTTCTTAACATCTTTGAGTCTGGCCAAGACATATTCGGCTTTTGTTGTGCTGTAATACAAAAATTTTCTCTCTGGATCCATTTCATTAGCTATTATACTGGACAGAGGTTGTCACTAAGGAGGTCTTTTAAAATTCCTTCACGGAAAATTAAATAAACGTTGTCTGCACGAGCATTTTCTTTCTTAAAAGCTTAATGTAATTAGCGCATAAACAACGAAACGATATTGAACTGCAAAAATAATGAGCTCTTAAAGTCCACCATTATATCGACATCCTCTGAACCTCACTATGTACTAAATTTAGCTCGACTTTAAATGATAATTTCTCGACAACGCAATAATGATTACTGGATAGGAAAAAATAGTATTTGGTTTATCCATGCTCCTGCAAACTGTGCAACTATTTCTACAAGTTTAAAGATAAAATGGCTGCGTTATAAAAACCTCCCAGTAAAACAGCTTGTTTTGCTGTAAATTGCTAATAGTGTACATAAAAATAGTGTCATTAGCTGAGAATTAAATTCAACCTGACTGACATTTTTTTTCTTAATGAATTTATCGATTTCAATAATTCGCTTTGGAGACAGCTTGTAACATTAATGTACAGATATACTATTGTCTTCGACTTATTTGATGCTTAATTTTTTTTAAGCTTAGTTTAGACTGAAAGTCTTGGTATGGGCATGCAACCTTCACGATGAAATTTATTTAAATGATTATAAAATTGCTTAAAGTTGCTTGAATAATCACTTAGATATTGTTAGTTGATTATTTATTGTCAAAACACAACATGTTTCACGCTTAGCCCATCATCTGATGACCTGTCAGTAAGATACATATACATTTGGGAAAAGATTAAATGTGACAATTTTTATATTGTGCAAACAGAAAGGGAATTTAAAATACGATACAGAGAACATAACTATCCCAGTAATGGCAGCGCACTAAGTGCCCATTTGCGTGAAAGTCATCATCAACTTCTTATTATTGAAAACAATTTGCATATTCTTCATTATGAGAATAAAAGCACATGTTCGACATTTTGAAGGATTTTTAAATTTTATCCATAGATACAACATGAAGGATCAACTGCTTAACGAACAAGTTAGCAGTAAAAGGGACTGGTTTTTCCAAATTTTTGAAGCAACATTTTTCAATAATTAATTTTGAGGATTTAACTTTATTTCGCAAATGTGGTATTTATTTTACTTGAATATTTGTTTAAAATGATGCAGCTTAGGGCTCTTTATTTTGACATTGTATATTGAATAAATAAGACAGCTATTCAGTCTCTGAACATCCAGATTACTCACATGATAATGTGCCATAGACTCTTAATTTTATAATATATATGTAACTTTATTTTGTGTAAATATTATCTTAATCACAATTGATATTTATTCTTATTTGCAATACATAAAAACAGAATTCTATTGACAAATTTGAATGCATCAAAGGTCAATATATATGATATCGGTATGTAATTCCATATAATGTAAAACTATATGTATATATAATATTTTATATTTTAATAATAAATTGCGAATAACTTTGTGTATATACTTATTGGCTGTATACGAATCTTACTGACAGGTCACCAGATGATGGGCTAAGCCCGAAACATGTTGTTATTTGACAATAAATAATCTACTAATAACATCTAAGGTATTATTCCAGCAACCTCTAAGCAATTTTAGAATCATTTAAATGAAGCCTAATTTTTTTGTTATAATCGATGTGTAAAATAGTTTGAGCTACTGACTGTAAATTCTTCTTGAGGACTGTAGTGTATATATTAGTTTTGTAACTTAATGAGATTAATTATTGGCTTACAAATAATATTATGTAATTTGGTTGTACAACAGTTTTGTGGTAACGTTTATTGTAACGAATTTAATCTGGTCCAAACGCAGGGTATACATTAAGATATGTAAAATGTAAAACTTCTGTACTTCCCCGCTGCTGATGTGGATGACGCCAGGTATGGGTACGCTTGACATATGGAAAAAAACTTTTTTGAATGAATTTCAGTATAGTAGAACAAAAATTACAGACCATCAAAGTTTTGAGACATTTTCGGTAATATCTCCTTCATCTGATATTTTATCTGCACTGAAAGACATAAATCCTAATTTTAAATCATTAACTTCACATTCAGTCACTTCCTCCTTAGGCAGTTCTGCTAGAATTTCTTCAGATGTAAGCCCATGTGATGTGTACCAATCCTCTTGGAATCGTAAAATGTGGGTGAGAGAAAATCTGATACAATATAAACAAATCAGATCTCAAGAATGCATACAGTAATTTTTGTACATAAGACATTTGTACCCTAATAAGGCACTTCAACAAAATACTGATAATGTAACATGCTATTGTCCTTTCATTGCGATAGATATTGCATTTACTACAGGTTATCTGAAAAATATTGAATTTTACATACTCATAAACTCACCGAAACCACTAAAGAACAATCATTCTTGTACAGCACCCAACAGCAGATAAACAGTGCAACTAAGAGAAAGTACACAAATCAGGCAAATTAAGCTATTTCCTAAACATAATTTAAGACAAATTATTTGCTCATGCAGAATTAAATAAAATATTAGTGTCCCAGAAATGGGACACTGGCTAGTAATGCGTTAAACGTCAGTTACTATCCTGGGGTCATTTTTGACTCCAAAATAAACAAATATTATTAATCTCTGAAGACGTGGCGCTCTTGTGCCAAAAAGTTTATGCATTCTCTTAGAATTCAATTGTCTTCAAGCAAATGTGGTACAGTAGTGTAAATTGTGGCATTGTTTGTTATGGAGTAATTGGCTTGTGGGGTCATTGAAGATCCTAGGATAGTACTGTATTGCCCATTATTTCTCAATATTCCATTGTGTATACTGAGTTGCATGAGTAACAATGAGTAGTGAATCTATTCACATTGACGTGTTATGACTGCAAAAGAGATTGTGGAATATTTAGATAATATTGAAAATAAATTTGCAAGAGAAGAACAAAGTCACGAAAATAATTCGATACAAGTGATTGTGTCAGTGAACACAGTGCTCACCATACAGACGCAATAATGTCTGATTTGGATGTCTCAGAAGAGAAAATTCTGAAAATGATTCTAGTAGTATGGGAAAAACAGGTTCAAATGGTTGCAGAACTCGATCTATAGCTGTAGAACAAGAAAATCTAATATATGAAAAACTTTACGTGTGTGGATCCCTGTGTCAAACTGGCACAATATTTCGGCAACCAGACATGTTTCCATATCAGGTGCTCTGATGATCTGACTGCCCCAGAGCGGTGGTGACGCTTTTATCTCCTCCCTCCCACCGCTGTTCCACACGCCGTCCGCTCCCGCCGACGTCTAATGCGGCGTCTCCGCGGTCCCTCGCTCCCTACGACGACCGCGCATAGAGGCGTCCGCTGGCGGCGTCTGCTCTGTAGCCCCGCCCCCTGCCGAAGTCAGTTCGTTATGTGACATCTAGGAGGTATCGGAAAATCAACACAGATCCCACGAAGAAAGTCGAAAGGAAGACCACGGCACTTCTCAAAGATTCTGACCTGCCAGATCAAGTTATCAGGAAGTTATGAGTGAAAGCACCGATACCTCCTAGACTCTATGGACTTCCAAAGGTCTACAAGGAAAATGTGCCACTATACCCCATTATCAGCAATATTGATGTTCCAACATACCTGTGAGCTAAATACCTTAAAAATATGCTTAGCCCTCATGTTGGCAAATGTTCACATCACATCAGAAACTCGGTGGATTTTGTGGAACGCGTCAGAAACCTCAGGCTCTCGACGTCTGACCTACTGGTGAGCTTTGATGTCGTTTCTCTTTTCACCAGAGTGCCTCTACAACATTCACTGGAACTTATTGGACGGATCTTTAATGTAAAGATCACCAACTTTTTCTGGCACAAACTGACATCAACTTACTTTCTTTTTGATGCTTCTTACAATGAACAGACAGAAGGAGTGGCCATGGGGAGTCCACTATCTCCAGTTGCCAACTTGTAGGAAGCTCTAGATTCAGCTAAATGGAAACCAACCTGTTCTTTCAGGTATGTCGACGATACATTCGTCGTATGGCCTCATGGAAAAGAAAAATTAAATCAATTCCTGGACCATCTCATTTCCAGACACCAGAATATAAAGTTCACCATGGAAGTGGATGTTCTGGTTAGAAGAAGACCCGATGGGACACTGGAGCACAGGGTTTTCCGCAAGAAGATGCACACCGACTTATACCCGTGCAGAAAGCTGACACCATCCGGCGCATAGAAACGGTGTGCTGAAAACATTGGTACACAGGGCGCATATTCTCTCGGACAGTGGGAGTCTCAATGAAGAACTTGACCACTTAAAGACTGTATTCCGTAAGAACGGCTACACAGAGTGGCAAAATCGGAGAGCCCTATGACACACACCAACTGCACCACAGGCGGAAACAGTTGAGGATACTCAGGAGGATACTGCCACTGCATTTGTCCCATACTATGGCGCACTATCCAGCCAGATAGTACGGATTCTACGAAAACATTGAGTGAAGACGGTTTTCCGCCCACCAGCCAAAACTAAGTCTCTGCTTGGCCATATGAAGGACGGCCTGGGTCTACGTAAATCCGGAGTTTGAGATCCCATGCCAATGTGGTAAGACTTACATTGGTCAGACGTTGCGTACTGTCGAAGATCGCTGTCATGAGCATCAGCGACATACAAGATTACAACAGCCAAACAAGTGGGCATTCGCAGAACACGCTGGGCGCGGACGTGGTAGGAAGCGGGGACCGCGAAGACGCCGCCAGCAGACGCCAGCGGGCGCGGACGGCGTATGGAACAGCGGTGGGATGGAGGAGATAAAAGCGTCGCCACCGCTCCTAAGCATTCAGGGCTAGAGCAGCGAGAGCGGAGCAGCCGAGCGGAGCAGACGCACGGCAGCGCAGCAGCAGCATTCGTCTTGCTACCGACTTCTACAGCAGCCATGTCCGGACGCGGAAGTGGAGGCGCGGGAAGGTCTAAGAGTGGCCTTCTTTCGGCCATTATGAAGCATCTCGCTTGCGAGGTGTTGCATACGGCCGGAAACGTCGAGAAGAAGAAGCGGAAGAAGAAAAAGAAGCAGACGACGGTGCAGTGTTTCTACTGCCAGAAACTTGGCCACCTGGCCAAGCACTGCAAAAACGCAGCTGCGTGTGTGAGGTGCGCTGAAGCGCACGACACACGCGACTGCAAGAAGACGCGGGAAGCCGCGAAAAAGTGAGCCAACTGTGGTGGCCCACACGCCGCCAACTTTCGCCGCTGCAGCTACATCTGTAGCTGGAACGGCGGAAGAAGTAGGCACACTGACAAGGGCTCCATTGAGTGGATGTAGAACCAGGAAGAGCCCGCTGCCGATCCGCCCCCTCCCCCAAGAGGGGACAGCGGATCAAGCCACGAAGATAGCTTGCGGCCATCGACGCGATGCGCGCACTCAAATCCGCCATGGCGGAGGAGAGAGCGCTGCTTCGCGTCGAACTCGACGCGGCGCGGCGCCAAGTTGAAGAACTGGTGTCGGAACTTCGCGCCGCGAAAGAAGAGGCGACCGCCCTTGTTGCCAACCCACAAGCGGGGAGGAAAGCAGGGGTGGACGCTGGGACGCAGACAGAAGCAGATGTCACACCGACAGGCGTTTCCACGGTCCCTGTAGCAATGCAGGAGGCCGAGAGGTCGCACATGGAGGTGGACATATCTCCTCCTGGGCATAAAGAGTCCGACGAAGAGGACGTATGGGTCTGGAGTACGACGACCACAGAAACTGTGGTCATGGAGGACGAGCTTCCGGAAACGGACGAGTGCTTGCCCATGCCGGACAAGCACAGTGTCAAGAAAGTTCTTGACAAGCTCGTCTCCTCCATCCGAGACAGGACAGACCCACACCTCGATAATCCCTGTCCTTTCCTTCCGTCCCACCTTAAACCCAGTCTCCCTCACAAGCCTGTCCGTCTCCCTCAGCATCTGAGAGAACACCTTTCCCCGATTCTGTCCAACAAGGAGTTCAGACTCCTTGATTCCCATCCCATCTTCTCCCATAATCAGTGGGAACTCATCTGTCGCGAGGCAGACGAGTACACTAGGTGGGAAAGAAGAGACCCGCGCCCTAGTGGAGCACGCAGGAAACCACACCGCTAGCTGTCGCTAGCACCTAGTACCCCATAATTTTTTTCTGTTGCAGATGCAACAAGCCCAAGACAAATCAAGAAGCCAGGAAACATCCATAACATCAAAATAGGAATAAAGAGGAATAGCAAACATTTGCTTAAACTCTAATACATCGGGCCAAGGTTGAGGCCCGTTCATAAAAGCGTCAGCGTCAGCGTCTAGGCATTCAGTTCATCAGACCACCTGATGATGGCAACATGTCTGGTTGCCGAAATATTGTGCCAGTTTGACACAGGGATCCGGCCGCACACCCGTGAACTTTTTCATCTAGAGTTACGCTGGGAGAAGCTAAAGAATCACAAAATCTAATTTTATTGTCATGTCTGTTAATTTATTCATTATGCATTAAAAATTACATTTCCCCTTTCAAAGATTAATTTGGACCTTAATCAAAAACGCAGATAAAGCAGTAACGAAGAGTTAGGCCTGAAATGAAAAATTTGCTACTTTAAAATTTCCTATGCATTAAGAATTGATAAAAGAATGCAGACATTAAAATAAACATGTTTTGTGCAAGTGTCTGGCTTTCTTATACCTAATATTTAGACTAAAGCACATGCAATTAAGTTGAAATAAATTTGTATAGCAGAATTACCATAAGAAATTGAATCCACATAAATGGAAATATTAATAATTTTTGGGGTCACTAATGACCACACAATAGTAGTTGTGTTAATGAAAAAATCGTTATAAGTCACGGTTAATAAGGTTATGTACTTTTAGATTTGCAATGCAAATGGACCTGTCAGAAAGTACTACATTTGTTTTAAATAATCACTCACTTGACCTAAAAGTCGTTTATCATAATGTAAAAAAAGGTAAAGCAGTCAACAATCCGAAGATTCGTTTGAACACCACAGTGCTTTACTAGGCATGATCCTGTTTGGAGGTGGTATGCCGTTGCCTTCCTCCGACCTTCAAACTGACTTACCCAGCCAGTTATAGGGGGACCTACAGTTTAACGTGGGTTCCGAACCAGGGTGGTACTCGGTATTTTTCACATGAGCAATACTGACAGAGGTGAAAGAAGTGGAAAGTGACCGATAAAAATCCTAGGACCTGGCGGGGATCGAACCTGCGACCTTTGGATTTGTAGTCTGGCACACTACCACTGTGCAACCGAGGGGCACTATCCCACGAAATTATCTTTTTAGGATCCTATCCTAGTGTGGAAATATCCGAGTGTCCCATACACAAAAAGCAAATGATACTTCTTCCATCAAATTAAGTGATTTGTTTGATGCTTGGAGCAGTAAAATAAAAACTAGTGAATGACTTTTGCATTTGGTCCTATTGTTACTTCAATATCCTTGAATTTCAGAATAATTCAGAGTGATTTAATAATATGATAAACTAACCAAAAAGAATTAAATAACTAAAAGTTTCAGTATCAATCAATTTGCAGTAGTAAAGTTATATGAACTGCTTAATTCAGTAGTTCAGCACAGTTACCTATCAATTTTATCAGATGTGATTAACAACAGTAATATTATCACTAAAATGGCAAAGGTGTTAAAAGTAGTCTGAAGTATTTGGATAAATAATTTGTGTTGTTTAATATATTACAAAACAGTGAGATGTCTTTACTACCAGTTTAAGGGTGATCACAATATTAAGAGATAATGCACTAGTAAAATAATTTATAGAATATTTAATCAAAATGTGGTTCAATATTAGTTTGTTGTTGCAAATTTTATGGAATTTATGTGTGTATATGAATAGTGACTGAGTAAGAGGAACGTACAACTGAAAATTCTGTACCGTTTGGTAACTATTAGTAAAGTGTAAACATGTCCTTCGTATTCAAAGTCTATTTTAACAGTAAACAAAGAGGTTTGTTCTGACTTGCCTTTGCTTTATTCAGAGATCCCAGGCTTTTTATTGAGGGTAAATATAATGTTTTCTGCTTGTCTGTATCTAGTTGTTTTCAATTAACAGTGATTGCAGGTTTCAGTCAGATTGTGGGTAATAACTAGAGCATTTGAACGATGCTCCTTACCGTGTAAATATCTGTTAGTAAACTGATGATTCTTATACATAATGCTTTTCCTCCTTTCATTATCTCATCTGCACAAAGTTACATGCCTGTGGAAGGTGTGTTATCCTAAGGCACATATACGGTTAATTTAAAAAAAAATCCTACCACAGGTAGTGACCTTACATTCACTTCCAACCCAGAGTCATTGTGTAATAGACGTATACAGGTTTTAGAGTGATTGGTATTGTTACACACGGTAAGGTTACATATGGCTATCTCGTGACAGATACATGCCAGGTTACACATGGTTACATATATTAAGATCAGAAGCTCGGGTTCATCATTCCAGCTTCGCTTACATACTGCAACCTAGGCACAGTAAAATAAATGTTCTAATGGTCACTGGTTCCGGATAAACCATGAACTTTTTATCCTATGATTCTAGTTGAAATAGGAGCCAATTTGTTTCTCAAAGTCTAGTTGAATTCCATGCCAAAAATGAACTGTGCTGAGGCACCGGTAGATATAAACCAGAAATGTAATCCTTAAAATACGTTAATATTATTTATGAAGGACAAATTCATTAATTATCTAAAATAGACAATGTGTTTTGTTAAGTCTCCTGAACAGACTATTTTTTTCATGTCACAGATTTATTGGCTGAACGATTTGATGGGGAGTGAAAATCGAACTCAAATTTTTAACAATTTTCCACCCAAGCAGGCTTCCACTTTCGAGGGATAACAGAAGTCATATTCAGTGTGTGTGTGGTAATAAATGTATTTTCTCGGAAGTTTGTTGTACTGGAATAAAACGGTATTTTAAAGAATCTTTAATTGCCTCCTGTGTATGTAAGTGTAAATTACTTGTGCATCAAACTGTAACAGCTGTGCAATAAAAAATAGATTACAGGGAAAAGCACACAATCCCACAGAAGACAAGAACTATTTTTTAATTTCAGAAATCTATGGTACAAGTAATTTTAAGATCTTACAAAATAATATGAACACGAGACAATGACACTAGAAGAGTTATCCCTCTCCTGGTTTTGATAAAAGTAGCATATCTTCGAGCAACAGATTGTAAAAGTGTATTTATAATTTCCAACAGGATGTCATCAATTCTTGTATCAAAACACAACCACTTAATTGGAAATGTAAATTTCATCCTCATTCTGTGTTCTAAGACTACTCATAATGGTGCAGTTAAGTTGAAAAATTGTGATTTTGCTGTGCATAGAACATGTTTGATATTCTAATGCAGAACAAAGTACATCTGACCGTTTTGGTTGTATGAGTGGGCACATTATCGTTTTGGATTATGGAGTTTGTTAAGAATATATTATCATGTAAGTGGTTTGCTGTCGAGAGTGGTTCAGTTATTTGATTGGGATAATGATTCAGACAATTGAATACCACGTTAAAGATTCCAAAATCATGAAGAAACCTCCATCATACTTAACAGCAGGAAGAAAGCATAGTATCGAAATCGTCTTTTGGATTTAGATTTTTCGATACACAAACCAGGTTGTTTGTAAAAAGAAATATATAAATGAACGATAGCCAACATATCTTACAACTTTTATTCAACTTGCCGGATTTGGCAGATTCAACTGTCATCATCGGATCTGTAAGTATACATATAAATTCGTACTCAACACGCTACAATAAAAAATGTCAGAGATATACATATCTTTAAATACATGCACTTTCCAAACCCACCTTTCATTTCATCCATCACATCACAAATAAAAACTTTTAAAAAACATACTTATTCACCAACATTATTGTTGGGTTGGCACCATACCAATAAAATATCAAAAGCCTCATATTTTAAAGTGATGTGGTCACACTAAATTAAAACAAAACTGACTAAATTAGCTGCGTATCTCACAATATTGTACCAGATGACGTTATAGATGTGACATCTGAGCATCACACTTTCCTGATATCAAGAACAACAATCTTGTACATATGCAACGACATTAATATTTAAAATATCGAAATTGACAATCATCATATATCTCATCGTATTGTCAATTTATCGATAAATTTTGAAACAGTAAAGTAGGTCTCACAAAATGCAGCTCATGCAATGAAAATTATAAAAGATTATTATTTAAAATCATTGCTGCCCAATGTTTAGGTTAGATAGTATCCAAAACAGGCATTTGATGTAAACAATTATAGGTGACAGTTTTAATAAATACCATAATTTTTCTTAGTATGTAGGTCAGCTATTTAAAATTATAAGAAAAGTGGGGGAGATACAATAAAGTCGCTACAAATTTTTAACTGATTTAAAGGCAACTACCTTGTAGCCCACAGTCTAAATTTAGACATCGGATATCAATTAACAAAACTTATGTATACACATATCAATTGAGGAAAATAATTTTAAAAAATTGACCATATTTGGAGAAATGTTCAAATATTTGCAAATATATGGCACTGAAGTACTGTGATTATCTGTCCCTAGGCTTACTAACTAGTAAAACTAACCTAAGAACATCACACACACCCATATCTGAGGGGGGACTCGAACCTCTGATGGGGAGCAACTGTGTATTCCACAGCAAGAAACCTTAGGATGCTCGGTCATTCTGCCGCGGCTTTACGTTGAGATAAATGTTGATTGTCAATTTCCCAAATTTCAAAATGTTTAAGTCGTTGCATGTATATAAGATCGTCGTTCTTGATATTAGGAGAGTGTATGCTCAAATGGTATGTCTTTAGCGCCATCAGGTACAATATAGTGAGTTGGGCAGCTAATTTGTTCGGTTTTGTTTTAATTTAGTGTGACCATATGACATTAAAACATGAGACTTCTGATATTTTATTTGTATGATGACAAGCCAAGAATAATGTTAGCGAAAAGTTTGTTTCTAAAAGTTTTTTGTGTAAGGTTTTGAATGAAATGAGAGATGGGTTCGGAAAGTGCCTGTATTTAAAGATATGTGTTTCCCTGATTTAATTATTATAGCTTGTTGAGTATGATTTTACATGATCCGCAGATGACAGTTTAATCTCACGAAACCGGTAATCTAAGTAACAATTATAAACGACTTTAATTGTTGTCTGTTTAAAAACTGCTTAAAAGGACCGCTCTCCAAATATGAAAACGTTTACAGATGTTGTTGTTGTGGTCTTCAGTCCGGAGACTGGTTTGATGCAGCTCTCCACAATACCCTATCCTGAGCAAGCCTCTTCAACTCCACATAAGAACGGCAACCTACATCTGTTTGAATCTGCTTACTGTAGCCATTTCTTGGTCTTCCTCTGCTGTTTTTACCCCACACACTTCCCTCCAACGCTAAATTCACAGTTCCTTGATGTCTAAGAATGTGTCCTACCAGTCGATCCCTTCTTTTAGTCAAGGTATGCCAAAAATTCCTTTTCTCCCCAATTCTGTTCAGTACCTCCTCATTAGTTACACGATCCACCCACCTAATCTTCAGCATTATTCTGTAGCAACACATTTCAAAAGCCTCTATCCTCTTCCTGTCCGCACTGTTAACGTACATGTTTCACTCCCATATAAGGCAACACTCCACAGAAATGCTTTCAGAAAAGACTTCCTTATGCTTAAATTAATATTCGATGTTAGCAAATTGCTCTTTTTCAAGAATGCTTTTTTACCCATTGCCATTCTGCATTTTATATCCTCTGTACTGCGACCATCACTTGTTATTTTACTGCCCAAGTAACAAAACTCATCACCTCCTTTATTGTTTCGTTACCTAATCTAATTCCTTCAGAATCGCCTGATTTTCTTAGACTGCACTCCATTACCCTAGTTTTGCTTTTGTTAATGTTCATCTTATACGCACCTTTTAGCACACTGTCCATTCCGTACAACTGTTCTTCCAGATCCTTTGCTGTCTCTGATAGAATTACTATGTCGTCGGCAAAACGCAATGTTTATAATTCTTCACCCTGAACTTTAATTCCTTCCTCAAATTTCTCCTTGCTTTCCTTTATAGCCTGCTCAATGTACAAATTGAATAACACTGGAGAAAGGCTACAACTCTGTCTTACTCCCTTCCCAACCACTGCATCCCTTCCATGCCCTTCAATTCTGACAACCGCTGTCTGGTTTTGTACAAGTTGGAAATAACCTTACGCTCCCTATATTTTAGTCCTGCTTGCTTCAGAACTTGAAAGAGTGTATTCCAATCAACATTGGCAAAAGCCTTCTCCAAATCTATAAAAGCTAGATATGTAGGTTTGCCTTTCCTTAATCTATCTTCTAGGATAAGCCGTAAAGTGAGTATTGCCTCCCGTGTTCCTATATTTCTCCTAAACCCATACTGATCTTCCCCGAGGTAGGCTTCTACCAGCTTTTACATCCTTCTGTAAATTGTACAGAAATATATTTAAACCATGATTTATTGGGCGATGCCACATACTTACAGTCATAAAGTGTCCAGGTTTTATGATCGCTGCAACATTTTATTTCGCAGCTTCGTAGTTACTTCCGTCATTAAGGATTTATTAACTAGAGCCCAACCATGAATGCTGCGCTTCAGGTGTACTATTTTTATCGAAACAGCATTACTCAAGTGAGTGTTGAGTTTGGCAGCTACTTTTGTCGTGGTAGTAATGTGTTGTTGGCCACAATCGTTGGTTGTTGTCAGGTAAGTCGAGTTTGGCCCACTATACCCCTGCATTTAGAAATGGAATAAGAAAACATGAAACTTCCGACCAGTGATCGCAAGAACCGAAAAGGTGTCTAGATGTCTTCTTCACTTACGTTATGGAGAAAAAGATCTTGAAAATTCAAGTTCGCAAAGTGTTTTATTATTATTTTTTCATGGTGACACGTTATGAAAGATTTTTTTATGTCATAACCTGATTACTTGCTAGCACACTTTCTATTCATCAAACGGTGTAAGCGCAACGCACATTGGCTTATCTGTAATAAAATAATACATAAAGTATACATGTTATAGGATGTGTCGCTAGCTGCTGGAGCCAAGTGTCAAAAGTGGGCTATTAATGCACTCACGTTACTGTGAGTGACATAGCTACAACATTTAAGTGTACACATATGACGAGAGGTACTTTTTTATATTTTACTAGTCTTTGTAACTATCATTGTCCTTGTATTTTTTTCCGTTGCTATGTTAGTCCATCTTATCCACTGTGTCCATTTCTCCTGTAACCGTAGATAATTTGGCCAGTAGTTTCGTTTTCACTCTGCTCAGTGCTTATCACGTCCTCTCTGTTGAGTGTTTCCTCAGGTGTTTTTAGGTTCTAAACAGTTCTGGTGCGTTATAGTTAATGATATTTTGATGGGTGCTGGTCCACATTTGGTGCTGTTCGTTGACTTTAGGTTGTCTTGTTTCTGTCTTTTATTCCATTGGCTTTTACATAACTAGGTATAAATTACAATCCGCTGAAGATGGCTTACAAATAAATGCGAAATGCATATGGCAAAATATACTTGTATTATTTAGTTGCATTGATGGCTTATATAATTAAATATCTACATTATATAACTTCATATAATTACTAGACGAATTAAAAAAATTAAAATTCTGTCTTAATATCCTCATCAGTGGCTTTAATTTTTCGTTTAAGTTTTAATATAGTAAGTACTATAATTATACACTGTGTATCTTTTAAGGCAGCGTAGTTTGCGAAACGCAGATTAGTCAGATTATATTTCTTCAATTTTTTGGAGAACTTGGCGAATTTCAGCAAACTGAACACATTCATTTATACCTTTAATAAACCATTTCTCGATGAGACAACCGACGAAATAATGACAAGAAAAGGTTTAGCGATTACTACAGTTTCACTGTGATGTATTAGCCAAGATGTATTAATTAGTATTTATCATCTACTAGCCTTATTCGTAACACAATAATTACAACCGTATCACTCACAACGAGTCCGTACAATACTTGTGACTGAATTCTTCGTTTTTGAAGGTGAAAGAAAAAATGCTTTTGTGTGCTGCAATTGATTTTATTTGTTCATACGGGTTTCACCTTTTATTTTAAACGCATCTAGTGGGATCCAGAAGTACAATTTTTTGTGGAATGTTCTGTTTCGAGATTATAAACAGCTCACGTATTTGTTTACCTAAGAATTTTTAACTTACATTTTCGTTGTCTTTTCAACTATCCTCTGCTGTTTCCTCCATCTGGTCAAGGCGATATGTTGCACATTGCATAACTAACACACTTTTTCGCACAGTTGTGCATATTTTGGAGGTGTTTAGCAGCAATGATTTACTTTCTGTATTTTCGTCTTTAATTTGTCTTGTTGCCAACATAACGAAATGTTTGTTAGTTGCTATCCTTTGTGTGTGAACAAAAGAATAAGAAGGAGGGAGAGACATAAACAGAGAGAGAGAGAGAGAGAGAGAGAGAGAGAGAGAGAGAGAGAGAGAGAGACAGACAGAGAGAATAGTCTTATTTTGTGTGTGTATGATTGCAATATCTGTATGAGGGTGGTAGAAAATTTGGTGTTTAGTTGAATTTTATTTCGATTTAAATGATCTGTGAAAAAGGGGGGGATTAATGCCTTTAAAATAAAAGACGAAACTCGTCTGTACAAATTAAATCAATTGCAGCAAACAAAAGACTATTTTTTCACCTTCAAAAACGAAGAATTTCGGCGCTTGCTGCGGAAGATGGCCACCCAAAAAAACTTGTTGTTTGTGACTGACTTTGCGCCATGGGTTGCGTTGTGTCAGTGTTTGCTCCAACAACGGACTGAGAGACCAGATTTCTTGCAAATCGTGCACACCACCACGCTGTAGTAGAATCACCATATTAAAAACATTTTTCTGTGAATGTCTGGGCTGGCATTGCAGGCGGATATCTCATAGGGCCACCTCTCCTACCTGGCCGTCTGAATGGTGGTACGGTATGGGACCCCAGTGGATCCGGAGATGGAATTAGGTGCCAGAATTGGAGCGTTAGAACCTTATTGGTGGATGTGAAGATTGACTTTGGTTAATGGCCGTTAGTTTCAGCACATTTTGTAAGGTAAGGTGCCATTGGTACTTTTATTGCACCAGTGTTGTTATTTGCAGTTAACTGCAACTAATTTAAATAAAAAAGTACACAATAATGTGATTGTATTCCAATTATCTCCTTAAACTGGCTTCTCCAGTCATACGTTCTACCTCAAAGTGTCCAGTTGATCACCCTCTATGTCCCGTTAATAATTTTCACGTTCTTACGGAAACATCCTATATAAAATTCGCTTGTTCATCTGTACTTAAGTTATTTTGCATAATCTTGCTTTCGTACAGCAGAATTTTTCCAGTTCTTATAGAGTTCTTTCCTCGACCTTTATTTCTAGGAATTATCAATTACTTTTTAAATCTGTGTGTCAAAATTTTACTGTTCTTTTGCAGCTACACATCACCATTAATTGGTACCTCGGTTTACCTACGCGATATGAATCGCTTTCATATATCGGTGTTTCAAACATACACTTACATCACTACCTTCCTCAGTTTCATGTCAGTCTGCCTAATCAGTATGTAACAATAGCAAAGTTGTTCGGTTGGTGATATTTTTCTTTCCTGCTGCACTCATACTAAGAATTTACATATCCTATGCTCTCAACGACTAATGAGTTTTAGCATTTCTCCAAACACCTGACGGTAATTTATTGTTTATGCTGTTTTAAAAAATCTAGGAACATTTAAGTTTGGATAGATTGATATATAGCTACAACTTTATCCGTTTGCTGAACGGCGGGTTTTCTGATGCAATGTGGCAATGTTAAATGTCACTGCATTCGAGTTACATATAACTAGAATAAAAGAGCAGAGTTTCTCAGCTTTGTATCATTTAGTTATACACACTGTAAACGATTGCAGAGAGATTTTCTGACACTTTTAGCGTGTTAGTAACTCTCAGGTGTCAGTCATTATTATAATGGTGACTGTGCGAGGGAAGCTGCAGTGCTACAAAGTCAGAAGCGAGGCCATACCTTACGCGAGGAGAATTATTTCATTCGGCAGTACATCGTAACATGAAGGCTCACGGCAATTAACCTGCCTCAGCACGCATTAAATGGCCCATGCTGCACCATGAAACTGTACACGCGAAAATTTATGCACACATCTCACATTAGAAGCCACAACACACACACACACACACACACACACATGCACGCACGCACGCGCTTGTGTATTCCTAAGACGCAAACAAGCAAGAGGGGAACAATTATTATGAATAAATGAATATATAATAGCTCAGTGATAAGCGAGGTGGACTGCAAATATTATGACGTGAGCAAAGTCTCAGTTGGGTGGTTTCATTTACTACCCTTCATTAAATCTCGAACTTATACCATAACATAGACAAATGAGGCTGACTTGCTAATTACATTATATTAAGCTGGGCCGTATGAACGTTAATTTGTTCACTTTACGAAAATAAGTTAATGACGAATCTTTACGTTTTAAACTAGTATTAATTAGACTTTAGTTTAGTTACAGTACTAGGATATATTGATATTATCTACACATCACAAAAGACACTTCTCCTGTAACTTTCTTACTAATGTGTGACTGAAAATCTCTACTTTATTTCACCTTTATTTATATTCACCCTGATGGGACAGTGAGTAAGTCGCCACCCCTCAACCACTTGATTATATAATTTAAAATTTCAATATAAATAAATCAGTAAGTTAATAGAAGTGATGTTTATGATAATACTGTGGAGCATAAATGGAGGTCTGTACAATAATATATAACTACGGGAAAAATAGATACCTCCAACAGGAAAATAAGAAACATTTGGAGACAAGAAAAGCACTTGTATGCATATCAAGAACTTAGTTCTGAGAAAATATGGGAAAGCTGAACGGTGGAAAGAATATTTAGTGTGGCTCTTCAAAGGAAATGAATTTCGAGACAATATTGTAGGAAGGGAAGAGGAAGTCGATGAAGATGAAATAGGAGGTACTATACTGAGAGATAAATTTGACGGAGCACTAAAAGACATCAGTCGAAGACCTCTGGAGTAGATGACATTACCTTAGAGCTACTGAAATTTCTGGGGGAGCCAGCCATGATAAAACTATTTCATCTGGTAAGCTGTATGTGACAGGCGAAATACTCTAAGATTTAACGAAAAATGTAATAATGCCCATTCCACAGAAAGCAGGTGCAGTTTAATAAGTCATGGTTGTAAAGTTTACCATATATTATTTACAGAAGGATGGAAAGGCTAATTGAAGCTGACCTCAGGGAAGGTCAGTTCTGATTCAGAAGAAATGTAGGAACACTCACCTTACGGCTGAGATTAGGCAAAAGGGAAACCTACATTTCTGGCCTTTGTAGATTTGTATAAAGCTTTTGATAATGTTGATTGGAATGCACTCCTTGAAATCCTGAAGCCAGCAGGGCTAAAATATACAGAACGGGAGTTTATTTAGAACTGTAAAATTACCGGACATCAGATATTAAAGGGTATCAAAGGGACGCAGTGGTTGGGAAGAGAGTAAGACAGGGTTGTAGCCTTTCTCCAATGTTATTCAATATGTACATTGAGCAAGGTATGATGTAAAGCAAGGAGAAATATGGAGTAGAAATTAAAGTTCATGGTGAATCAATGAAAACATTGCGTTTTGCCGATGACATTGTAATTCTATCAAAGACAGCAAAGAACTTGGAAGGGTAATTGAACGAAAAGGACATTGTGTTGAAAGGAGGAGGTAACCAAACAATAAAGGTGGTAGATGAGGTTTGTTACTTGGGCAGTAAAATAACATACGATGGTCACAATTCAGAGGATATAAAATGAGGACTGGCAATGGGGAAAAAACCCGTGAAAAAGAAAAAATTGCTAACATCTAATATTAATTTAAGCCTAAGGAAGTCATTTCTGAAGGCAGTTGCGTGCAGTGCTGGGGCAGTAAAATAATATACGATGGTCGCAATACAGAGTATAATAAAATGAGGAGTGGCAATGGGAAGAAAAGCGTTTGTGAAAAAGAAAAATTTGCTAACATCCAATATTAATTTAAGCGTAAGGAAGTCTTTTCTGAAGGCATTAGTACGCAATGTTGCCTTGAACGGGAGTGAAACATGGACGATGAATAGTTTAGACAGGAAGAGTATTGAGGCTTTCGATATGTGATACTACAGAAGAATTCTGAAGATTAGGTGGGTAGATCTCGGATTAGGTGGATAGATTGCGTAACTAATGATGAGGTACTGAACAGAATTGTGGAGGAAAGGAACGTGACTAAAAGAAAGGATGGATTGGTAGCACACATTCCTAGACATCAAGGAATCGTAAATTTCCCATTGGAGGGGAGAGTGTGGGATAAAAATCGCAGAGGGCGACCAAGAGACAAATATAGTAAGCAGACTCAAATGGATGTGGCTTGCCGTTCTCATGAAGAGATGAAGAGGCTTGTTCAGAACAGAATAGGGTGGAGAGCTCCATCAAATCAATATTCAGACCGTAACAACAAATGATGGAGATGCGATGTTGTGTCTTCATTATGAGAAAGGTAATCTGATGGAGTAAATGGGATTTGAGGACTATTGGAAATTATATTGCATGGAAAAGTATTAAGTTTATCTTAGGTGTTCTTTCTTCCCGCGCGCTATTAGAGAATGGAACGGTAGAGAAAAGTTATGAAAGTGGTTAATGTACCCTCTGCCAGGCACTTAAATGTGATTTGCAGAGTATCTGTGTCGATGTAGATTTCGAAATGAAGTTTTATGTAGGACGTAGATGTTAGAGGAATAGAAAGTCACAAGAGTAGGTACTACTGGTTAAATATACTTTAATAAGGAGACATAAGGAGACAATGTGATCCAGCAAAAAAAAAAAAAAAAAAAAAAAAAAAAAAAAAAAAAAAAAAAAAAAAAAAAATAATAATAATAATAATAACCGAGCGAGGTGACGCAGTGGTAACGCTCTGGACTCACATTCGGGAGGACTGTGGTTCAAATCCACCTCCGTCCATCCAGATTTAGGTTTTCGTGGTTTCCCTAAAGCACTCCAGGCAAATTCCGGGATAGTTCCTTTCAAAGGGCACGGCCGATTTCCTTCCTCATCCTTACCCAAAACTCTGAGCGTTAGCTCCGTCTCTAATGACCAAGCTGTCGACGGGACGTTAAACCCTAAGCTTCCTTCTTCCTTCCTTTTACAGCCCAATTGTGTGAGAGGACTTATAACCCAGCAACAACAACAAGCAATTGTGTGTATAATTAAGTGTACTTGAATATGTATAGTAAGAACAATGACTGCCTTAGTTTCTATACATTATGCTGATTGTGCAGGAAAAGCGACTTAGAGAGAATGAAGGGCTTAAAGGTGACACGAAATGTGTTTTGAATTTATTTCCATGTGTTAGCGATCTTCTTGAGAGTTCAAAAAAACTGAAATTTAATTAGTGTCGTACTTTTTCAGACCTGCAACCTCCAGTACTCCACGAAATCTCATTTGCAGACTACCGAGGTTAGTAGCCTTAGACACAAAATTCTGTTAGTAATCTCAGTGTCATGGTTGATTAATTAAGAATGCACCGTAAAAACGAGTAATGTGTAAGTAATGAGTGTCAGTAACAAACAAGTGAATGCTTTCTCATTAGGGCCAAAAAGCTGTCATGGCAAGTTTTAGTTTTACTGGAAGAAAATTTCGCAATACGATTGTTGACATTTCGAAGACAGTAATTATGTTCGACTTTCATACCACATATTCATCAGGTCTGGGTTAATATAGGGGTCTGAAGCAAGAAAAACTATGTTGCCTTTGCTGACTTCGTTCAGACCTAGTTCATTTTTGTGAAAGTACAACAGGAAAGAAAATACACTTAATTCTATGATATGAACTACGGCATGGTTTAGATGAAAATGTACCTAATGGAACTTACCAAACGCATAACAAAATCAAAATGAAGCCCCTCGTCTACACGGGGACCCAGAACTACAGCCATCCAAGCTCCCTACCTCCCTCACCCCACCTTTTAATCAGGCTGTGATATTCATTGTCCTTTTCCCGTTCATATGGACGTTGTTTCTAATTAGTGCTAATTCAGTTGTTTACCTTTCTATATTTTGTTGAATTAACACATTTATTTCCATTCTGTCATATATTCTGAAAATTTATTTTTTTGATGTGATTATAAAGAGGGCAGATAACAAAACTGTCTGCTATAGGTCAGATTATATTAGATTTACTTTTCGTTCCAGTAGATCCAAATTGAGGAGATCATTTTGGATGTAGAACATGTCAGAACAAAATACACAATAAATATGTACTTGCATAATGAGAGCATATGTGATATATAGCTTCCACAGATCCCAAACGTAATTGCCGTTGTTGATGTGAATTTTTTCAGAAAACAAGTATCTTAAGAATATTTATATTTTAAAGGACATAAAACTTATTAATACGTAGTAAGTTTTGAATATGCTAGGGGGCATATTATAATTCTTAGATCCTTTTCTTGACAGCACACATTACCACAATTATTAAGAGTAAGGTTCCAAGTCAGTAACACTTGCTCCGCATAAAAGCAGTAAGAGGTTTATTTATTTTTTTATTTATTTATTTATTTATTTTTTTTTTCATCACTCAGGATATACTCGCGACTGCACTTATCCACGCTTTTAGAACATACAATCATTATCTGTTTTATGAAATATGGAGGAAATATGGTAAAAACAAATTACCACCCACCACTGTCTTCCTTGGATTACGGGTAGAACGTCGAGTGTTTTGGGTTCTGGATAGCAACTCGCTACTTTATAATATAGTGATGACTGTAACACAATATTTATGTTCATACTCATATGAATACTACATGCATAGATGACTTATTGTTACAAGGCAGCAGAGACTGCGCAGTTCCAGTTGAAGTTATCGGTACGAATATGTCGGTGACTTCTTTCATAATAAACTTACCTCGTGCCGTGGCTTTCCTGAGAATGATGATAAAGACCGCGGAAGAAAGTTCACACAAAGAATGACCGTCGTATGCCCCTTCAAAATGAGGAAGATCTGTTCTTATTGATACTGAAATAATCTCAATGATTCCTAGTACATCTCTAGAAGATTCGTTTTAGAGTCACGCAATTTTTCTGTCACGTCAGCTGGTATGACGTCTACTAAGATTCGGCTAAGGAATTCATCGAGAAGGATGTGTGAAAAGTTATATACTATAAAACAGTTGACAGGGTGTAAAAAGAGGAAAACTATACTAAATATATGTCTATACTTCTCCAAAGACTAACAATTTCACTTTACAAACGTGATAGTAGATTGTAATTGTTTGAACGATTGTCGTCCGTGAAAATGGGACGTTGCAGCGTTATGCAAAATTGCTTGCTACCTCGACAACTCTGGTTCAACCGATTGATGACATTTTTTCGTCAATGCCCGTAGTCAATCGAGATGATGCGAGAGGTAGAAAATAATCAGCTAAAGTATATCTGCTTTGAAATATTTTATTTAGCAAATGGGACAGTATAACATAAACGATTAACCATCATAAGTGTTCCAGAATTGGCTGTACTTATTGTACGGCAGCGTAAAATGGTAGATAAGCTAATGATCAATGCAGAAGCAGTTTATGCTGGGAATAAATTAGTTCCAGTAGTTACCAGCAAGTGCAAATATTGCGCTCACCACTGTTTTTTTTTTTTTTTTTTTTTTTTTTTTTGAAGGTGTGTACCCACGCCGTCATTTGACAAGCCATAACGTGATGGAATGCTACATTGAGTAAGTATCACCAATTGAAGGGCCTGAGAAGAGGCCCGATGCCATTAAGTGGTTAAAGATGATGTAAATGAAATTGGAAAACACCAGTGACGTTAATCAAAATATCCACGAGTGTACTGCTAGTCTACAATGTCCAACGGGCACAATATTTCGGCCCGTTGGACAATGTAGACCGGCAGTACACCCGTGGATATTTTGATTATCAAATACGCCAGGAGAAACTCAAGAACTAGTGACGTTGGTATGGCACCTGGAAGAGGAAAGCGTACTATTCCGGTGAAGGCTGTTTCCGAATTTGTTCCTGTGTGACTGACAATGCAGTATGTGCTCGCTTCACTTAGGTACCAGCTGGCAAAGTTTTGCAATAAAATACTTGGGTATCCGTACAAGATACACACGGTGGAACAACTAAAACCGCAGCAACGCTCCAAAACTGCTTCTCGGTATCTGAAATGGACAGAATTTGTTGACATGTGGGCGCGCAATATTCTATGAAGTGACATGTTGCATATTAGACGACAGGGTTCAGTAAATATGCAGAATTGCCGAATTTTGGGTACTGTTGAGGTACGAGCTGACACGAAGAGCCACTGAACTGGCCGTACATACATTATAACATGGTGTAGATTCACAAGCAGCTTTATAGTCGGTCCGCTCTGGGAAGAGAATGCATCCACAGTCAGGTATACCGTGACGACTGTATGTTGATGGCGTAAACTTGCACATAGGTCTGCAAACGAGCCGTTTGTAAGATAATTAGAAATGTATTGTACCAAGCCGCTACTGACCCCTTGCCGTCCGATGTTCGTTGTTTACACGGCGGAACATCGCTGAGAGGTGGAACTGGAATCACACCAGTCCCAGCAAGTGCAAATCTTACGGACGGATACAGTACACAGTCATGAAATAATAAATAAATAAAAAAATACAAAACAAAACAAAAAAAGGATATCAGTCGCGTCTGAGGAGTGTCACTTGTACTGTGTTGTAGTTACAATGGAACCTTACAGTAACGAAAAGTATGCGAATATGGATTTCATGTACGGTAGGGTTAATTGTAATGCACGGGAGGCTGTACGCTTGTACCGAGAAACATATCCTGAAGACACCCCGAAAGTCGCGCCTGACAGAACATGGGGGTTTTGCACGTGGCAGAGCAGGAGATAGGCCTGCTCGTATTACGACTGAGGTTGAGGACATTGTGCTGGAAGCAGTACCTCTACATCTACATCTACATGGGATACTCTGCAAGTCACATTTAAGTGTCTGGCAGAGGGTTCATCGAACCACCTTTATGATATTTATCTCCCATTCCACTCTCGAATAGCGAGCGGGAAGGAAGAACACGTGAATCTCTCCGTTCTGTATCTTTTCTCCCAGGAGTGCTAGTGCTGGAAGTTTTGCAGGTGAACTTCTGTGAAGTCTGGAAAGCAGGAGCGAGGTACTGGCAGAAGTACTTGCTGAAGTAAATGAAAAGAGGCCGGGAAGCATGTAGGGATAGCTCAGTCGGTAGAGCGCTTGCCCGCGAAAGGCAAAGGTCCCAGGTTCCTGTCCCCGTTCCGGCACAATTTTAATCTACCAGGAAGTTTCACATCAGCGCACACTCCACTGCAGAGTGAATGTTTCATTCTGCCCTAATATGCATTATTCCCTCATCACTTAAAATTTACGGGCTGAGATGCCGGGGTCCATACGTAAAACGTTCCTCTGACGTTTCGCCTTCGACTGCGGAAGGCATCCTCGGAGGTAAAGTGGCTGTACGACGCTTTGTGTAAGGACCACAGCATCTCAGCCCAGAAGTTTTAAGTGATGACAATACGTGCCGTGAAAGCCTTCACATTATTGATCTGTTGACAATACCCGGTGGCTTCGCCACGTGGAACTTTGGCGTCCACTGGGTGAAAATGTGTGGTGTGGGATTCGTTGACCATCAGATCATAGATCTATTTTTCAAAGACGATGTTCTGAATCTTAGCCTTCTAACAGACATGAAACGACGTAGTATTGCCGCCTGCTCGAATATATTCCCTGAAGTACTGACATGTGTGAAGTCTTTCCATACCAGACTGGTAGCTGACGATGGTCATTTTGACCACAATGTGTGATGGTTTGTTGTCTTTTTACTACTCTTTTTCCACATCACTGGTCTATGCACTCGTTCTTTGGTGTGGATATGATTCACAATACGATATCTCGTAAATGACTGTGACGAAAGTAGTGCAACAAACTCCACAGATATTCTAATTTACCCTTCTTTGTTAATGCCGTAGGCATAGATCCATTTAAAAATTGTATGCACAAAAACACTCATGTAATATTAAATATGTTTATTGTTTAATAATATGAGCCGCCAACTACCAATCTAGCCTTTTAAAATTCGCATATTAACAGCACTTTGCATTTTCGCAATATTTACGGTCCATTTTTAGGTGATTCATCCAGTCTGTAGGGATGTTAAAAAAGTGTCTAATAGTCTGAAAGATGGTAGTACCCAAGCAAAAAAAAAAAAAAAAAAAAAAAAAAAAAAAAAAAAAAAAATAAATAAATCAAATGTTTGTTATACTTATGGGACATAACTGCGGGGTCATCAGTCCCTAAACTTAAAACTACTTATAAACTAAGTTATACTAAAGACAACACAAACATCCATGCCGATGGAGGATTCGAACCCTCGACGGGGAACGGCCTTGCTCATCGGAGTATAAGGTAAAGCAATCAACAATCCGAAGATTGGTTTGAACACCACAGTGCTTTACTAGGCATGGTCCTCTTTGGAGGTGGTATATCGCCTCAATACTCTCGGCCACTCCGCCGCGGCAGTACTCAGGCAAACATGGGTCCTGAAACACACTTTTTGAGGTAGCCACATTTTTATACAAGGGATTATGCGACCCTTGATTGCGAAATTAGCAGATTCGTTGCATTGGCTCTCCGTCAGCTGTGTGGAAGTGGCCGTGCATTCTAAGGCGCCATGTTGCGGAATGCGCGTCTCCTCCCCGTCGGATGTCTGAGTCGTCACTCGGAGATATGGGTATGTGTGTGTGTGTGTGTGTGTGTGTGTGTGTGTGTGTGTGTGTGTATGTGTGTGTGTGTGTGTGTGTGTGTGTGTTGTCCTTAGTATAAGTTAAAGTAATTTGTAACTCTAGAGACTGATAAACATTTGAAGATTCGAATATCTGAGCGCTCCGTCAAATGTCTCAGTAGTATACTTCTGGGTCTTATTCACCTACCATTAGTTAATATGCAGTCAGTTGTGAGGTTCGATCTATGTAGTAAGTGTTGAGCTACATTATCACATGTAATCTTCTCATACACTTCAGCAATCTCCTGAACAGCTGTTAGTGTCATTTGTTTTGGATACACTTTTCAGGATCTTTTGTGGCTGCAGACATTTTAAACACCTCTGTTGATGAGACAAATGGCCGAATACAGCCTCACAGATAAACTGCCAGCAGCGTACGGAAACAAGCTACACAACGGAACGCCGCGGCGGACTGGCCAAACGCAGGCCGCTCCCCGTCCGCGGTTCGAATCCTCCCTCGGGCATGGATGTTTTTCTTGTCTTTAGTATAAGGTAGTCCATAAGTAGTTTGTACGTTTATGGACTGATAATCCTGTTGTTAAGTCCCAAAAGCTTCACAGACATTTGAACATTTTGGACACAACGGAAGAAAAGTTGGCAATTCGCTATACATTCGCGTGACGTACGTGGCCGTAACCTAGTTACCGAATCGCCCACACTGTGCAACTGTGTCTTAATTACTAGGAAATGAAAATATCTTGTGTGGCGTTATTAGGTGAGGGCAGCCACAGGAACTTGTAGCCTTATGACAAGTCTTCCTCCAACTGCGCAATGTTTTAAACCGGGAATAAAGGGCCATTAACGTAATTGGTTTTCAGACAATCTTCCTCTTGTGTGTGTGTGTGTGTATGTGTGTGTTATACTCACCTGCTACACTCGATCTTGCTACCGTGCTGAAAGTTCACCGAATACACACAACAGTTCGTTAAGCTCTCTACAATATCTCGCAGAGAACAGGTATTGCTGCCTCATCCAATCTTCTCTAACAACATGAGTATGTGTTTGTCTTACTGTCTTGCTGCTAATTTCCTTGACAAAATTACTTTCTTCCAGCAGGTAAATTTTAATTGTAGGGTAGAAGTGGGAGCTGGTTGTAGTAAAGGATTGTAGGAAAACGCATAACTACAGAACACATTCTACACATTTATTCATTCAACACAGAATAAATTATAGTGACAATGGAATTTTTAAGAATGTTTTAATAAATTATTTAGACGAAATTCGGAGAGAAAGAGAGTGAACACAAGAGCTTGGCTGTTGCGGCTGGGCTCACTTCCGACGGAAGCACGTCACGGCGTTGAAGTAGCAGCGCCAGTACTGCCCCGTCTTCTGGCCGCGGCGCTGCAGAGCCATCTGCAAAAGCCACATTACAAGAGATTAGCTGGACTTCTCTAGGATACATAACATGTCACAAAACTAGAATACTCTATAAATATTTAAAATTAGTAAAATCTTCCGCGATATCCTGCCGTGGTCACTACAGTAGTGAGTCGGGGTGTTCTTCGGACATCCAAAGAAACTACGATCTCTCTTTAAAATGTCCTCCGCAGATGAGGACGAAACGATGGGTTTCATTGAAATAAAAAAATAAATAAATCTTCCAGACCATGGCATAAGAGCCTGGAATATTGTAGTAATTTTAACACTTCCGGCGGTGGAAGTTTACACTTTATTATAAATATTTGCAAAATAAGAACAAATATTTTAATGTACTTTCTACAGATCCCATATGAAACTGCCCTTGTGGATGTAGAATCAGTCAACATAAAAGCATCTTAAGCAATTTACATTTAAATAATATACAAATTTGCTACCAAATATTCAATACACTTAGAAGCTTAAAATAATTCTTAGGCCTTTTTTTATCTACACAGATTGAAATAAAAATAAAATTTAAAAAGTTACAACACTAATTTACAATAATTGCATTACTGCACAATATTCGTACACAAGTCAGATTTTACTGAATATTCACATTATGTGATGTTATTAATATTCTGGTAAAAAAATTACCAATGGATTAAGAAAATCCTTAATAATCTTCTGGGCTTCACTCAATTTTGGGCGATAGGTTCAGCATCCAGTTTTGAATCCTTTTTTATTATATTTTTATTTTTTTGAAGTAGTTCGCGACTGCAAAAAATTCATTTTTACTCAAAGTAACGCGTTTCGCTATTGTGCGTAGTCATCAGATTATATAAAAAAAATGTGAGGGGCGAGTTTCCTCTGCCAAGTGCTATTGACGGTAATTAAAATGAACTCGGGATATATTACATCCTTTCACGAATGGATGTTACACACCCCGTTTTCATTTTAATGGTCTAGATTAGATTAGCTGTTTGTTTCATAATCCGTATTGAGGTGATCCTCGGGCTGTGGAACATGTCGATATATACATTTTTAATTTTTGTACAAGCTAAAATAATAATACTAACAACACGAATGCATACATTATTTGTTCTATTTAAAAAAAATCGTAAAGAACTTGGTCACTAGTAAGTCTTTAAGACTCGTCTTAAACTGATCTTTATTTGAAACTAAATGTCTTTTAGTTGGGCGTAAATTATTGAAAATGTGTGTTATTGAATAGTGGACCCCTTTTTGAGCTCAAGTAAATGATTTTAAGTCATTGTGTGGATCGTGTTTGTTCCTGAGCTATTTGTTGGAAAAAGCGATACATTATTTATGACAAATTTCATTAAAGAATAAACATACTGAGCGACAGTAGCAGTATACCCAGTTGTTTGAAGAGGCTTCTACAAGATCGTGAATTTACTCCACAAATAATACATATTACACACACTTTTTGACTGAAATCTTCAATCTTAGGAGCAAATTAACGATACTCTACCGAATCCATTATAGGCTATCCGGATATTTGAGTCATCTACCGTAACGTTGTTATGGTAATTCCCTATTCAAAACTTTCTTCATGTAAAGAAGCATTTTTGAAAATCTATTTTTGCTATCTTCATAAGTCACTTTTGAAATTGTCCTCTAGATAGTTTTTCTCTGTTGAGCTAGGCGTTTCTCCCTGACATCGTTTGTTTCATTTAAGCGGCGCTGTCTCATATGAGCAGCACATTCAGTACGTCTACCCATATTCAGAAACATTAGTTAGTGTACTTCAGATTCACTAAAAATAAAAAAATAAACAAATATTTTAACAAAAAAAACCTACTTAAAAAGCCATTCCAAAACAAATTAATATGCACAAAAAAAGTAAAAAAAAATTATTGCATATTCTTCTACAACTTAATAATCAACATACTTTTTCTACTCATCAATATATAGGTACAATCTGTGTTTACCACGCAAGAATATAGGTAGGTACCTACCCACTTTAAATCAAGCTCAACACATAACTATGAATAAGAAACTATGATCAAAATATTTTATAGATTATTCTCCTATGTATAATGAAATGAAAAATATTAGTCTACTTAAAAATCAATCAAGTTATTACGATAATATAATGTAGTTACAGTTATTTTTATTTTTGGAGTCGGTGTCAGCCAAGGAAACACTAGAATATACCTGACAAAAATAATACGATAATATTGAGACCGAAGTCGGATCGGATGTTTCCTTGGCTGAGACCGACTCCAAAAATATCAATAATTGTGACTACATTATATTATCATAATAACTTGATTGATTTTTAAGTATTCTAATATTTTTCATTTCATTTTAGTTAGAAGTGTAAAGATATTTTGATCATTGTTTGTTACTCATAGGTATGTGTTGAGTTAGATTTAAAGTGGATAGGTACCTACCGATCTTCTTGCGTGGTAAACACGTAGACCGTACCTACATATTGGTGAGTAGAAAAAGTAAGTCGATTATTAAGTTGTAGCCGGCCGCAGTGGCCGAGCGGTCTGCGGCGCGGCAGTCACAGTCTGACACAACTGCTACGGTCGGGGGTTCGAATCGCCCCTCGGGCATGGATGTTTGTTTCGTCTGTAGTATAAGCTAGTTCATGAGTAGTTTGTAAGTTTAGGGACTGATGACCCCGCAGTTCACTCCTTTAAGCTTAACATACATTTGAATTTTTTATTAAGTTGTAGAAGAATACGCAATTGCCGGCCGCGGTAGCCGAGGGGACTGAGGCGCTCCAGTCACGGGCTGCACGGCCACTACGGTCGGGGATCGAATCCTCCCCTCGGGCATGGATATTTGTGCCGTCATTAGGATAAGCTAGTTGATAAGTAGTTTGTAAGTTTAGGGACTGATGACCCCGTAGTTAACTCCCATAAGCTTAACAAACATTTGAACATTTTTGAATACGCAATTACTTTCTAGTGCACATTAATTTGTTTTGGAATAGTTCTTTTAAGTCGGATTATCGTTAAATTTTTTGTTTATTATTGCCACCATTTGTTCTTGATTTTTCCTAATTCACTCTGACATTTTTAATATTACAAAAAAGAGTCTTGATCGCTAAAATTAATAGTTTTTATTGACCGGTTTCGACCTGATGTAGGTCATCTTCGGAACAAAATGTAGCCTGCAAGGACTAATGGAAATAATTATAAAAACGTCTATGTACGACTTTAAAATATACACAGAGTAATGTTACGGCGTTTACCCATGTGGCCAGTGCTGGACACAGCTGGGCTGTGCGGTCCTGGCTGTTCGGCTGCCAGCAGGTAACTGTAGACTAGTGGCCATAAGGCCTCTGGTTAAATAGTATATGAATTTGGCGCCAAGTCAGCAGCAGCCAATAGGAAAAGGCTTTACAAAGTGTAGGTTCTGAGTATCGTATAAATTAATATATAGTCTGATAATAAAAATACATCAATAGCATTAAGAAGTGTAATAAAAAGGATAATATAAAAATGCTGTGTATTAAAATAATGCATAACGAATGTAATGAACAGGTGAGATTTGATCAATGGTATTAATTTGCAAACGAAAAGGTTATTATAATCAATATATGATAATGTTGTTTGAAATATTGTGCCGGCCGCTGTGGCCGAGGGGACTGAGGCACTCCGGTCACGGTCTGCATGGCCACTACGGTCGGGGGTTCGAATCCCCCTCGGGCATGGATATTTGTGCCGTCCTTAATATTAGCTAGTTTGTAAGTAGTTTGTAAGTTTAGGGTCTGATGACCCCATAGTTAAGTCCCATAAGCTATACAAACATTTGAGTTTGAACATTTTGAAATGTTGTCGAAATTAATGACTGATATTTTTGCTTGAGCTTTTGAAAATAAGCTTTCTTTTCTGCGCAGGACGGATCTTGCTTGTATGGCGGCACTGATGGCACAGTAGTTGGACATCAGTGGTAGTAGTTCTAGTAACCTCTGCGTCATAAGTCGTTGCGCTGGCGCGTGCTATGGAAGCAGTGCAGAAGCGGTGCACAACGTCACTGTCGCAGCCAGCCCGCTGCCCACCGCTTTCCTTTTCCGGATCGCCGCAGCCCGACCTGTGACTCCTGGCGAGTGTCAGCGTCGCTCTGGTTAATTTACGGCGTGACAAAAGAAACCCGCGGCGCGTGGAGACCAATAAAATGTCGTTAATTGGCCATCCAGCGCCGCCTAATCGGGTTACCACTTTACGAGATGGGCCGCCTGCCCGGCGAAAGGCTCCTCTCCCCGCCTTAGGGTGCGTTTATACTGCCACTTCGCTGCTCGCCGACATGGCACAACGATGATGAATCAAATCCACAGTCTTGCCGACCCATTTGGCGTGCACCATCGCAGCTCGCTCAGCTCAGGCGATGATATCAAACTGGTTTGTGTTTCGCGCTACGACCATCGCCGCCCGGCCTGAAACTTGCACTGTGATTGGTTGCTTCAAGGTCACTCCAGCAGAGCGGAGTTTGACTGTTGCGCGCGTGGTACTCTCGTGCCCATCGCACACAGTGTTGTATGTTAGAGGCAACAATAAGTGAAGATCTGAAGCAGATGATTATTATTACTGAAAAAGCAATCTAGCTGTTGCTAGTAGTTGTGAAAGTATGCGTAGTGAGGACGTTCAGCGTTCAAAGGATGCACTCCATACCTCCTCTTCCTTCTCCTTCCCAATTACAACATTTTTGTAGCGAACAAATCGATGTCGCTGTCGTCAGAAGACGTGGAGAACATGTTTGACGCTTCACGCCACTGCAGTTGTGTACTCAGCTGTAATGTAACCGCCGCAGGAGAACACACACGGCGAGCGTCGAGCAGCGGGGTGTCCGCAGCGTGAATACAACAAGGCTGCCGGCGAGCAGCGAGCTGCAGGTGCCAGCAGCGAGTAGCCAGCTGACAGCTGCGAGGGGGAGCATAAACGCACCCGTAGGCTTTGTTCGCGGGCGTAGCTAACCGCTGAAGGCACGTCTTTGCAGTCCTGTTCCAAACAATTGCGTTCACGGCCCAGCCTTTAAAAATCTCTGTTATTTTATAAGGGTGTGCTCCACGACATACGGGGTACAGTCAGTAAGTTCTGAGACTTGACGCCTGTACGGTAGGCACCCACACGACTCTGTATGTAGCACATGCTGCCGCATTACAGATGTCTGTCGTTTCAGTTGCGCGGCGTAAAGCAAACACCATGTTTCGTCTCCGTTGAGAAACGTCGGATCATCGTCTGGTACCAAAAATCGTCATGCGATCATCTCGTCGGTCTTAAAGGATTCGTGTTACACTGTGCTGGTTAACACGAGATCCATTGAGGTAGAAAAGCAAAGTAAAGTCGCATGGTATGAATGACTGGGAAACCCCGAAGGGCAGGTTGGCCTAATTGCATAAGGTTTTCCTGTTGTAATTTTATGGAGATTTTCCTGTTTGCTATCATATATCAGTAAATGTATACATATATATACACATATAAATTATTTTTTTAAATATTTATAATGACACACACACACTGATTCAGGCTTTTACTTCTTTATAGTAACTTTTTATTGTTTTACACTATCAACTGTTTTTATTGTATTACTCTTAGAAACCACTTGCTTAGGAAAGTCAAACACCATATATATAATTTTAAATATCACAACACCCCTCCTTAAAATTACAATGGTTCTTTTTCTTACACATTACTCTTCATTGCACTCCAAAATCTTGTCTCTGAACTTCTCAAACTTCCTTCTTGCCACGGGTTTGGTCAGGAGATCAGCCACTTGTTCTTCAGTAGGGCATTAAGATATTTCAAACATACCATCATGATACATTTCAGAAATAAAATGGTATCTAACATCAATGTGTTTACTTCTACGGCTGAGTTAACCTGACTTGACTAATTCTATGGTACTCTGATTGTCCACCAATAAAATTATTTTCACGTTTCTTCCTGCCAGTTCATTGAGTAGACTTTTTAAATACTTAAGTTCTTTGCAGCACTCTGCTGCTGATATATATTCAGCTTCAGTTGTGGAGAGTGCTACAATACTCTGTTTCCTTGAGTTCCAGGCTATTGGTGCATTATTGTATGGTATCACATAGCCAGTTGTGCTTTTCCTCGTCTTCAAATCTCCTGCGAAGTCAGCATCGCAGTATGCTTTGAGGATCACTTCTTGCTGTGATTCTTCTTGGTCATATTCGTGGTTGTGCTTGTAAAATATACCTGCTTCCTTTGTTCCATTTAAGTACCTCAGTGTTCTTTTTATATTTTTGACATCAGCCTTGTTAGGATTTTCTACGTGTCTACTTTCATAATTTACACTGAAAGATAGATCTGGTCTTGTTTTCTTGGATAAGTACAGCAAACTTCCAACTGCTTGTCTATAAGGAAAATTCTCATCATCCTCAGAATTGCAAATCTCATTACTCTCAGCAATAGGTGTTGTCATTTTCTTGCTGTCTATCATATCATACTTTTTCAGCACTTTGATAGCATAGTTTTCCTGGTGCAGGAATAGACCATCTTTGCTTCTTTCAATTTCTATACACAAATATGTGTTTGGATTTGCTATGACTGTCATATCAAATTCTCTCTCTAAATTTTCAAGCAATATATTCATTTTGTTTTCGTTATTTCCCATGAGGATTCCATCATCCACATGAATAGGAAGAAATAATTCTCCGGTTTCATCTTTGAAAATGCATTGATCTGTCTTCAGCTGCTGCATTCCTTGTTGTCTTAGGAAATGCGTTAATCTCTTATTCCATTTTAAAGGGGCTTGTTTCAATCCATATAAGGATTTCTTCAGAATGCAAATTTCGCCTTTATCTTTGTATCCTTCTGGAATCTTCATATACACTGGTTCATCAAGTTCTCCGTACAGAAAGGCAGTTTTTACGTCAAAAGTCTTTGTAATATAGTTTCACTCAGCTGCTATCGCAAGAATCAATCTAAGGAAATTTGTATCCACCACTGGACTAAAAATTTCTTTGAAATCTATTTCTTGTGACTGTTGACAACCTCTTGCAACAAGTCTTGCTTTATAGCGACCATATTCTTTAAGTTTCATTACCCATTTACGGGTTATAATGTTTTTTCCTTCTGCATGTTCTTTCTTGATTTTTGCCCATGTATTATTCTTTTGCAGGCTTCTCTTCTCCTCTTCTATTGCTGCTTGCCATTTTAGTTTGTCTTCGCTTTTCATACACTCATGATATGTTAAGAGAGCTTCTGTATCTGATTCATTGAGTTCATAATCAACAAATCTTGATGGTTTCTTCAGACGGTTTCTGTTCCTCAGTTCGTATCAATCATGCCGATTTTCTTCATTGTTTTCTTCTTCGTCCTCATTATTTTGAGGTTTATTTTCTTCTTCTACTTGCTCATTATTTTCTGGGTTATTCTCATCTCTATAATTGCCTAAGTTATTTTCTTCTTGCTCCTCATCCTCTCATGCCAATAAACTCCTCTGTCTTCTTTCTTGTTCAGGGAATTTATTTGTGAATGTCACATCTCTTGAAATTCTTACATTTTTAGTTACTGGATTCATTATTCTGTAACCATTTCTAGCATATTCACGAAAATTCCTTTTTGTGCTCTGTCATCAAATTTCTTGAGTTTTCCAAGTTGTTTACTGCACACTTCAGTTCCAAAGATGCCTAAATTTGAAATGTCTGGTTTTCTTCCATACCAGATTTCAGCAGGAGTGGTTTTTACTGCATGAGTTGGGCTTCTGTTTGTCAAATATGCTGCTGTCTCAACACAGTATCCCCACATATCATTACTGCATTTTGCTGCTTTCAACATAGCTCTTGTTTTGTTCATAAGGGTGAGATTTACTCAGCTTTGCCATTTAGTTGTGGAGTATGGGGAAGGGTGTAATCCAACACAATTCCTTCTTCTTTACACCAGTCTTTAAACACATTACTTCTAAACTCACCACATCTGTCGCACTTTATTTCTGACACATTTGAGTTAAACTTAGCTTCCACTTCGTTAACATACTCTTTCATATATTCAACAGCTTCATCCTTTGTTCTGAGTAGATACACAGTCAGAAAATTTGAATAATCATCTAGACAAGTCATGACATAATTTTCACCATTTACAGATTCTGGAGATATTTTTTCACAAAGATCTGTGTGAATTCTTTGTATTATTCTAGTTGCTCATTGTCTTTCTGTATTGAAGGGGTTTCTTGTTTTCTTGGCTAACTGACAAGATTCACATATATTTGTCACATCAGTCTTCTTCAAAATGTCAGGTACACCATGACACAAATCACAAATATTTTACATATCAGAAAAATGTCCTAGTTTTTCATGCCCTATTTTAATGTCATCTTCTTGTTTCTCTGTCAATAGAGCTTGTTCTTTCTCTTGCTTCATGTCAATTAAGTACAAACCATTCTCATCTTTATATCCTTCCAAAAGAACATGAGAATCTTTCATTACTTGCACCTTTTTATCATCAAAAATAACTATTGCACCTTTTTGTGTTGCTGCATGAAATGAGAACAAATTTCTTCTCAGCTTGGGAGTATAAAGAACTTCTTCCATAATCAGTGTATCTGATTCTACTTTACCCATTTTGTCAGCTATAATGAAACCATTCTCAGTGGCCACATTTATTTGCACATCTTCTATTTTCTTCAGATTTGTCATTGTTCTTTCTTCATGTGACATATGTACTGTGCATGCACTGTCTGCTGCAAACAAAGTGTCAATATTCTCTTCAGAAAAATTCTGTAGGTTTCTTTCTGAAAAAATTGGCTTCTGCTGCTAGCATGACTGCTTTTTCATTTTTCTTCTTATTTTCTGTAATGTGCTGATCCTTGAATTTGCATCTTTCACTCTGATGATTGTTCTTTTTACAATATATGCAATTTTCTCTGTTTGGTATAGGCTTATACAGACAATCTTTAACAACATGATTCTCTCTGTTACAATAGTCACATTTCTTCTTCTCTGTATTCCAGTTATTATCTGTTTTGTTTCCTCTGGTAAAAGACTTTTCTTGCATCTTCTTCTTGTAAGTTGTTTTGAAAGCCACTGTTTCTTCTTTATTCTATCTTTGTGAAATTTTTCTTCTTCTTTCATAAGTCTAGCAATTAAGTTGTCCATGGTTCTTTCATCAACAGGAGCTGAATCCCACGCTGCTTTAAAATACTTGTATTTTCTGGCAACACTGTCATTATTTTGTTCATGATCATAAAATCAGATATCTGGTTTGTTGTTTCTATTCTGTTCAACTGAAACACAATATTCTGTAAATCTCCAATATTAGTGACAATATCCTTACCTTTATCAAATCTAAAATTGTAAAAGTCCTGAAGCAATGCCTGAGACCTCTGCACAGTATCTCTCTTGAACAACTTTTCCAGTTTTTCATACATTTTTTTAGATGTGTCATAAGTAATCATTTGTGTCTTGATACTCTTGTCCAAAGTCTTCATGATAATGTACTTTGCTCTTGAGTCTTTAATGTTCCATTTCTTTTTCTTTTCTACATCTATACCACAGCTTTCTAGTGTTTCTTCACCACTTACCACTGACCATAAGTCTTTTGCTCCAAACAAGATTTTTACTTCAGCATTCCATAGTGGATATGTTGAAGAGTCCTTAAGCACTTGTATTCCACTAGTTTCATCCAATTCTTGTTGAAGCATTTTTATTTTATTTAATTTAACAATAACTTTCAGAATGTTTTATAAGACTAACCTCCACAGAAACACAACACCAGATACTATATATACTTTTTGTTTTAGAGCCCTGCCTAGAGTATATAGAGGGCCTCTACAAAGGAAATGAACTTCGAGACAATATTGTAGGAAGGGAAGAGGATGTAGATGAAGATGAAATAGGAGATACTGTACTGAGAGAAGAGTTTGCCAGAGCCCTGAAAGACCTAAGTCGTAACAAGGCCCCTGGAGTAGATGATATTCTCTCAGAGCTACTGAAGTAAACGTGGATCCTGAGAAAGCGCCGCCAGTGGCTGGCGCCCTTACCCGGCCAATGGAAGATCCGCTGTCGATGGGGTTCTGCGGCTCGCCGCGGTCCTTGTCCATGAGGTGCTTCAGGTCGACCATCAGGCGGTCGAGCAGCAGCGCCGTCCGCTTGGGAACCACCACCTGCAACACAAGGCGGCCACCATTCACCCGCTGTCCCGCGAAACGAGGCGGCACACAGCTGTAGTGCCATCAAAGCTGCTAGATGACCTTTGTCACAAGGCCTGTGATTAGGCAGTATACAAGAGGTAAGCAGAGGGCAGTTCGTTAGATCCGTGTACAACGAAGCGTTGCGCTAGACGCCATATTGAGAGAAAGTAAACACGGAATGATAGCCACCTAATACTACGGCTGGAAATGGACGTTTTTACGAACCAGAGCTAAAGGCTGTTTTACATGATACACCTTAGGTGTACATCAATGCAGCAACGTCCCAAGAGTGATTACTGCTTCACATACGCCTATTAACACAGTGCATGGCGGATATTCCTTCGCGTCTTCCGCGTATGCGCATTAGACACTTACGAAAGCAATAAAGCACATCGAACACGAAGAGATGATATAGCTAACCATCAGACGTCACGGGTTCGACAGCTATGGGGCGATAGAAGATCTTGTTTGGGATGAGTTGCCAACTGTCATAATCGAATCAATAAAAACATAGAATAAATACTTTATATGTAGAGAACAGTCTAGAGTGCAATAATTTCTTTTATTCAACTAGTTTCGGTCTTCTTTTAGACCATCTTCAGGAATTTTAACTCCATCGATGTTTTGGAGCTGGCAGGTAACTGGGAGCCTTCCAGTGGGTCACTGGAAGGCTCTGTTACGTGCCAGCTCCACAACATTGATGGAGTTAAAATTCCTTAAGATGGTCTAGAAGGAGACTAGTTGAATAAAATAAATTATTGCACTCTGTTCTCTATATATAAATTTAAATAAGTGTGTTGTTGCCCCCCTCCCCCCCCCAAAAAATGTTTCCAAAAATATGTGATAAAATAAATACTATTGTACTCGAAGTTTACTAATTATGTATGTCAAAAGCGAGTTCATTTTTTCTGATGATACTAATATGTACGCATCTGATCTATTAAACTGTTGTTGTTGTAGTGGTCTTCAGTCCGAAGACTGGTTTGATGCAGCTCTCCACAATACCCTACCCTGAGCAAGCCTCTTCATCTCCACATAAGAACGGCAACCTACATCTGTCTGAATCTGCTTACTGTATCCATCTCTTGGTCTTCCTCTGCGATTTTGACCCCACACACTTCCCTCCAATGCTAAATTCACAATTCCTTTATGTCTAAGAATGTGTCCTACCAACGATGTCTTCTTTTAGTCAAGGCATGCCAGAAATTCCTTTTCTCCCCAATTCTGTTCAGTACCTCCTCATTAGTTACGCGATCCACCCACCTAATCTTCAGTATTCTTCTGTAGCACCATATTTCAAAAGCCTCAATCCTCTTCCTGTTCGCACTGTTTATCGTCCATGTCTCACTCCCATACAAGGCAACACTCCATACAAATGCCTTCAGAAAATACTTTCTTAGGCTTAAATCAATATTCGATGTTAACAAATTTCTCTTTTTCAAGAACGCATTTCTACCCATTGGGCTGCATTTTATATCCTCTGTACTGCGACAATCATTTGTTATTTTACTGCCAAAATAACAAAACTCATCTACCTCCTTTATTGCTTCGTTACCTAATCTAATTCCATCAGCATCACCTGATTTTCTTAGACTGCACTCCATTACCCTAGTTTTGCTCTTGTTAATGTTCATCTTATATGCACCTTTCAGCACACTGTCCATTCCCTTCAACTGCTCTTCCAGGTCGTTTGCTGTCTCTGAGATTATTACAATGTCGTCGGCAAAACGCAATGTTTTTAATTCTTCACCCTGAACTTTAATTCCTTCTCCAAATTTCTCCTTGCTTTCCTTTATAGCTTGCTCAATGTAGAAATTGAATAACAATGGAGAAAGACTACAACCCTGTCTTACTCCCTTTCCAACCACTGCATCCCTTTCATGCCCTTCAATTCTGATAACCGCTGTCTGGTTTTTGTACAAGTTATAAATAACCTTACGTTCCATATATTTTACTCCTGCTTGCTTCAGAACTTGAAAGATTTTATTCCAATCAACATTGTCAAAAGCCTTCTCCAAATCTACAAAAGCTAAAAATGTAGGTTTGCCTTTTCTTAATCTATCTTCTAGGATAAGCCGTAACGTGAGTATTGCCTCCCGTGTTCCTACATTTCTCCTGAACCCAAACTGATCTTCCCCGAGGTCGGCTTCTACCACCTTTTCCATCCTTCTGTATATAATTCGTGTTAATATTTTGCAACCATGACTTATTAGACTGATGGTTCTGTAGTTTTCACACCTGTCTGCACCTGCTTTCGTTGGAATGGGGATTATAACATTTTTCTTAAAGTCTGAGGGTACTTCTCCTGTCTCATACATCTTAAGCACCAGGTGAAACAGGTTTGTCATGGCTGGTTCTCCCAGAGACTTCAGTAGCTCTGAGGGAATGTCATCTAGTCCAGGGGCCTTGTTTCGACTTAGGTCTTTCAGGGCTCTGTCAAATTCTTCTCTCAATACAGTATCTCCTATTTCATCTTCATCTACATTCTCCTCCCTTCCTACAATATTGTCTCGGAGTTCATTTCCTTTGTAGAGCCCCTCTATATACTCTTTCCACCTTTCAGCTTTCCCTTCTTTGCTGAGAACTGGTTTTCCATCAGTGTCCTTGATATCCCTAGATCTGTTTTTCTTATCTCCAAATGTTTCCTTTATTTTCCTGTAGGCTGTATCTATTTTTCCCCTATTTATACATTCTTCTACATCCTTGCATTTGCCTTCTAGCCACTCCTGCTTAGCTATTTTGCACTTCCTGTCAATCTCATTTCTTAGTCGTCTGTACTCCATTTTGCCTGTTTCATTTACTGCATTTTTATATTTTCTCCTTTCATCGATTAAATTTAGTATATCCTGTGAGACCCAAGGATTTTTTGTAGGTCTTGCCTTCCTACCTATTTTGTCCTCTGCTACCTTCACTATTTCATCTCTCAATTTTACCCATTCCTCTTCTACTGTTTCATTTTCCCCTGTTTCTGTCAATTGTTGCCTAAAGCTCCCTCTGAAATTCTTAAGAACCTCACGTTCCTTCAATTTATCCAGGCCCCATCTCCTTATTTTCCTACCTTTTTGTAGTTTCTTTAGTTTCAGCCTACAGTTCATAACCAACAAGTTATGGTCAGAGTCTATATCTGCCCCTGGGTATGTTTTACAGTTTAAAACCTGGTTCCGGAATCTATGTCTTACCATTATAAAATCTATCTGATACCTTCTGGTGTCTCCTGGTCTCTTCCACGTATACAACCTTCTTTTGTGATTCTTGAACCAGGTATTTGTTATAACTAAGTACTGTGCAAAATTCTACCAGGCGGCTACCTCTTTCATTCCTTTTGCCCAGACCATATTCACCTACTATCTTCCCTTCCCTTCCTTGTCCTACTACTGAATTCCAGTCTCCCATAAGAATTAAGTTTTCCTCTCCCTTAATTGTCTGAATAATTTCCTTTAGCTCCTCATATATTTCTTCGATTTCCTCATCATCGGCAGAGCTAGTTGGCATATAAACCTGTACTACTGTTGTCGGTGTTGGCTTCGTATCTATCTTGACAATGATAATGCGATCACTGTGCTGGTCATAGTAGTTTACCCGCATTCCTATTTTCTTATTCATTATCAATCCTACTCCTGTGATAACCCCAATTGATTTTGTATTTATAATCCTGTACTCACCTGACCAGAAATCCTGTTCATCCTGCCACCGAACTTCACTAATCCCCACTATTATTAAACTATGTTACTGAAATTAAACTGTAAATTTTACTTAAAGTATATGAGTGTTGAAGAAAATTATTTCATCCGTTAAGAGATCGAAATATTTAATTACTGTGCTGAAATAAGCATATTTTAAATCTCCTCGTCCTCCTCTTTCACCCTGTTCCTCATCCCATTCCTCCTCCTTCCCCATAGATTCCCCTGCCTATCTCATTACCTCCTCCTCGCCCTGTCCATTGCCTCCTGTCCTAGAGTGAAGAAATACCTGAGCAACGCCAGGTGTTTAGCTAGTTAATGCAGAGAGAAGGCAAGATACAGGCATCAGTCAGAGAAGTGATAGAAAGGTTAAAGGAAGGAATGTAGGATGTGTTCCTAATTAAATAGCAGTTGCGAAGCATGGCGAATTCGTTAGTGTCTGGAATTTTTTCAGACATCTATATATACTAAAGAAAGTCGTATTAGTTACACTATTTATAACTAAAGAACGTCTGAACCGATTTGGCTCAAAATTGGTGGGGAGGTAGCTTAGAAGCAGGAGACGGACATAGGAAGTTTTTTAGATATATCTATTTATATTAATAGAAATGATTTGCCGCATGTATGAAAGCGCATCACTTGAGAATGGCTTCACCAATTTGGCTGATCTTTTCTTTGTTCTGTTCGTAATTCTCAGGACAAGGTTTGTATAAAAGAAAATCTTTGGAAAATCTACGAAATAATATTAGAATTTAAGAATAAGTAAATGTACGCTTCCAGCTCGCCGGCCGCGGTGGCCGAGGGGACTGAGGCGCTCCAGTCACGGTCTGCACGGCCACTACGGTCGGGGTTCGAATCCCCCCTCGGGCATGGATATTTGTGCCGTCCTAGTTCGTAAGTAGTTCATAAGTAGTTTGTAAGTTTAGGGACTGATGACCCCCTAGTTAAGTCCCAGAAGCTTGACATACATTTGAACATTTTTTGCTTCCAGCTCGGATCATTTTCTAGGTTCTCCAACAATCAGCTTATTCATTCGCTATTCGCCTAGCGACCAAATACGCTGTAACAGAGCAAACAAATACACCAAGGAAGTTAGAAGAAAGGAAGGGCATTGCTTGAAGCCAGGGACTAACTGGTATGTAGGGTTTAATTTTAAATCCGCTACACTGACCTAGCGGGCAATGTTGGCAGAATCCGTTGATTCCGGGAAATTGCGTTACGTCGCTGTTAGCCAATCGGGTGATAGTATACAATATTCAATGAGATTTGCCGATTTCTTGCCACTACTGCGTTTTTCGTTCATGGAAACACTATTGATTGTTCTCCTGGTTATAAGTGATTAGTATTTGTAAGACTGTTTCCATAAGGGAAGTCCATTTCACTGTTATACATGAAAGCCTCATCTTCCTCAGTAAGTTTAATGTGTCTGAAACTAAATTATCATGCGGATTCTCAAAATAATATCGTTTAGTATGAAGACAAAACAACTGTCGTCAACTAAAATTTCATTTGCTGTCTCAAGCTTTGCCACGATTGGTCGGCTTCATTCCTACGATCCAACGGCTGTTGCCTGTGTCGCTGAATGTAAAATTTTACCGGTATGTAGCAAAGTTAATTGTGTTTCAATTAGATTGCTAATATGAGTTCATTATTCACTTACAGGTAAAGTAACTAACAAGAAGGTCAACTGTACGAAGTTTTATGCATACCGTTTGATGATTCACCGAAACGAGAACAATCACATGCTGAAACGCCGCATATTGTTTCACCACTTCGCCGTTGATATGTATGTTCGTGCAATAAAACCATTAAGTGTACGGACATTAAAGCTACTAACCTCAAAGAGCAGCTCGAAAGTTTTCTCTAATGACCCGTTTCCAATTGTTTTAACCATCCTTTGTCACTTCTATTTCCAATCCTGGTCCCGATTGCAACAATAATAAATAAGATGAGAGATAGGGAGAGCCGCGGTGGAGTAGCCGAGCGGTCTAAAGCGTCTCGCTGTGGAGCGCGCGGTTGCTCGCCGTGGAGGTTCGAGTCCTCCCTGGGGCATGGGTGTGTGTTGTCCTTAGGTTAGTTTACCTAGGTTTAAGTAGTTTGTAAGCTACGGACTGATGACTACGCAGTTTGGTCCGATAGATTTACAGACATTTGAACATTTGGGATAGGGAGAGGAGGAGATAGAGACTGGGGGAATGATTTAAAAAGGGGGGATGATAGGAGGGAAGCGTAGGGTTTAACGTCCCGTCGACAGCTTGGTCATTAGAGATGGAGCTAACGCTCGTGGTTTTGGGAAAGGATTGGGGAGGAAATCGGCCGTGCCCTTTGAAAGGAACCATACCGACATTTGCCTGGAGTGATTTAGGGAAATCACGGAAAACCTAAATCTGGATGGCTGGAGGCGGATTTGAACCTCCATTCTCCCGAATACGAGTCCAGTGCGTTACCACCTCGCTCGGTGGATGATAGGAGGGGGAAGGAGATGGATATGGTGTGGGGTAAGAGGGAGTGGAGGAGATGGACAAAGGAAGGAGGGAGAAGGGAGGAAGGGATAGACATCAGAAGAAGAAGAGAAGAGATTAGGGGTATTTCCCATACACATAGCGACTGCCAAGCGTTGCCGGGTTTGCTAGTATTTTACAGATCAAACATTTATCCTCAACAAAATGAGCATACTGTAAAATGTATTTGTTACCTTTCTCACGCCTTAATCCCGTTAAACAGTCGTTAGTAACAGCTGATAGCTACCAAATCGTAAGAAAAAGTTTCCCACCACCAAGAGTCGAACGCGCACCCTCCAGAGTATTAGCGAGCTCGTCAGCAGAGAGGGGCGTGCGCGTCGATCGAGAATGACACACGATGCAGCGACAAAGTGAAAGGCGGACCTCCGAGGGCGGAGCTAACGACAGGTGGCGCGGCTAACAAGCTACAGGAACAGCGGCAGCAGCAGCGGCGCCCGACTCCGCCCCCACGCCGTCTTTGTCTGCACGCCCCTCCTAACAAGTGGCCGCCTTTCGCTGCTGGAAGCGTATGCTCGGCCGCCAGCCTCATTGAGGACGCCTGCTGGAACGCACTGGGGGCAGCGGCCCTCACTCCTCGCGCCCCTTCACATGTATACGGAAACAACAACTGACAACTCTCTATTCGCTTCTGCGGCTGCCCACAGTTATTGACATGAACTCATTGTTTTCTATACGAGGGTAAGTGAATTATTATCCCCAATTCAGTTATATTTTTGTTTATGTTAGTAGTACTGTCATTTTACGTTGGTGACGCATGATTTGTTTATTTGTTGTTATATCTTTGAAATTTTCAAGCTGCTAAGCAAGCAGAAGTAAACTATAGGGAGCGTAAGGTTATTTACAACTTGACAAAAACCAGACAGCGGGCCGGCCGCGGTGGCCGAGGGGACTGAGGCGCTTCAGTCACGGTCTGCACGGCCACTACGATCGGGGATCCGAATCCCCCCTCGGGCATGGATATTTGTGCCGTCCTTAGAGTTAGCTAGTTGATAAGTAGTTTGTAAGTTTAGGGACTCATGACCCAGTAGTTAAGTCCCATAAACTATACAAACAAACAGACAGCGGTTGTCAGAGTTGAAGGGCATGAAAGGGATGCAGTGGTTGGAAAGGGAGTAAGACAGGGTTGTAGCCTTTCTCCAATGTTATTCAATTTGTACATTGAGCAAGCTATAAAGGAAAGCAAGGAGAAATTTGGAAAGGGAATTAAAGTTCAGGGGGAAGAATTAAAAACATTGCGTTTTGCCGACGACATAGTAATTCTGGCAGATACAGCAAAGGACCTGGAAGAGCAATTGAACGGAATGGACAGGTGCATATAAGATGAACATTAACAAGAGCAAAACTAGAGCAATGGAGTGCAGTGTAAGAAAATCAGGTGATGCTGAAGGAATTAGATTAGGTAACGAAACAATAAAGGTGGGCTTGGGCAGTAAAATAACAAATGATGGTCGCAGTACAGAGAATATAAAATGCAGAATCACAATGGGTAGAAAAGCGTTCTTGAAAAAGAGAAATTTGTTAACATCGAATATTGATTTAAGCCTAAGGAAGTCCTTTCTGAAGGCATTTGTATGGAGTGTGGCTTTGTATGGGAGTGAAACATGGACGATAAACAGTATGGACAGAAAGAGGATAGAGGCTTTTGAAATGTGGTGCTACCGAAAAATGCTGAAGATTAGGTGGGTGGATCGCGTAACTAATGAGGAGGTACTGAACAGAATTGGGGAGGAAAGGAATTTCTGGAATATCTTGACTAAAAGAAGGGATAGATTGGTAGGACAAATTCTTAGACATCAAGGAATTGTGAATTTAGCATTGGAGGGAAGTGTGTGGGGTAAAAACCGCAGAGGAAGACCAATAGATGGATACAGTAAGCAGATGCAGCCAGATGTAGGTTGCCGTTCTTATGTGAAGATGAAGAGGCTTGCTCAGGATAGGGTATTGTGGAGAGCTGCATCAAACCAGTCTCCGTACTGAAGACCACAACACACACAAATACAACACGTTATTTTCGTTGTCGCTGCCGTGCTGTTAATCATGGCTGCTCCGCTGCCTATTTCCACCAAAGAAGAGCAACGTTCAGTGATACGTTTTTTGTAGGCGGAAGGTGTATCAGGAGCAGAAATTCATAGAAGACTCTCAGTGCAGTACGGGAGCAGTGTTTTGCCACAACGAAGTGTGTACGAGTGGATTGAAAAATTCCGATATGGTCCCACGAGTGTTAAGTACGGTGAAGGAGCCGGACGACCGTTTACCGCCACAAATGAAGAAACCATTGAGCGATCACGTGAAATGATTCTCTTAGACATACGATTAGCTATTGATGAAGTGCCTCATCGTCTTCAAATTATTCATGGTTTTGCCTATGAAATTATTCACAACAGACTTGGGTTTCGTAAAGTCTGTGCAAGATGGGTCCCAAAACAACTCACACAGTTGCATAAGAAAACGCGCCTCGACATCTGCAAAACACATTTGGATCGCTATGGTAACAAAGGGGACAACTTCTTAGACAGAATTATTAGTGGTGACGATACAAGGATCCATCATTACGAGCCGGAGATTAAACGGCAGAGTACGGAATGGAAACATCCAAATTCGCCGTGCAATAAAATGTTCAAGACCGAACCGTCCGCAGGAAAACTGATGCTTACGGATTTTTGGGATGCACGAGATCCTGTACTGGAACATTATGTTGAAAGGGGCACAACAATAAATAGTGTACGTTACAGTGAGATGCTTACTGACAGGCTTGCTCAAATTCGAAGAACTGGATCATCCTCCATATAGTCCCTATCTTGCCCCTTCTTACTATCACTTGTTAGGTCCACTCAAACAGGCCTTAAGGGGCCGTCGATTTGACTCGGACGAAGCAGTGAAGGAAGCGGTGCATTCCTGTCTCGGAGATCAACCGAAAACCTTCTTTTAGGAGGGCATAATGAAGCTTGTAGAGCGATGGACGAAGTGCATTGAAAAGCGAGGAGACTATGTCGAAAAATGATGTTCTTGTAAATTTCGTATTTTATTACAATATAATTTTATAACTAATTTGCGGATAATAATTGACTTTCTGTCGTAGATGGCCGAAAAAGTAGTACACCTGGAAAGACCGCGTCGATGTTGGTCGGTTTATAACATATGCCACCTGAGGGATAGTAAGTTAGGCCTACCGATAATCGTTTAAACATCGTTCGCAACAAAGAGCACAGTGACCAAGCTTACAGAGCGCCATCTCTGTGTACCCTTTAACCCTCCGTTGGACGCGCTGCATAAACACCGCAACTTTTAGTTTACTGGATGCCCATAGGCTGGTGCTTGAAGGCAGCTTTCATAGAATTTAGTATTCTATCTTCATCACATATGGAGTGTGTTTCAGCTAGTTTGAAACCAGACCTGGCCACCGATTACTTACGACACCAGTATTAAGGAGCGAGCAGTCTCTGTGGTGAGTTTGCCGCGAGCTTATGTATGTTTTTGTTTAACTTCTTTTGCTCACGATTTTGTACACCTTTTTCAGTATGTATCCTTATTTACGATTTCAGTTAGCTGTTATGTATTTATTGTTCCCACTGGTAATGAAACTGTAAGGAATCCTGGAGAGGTGCTACAATAATTAGTGGAAATTTCTGAAGATGAGTTGTCATGTGATCAGTCTGATGATGTTGATATGGGAGAGGAAGTTATTGAAACTGGTGACCAAAGCAGTGATTCATAACTGTCGCAGGTGAGAGATAACAGTCATAAAACTGTTTTACTTGTTATTATGGCAAGTAACTACAAAAATTTATTGGAAAAGTCAGTGAAACTCTTCGGATTATTCAGCCTCCAATGACAGGAAAAACAAGTTCTAAAAACATTGTTAGAATTTGATGTCTGCCAAAGAAGAGTGTCATAAATTCTCTTACACGTTTAGAAGAATAAGACATCGGACCATTTGGAACATTATTTCTAAGCTTGGAATTTGTCACATAAGGCACGACACAAAAATACCTGAACGAAGACATCGTGCAACGATTGTGCGAACGGTGTGTACAAGATGCATTCTCGTCAGAGAGTTGGATGTTTCCGCTGTAATTCTAATGATCACCCGATAAGAATTAGTTTAATATTGAAAATGTTCATCAACATTTTTTTTCTAAATAATGTTGTCTGCATTTCAAAATTATTTTCCCGTAGTATAAATAATAGAAACAAAGAAAAGTTGTATTATTACAGACTTTAACCTCTGGTTACGGCAAGAACTATACTTACGTCAAAACGAAATTGCGATGTAATAGCTGCGGAGCGCCCACTCACGCGAAATCAGAAGGCGCGCCCAACTCGGAGTTGATAGGAAGGCTCAGTGAAGTATCAAAGCGTAGAGAAAACTTGCGTCACGCTACAGGGAAGCACTCGTGCTTCCTAGCCGCGGTGGAGTGGCCGAGCGCGTTGCTGCGGAGCGCGTGGTGCTCGCCGTCGGAGGTTCGAGTCCCCCCTGCAGCGCGCGCGCGCTCGTGTGTGTGTGTGTGTGTGTGTGTGTGTGTGTGTGTGTGTGTGTTGTCCTTAATATGATTTTAAGTAGTCTGTAAGTCTAGGGACTGATGACCATATCAGTTTGGGCCAGTAGGTTTGCAAATATTTTGTGCTGCTTACAACTGGTTGAATATTTTGGAAGGGGACAATTTGCGGTCTTCCGATTAACTGGATGGTTCTTTCGGATAATTGCAAATCAACGTGAACATACAGCGATGTGCAACGATCATGGCTGCAATGGTCACACGAACATTCTCGCAACCCATAGACGAGGTTCCGGATTTCCTCGCAGCACAGACGTCCGCCAATCGTCGTATTGTAAGGTAGCAGTGGTAGAGCGCACATCTACCACGGCACAGCACAGGTAAGACGGGTTGTGAGCGCAGGTGAACATGAACTGTTGCCAATCGATTTCTAGCCGAGTGACAATGGGTACGTACTGCTGTATCTCGCCTCAGGAAATAATAACTGAAGACACTGTCTGATACGGAAATTGTGTTTATTGACAAGACAAACTATTCATCTTCTTAGAAACAAAACAAACTAACAAACTTCTGAACTAAGGCAAAAACAACAAACATCAGCTAAAAGTTTTCTTCTTCACCAATTAGGTACTAGCCAGGGAGATAACGACAGCCTTGAGGGAACGGCCAGGGAGACGGACCCGGACGTCGTATTCCGTTGGAGGCGCGGCGTCGCTAACAGGGACTCTTCTCTTCCCCGGAGGTGCCGGTCGCGATCCCTCAGCTATGGTTCTCGTACGCGGTCGGCGGAGAACTGCCGTTGTGCTGCACTGCGCCCCCCTAAATAGTCGGCGCGCAGTGATAAGGGGCAGTCTCTAGCTGGTGTCACGTGACTGTGCGGAGGAAAATAGTTCCGCTTTAGTGCGCTCTCTGGCGGTGTTCGTCGCGTCCTCTGGTGACTGCGGAACCGCCGCTGTGAAACGTCTCTGTTATGCACTCATGCACTTCACCCTGCATTGCGGGTTGTCCGCTCGTCGGGCGACACGCACGCCTCTGGCCCGCCCTCCACTCACGCCACAGCATAGAGGTGCTCGGCGCCCGACCCTACAGGTGCCTTTAGAGGATCACTTTGTATATGGAATGCTGGGTCTTGAGGGATGAGAGCAGATTGTGCCTGCACCAAAATGGTGTTCGTTTGGCGTTTACGACGTAGACCTAGCAAGTACTGTTTCGTAGAATGCATTGGTCCAAGACACCCTGCCCTAACAGAGGCCAATGGTCTGGGTATCGATAAGCTACGACTGTCGTTTAACTTTATGGAGATACCACTGGCCAGCACTCGGTATGTACAGAAAGCTATAAGACGCGTTCTTTTACCATTTTTGCAACAGTAAGGTTATGTGTTGTTCCAACTAGATAACTCTCGTCCGCACACAGTGCACGTAAGTCAACGTGTTCTGAAAACCTTGCAGCAACATCCCTGACCAGCATTATCCTCGGATTTCACTCGAACGGGACATGAGTTACCTCATGGCTCACTCCTTTTATACTGTCGAGGAACTCCTAGCAAAGTTAAACAATTAAGCTAATTCATTTTTTCATTATTGATTCTTTTCACTTTGTCTTAAGATTGTCGTGTTCATAGGACTACTTAAAAAAATTTCTATTACCATTCTTGTGTAAAAATTCATGTATTGACTTGTTCCATGACCATGGAGTCTCACTCCTTAATTGGGTCCTATGGAACAGAAAACTATATTATTATTATGATGATAGAACGACAACTGGCGCTTGTGACTGGTCACCCCACGACTCTTTTAGAAGTACGTGAACAGGTCGAGAAGGCGTGGTATAATGTACCCCAAGACAGTATTCGCCTTCTGTACGATCGAATGGATAACACAATCAGTGCTTGCATTGTCGTCCGTGGGAATTATATGAGTAACTAACATAGGTGTTTCAGCATGGATCGACACCTCACTAAGAGACTCTTCAGCTATTTATTTTCTAATGTATTTATTTCACGTACTCTATATGAATTGTTGCAGTAATAAATCCTGAGTTAAATGAAAACCTCCGTGTATAATCTTTATTTTGAATAAGTCGTTTTAAGCCTTAAACTGTACGTTATGCATCTTTATTATTCAACCAGTTACACCTTCTGCAAGTATTATCATGAATGAAAATCACACATCACTAACACTTAAAATAATATTATTAATATTTAACATTACGGCGTGTCACGTGTATAAACAATATAACATATAATGAAAGAAGATGCAGTGAATGATAAGCTTGTACATATTTTTTATATACGAGGGTCGGTACTTAAATGGTGGCAACTATTTATTCACAACCGATAAAACAGCGGTTCATGTTTGCACCTATTACTGTCCTTCAAAGTAGTCACTAGCGGTGTGGAAGGCGTAGTATATCGTTACCAGAGCCTGTTCTGTTGACGGTGCGAATGGATCGGTCTACTGCCTGTCGAATCTCTGGAACAGTTCTGAAGTCCACGAAGTGGTTCCTATCTGTTCGTAATCAAAGTCACGAGGACTTACGTCCGGGGAATATGGTGGATAGTACAGTACTTTCCAGTCCCGTCGACAGAACAGAGCAGCCACAGCATGCGCTCGCGCATTGTCGTGCAAAATCATGGGTGGGTTGCGCAGAAAGTGTTGCCGCTTCTTACGCAAAGCTGGTCGCAGGTGATGCTCCAAAATCGAACAGTAATACTGTGCACTGACGGTCTGCTGTGGAGGAACGTAATGCGTTAGGATAAAACCATCACAGTCGTACACGAGAATCACCCTAGCTTTCGCCAACCCGAGTCTCTGACGCACTTTAGACTTGCGACCCATAATGACGCCATTCGTTGGATTGACGTTACAGTTTTGGCTCGAACATTGTGTTACGTCAGACCTCTCGCTCACCAAGTGACTCTGTTTCCGTTGATAGTGTGCACGCCGGTGACGTGTAACGGGCGAGTCCATTTGCTCGGAGGTGAGGTAGGTATGTCAACAACGTCTCCTGTCAGCGACAACAGCAGACTCCATTGCATAGTGTCTGCAGAACAGTGTTGCCACTATATAAGTTAAAAGTCTCGTATATGACACACGCCGTAATGTTAAGTATAGTATTATTTTGAGTCTTAATGGTGTGTTCTTTTAATTCCTGATGAAAATAAAAATGGTTGAACAATAAAGGGACGTAACATACAGCTTAAGGCTCAAAATGATTTATTCAGAATACTTAAAACCTGCGTAAAGTTCTGACACAATTTCTATATCTGGCAGTGTAGTTACTTTGTCCTTATTGCTCTTCACCGAAGTTATTATTATTTACAAATATGTTGCTGAGTAAGACCTTCGAAACAAGTGAAGGAAACATCTGCAGAAGATATAAACAATACTTTCTCCAATAAAAATATAAATTCTGTACACGTTAAGTGCTAAAAATCTTTGAGAATTGTGTTAGTGATTAGTTCTGGTATTAGCGACAGTTTATATACCTTTACTGAAAGTTGATTTTAGGTGTAAATCGTTTGAGAGATGGTAGAATTTTTGTGAAAATTTTATTTCTCTGATTTTCACACCTTGTCTGTTCGACTTTTTTTTATGGCAGATGTTAGGAATAATAGTTTGCAGCATATTTTGTCTCTTATTTTGATTTCATCTGTCATTTGTTGGTTGGGAGATAGGTGATCGGAGGTATGGACATTAAAATGTCAGGTGTATAAAGTTCTTAACATTATTTTTTCTGTGGGCCGCTTGTGTTAGGGTCGAAAAAGCTGCTTCTTTTGTGTGTGTTCTGTTTTGTTTTGGACTAAGGAGAGAGGAAGCTGTTTAGACAAGAGAGGAGCGGTGACGGGACATGGGGCCTACTGCATCCCACGTTAGAGGTCATCTCGGAATGTCCACCTGGCTGTGACGTTTTTTACAGAACACTGGGGAGAATGGTGAGGAGAGCAATTTCTTAGCGAGGAGAAAAGTGCGTCCGGCAGGACCACTCACCGATGGCCACAATCAGGCGAATTCAATTAAGAAAATGCGTCATATAGTTTATTGTGTTGACTGAGGATTTTTTTTTCAAGATAGAGGTTGGCCATTTTATATGTGTATGGACTTGTTGACAACGTGTACGAATTAACTTAGTACATACTTGATCAAGTGACTTCTGAACGACTCTGGGCCCAGATAGCCTAGGATTATTATTTCTACGTTTAGGAAAACATAGGGCGACCCAATTCATAACAAATAACCTAAATAAATGTTCAGATTACTATTAGTCTCCATTTGCAAATCAAATAGTAATTTGCATATGAAATAATAATTCAATTTTAAATATTAATTTTGATGCCAACCTGTTACAAGCGATTACCCACGGTAGAGAGAAAAAAATAAAATAAAAAATCCCTTGCACGTTTATGATGCAAAATTTCTTTCCTTTTATTATTATTATTATCAAACAAACTAGGAAATGCATGCTCGCGTAACTAAGTTGTTCGTTCAAACCTAAATTTGAGACCACTCCATACTCTCCTCCCTCACTCGATATAGGACGAGATAGTATTAATCCTCGCGCCCATAGTGAAATAAATAAATAAATAAATGTATGAAATAAACTGCGGCAGTAAAAATAGTTACACGTAACATCTCACAGAAGGAATAAATCCATGGTAAGTTACTAATATGAGAATGTCGCAAGAGGAAGAGGACGCGTCGAGTCTATATTGCAGATACGAACTAATGGTACAGCTGCGTTGTTTTCGTACATAGAAAAAAAAAGTTCAAATGGTGGTAAACCTAAGGGACTCAACTACTGCGGTTATCAGTCCTTAGGCTTACAAACTACTTAAACTAACCCATGCTAATATGCTAATGACAACACACACATCAATGCCAGAGGGAGGACTTGAACCTCCGACGGCGAGCAACCGCGCGCTCCGCTACAAGGGGCCTTAGAACGCTCAGCATCGGTTTTATACCTACAAGCTTAAAAAATCCGCGTTCAGAATCTGTTAATTCCCGCCGTGCGACCATGTCACGCTGTAAAAGTTTTCACATCAATCACAGAAGTACAAATGACGGCTCTACGGGTGCTCGGTCCCTTTATAGCTTGTGTAGTCGATACTACCGCCAGGTGTGAATGTAACTACTACATGACGTCTATCACCACCAAAAAACTTGAGTTTCATAGAGTGGCGATATGTTCGCCATGTTTGAGGCAAATTGCACTACCGCCCGCCATGTCTTTTTAGGTATCGACTGACAGCTGGTATTCCACACACACTGGTGAATTTTTCCTATTTACATTTCCATACTTAAATAAAGATTGACTATTGAATACAGACGTGCAAAAAGTTTCGTCTGACTTTGTCGATGCCGCGAACTGACGAGCCTGGTAGCATATTTCCTAAAACTGCCGCAATGAAATCTCACGAACCTGTCAGTGATACAGTTCCAGTTCGAAATGTACGAGTTAGATGAGGTTTTCAATAACAAAGAAAGTGCCACTGTGAAAATATTTGATTATAAAGCAAGTACATGATCTAAACGAGCTGCGAAACATACAGTAGACAGTAATTGTTATGACGAACAATCATGATCTTGGATTTGAATATGTCGTTAATGTAACGACTGCTTTCATAAAGTCTAGTATACATTTATCTAGTGTTTACTAAAGGTATTAAGTCTACAAACTTGTAAAAATGCTGTCAGAGGATTTGGTTATGAACTTTGGTGGGCGAAATTTGAGTACGAAGACAAAAGTGACAACAAAATACTGCAGTTAAAAATGCGCCTGGGTCAGCTGCCACAAAAGCATTCCGCGTCGAAATAAGGCATCGTTAATAACTCTGCCTGTTGTCTTGCTGAAACGAGTAAGGTTTCGTACGCGAAATTTGGGTATAAAGACGAAAGTGACAACGTAATACTGCAATAAAAATGTGCCTGGGTCAGACGCCACAAAAGCATTCAGTTATTGCCACGATTAAATAAGTACATATTTATTGCAAAGAACACAGACGTATAGAAGTGAAAAAATTCTGACAGTTACTACTGCTTCTACATTTTGGACTGGTTAAATGTCAACCTTGCTCGATCAAGTATTGTCAAGAACAAATGAAAATATTTTTGAAGAATGTGTAGACACTCAGAAGTGTGGTTTGATCAACCACAGGAACAGCAGAAGAAGAAACACCTCAAAGACACACCAAAGCAAGGTAGAAAACTGAGCATTTTTAATGGTGTGTACTTCAAGGAAATTGCAGGATAGGTCATCTGAAGCTTCAATCTTGGGGCAGCTAAGTGCCATAAGTCATGAATTTTGTTTTATTATAGACAGACTGAGATCGAACATGGCAAAACATCTGGTGTTCTCGCACGAAGTACTTGTTTTATTACTTCGATTTGTGCATTTAAAAGCTGAAGACACTTGAGGCATATTTCATCTGGAAAAATCGTGCAGACAATACACACTAAACACAATTTACACCAGGTACAGGTAACTCATGTGTTAGCCACTCTATGAAATTTAAGCTCACTCCCCTCTGCCAGGCACTTAAATATGATTTGCAGAGTATCTAAGCAGATGTAATCAAGTTACGACAATTGTAAATTAATTCCACAGTAAACTGTGTGTTATCAGTAAACATATCACTTCCATTTAATGGTTTACGCCAATTAACTACACAAATTAACGTGCAACTTAATCATCTATATAATGTAAGCACATGGAACTAGGAATCGTGACATCTGATGCCCTTTAGTCATATAGATTGCACGAATTCAGCAGAAAGAGCGCTTCGTTAGTTTGTTTGATGGACCTGAATATTAAATGAGACAACTTTTGATTCAGGGTGCATCCAAACTTTCATAGCAAATTCATTTTCAAAACCCAGCGGAAGCCTCTCACTTCATAAAATTTAATACACTCCTACGTCGTTCGTCGTCATCGGAAGCTACCACTTCAATACAACGGTGCTTGTGATATCGAAATAAAATAAACTGCAATTCGTGACAAAAATACCCGCCGGACCAAAAGCCCATTAGAGAAAGAGGCCACTTACCGTGCATCGACTCCGCTGCTAATGTTGTTACACACCTTTTATTTGAAAAGACTCGTCACGGTGCAACTTCCAATACCGAACTCGGTTCCAGATATACGTGCTGCGTTTCAGCTGCGTCAATACGCTTAATCTATCGCATGGAGATTTTATGATACAATTAAACAACCATTTATGTTTTCAAATGAAATCTTGTTTTGAATTAATCTACAGCCGCTCCGTAATTTGCAGTTAAAATTAGACGCTGCGAGAACCACAGCACAAAGCTTTACAATTCTGCGCCGGGAGCCCTGCATTGCGTTTCATGCAAAATTACTTGAAATTATCCCCTGCGCATTTACCTTCAAATCTGCTATGGTAACTCCGGTACAACTTATCACGAAAGCAATTTCATTTCCGGTTAGTGACCTCGACTATCATGAACTGAACAATCGTATAGCTTCTTGGTTTAGAAACTAGAGCGAATTACTTACGCTCTCCTTGCGTAATCGTGTACAGTTAGATTACTTCTGAAAAACTATTGCAACCGTGGTATGACCTTAGCAAATTTTATAACTTTGTTAGAAGATACAATAATAAAAGTAGTATCAATGAAAAATACATGTTAAACTCTCGTATATATATATATATATATATATATATATATATAGAGAGAGAGAGAGAGAGAGAGAGGATGTTATAAATTTAGCCTTAAAGTCAGGGCCGTAGTCAGAACTTTGTTTTGGGTAGGGATCAGACAATAAAACGCAACTATAAATTTGTGGCATATATACTAACTTGTAAGCGTTACAACATAATTTCGGGGTGGGGGAATGAATTGATACTCCCCCCCCCCCCATTTCCCCTTCTCCACCTTTTCCCCTCTTGGCTACGGCTCAGTCTTAAACTACTGCGCCGATTGCAACCAAACTGAGCACGCATACTGCTGACTATCGAGCAAGAAACGCTGCAGAGCTAAGAACCACTCACGACCCATGCTTCAGGGAGGCACGACAACTACAAATACTGTACAAACAACAGTAGTTATAACAGTGCTATTAAAACATAATTGCAAACATCACAATGCAACAATTAGGCCCCAGAATGGGATAAGTGAGAAATAATGTGTTGCCTGACTTTTTAAAAAGTGACGAGCTGTGGCAAATAATTTTAAATGGTACACATCTAGTTTATATGTACTTAAAGCAGTACATGTAAAATATGTATGTGACTTTTAACTTAGAGATTAAGCATCAAGCCACATGAGGTGCTATATATATATATATATATATATATATATATATATATAATATAATGAGGACAGTTACAACTCACCGCAAAGACGTGACGACGAGATGCGACAGGCACATACAAAAGACACACACATACAACACATTCAGCTATCGGCCATGGCCTTCTTCAGAAATAGAGCACTCACGCAATCACACAGGCACACAACACAGTCATACAACCATCACCTCCGACTGCCACACTTCGAATCACGCTCTGCAGCGAATCGGGGACGGGAGGGGAGGGGAGGGGGAGGGGATAGAAAGGTTACGTCACGGTGGTGGGGATCGGTTAGATGGGAATAACGTAACCTTTCTATCCCCTCCCCCTCCCCTCCCCTCCCGTCCCCGATTCGCTGCAGAGCGTGATTCGAAGTGTGGCAGTCGGAGGTGATGGTTGTATGACTGTGTTGTGTGCCTGTGTGATTGCGTGAGTGCTCTATTTCTGAAGAAGGCCATGGCCGATAGCTGAATGTGTTGTATGTGTGTGTCTTTTGTATGTGCCTGTCGCATCTCGTCGTCACGTCTTTGCGGTGAGTTGTAACTGTCCTCATTATATTATTTATTCCAACCTGGACTTTCCATTATTATATATATATATATATATATATATATATATATATATATATATATATATATATATATATATATATATATATATACCTCCTTCTACAGATTCGCTCGACACAGACATGCAAACATCAATCTCGTAAAACAATGCCCCATTTACATCCCCATCAAGAAAACTGTCAAGTATTTATGATTTTAAATGGACCATAAAGTGACGTGGAGCCCACACCTTGGGAGAGTAACTAAAAATTGCGAAAGAGTAGTAAATACCCATGAAAGGTTACGGGTCTTGCTTGGGGAGCTGAAGCCAATGTGAATGATTGGCAGCGTTGTCATTTGTAATAAAAGAATTGTGTGTGAATATTTTGATGAATAGCAAACTATTCATTGCACTAAAGCGTGTAATCAGAATAATTTCTGGAGTCCACTAAAGATCATCCTGCAGACATTTATGGATCTAAAGATCTTCACAGTAGATTCATTGTACATATATACTAGAAGTAACGATGATGTTCACTGTTAGGGGTTACATCTAACTTGACAGATAAATAGATAAATTGATGAATTATGCTGCCATGATATTCTTATAGGTAGCCAAAATAAATTAAAATGTTTTGGAAGAACTTTTTCTACACAGTAGATAAATTTTTAGATATAAATTAGTAATTTTACAAATAAAGATGAACTGAATAACTTGTAATATCATGTAAAGAAACGCTTTACTAAACTGAATGGTTTCCATAATTACGAATGTTACATTCATGATGTATGAAATAAGTATTAATCTAATCTAATCTAACACCGAAACTTGACTTATTAGACTAATAGTTCTGTAATTTTCACACCGGTCTGTACTTGCTTTCTTTGGAATTGGAATTACCATTTTCTTCTTGAAGTCGGAGGTTATTTCCCCTGTCTCATACATATTGCATAAAAGGTGGAACAATTTCTTCATGCCTGTTTCTCCAAAAGATATTAGCAGATCAGGGGGAATATCATCTACTCCAGGGGCCTTGTTTCGACTCTGATCTTTCAATTCTCTATCAAATTCTTCTCGCAGTATCATACCTCATCTTCAATTTCTACAACACTGCCTTCGAGTTCATTTAACTTTGTATAGGCCCTCTACATATTTCTTCCACCCTTCAACTTTCCCTTCTTTGTTTAGTAATGGTATTCCACCTGAGCTATTGATATTTATACAGCTGATTTTCTTGTCTCCAAATACCCCTTTTATTTTGAACCCACCAGATGTAATTCGCAGCATTGGCCGTTAATGTTTTATTTTAAAAACCACAGATGGATTTCAATCACATAATGATCATCTTCAGTGTCCTTCAAACGAGCATATGAATGCCCTGAATGTACCTGCAACGGTAAACATAAAATTTTATGTTTACCGTTGCAGGTACATTCAGGGCATTCATATGCTCGTTTGAAGGACACTGAAGATGATCATTATGTGATTGAAATCGATCTGTGGTTTTTAAAATAAAACATTAACGGCCAATGCTGCGAATTACATCTGGTGAGTTCATCATTGTGTGGTCGTGGAGCACCTCCAAGTAATGGAATCAAACCCTTTTATTTTACTGTAGGCAGTATCTATCTTTCCCCTACTTATACATTCTTCTACAGTTTTGAATTTCTCCTCTAGCCACTCCTGCTTAGCCAATCTGTTCTTCCTGTCAACCTCATTTTTCAGCCATCTTCACTCCCTTTTGCCAGATTCACTAGCTGCATTTTTATATTTTTTCCTTTCATCAGTTATTTCCTGTGTTATCCAAGAATTTCTATTAGACCTTGTCCTTGTACCTATATGATCCTCTCCGACATTCACTACTCTAAGCTACTCATTCCTCTTCTTCTGTGTTACTTTCCTTGTTTAGTACTCCCTCTGAAACTGTCAACCACCTCTGGTTCCTTTAATTTGTTCAGGTCCTATCTCCTTATTGTCCCACTTTTCTGCATTTTCTTCAGTTTCAGTCTACAGTTCATAACCAGTAAGATGTGGCCAGAGTTTATATCTGTCATTGGATATGTCTTACAGTTCAAAACCTGCTTTCTTAACTTACGTTTTACCATTATAAACTCAATCTGATACCTTGCGGTGTCTCCTGGTCTCTTCCACATATAAAACCTTCGTTCATTTTGATTAAACTAAGTGTTTGTGATGATTAAATTGTACTCTGCACAAAATTCTACCAGGCAATCTCCTCTTTAACTCCTTTCCTCCAGTCCATATTCAGCTATTATTTTTCCTTTCCTTTCCTACTGCCATGTTCCAGTCACCCATCACAATCAAGTTCTCTTGTCCCTTAACTGGCTGAATATTTTTTTTTTATCTCCTCGTACATTTCTTCGATCTCCTCATCATCGGCAGATCTAGTTGGCATATAAACTTGTACTAATGTGGTCGGTGTTGGCTTCTGTCTTCTTTGCTTCAATAATGCGTTCAATATCTTGTTGAAATGTTTGTAGAACTTATGGGACCTAACTACGGGGTCATCAGTCCCTAAACTTAATAACTACTTATGAACTAATACTATGGACGGCACAAGTATCCATGCCTGAGGAAGGATTCGAACCCCCGACCGTAGTGGCCGTGCAGACCGTGACTGGAGCGCCTCAGTCCCCTCGGCCACCGCGGCTCGGCCAATATGTTGTTCATATTAACTTACCCGCAATACTATTTTCCTATTCATTACCTAATCTACTCCTGTGTTACCACCAACTGATTTTGTATTTATATCCCTGTAGTCACCAGAAAACCTGTTCATCCTGCCACCGAACTTCTCGGATGCCCACTAAATCTAAATCTAATCCATCTATTTCTCTTTTCAAATTTTCTAACTTAGCTACCCGATTTTGGAAGAGAACAATCCACGGTCCGATCCGTAGAATGCCTGTTTTGTTGTCCTTCTGAGCAGCCCTTGCTCGGAAATCCAAATGGGGGATTATTTTACCCCCTGAATATTTTACCCGAGAAGGTGCTATCATATATTCATACAGTAGAGCCGCATGTCTTTTAGAAAAGTAATGACTGTAGATCCCTTGCTTTCAGCCGTTCGTAGGAACTGCATGGCAAAGCCACGTTAGCTGACGGTACAATCATCAAGACTGAACTACTGAAAAGGCAGCTGCCCATCTTCAGCAAACAAACGTTTATCTGGTCTCTCCACGGACGTTGTAGTTGCGCCTACTGTACAGCTGTCTGTATCGTTGAGGCACGAAGCCACCCCACCTCGACAATGTCTTTGGGTCAAGAGGATGGAATTGTAAAGTGGAACTGTGTATATAGTTATGAGATCTTGTAAATACTTGTACATGTATTGTTTATGATGTAGTCTAGTTTCTGTTTCCTGTATGTGTGAAATTTTGAAACTTTATATGTGAAAAGCTTAATGATGTATGAAACAAACCAAAGGAACTGAAAATACATAAAAACTGTTTTAGGAAGGATGTTAAGACAGGTGTAAAAACTTTTGTGATTTGAATGATAATATCTTCAATTTTTGTAAATGTCATATGGATCTTTGTTGTTTCTGTACATAAATAAAATGTACATGTCTTCGATTTTGGAATCGTCCGCTTCCCTGCCTTCTTCAAAACCGACCGAGGTGGCGCAGTGGTAACGCAATGGACTCGCATTCGGGAGGAAGGTGGTTCAAATCCACCTCCGGCCATCCAGATTTAGGTTTTCCGTGACTTACAGAAATCACTCCAACCAAAAGCCGGGATCGTTTCTTTCCAAAGGAACGGCCGATTTCCTTCCTCATCCTTACCCAAAACTACGAGCGTTTGCTCCGTCTCTAATGACCAAATTGTCGACGGGTCTTTAAACTTTAAGCTTGCTTGCTTCCTTCTCCAAAATCAAAGAGTATTGGAAGGACGTATGTATTCCCGCTCCTGTGAATTCTACATTTTTAATGTGAGTATGCTTGTTTCCCAGATTAATTTGAATAAATTAGGGCGAAAACTACCTTTGAAATGATTCTTAAACTTTTCCAGTCACATTGTTTCCCAATATTGGCGTTATTATTTGAATGCTTATTCTTATGGTGATTCGGACGCCCTTATTGCGAGATGCATCATGTACAATCCGACAAGACACAAATTTTTTGATTACCAAACATTATACTCAAAGATATACGTTAACACATGGTCTTTGGTTATGTCATTGATTGTTTTCACATTCTTCTCGCTTTGCATATGGTGTTCATAAACTTGTTTCTTATCATTTATTAACATTTACTTTACGAAAGGTCAAAATTATACATATTACTTAGGCTACCTAAAGTACGTAATATTATTGTTTTACGGTCAATGGTAAATTACTATGAACTACATTGTTGTTTTGTGGTGTACGCTGTGTATGTCGAAAACAAATAAATGAGCACACATTCCAAATATTTGTTAAGCATATGGGACTTAACTGCTGGGTCATCAGTCCCTAAACTTACAAACTACTTATAAACGTATACTAAGGACAACACAAACATCCATGGCCGCAGTGGACTGGCCGAGCGGTCTAAGGCGCCTCGCTGCGGAGCGCGCGGTTGCTCGCCGTCGGAGGTTCGAGTCCTCCCTGGGGCATGTGTGTGTGTGTGTGTGTGTGTGTTGTCCCTAGGTTAGTTTACCTAGGTTTAAGTAGTCTGTAAGCTACGGACTGATGACCACGAAGTTTGGTCCGATAGATTTACAAACATTTGAACATTTTTTGAAACATCCATGCCAGAGGGAGGATTCGAACCTCCGACGCGGGAGGCCACGCGACCCGCAACATGGTGCTTCAGACCGCTCGGCTACTCCCGCGCGGACCCTTGGTTCCGTATCTCAATATAATCAACTGTGAATCCAGTGTCGCCTGTTTCAGTTTAATGTAACAGGCCTGAGGTGGTGAAACGGTACAGGTATCTGTTGTAAGGTTACGTTCCGCCATGAACCGTAGGACGTTGTGCGTAAGGTAACCTATGTATTTATTCCCAGTACAAGATATCTCCATTCCATGTATTATGCAAATCTCTCCAGTCATTTCCTCGTGAAAGACTATCATTCTAATATAAAAGTATCCTCACAAACACACATACACAGTCATCACACACACACACACACACACACACACACACACACACACACACACTACAGAATTTTTAAATGTATATAAGGAATAAGAATTACGAAAATTTGCTTCTAGTTGAGAAAACATCGAGTCTCCTTCAACATCGAAATATATTTCACGGTCGTCAGTAATCAGTTATTCTGTCAACATAAATGTTAACACATCCAGTTTCAAATTTCTTACACACATTAACATTGTTAATATATATTAACAATGTTAATAACAACATAAAAGTATCAAATATTGCTATTTAGGTACTTGTCATTTACAGTATACGAGATTTTTTCCGTTCTAAAATTTGCAATTTTTCATGATTTATCAGTATTACATTCCATTATTTATTGAAATGTTTGGACTGATTTTCCTCTCTTTGTTGCTGTTCCGCCATTAAGTTGCTTCTGATATCAATATTTAATGACATGTTTGGGAAATGAAGAATTATAATGTCTCTTTGCTCAGAGCAGAAGCGTACTTCCGTTCTTAGATTTTAGAAAGATAACGTGGACAAAATGTGAGCTTCAGTCACAATCTGAATAGAATTGTGTTTGTTATCTAAAGTTCTAAAAAATACCGGATGGCAAAACTTATCCAACTGGGATATCGCATTTACTGAAATCAGCGCGGAATGCGAAATCGTGCTGCAGTCTGTAACAAAAGAGCATTCAAAAGTCCAATTATTTTACCGACGGTGAGGCCTAAATAAAAAGTCAAACGGAAAAGAACCAACACAACTACGTGAACAGCCTTTAATTTTGGATTAATGGCTTAAATATACTAAGGGAAATAACAAGGCTTATAAGTAGAATTAGCCTCAGAATCAAGGTAATTAGAGACACAGACGTTGGCTATTGACATTGGAATGCACTGTGCTTACGGGTGAAATATTTTCTTAAGATGGCAACTGAAGACAGAAACGGATAATGTGCTTCATGAGACAATACCATTTTAATAACAGCCATCTTCATCACGACAGAAATGTTTTTCCCTATTAATTTTATGACAACATATTTTACTTTTAGAAACTGAAGGTATAAAGTGAGATAAACATGTTTAGTTGGCACCAAATTTCTTTCCCGCGCATAATGTAACGAGCGTAACAAATCTAAGTTTTTATTTGCTACAATGTCATCTCTTTTCTATTAGGACAGTTTTTCACTTTGTTCTCGTCGCTCTTCCAAGCCAGTAGCTCACAGCATTTTCTTCTTCAGGCGCAGAATTATTCAAAATAAAAGTAATTTCGTGTGTACCTAAAAAAAATGTGACTCATGACGTTAACGTTCACAGTATATATAAATGACATAGCAGACAATGGCTGAGTTTACACGAGTCTGTACACAGACGATGATGATGTATATAGAGAAGTCGGAACGATGGAAAATTGATTTCAGTATAAGGACACTTGCAGGGATAAAATGCTTCGCAATTGGATTGAGAGTCAGGCAAATGTAACGCATTGCTCATAAATTGAGTTAAAGAAGCGTTACTCTTTGATTAAAATTAAAAGCTGGTTGTCACATTGCAACTACCAATATTTAATTTCCTATTTTACACTTTAGAAATTTTTGTTTACTGGTCTCCTCAGGGTGTCTGCAGATATGATATTCTTTGCACAGTACCGACTATTGTGTTTGGGCTTAGTGTATGTAGAACCCACTCAATCCTCTCTGATATTCGGGTGGCTAACCAACGCAATCACTGCGTGGTAATTGCGTGCTGGATTATGCTTCCAAATAGCTACTGAATTGCCCCTGTTGGTGAGGAAATTTCCATATCTTGTCAGGAAATGCTCCAGCATCCACCACACAGTCCGAAACTTGCATTGTCAGATTTCCATCTGTTTGTCTTCGCGGAGAAAATCCTGTATGTCCAAAGCTTTGCGATGGATGGGCAAGTGAAATTAACAGTCCGCTTGTAACACTCTTACGCTATTTCATAATTGTTATGAATATCTAAATATATACATCATACTGTTTCATACTGTTCATTGTATACAATTATGTATCTGTACACTTATTTGTGTATCTGTATAGTTATTTGTGTATCTTCAAATACCATATACCACTTCGTTATATCATTAACTTAGATATTAATTTTGAAATTATTTATATTTGAAGTTTTCTGTATTTTTGTTATTTTATTAAAATATTTTATGTTTTTCTGGTTCTTGAATAGAGGACGATACAAATCATTTGTTTGTAAAACATGGACTGTAACACTATAGAACGGAAAGTTGTGATATGTGATGGTTGGTTATGGTGGGGGGAAACTAGGTGACTGTTCACTTAACAGGTAGCTTCTAGAAGAAGAGTAGCGCGTCAGACTCCGAACAGAACACTTCGACTGAGCTCAGTGGCTTGCTAGAGGTACACATTCACTTAGATTCAACGAAATGGTGCCTCGAATGTCGAACTGTAGCTATTGAGAAATGGATCATATTTGAGAGCTCTATATTATATTTTATACATGAGCTAGATGAGCTCTGTTCACATCAACATCCATGCTCTCATTTGGTGGCAAAACTTTAAATACGAATTTCTGCTATCACCACCAAAGGACATTAAAATAATAGCTTCTTTAGTTTTGTATTACAGTACTGCATGAATCAGGTGATTGTGTTATTATTTAAGAATAATAGTTATCTACTTAAAAATTCGAACGCTTACGATACTTCCATCCCTGGTCATATACTTAGGTAAGATCATTTACCTAATGGTTAATTATTCCGAGAATCTTGCATTTTATAACTGAAAATAGTTGCGTTGTGACTGATTCTACATTTGTATAAGTGGAGCAAAAGTATTGATAACGAGAAGTCTCGTAATTTCATGTGTTACATAGGTTGTTACAAGCGTGTTACGGTGAAAGCCTTTTAATAATATCGATAAAGTTTGCAGGCTGTTACACCCTCCTGGTCTACTGAGTGTAATCCTGACAAATTAATATGTAAGGTTAGACCCATATTAATACGTTTAATTTATTCATGTAGCTATTTATTTATTTCAATGCAGAAGGTTATTAATTCTGTTGAATTTTGAAACCAGTATTCTTTTTACCAGTAATAAGTGGTCATCCGCTTATAAAATAGTTGTGTAAACTTGAGAAGTGAGATGTCAGATTCAGGCTCGCTCCCTGTTACCTGAAATGTGAGAGAAAACGAGATGTATTCTTTCCATGGTAAAGTTCAAATCTTCAGTTCTGTAACTTCAAGTAATTGTGACTGAAGTCATAGTACTTTTACGTTGCAGCAGGTTCTTAAAGAATAGTTCTGCAGTGTATTCTGAAGAATTTATGGATGAGAAATCTTTACTGCATTCAACTATTCATGTTTAGATGCCACTATTTGTGTCCATGATAAATCTGTAGGTTTCATTTCATTAACAAAAACTTTTGAAATCCTATGCTATAAATAGTTCGTATGTATATCCTACTGAAGTTAGTACAGATTAGTATGAAGAAGTACAGTAGTCAAGTACAGATAAAACAATTTCCTAATTAGGCTGGCGACCGTTTCTTCTAAACCGAGTTCCAATTATTTTCCAAACAGAATCGTGTGGTGCATTATTATGTAGCTTGTTACTTGTTCTGCAAAGAAGATTTTAGAAATTCCTTACTCGTTAGAGCACACACACAGTAAAAACACTAAAAAAATCCTCGCAGAGAGTACATTTAAGGTTTTGTTGTTCAATGTAGGGAATAGTTATACGTAGTCATGTGCTGTAGCTATTTTCTAAATTATTGATATTTATCATGTTCAGCAGATCTAAGAGGATTAAGTTTCTCTGGTCCTAGACGAGTCAGCACATAAGATTGTAACAAAGAGGTACTAACCAGCAAACTAGCAAACGTATGTACACAGGCCTAAATATAAGCAAATAGAAACAACACCATAACGAAGAAATTAGCTTGATTAAAACAAAATCCACATTAGAAAGAGTGAGCTATGAGGGAACATTTCAGTTTAGCCTCGAAAACTTTTTGAATTCTTGTAGTAACTTATTAAAATTGATGTGAAAGAATACTGTACAAGGCACACGGAGGTGTGAGCCAAATGCAGGATTGATTTTTGCATAATATTAAGCGAGTAAATATACAATTATTTATATGATGTCTGTTCTTTTCCGACTTGTGCGAAAAGAACAGACACCATATAAATAATTGTGTATATCTGTCCCAACAGGCAACTGACAGTTTCAATGCGGATGCATTAATACGCTCGATCCCTTGCGGGAATCCAGTATAGGCTGCGAGCAAGTGGAATCAAACGGGCAGGGGGCACTACAATCGTAGTGTTCTACAATATGAAAATTTAGGTGAGAAGGGAAGCGTGCCTGTATAGTCCAATTGGTTCCCGGGCGCCGTGGCTCAGCGCGCCCGGTCAGGAGGCTATACGCCCTCTGTAACAAAAAAATCTGAGCCAAATATTCAACAGACAATGAAGAACGAACCAAAAAGAACGACCGCAGAGCACAGATCTACCAGAAAAAAAAGAAAGAAAAAAATATGGTTAAGGCGACCGATGGCCTAAAGCGGAAAATCCGGGTTCGAATCCCGATCCAGCACAAATTTTCACCTTTCCCATTAGATTTAGTTCAGTGCCCGGAAGCTGTCGAAATGTTTAAATATTTCGAATCAGTGAGTGAATATAAAGAGTAACTGTTTTACGTTCCAACTAAACGGACTTCTACGAGCACATACTGAAAGTGGTACTACGATGGATGAAAAGTATTGAGAACCTTGGTGACGATTTAGAAAAGTAGGTAACAGATGTAAGATCATTTGTGATTCTTTTTTCTATTTTTTTGCTGCCTTTTCTTTTTTTGTAATAAATGTGCACAACTTTCTAATCTTCCCTTGTATTTAGTTGGCAGAGCGTCTTTCGATTAGAGACGGCGTCGCGACATTGCGTTGATCTCGTTTGTATGTGTGTATAGGAGAGAGAAAGTGAGAATGCGGCAGCTTTGAGGGCAGCGCGAGTGAGAGCGACAAAGTGAGGTGGCGCGCTGTCTGAGGGCCCTCGACTGGAGAGGGGCCCTCGGCCACAGCAGGAAGCACTGCGGTCGCCAGCCACACTGCGCATGCGCGCCTGCGCCCCTGCCGCTTCGCAGCCCGCGCCACTCGCCAGGAAAGGTCGCCTAACAGCAGGCAACCGAGCGTCACAAACGTGCACTTACAGCTGCAGCGAAGTGGAGAAGCTGCCGTGTCGTTTGCTCGCCTACAGAAAAGACGTCGGCACACGGAGAGAGATTAGATTAGATTAGTTTTTCGTTCCGTAGTTCCATGTTGAGGAGATCCTTGTGGATGTGGAACATGTCAAGGAACAAAATTTGCAAGCTGAATAATAGATAATACTAATAATATAAATACAGATACATACATTTTAAGGTTTTTTTAGCTGATAATATAATAATACTAATATAGTATGAGTACCGATACATGCATCATTTGGTACAATTTAGAAATTCACTGATGGAGTAGAAGGGAGTTGGCCACTAGATTGTCTTTTAGGTTCCTCTTAAACTGATCTTTATTTGTGGCTGAATACTTGATGACAAATTATTGAAAATGTGTGTTCCTGAGTAGTGGGCCCCTTTTTGAACTAAAGTAAGCGCTTTTAAGTCCTTGTGTAGATCATTTTCGTTCCTAGTATTGTATGTATGAACTGAGCTGTTCGTTGGGAAAAGGGATATATTATTTATGACAAATTTCATTAAGGCTGAGAGGCAGTAGTTAATGTATCCAGTTCTTTGAAGAGGCTTCTACAGGACATCCGGGAATTTACGCCACAAATAATACGTATTACACGCTTTTGGACTCTGAAGACTTTTGGCGGACTTGAATTACCCCAAAATATTATACCATATGACATCAAGGAATGAAAGCGTGTATCTGAACGAGTGTGGCCAACGTGGCGTCACAACGTGCGAACCTCACGTTAACGAGCTTTCCCAATGTCCCAATGTGTAGGCTAGTATCAAGCATGCCAGAAATGCTAAACGTGCATCTGAACGATCACCAATAAGGTGGGAGAACGCCAACGACGTCACACCACGTGGCTATCTGGACGAGAAGGCAGGTCGTTTCGGTAAAGAGATGCAGACGCCATATTGGCTGTCAATAGAATCTCGTATTTTATGGGTTTTATAACTTAGGTCTTATAAACATATGTCATTTAGAAGTGAAAATAACTGAATAAATTGAGATTCTCGAAAACCGGTCATTAGAGGTACTGTTTGTTGTAATAAAGAACTGGAAATGTCTTCTATTTGGTTAAAAAATTTGCGTATTACAGAAATCTGACGTTTCAAGGCAACGACGCACTTAAGATCCGTCAAAATTCTTCTTTATATGATTTTCTGTAATTACGTGTGAGCTGCCGATATATCTACCATTATACAACACCTCTAATACGAAGATACGTAGAAACGTTAGCCTCTCTTTCGCACGTCACAACTTTATTAGCCGTGCGTATTGGAGGTAATGAAACACCATTATGATAAATAGGAGTGGACCCAAAACTGAATCGCCACTGCGAATAGTCCGTGCGCATTGGGGCGCCGTGCTGCTGTAAGCGCGGCCGTTCGTCGTCGGGGGTTCGAGTCCTCTCTAGGGCATGGGTCTTTGTGTTGTCCTTAGGTTAGTTTACCTTAATGTAAGTAGTTCATAAGCTACGGATTAATGACCACGCAGTTGAGTCCGATAGATTTACAAACATGTTTATAGAATAGACAATTAAAATACTGACACACCAATGCACAATTAGTTTACCTACAGTGTTCAGTCCAGAAAACCTAATGTAAAAACATTATAAAATTGTAAAACTATAATTAGTGTAATTAAGTATACTGTAATCGAATGTAATATAAATGTAAAAAGTAATAAATGCACAACAAATGTAAAAATTAAAAAAAAAAAAAGCTCACGACCACACAAAAATATGTACCATTGATCGTAAAATAATATCTCGTATTTTAAGTAGCATGAGCAAGTTTATTGAACACTTCTGTAACTTGAGAAGAAAGTATAAACTTGTCAACGAATGCCCTAAGACCTTCTTTCAGTAATGTTTGAAAATCAAAGAAGTAACATTTCTTGTCAACGCTAGCCAGTTGCCTCCTGATGATGGCCTAATAAGCCGAAAAGTAGTTCGAAGAGAATAAAAAATCGGTAGACCAAAAACAGTTTATTTGTTTTAACCCGAAATAAGAAGAACTTAAACTGGCACGATGAGTCAGGTACTATTGTAGAAAGGTGAACAACAAACTGCGATTTACTCTTCGAACACATAGGGAATGCATCAGAACAAGTAAAGAGACTGCCCGCACTACGCTAGTCTGTCCTTTACTAGAGTAATTCTATACATTGTGGGATCCTTACCAGATGGTATTGACAAAGGACATAGATGGAAGGAAGGAAGCTTAGGGTTTAACGTCCCGTCGACTACGTGGTCATTGGAGACGGATCTTACACTCGGAGATTTTGGGTAAGCATGGGGGAGGAAATCGGCCGTACCTTTTCAAAGGAACAGTCCTGGCATTTGCCTGGAATGATTTAGGGAAATCACGGAAAACCTAAATCTGGGTGGCCGGAGGAGGATTTGAACCGCCATTTTCCCGAATGCGAGTCCAGTGTCTTACCACTGGGCCACCTCGCTCGGTGTACAAAGATGAGGAATAGAGAAGGGCAAACTACTTCGTTTTATCTGGAAATAACAGCGTGTCACGGATATGATGGGCGAATTGCAGAGGCAATCAATAAAAGAAAGGTATATATTATCATGGCAAGCAATATATATAATTGTTAAGAATAAATCAATTCACTGAGACAAACATTATCTCGTTGTACCAAAGGTATTGAATATAAGGAGAGGGGTTGAATTAAAATTTGTTATGTGGCCAGGATACGAACCCGTGACGTCCTGCTTACTAGGCAGACGCTTTACATCGGTCACTTTACACAGCGCACAGATAATGTGGCTACAGGGACTGTCTTCAAGCACGACTCCCTTCACACCACATATTTTAATTCTGCCTCATGAAATACTATCAAACTGTCAAGGCACTCCTATATTGGAATATTATTGTTGACATAGAAACCAAAATAACACAGTTCCTATCATAGATATTGAATATAAGGAGAGGCGTTGAATTAAAATTTGAGTCGTGGGTGGGATTCGAATATGGGACGTCCTGATTAGTAGACAGACTCTTCAAACCGCTCAGCTAATACAACCTTACAGGTAAGATGCCCACACAGACTCTTTTCCTCTACATCAATATAGGAGAGCAATTCGATACGCATTTGACAAGGAACATTGAGGCAGAATTAAAGTTTGTGGTGTGGAGGGAGACTTGCTTTAAGACAGTTCGTGTAGCCACACTATCGTAAGATTGTTAGCTGAACGGTTTAAAGCGCCTGCATAAGCAGGAGGTCCCGGGCTCGAATTCCGACCACAGCACAAATTCCAATTGAACGCAATTTATATTCAATATTTTCTTAACGCTCAGATAAATAGAAGGTAAGGTCGTCGCATTAAAATTAGATAAATCAGAGGACGTGCTACACTATTTAAACGTTCGTTTTCCTAGTGATGTTTTCGAGAGAAGAACGTAGAGAAATAGTGTGAAGATGGTGTTTGTTTGATCAACTCTCTCTCTGCCTCTGTAGTTTCAGTCATGCAACTGCAGAAGGGTACGTTTTGGAGACGTACAATCGATACCCTTTCCCTACCAGAGAGCGTTTTACTAAACGCAATTATTTTTTACACGCAATGAAAAACGTTTGATACGTAGGTGAGTGTGAAACATTATCGACAGACACAGGTGAAAGCGTTGATTTGACAGGTGACGTGGCGTGGGCGAAGGGCATTTGGGACGCAGGCGGGCAGAACTGGCGAGGAGGTAGCGCGTGGAGCAGCCTAGCACTAGCGTGCAACAGGCTGCAGCAGAACCGCCGAGCGAGCCGGCTAGCAACAGGCTAGGAGGTAGTCTGGACACTTGCAGGCGGCTGTTTCACGGCTGCGAGGTTCTGGCGTGGCGCAGAGGCAGAGAAAGCTACTTCATGGCCACAATACGCTGCTCGAAATAAAAATTTGTACAGGTTTGGACTAGCCGCAGTCGGGTGCAGTTTGTGCAGCAAAGAAACAATGACGTAAAGAAATGAAAGTTCTAGCTATCGCAACAAAATTAATTTTGAAATTTCATTGTGGTTGACCATCAGTTGTTATTTATTTCGCCCAGAGCTACCGGTATCGACCTTGGTTCATTTTCAAGCCACAGCCTACCAGAAAGACAAAACTTCTAAAATGTACAAATGTTTGTAGAGCTTATGGGACTTAACTACGGGGTCATAAGTCCCTAACTTACAAAGTACTTATGAACTAGCTAATACTAAAGACGGCACAAATATCCATGCCCGAGGAGGGATTCGAACCCCCGACCGTAGTGGCCGCGCAGAATGTAACTGGGGCGCCGCAGACCGCTCGGCCACTGCGGCCGGCGACGAAACTTCTAAACACACTCATTTTACAAAATTGTAACAAAAATGAATATTTAAGTAAGAAAATCTTACTTACAGAGCTCTTTGTAACTAGACCATGGATCTTCAGATTAAAAGCTATTGTTTTCTTAAGTTCCTAGTTGCAAATAAACTTGTACGTATGTGATTGAAGATTATTTAAAACTGAAACCGTTAATTTTATAGCACCTAAAATGATCTGTTTTGATCATAACGCTTATTTTTGCCTGTTGAGGTTTAAGACCCTAAAAGTCTCCTATTTCTTTTATATTTGAAAAACTTGACTTTTTTCGAAGATCGTGATATGCTCAGATGCGCGAATCCTCCCTCGGGCATAGACGTTTGTGCTGTCTTTAGTATAAGATAGTCCATAAGTAGTTTCTAAGTTTAGGAACTGCTGAACCCGCAGTTAAGTCCCATACGCTTAACTAACATTTTAACATTTTTTTTCTTCGAATATCAAAGGTAGACGCACTGAAGTATGGCACCGGCACGGTGACCGTTGCGTAAAAATGATCTGATCTCAATTATACTGATGCACAGAAAAGAAATCGAAAAGATATTGCGTTGTTCTTAAAAAAAAATAGCAAATGTTTGTAAAGCTTATGGGACTTAACTCCGGGTTTATCAGTCCCTAAACTTACAAACTACTTACGAACTAAGACGGCACAAATATCCATGCCCGAGGGGGGATTCGAACCCCCGACCGTAGTGGCCGTGCTGACCGTGACTGGAGCGCTTCAGTCACCTCTGCCACCGCGGCCGGCGCGTTATTCTTCCATAGGGATTTAAGTTATATGAAACGCCGACGATGTCAGCCATTTCGTTGCAAATCTGATTGTTCGCAAGTTGGACCCAGAAGCTCCATATGGACCTTATTTAATTTGTTCAAAACAACTCCGAAAGACTAAAGAACAAACATTCGTACACGTATTGAAGTGGCGTAGCTGAAAACATAGTGCTGCTATCTTTGGCAGATGTCGCTGCCTATCTGGTTGCAGCGTTTCATTTGCTCCATGAATTCTACCCTTTGATGCCGCACGTAATTTGTGTAGCACATGCAATCAACTGCATAGCAGAACATGTAAGCCTAGAGTTCCGTATTTATTCATTTCCGCAGTAAAGAAAGTTTTTGGTAAGGCCCCAGCAAGTGTAGAGGCATGCAAAGAACATCACCAAGATGTCCCTCTGCCAGATGAACCTTTTGGTACGCGCCGGGCACATGGTTAGTAGCAGCAGCTGCTGCTGCTGCACGGCACTACAGTAAACATCTCCCAGACGTCAAGAAGGTAAATGAAAATCTAAATGACTGTGGCACTTCTGTAGCATAAGCAACACACTATGATCCTCACTTCAACCAGACTTGTCTTATATTAGAGCCAGATTCACATTTATGGCAATAATGATTTCGCAATTTTAAGGCTCAGGGAAACCTATCTACGAGAACACTGTTTTGCTAATCGAACTGAAATATAAAATAAATGAAGCGCCAGGTGACGTATGAGAAAATGAGCAGCAAAAATCAAATATGTTTTGCAGAAGAACACCGATCTGAAAGGCCTTTGTGTGGCGGCAGAAAATCGAAAAACCAGTTTCACTGAATGCTTCATTCCTGTCCAACGCATGCCGAAACTGACGTACGCCCATCACACCCACTGATGTAGGAAAGTTCTTTGTAGGCATCTAAATTACTACTCACTGAAAAGCGCCATGGGTTTTCTCTGGAAAACCTACAAAAGATTTCATTCGTGTACTCTGAAGGCAGCTATGGTCTGAATGTTTCAAAACCACTGGCTTATCTAGCGTTTGTTAAATTATGTATTAGATACATTTCAACACACGGCTTATAAGTGCATTATTTTTTCTCCTCGAAAAACTGTAAAGGTCTGGTGTCAGTTGATACATTAATGTTTTGTGATTTCTGCTGTGTTCCACTGTGTACCTTTTCATTTTCCTGATTGCAAACAAATAAAAAAAAATGCTCACATTATGTTTATTTCTTCTGCCGATTACTGCTGGGGTCTATTTTAGATTCCATTTGCCCTAAACGAGGCAACGAAAGAGCTTATTTTAGGCGCCTAAATGCTCTTTTGACGGCCAAAACATCCGCATTCTACTTATAACCACATTTGAAATGAAGAACTTTGATACAAATGCATCGTAAGCTCCAAACTACCTGCAGATAAAGGTGCATTTTTTGACTCAGTTCACAAGCATAGTGCAATAACACATTATTGTTGTTATAGCTACAGTGAAGTGACTCCACGAGAAACGTTCTTAACGAACAGTGTCCTCATAGCTGAAAGGTTACACCTTATCAAAAACTTGAAAGAAGGAAATAAAGCCTGACGGGAGATTAACAGTTAGGCTACTTCGCATGCTGACATGCTATCCTTAATGAACCTTAGGAAGACTTAACGGGCCTTGTTGAATGGAATGAACGGCATAGTGACCACGGATTAGGGCCTTAACATCACGGCTGGGGATAAAGGAACATAAAATAAAGCACGACGAAGTAAGGAGGAAATAAGAACCATTCAATTACACTCAAAAAGAAATTTTCCTTGTCAAAAACAGTCTACTGATATTAAACATGCACCATAATTTGAGACGACATTTCTGACAATACTGACGGATGATGTGTTCCACTGTGCCGCAGCGGAGAGGACGCAGATCTGTTTTGCGATACAATTTGGACTGAGGTGTGGATATTGTCAAGCCATGGGCCTGGATCAGCGACTTGAGCCATCTCGTCGTGTTCTGCGGCCTTCAGTAAACCAGTCTGGACACATGCATTCCACTGCTGAATCACGTATTCCCACACGAGCAGCAATTGCCCGCATTCATGCATCACATTCTCTCATGCCAATAACGCATTGCGTCCTCTTTAAAACGAAGCGATTTGACTGTACGTCAGCGAGCCATTGGCCACGTCTGCTCAAGTCACACCTTCGGTTTATGTCGACAGCAAGATAAGTCGCGGTGGACTAACCGAGCGCTCTAAGGCCCCTTGCAAATGGAGCGCGCGGTTGTAGCTGTCGGGGGTTTGAGTCCTCCATCAGGCATGTGTATGTGTGTGTGTGTGTGTGTGTGTGTAAGTTAATTTACGTTAGGTAGTTTCTAAGCCTAGGGACTGATAACCCCAGAAATTAAGTCCATTAGATTCATAGACATTAAAGGTGAAGCATTGAATTAAAATTTTTGGCGTGGCAGGGAATCGAAACCGGACCCGCATGCTCACTAGGTAGACGTCTTAACCACTAGCCCACCGGACCACTAGCGATTAAGGCGCCTCGGAATAGTCTAAGTACGACTTCCTTCCACGTCACAAACTCTAATTCAATGCTTCACCTTTAACTTTAACGTCTTTGACATTTTCGACATGCAAAACAGTGTCAGGTTTTGTAAATTTGTCATTATATTGCTATTTATATCACCATTAGATTCAGTTCAAAATGTTCAAATGCTATGGGACTCAACTGCTTGGTTATTAGTCCCTAGCTTACAAACTACTTAAACTAGTCTAATGAGAACACTTACACCCATTTCCGAGGGAGGATTCGAAGCCCCGATGGCGAACGGCCGCGCTCACCACAGCACGGCGCCCTAGTGCGCATGGCCATTCCGCCGCGGCTTGGATTCAGTAACATTTGAATCTGACAACGAAAGCCGCGGGCACATTTTGCCGGCAGGTGTTGTTGTGTCACGATATCGATGTTGACCTTCGACCCGTAGGTCAGCGTAGTTCAGATGCTAGTCATTTCTGGTGACCATACTGACGTACATGTCCTACGAATGTAAACTTTCTACCTGTATTGTTTCAACACGCTCTTTTCTTCACATACATGGATTACTCAAGAAGCAATTTTTTTCCGTCTGCACTTGTAAAATTTAATTCTATGTTTCTGTGTGCCTCTTATTTCGTGTTTGTTTGATGTTTATCGTTTCTCTCATGCAGTTTCTTCCCCCATTACAGGCCACTTTCTCTTTCACCTAAATTCCATGCTCCTTTTTTAAATGTGGTATAGAAGTATTTTATGTTGTATAAAGGTCGACACAGCGTAAAAGCTGACAGTAAGTATTTCTCGGCCCCGCAGCAGTTCCTCTCATTCGGCCAATAAAAAGTGACAATGAGTCCTTTTCCTACCGCTCAACGTTGTGCGTCGGTTGTTTTGTTTGCGCACATTTTGTGGTGCTTACGCTTCAGATCCTCTTTCTATTCGCCGTGCTTTCATTTCTTTGTATGTACTTCTTGTTCCAGTTCAAGATTGTTCTCCCTGCAACTGCATATGATTTAATACTGTTTCCAGATCAGGAAATGGACAGCTTAGTGGGTCTGTTGAACAAGTAGCTGCCAAATCAAGTGGCGTAGAGTACGAAGTATGCAGCAGCAGTAAAACAGACAGCCACATATGTCTGCGCTCCCCCCCCTCCCCCCCCCCCCCCCCACTAAAGTATGTAGAAAAGAGACAGGAATACTCTGCTCAGTGTGAGTCACCCTGCACTACTCCGCATGTCACAAGTAAAGGGACATGCACTTTTCCACGTCATGAGTGTCTATCGAACGTCTGTGGATGAAGTTTTGCGGTACCTTCAGAACAGAAAAGTGTTTTAACTATGAAAACTATTTTTAACAGCGACCGTTTATGAATTCAAATGGTAGTAGAAAACACTCTGTCGCAGAGAAAAAAAATGTATTGGCCAGGTTTCGGCAACTGCCAGGAGTGCCTTTATCAGGGTAATAAATATGCATATCATACGATAAAATAAGGAATAAGCGATAATGCTTAGATCACAGTTTACAAATGAAAAATTGCCTGGCTAGCCGCTAAGAGCTGCTTACATGATAAAAAAAGGCAACAAACTGAACGGCGAAGCGCGCGGTTGCTCGCCGTTGAGGGTTCGAGTCCTCCTTCGGGCATAGATGTGTGTGTTGTCCTTAGTGTAAGGCAGTTTAAGTAGTTTGTAAGTCTACGGTCTGATGACCACAGCAGTTAAGTCCCAAAGACTTACAAACATTTTTATAAATTTGCGGCAACGTTCTGGTTATAATCTCCACTACATCATCGGTTTACTTAACGATAGCCGTTTCCATCTGATCAGGAACATTAGGCACACGGGTCGAGATTAGAATTGTTTTACCTTACCGGTGTTGTAGGGGTGGGAGGTTATAAGTTGATGCACAAAATCCTACACCGGAAACACTTTGCAATTGACTTTAGAGGCATCATAGCTCAGTATATCTGCAAGGGGCATTCTCCTTGATGACTCCATGCCACGTGGACTTGAGGAACATGTCTGTCTCTGAAGGTTGTGGAAGACAACTGGATATGGAAGTTCACGCTTTGCGCCTTACTGGATAATACTTTTTACTAAGCTTTGCTGACATTTCAAGCATTAAAAAAAGAAACGTACACTAGAGAAGAGGTTCGTCCCATTATTGAAGTAGGGAAACCCAGGAAAGAACGGGATATCGCGGCACAATGGGAAATTTATTTTTTGTACACTGGAGATTGTTGGGGTAACATTTTACTAAATCTCTGAATGGCCAGGCAACAGCTATTTTATCCTGTTTTGGAGAGCGAGCTGTTAGTCAAAATGTTGTCCTTCATGTTTCTGATTGTGTTTTGGTGAATTTTAGCGCTAGGAAAGCCGTTAATTGTTGAATGTATTCCCTTAAATCACATCTAATGTAATAAGTAAATGCCGGCCATTATATGATAGATACTACGCTTAAATTGACCGCTTATTATGACCATAAAAGTTGTCATCCTCAAATGTACTCTTGGGTCAGAACGGGACATGACAGAATGGAATATTGTTCCTCTCTGGCCTTTCATTTTTAGTTGGAGATATATTACGAACTGTATATTTAGTTTCTTCTTTGCGTTTCTAGATGTATGAACGTAAATTAAAAGTATTGATGAACATTAAATCAACGACAATAGCAATTTAGGCCTTTTCATATCCTGAATTGGGGATATTATATGAATACTAGTGATAGTTTCCATTGTAATCGGGTATCTATTTTGTAATTATGATAGTCTAGCTTCTTCTCCTACTCCCTCTTCCATCAATTTTTATCCCATTCTCTATCCATTTACTTTTTTCAGTGCTTATGACGCCAAATCTCCTGAATAGTATGTTCTACTATAGCAAAACTGTTCAGATACGTACACTACAATATTCGCACAACTATGTGCGGAATGTGTTGCGAATAGAGCTGGTAATAACGTGATAGGGGTGTCTTATTCATCTCATTGCTTGACTTTATATTTCCTTAACTATAAGTCGTACAATGATAAATAACTGAAGGTGGGTAGAATTGAGTCAAAGGCTGTGTTACCAGGTATCTTAAGTTTTCTGTTCCAAGTATAAAATACATATGGTTGAATTAGCCGTTTGATTCAATGAATTCAGCAATCAATATTACAAAAATTATTATTCATTTGTCTCACTGTTATTGGCTACGACAGCAACTTGCTGCTATCATCTGATCTCTTCGACTTTTATCCTTCATGCATTTACTTGAAATGAAAAAAAAAAAAAAAAGATAAAAATAAAAATCTGTTGTTGAAGACATTCCTCTCTAGTTTTGTCTTCTCTTTGTTCTGTGCTGCTCACTCTAGAACTATTATCCCCCGATGTTTTAATGGATATCGTCTGACCCACTTTCTAGACTTTGTATTCCACATATATCTTTTCTAGTATATTTCATGGAATATCTCCTCCTATCAGTACAGCCAACTTTAAGCCTCCATGAAAACACCACATCAACATATCAATTACCTTCTTTTCTGATTTTCCTGTAGTTGATGGTTCACTTCCGCAAACTGCTAGTCCAGTCCAAGATGTAGAGCGTGACCCGCAAGGCCGTTCTGAATATCCACTACGTCAATGAGTAATAATTGAAATGACATGGGGTTTTATTGAAACCACCAACGAATGCACAAACAGACCACAGAATCGGTATGTGGGCTACGTAAAATTTTAGATACGTTTAGGAAACTCCTTTACATGTCGAGATAGTGATGGTGTAGTGTGAATTTACCAAACAATCCGTGACGCAGCTCTTTTCCTTCGAGGAAGTGGGCCTCCGTAGGAGAATTTCTGGGCAGTGTGGATGGCAGGTCACGAGGTACTGGCAGAACTAAAACTTTGAGGGCGGGTCGAGAGACATCGCTATGTGGCTAGAGCGCTTGCCCACCCCGGAAGTCAAAGATCCTGGGTTCGAATTCCCAGTATGGCATACAGTTTTTAATCTGCCAGGAAGTTCCATATCGACGCACATTCCGCTGCAGAGTGAAAATTTCATTCTGGGAATGATAGCGACAGCGCAGTCCTTGAAAGAAAGGCGACGAAGATGATGATATCTGAACACACCGATTTCGTATCACAGGCATAAGTGGCTCTCGAAAAACGCGAACAACAAATCGCTGAACAAAATTCTACCTTTCAATGTACTAAACTAGCACTATCTTCTCACATACAGTCAATGTTTCACATTGTATCTCTTACACTGCAGTGATTACGAAATCCGCTGACGAATTACTCCTGAAATCGACTCCGTAGGAACTGGCTCGATATCAGAAGAGGGGGGTGGGACTGTCGTGATTGGTGGGTCGGAGGTTGCGTATCTCACGGCGGCAGCTGGGATCCCGAGGGATCAGCAGCACGAGCTACGGCCGAGGCAGCCCATCATTCAACCAGTGGCTTCTGCCTCCCTGCTTCTCGCAGGTGTCGCCAGGCCGATCCACAAATGGTGTCTTCTTCTGCTGGCAGAGTTGCTTGCTAACGTCCGATGTTTCCACGACATAACTATGGCTGCACAATATTTAATAATTTGGTCCTGGTAAGTAAATAACGACAGTTTTCCAAATTCATTTGTTACTAGACTCTTCGACTACTACACCAATTGCGCGCCGCGTCTTTTCAATATCACTTGTTCCCTAATTTCTGTTCATTTATCCTCACTGTTCACTTTTTTATTTTTTATTTTTTTATTTAATTAATTAATTTTTTTATTATTATTATTTTAGTTTTTCCGGCGCGTCGACATCGTAAGCTGTACAGATTCAGATGTGAAGAGATGTCTTATGGAAGCCATAAGTCTGCGAATTATTGATCCGCTGTTCCTTAATCAGGGGCATGATGAAGGTGCGAATGAAAAGGAAACAAGAGTTACAAACAAAATACCTTTACTGGCCTTCAGAGTAATCGCCATTGGCTACAGTACACTTCTGACAGCAGTTGTACAGCTGTTGGAAGCTGTGAGCAAACATTACTTGCGGAATCGCTCGAAGCACAGATGTCACGCTTTGTTGGATCCCCGCAACCTATGCGAAGCGTTAGCCTTTCAGGGCTTATTTAAGGCGGCGAAAGACTTCTCCCGGCGCCAAATCTGGAGAATAAGGAGGGTGTGGAAGCACATTGACCTCGCGTCCAATGAGAAAGTTGAGCACGCGGATCGCAGTGTGCGGATGAGCATTGTCGTGTAGGAAATTGCACTGTACAACCGTTACAATTGTGGCCCCACCCGCCGGATGCGTTTCAGCAGCCGTTTCAAATCTCCCTCGTAAACTGACGCGTTGACAATATGACCCTGGGGTATAAATTCATGATAGCTCAAGCCCTTGGTATCGAAAAAGGCAATAAACATCTTCTGTATCTTGGATTTTGTAAGGCGGAGAAGACGATGAACACCATTCCATTGACTGTCGCTTGGTCCCCGGATCGTACTGGCAGCACCAACTCTCATTTCCTGACACGATAGTCTCCAAAAATTGCGGATTCCGGTCAGTCATGTTGATGAAATCTCCAACTGTTTTCACCCGAGTTCGCTTCTTCTAGTCTGTCAGCATGCGTGGGAGAAAGCGGATAGCCGGCCTCGGTGGCCGAGGAGACTGAGGTGCTCCAGTCACGGTCTGCACGGCCACTACGGTCGGGGGTTCGAATCCCCCCTCGGGCATGGATATTTGTGCCGTCCATAGTATAAGGTAGTTCATAAGTAGTTTGTAAGTTTAGGGACTGATGACCCCGTAATTAAGTCCCTTAAGCTGTACAAACATTTGAACATTTGAACAAAGCGGATACAAATCTTCCGCGTTCCGAAATTTTCGTGAAATATAGTGCTTTCACTGTGTGTGCAGATCTTCAAGTTATCTATCATTCTCAAAGACAGCCGCCGATTATCCGCAAGCATCCGTGGCACTCGTTCGATGTTGTCTGGGACTGTGATTGTGGATGATGGTCGACCTGAACGTTGTTCATCCTCAACACCTTCCTTTCAGTCTCGAAAGCATTTAAACCACCCAAACACATACCTTTTACTCACTGCTTTAACACCATACACTTGCATTAACATCCCATGTGTCTCGGTCGCCGTTTCGGATAATTTGAAAGAAAGTTTGATGTTAAAGCGTTGCTCCATTTTTCGCTGCATGTTACAATGACACGAGTTCTCACGCCGACCCTGTTAGCTGGGTCACAGCGTGTACCACCGCTTCACTGCTGTGCTTTGGGCGCTTATCGACATGTCCCTTAATGTGTGCGCGGGCATCTCATCCTCGCCAGCGCTGTTTATCATACGCGCACAACTGTGCGTTCGTAAATGGCGCGTGCGAATTTGCGATTCTTTAGGGGCCCATATCTCAGGTTCTATTCATCTCAGAGCGAAGGAGTAGAGTGTTCTGGATAGATTCTGTCCTAGTGATCATTTGAGTACATATTAGAAGAATGGGTATACTATAGCTATCATACAGTACAACGTCAAAATTTTCAAAGTTACACACTTCCTGGAGCCATCCAAATTGAGCAAATCAGTTGGCTTTTGTACATGACGTGTAGTCTATGGTGGGCTTTAAACGGCTTACAAAAGCACCATTCATTCATGAGCGGTCCTTAAAAAAAAAAAAAAAAAAAAAAAAAAAAAAATACTTTTGGGTACAAAGAAAAACGAAGTGTGGGGATGGTCACTTCGATACTTTCTATTCATTGCAAATCTTCGAAATTTTTACCATATGTTCTTATGATGATATTCTCGAGGCCGTTTTTAAATTTTTTCGATATCGTTATCCGTTACTGAGATCCAGAGGTTGAAACTTATCATAGTTTTGCACGAAATCACAAAACCCGATTTTTAGCTGTTTTAGCACCGTAAGGTGATTACTTCCTTCCGTGTTTCTACATTTCTCCTACATCGATACTGATCTTCCCCGAGGTCAACTTCTATCAGCTTTTCCATACTTCTGTAAATAATTCGTGTTCATAGTAACTAATTTAGGAAGTGGAAAAAAGTGCACATTGTACACTGAAGAGCCAAAGAAACATGTAGGCATGCGTATGCAAGCACAGACATATGTAAATACTCAAAGGATGGTGCTGTGGTCGGGACCGCTAAAAAAAAAAAAAAAAAAAAAAAAAAAAAAAAAAAAAAAAAAAAAAAAAAAAAAACAGATGTCTGATTCAGGTGTTACATCGGTTTCTACTGCTACAGTGGCGGGTTACCACGATTTAAGTGAATCGGCAAGCGAGATGTAGGATCTCCGATGTAGCGATAAGGTGGGGATTTTTCAGTACGTCCATTTCACGAGTGAGGAATGTTTCCTGAAAGTATGTAACACCCTGTATAAATCACTCGTGAATCAATATTGTGTGCTTTAATGTGAATAGACTCTGAGGGAAATATTAAGAACAGTCTTAAAATGCCCGTGGAGTCCGCTAGATAGGCAACTCAAAACTTGTAGTCAAATGACGAGGTGACTCTTTTCGACGTCAGAAATATAAATAAGCTGACCTTTCTGTTGAGAAATGACGTTCCTCGAGACCCTTTCCGTCTACTGGTGGAAAAAGTTCACAGAGCGACATCAAAGACCCTGGTCTGATGACGTGAGCATGTGCCCTCGGATATGAGTCCGACATTAAATATTCGCCACGCGTCCTCACAGGTATGCCACTTCCCTGGCGCCAATATCGTGGGACGGTAGGGCGGATGAGCGCCAGCTTGCGTTACCTCGGTGTTTGAGACGGCAGCGCCAGCCGTGCGGTCTGCTTGAAACGCGACGCCCAGCCGACAGCAAGCGACAACCACTAAAACCGGGAAGCGTTACGCTGCAGAGCAAACTGTGAATGGAAACACCTTCTGGTAGTCGACAACAGCTTTCCAGAATGAAACTTCCATTCTGCAGCGGAGTGTGCGCTGATATGAAACTTCCTGGCAGATTAAAATTGTGTGCCGGAACCGGGACTCGAACCTGGGACCTTTGCCTTTCGCGGGCAAGCGCTCTACCACTGAGCTACCCCGACACGACTCACGATGCCGCCTCAAAACTTTACTTCCGCCAGTACCTCGCCTCCTACTTTCCAAACTTCACAGAAGTTCTCTTGCGAAACTTGCAAGACTAGCACTCCTGGAAGAAAGGATATGGTGGAGACATGGCTTAGCCACAGCCTAGGGGATGTTTCCAGAATGAAACTTTCACTCTGCAGCGGAGTGTGCGCTGATATGAAACTTCCTGCCAGATTAAAATTGTGTGCCGCTGCAGAGTGAAAGTTTCATTCTGGAAACATCCCTTAGGCTGCGGCTTAGCCATGTCTCCACCATATCCGTTCTTCCAGGTGTGCTAGTCCTGCATGGTTCGCAGGAGAGCTTCTGTGAAGTTTGGAAAGTAGGAGGCGAGGTACTGGCGGAAGTAAAGTTGTGAGGCAGGAGGTCCCAGGTTCGAGTCTCGGTTCCGGCACACAATTTTAATCTGCCAGGAAGTTTCAAGATGAGGACTGCTTGCTGGATCAAACAGCTCCCAAACGTAACAATGCACGACGGTTGCTCTACGCAGAGCCCCGTGTGGACGAGGTAAGAGATGGAGGGGAACAACACCTGCAGTAAGCATTCCGCGCCTCTTCTTCCGAATGCCACGTCCTTCAACCAGATTTTTGATAACGACGAGGAGTTGAAGGCTACTGTCACGTGCTCTTTCCATTCACAGGCTTCTAATACACAGAAATACAAAAATTGATCCCACCATATGACAAGTGTCTCAGCTCATTGTTGTATCTGTTGCTAATAAAGTTTTTCACGTAACTTTCTTATCTCTGATTATAAAAAGCAGGAAAACTTCTTGTATAGTTGCGGCGTGTATTTATTTTTCAGTATCTGCCATTTTATAGCTCGTGTGATGATTTTGAGGAGAGACTACTATGTAAGCTGCCTCTATATGTATTTATTCTAACTTCCATTAATCTATTTTCTTCCGAGGATACGCGATATTTTAAACGCTCTTCTTCGACTGTGTAGCAGCTGATTTTTTTGTTTTTTAAATATCAATTATGTTACGCTCACATTCGCAAATGAGAAAGTGATTATTCCTATAGCCTTAGTTTTTGAATGTTTGACTTCTCCACTTACTTCCATCTTACGTCGCTTCTAGGAATTTGTGTAGTTTTTCACTATAAACGAAAGAAGTATATAAGGACAAGTCGTTGATCAAAATTTCTAGTAAAAGTCTCAAAACGTACTTGACGAAGTCATTTCAAACCTTTACACGAGGCTTTAGTAACATTCAACCCGGGGAACTCAGCTACTAGATGTTGGCGACCGCGGCATCAAGAACTTCAATGAAAGTATTTCTAGTTACCACGTGGCCTTAGTAGTCAATTTTTATAGGACAAGTACGTTAGTACTTTCTGCTGAAAGAATTAGCATTTGAATCACGTAAGTCGGCGGGTTCAAGTTATAAATCGATATCGCGGCGGAATACCACCTGCCGTAAAATGTGCCTTCAGCTCCCGCTCTATGAACCGAAGGTAATGGATCAGTGTGACGTTAGCAGACGTGTGTCCGAACCGCACCATCAAATCAGTGAGTTTGAAAGCAGAAGGGATAAAATGGGGTTTAACATCCCATCGATTGTGTGGTCATTAGAGGCGGAGCTCACCCTCGGATTTTTTGGGTAGGGTGAGGAAGGCAATTGGCGGTGCAGTTTCAAAGGAATCATCCCGGCATTTGTCTGGATTGATTTAGGGAAATCACGGAAAACCTAAATCTGGATGGCCGCAAGTGGAGTTGAATCGCCGTACAACAGAATGCGCGTCCAGGCGTTACCACTGCGCCACCGCGCTCGGTGAGTTTGAAAGAGGGCGCGTTATTTGACATGAGAGAATGTGATGCAAACATCCGTGAACCTGCTGCTCGAGCGGGACGAAGTTCTTCGGCAGTGCAAAGGCAAAGTGCAGAATGGTTCACGGGGGGTCGAAGAACACCACGAGATGGGCCAAGAAGCACACACATGAGTGTACTTGTTCACAATATAAGTACTTTTATTTTCTGTATATATAATTAATAATATGTGTAGGCTACATTATATTCGATACTCTAGTGGAACGTGGCTACGTTTCAGGACGTCTGAAGTATGTGAAACACCGTGTCCGCAGCTTTAAAATAAGCAGTGGCGCTTCTCCCGCTAATCTGCGGCTCCTTTTGCTGCTTCGGCGGTCGTTCCGGAGCTCACTTCACCCTACCTCATTCTAACTTCCTTTTTTTCTTTCTTTTTTACCTGCCGCGCTAATTACCGATTCTGCCGGCAAATTTCACATCGAGTTGTTTCTCCCTGAATGCTTCGTAGCCCCTGAGGTCGATACGAAACAAGAAGTCATTCGATAAGCCGGCTCTCCCTGCTCCAGTGGACTGGAAATAGCGACGTTTCTGAGGGAGAAAAAAAGTTAGGTCCGCGACTGTAGTCAGACGACGTGCATGTTTCCTACGTTGGCAAAAAGCTGGGCTGCTACAAGCATTATACTTGCAGAATGAAAACCTCTGAAAGTCTGCGGTGCCAGAACTATTAATGCGATAAAAATACAAAACACTGTTAAATCCTTGGATATAACTACCAGTATAAAAAGTACTCACAGGGTGTTTGATTAACAAGGAAGCATTCATGGCTCTCTTCAACGGTGCTCGTTAGGTAAGTTAAAAGTTTATAACTATTACCTTAAATGACTGACCTTCATTATAGTATCTATAGTAAAATATCTGATCTTGCAAAAGCGTTTGATTACGTGATTTTGTTGCTCTCTTACTTTATTATTTGATTTACAATTAGCTGATTGGCAACATATCTAACAAAGAGAATGTAAATGTTGGAAGTAGTTTCCAAATGCTCAAATGTTTGTAATGTTATAGGACCTAACTGCAGTGGATATCGGTTCCTAAACTTACAAACTCTCTCTCTCTCTCTCTCTCTGTGTGTGTGTGTGTGTTTGTGTGTGTGTGTGTGTGTGTCCATCCATCTTTCCCTGTTAATGAAAAACGTTTTAGACAACCCCCCGCCCCTCCTACACCACTCAGCATCATTCAGTTCACTCATCTTCTCTTCTCTTTACTACTTGATCTTTCCTCTTTAGTTATATATTTCCTCTCTGGCTTGGCTCAGTACATACATGCAGTATCTCTGACGTCTACACTCCCGAAACACCACCTTCATGACCTAGGTCGTGAACTACCTTTCCCTTCCGTTCCCATCCTTTCTTCTTCCGTTCTCTCCCACCTGGTGAAGGAACTGTGTTCCGAAAGCTTTTCCTTTTCTTCTGTTTTTTTCTGTTTCTTCATTTGTGTCTCTATCGGCGGTACAGCACAAAGGTAAGTACTGGCCAGCCATTCTATCTCGTTTCAACATAAAATTAATTTCAATTTTTCGATATATGCTCATAAGAAAAAAATCAAGGGCGCTAAATCAGGTGATCTCGCTGGCCACCGAATACATCCACCAAGAGCTACAGTTGAGAGAACACATTGTTGAGATACTCCCTCACCTCTCTACAATGACGTGCTGATGCACCGGCGTGCTTATATCATTGCCTCTCAGCTTACAGTAGCGGGATATCTTGTAGGACATGCGCAGGATTCAGCTCATTCTGTAGTAATTGCAAATACGACCGACCAGATAGTCTGGAAGCCAATTAAACTAGGCTAATGATGTTGTTTCCTGGAATGCCGCACCACACGTTAAAACTCCAATGCGCTTGCATGTGATTTGATCGTAAGCAGGACGACCAGTAATGTAGATTTTGTCTACCGACAGAGTCATTGGTGAACTGGAGTTCGTCTTCCTATGAAATCTGCCTGACGAATTTCGGATTTACGTCTTCATTATTTAAGAAACAACTGCAGAAATACCCCGACTTTGGTAACGGTTTTTATGTAAGTTTGTGTATGTGCAGCTTAAAGGGTAACATCGTTACATATTTATTTACTGTTTGCTGTATGCCTGAGTTCCAGTTCAAATTACCCATTTATCGTACATTAAATTATTTATTAAGCATCATGTTATCATCAGTGAGGCCCATAGACGTTCCTCAGTACGTAATATTGCTACAAATTCAAGTAATGTTTGAATATTTTATACTGCGCTAAACGCTGCACCTCGACCGGTAGCTCCCATTGTCCAGCACTCCCCCTGATAGGACTTAGCCTGGACTTCCCTAATCCGGGGAAAACTACTTCCTACTGGCTTCTCCTCTGCCTCAAGCCACCTCAAGCCCACAGTGCTCGCCAACATGAGAAAATTCTGTCCATGGCCTAACTATAAATGTTGATTCCACAATAAATGTTACCTTATTTAATACATATACTGCTACCATTAAATGAAAGATAAAGTATAACATTTTGTGCATTGGCATGGACAATGTCTGCAGTGTATTTAATGCTATTTAGGTCTTATATTTTATGACCAAGTGGACGGTAATCTCACAAGGGGTGTCATATTCTTTCCTCCAGAATCTTTTGTACGGAAGACCTCGATAACTCCAGGTCTGCGGCATCTCTTAGTTGTAATTAAGATGCATAATGGGTCAGATGTAATGACATAATAAATGTAATAATAATAATTCTGCAACATAAATGAAATAGCAAGATAACATTTTTGTTTGTATTACATTCTACATACGTAATATTTTGATTTATGCTATGCTTATCGTTTGTGGGATGTACTGCAAAATAATAGCGTTCCGGGAACAATCAGGAACTCCACGGATCGGTCTTTCCACGACACGTTGCACCTGCAAATCTCCATTGGCTCTTAAACTCATCTCTGTAAGTCTAATAACATGCGCAAAAGTTTGACTTCGTGTTGGAAAACACTGTAAATACAGCCTTCAGCCATCATCTGCTTTGTGCCCCCCCCCTCACCATAGGACAGTAAGCATATATATGTAGTCTTTGCTGGAGTATGTTGCCTTTGTTACCTCTTTGCTTGCAAGACATGACTCCAGCAACAATCAGACGGCCATACAACCTTATCAGAGCGAAACCAGGAGGAAAACGCACAGCTCAGCGGAGGTTCGCTTGTACATGCATTGGACAGCAATGAGGAGACAACGCTTCTTCTACCTACGTATGTGGGGAACATAAAACTACAGAAGACGGCATGCGTGGGTCACTCGGTATAATATATATAATTGCGTCCAAAAGCCTAGAATGTCCCTATAGGTAGGTACCGATCGACCGTTGTGTCCTCCTCCGCCTCAAGGCGTCAACAGCCGCGTTATGGAGGAGGTCGTGGTCAGCGCCCCACTCACACGGTTGCTACTTCTCAATCAAGTAGCTCCTCAATTAGCCTCATAAGGGTTGACTGCACCCATGCCAACAGCGCTCGGACTGTAACCAACTCGACAGTGGTTAACTTCGATGATCTAGCGGAGATTATGAATCCACTGAAAACACGGCCGTTATAGATATGATGTACATGTGTTGTTGTGGTCTTCAGTCCGTAGACTGGTTTGATGCAGCTCTCCACCCTACTCTATCCTGAGCAATCATCTTCATCTCCTCATAAGAACGGCAACCTACATCCATTTGAATTTGCGTACTATATTCATCTCTTGGTCTCCCTCTGCGATTATTACCCCACACACTTCCCTCCAACGCAAAATTCACAATTCCGTGATGTCTAAAAATGTGTCCTACCAATCTATCCATTCTTTTAGTCAAGGCATGCTGGAAATTCCTTTTCTCCCCAATTCTGTTCAGTAACTCCTCATTAGTTACGCGATCCACCCACCAAATCTTCAGCATTCTTCTGTAGCACCACATTTCAAAAGCCTCTATCCTCTTCCTGTCTGCACTGTTTATCGTCCATGTTTCACTCCCATACAACAATCCTCACAAATGCCTTCAGAGAGGACTTCATTATGCTTAAATTAATATTCCATGTTAACAACTTTTTTGTTTTTGTTGTAAAAACGCTTTTCTTTCCATTGCCATTCTGCATTTTTTATCATCTGTACTGCGACCATCATATGTTTTTCACTGTCCAAGTAACAAAACTCATTTACCACCTTTATTGATTCGTTACCTAATTTAATTCCTTCAGCATCGCCTGATTTTCTGAGACTGTATTCCATTACCCTTGTTTTTCTCTTGTTAATGTTCATCTTATATGCTCCTTTCAACTGACTGTCCATTCCGTTGAATTGCTCCTCCAGGTCCTTTGCTGTCTCTGACAGAATTACAATGTCATCGACAAAACACAAGGTTTTTATTTCTTCAACCTGAACTCTAATTCCTTCTCCAAATTTCTCCTTGCTTTCCTTTATAGCTTGCTAAGTGTTCAAATAGAATAAAATCGGGGAATGGCTACAACCCTGTCTTACACACTTCCCAACGTCTGCATTCCTGCCATGCCTTTCAACTCTGATAACTGCTGTCTGGTTTTTCTACAAGTTGTAAATAACCTCCCGTTCCCTATATTTAATCCTGTTAAATTCAGCATTTGAAAGAGAGTATTAGAGTGTATTCCAGTCAACAGTGTCAAAAGCTTTCTCCAAATCTACAAAAGCTAGAAATGTAGGTTTGCCTTTAATTAATCTAAGATAAGCCGTAAAGTGAGTATTGGCTCCCGTGTCCCTACATTTCTCCTGAATCCAAACTGGTCTTCCCCAAGGTAGGTTTATACCAGCTTTTGCATCCTTCTGTAAATAATTCGTGTTAAAATTTTGCAACCATGACTTATCAAACTGATGGTTCTGTAATTTTCACACCTGTCTGCACGTGCTTTCATTGGAATGGGGATTATTACATTTTTCGTAAAGTCTGAGTGTATTTCCCCTGTCTCATACATTTTACGCACCGGGTGGAATTGTTTTATCATGGCTGGCTCTCCCAGAGCCTTCAAGGGTTCAGAGGGATATCGCCCACTCCAAGGGCCTAGTTTCAACTTAGGTTTTCAGTGCTCCGTCAAATTCTTCTCTCAGTATGGTATCCCCTACTTCATTTTCATCTACATCATCTTCCCTTCCTACTATATTGTCTCCAATTTAATTTCCTTTTTAGAGCCCCTCTATATATTCTTTCTGCCTTTCAGCTTTCCCTTCTTTGCGGAGAACTGGGTTTTTATCTGAGTTCTTTATATTCATACAGCTACTTTTCTTGTCTCAAAATGTTTCTTTTATTTTCCTGTAGGCGGTATCTATTTTCCCCTATTTATACATTCTTCTACATTTGCCTTCTAGCCACTCCTGCTTAGCTATTTTACACTTCCTGCCAGTCTCATTTCTTAGTCATTTTGCCTGTTTCATTTACTGCATTTTTATATTTTCTCCTTTCATCAATTAAATTTAGAATATCCTTTGATATTCAAGGATTTTTTGCAGGGCTTGTCCTCTGCTTCCTTTACTATTTAATCTCTCAATGCTACCCATTCTTCTTCTACTGTTTTATTTCCCCTCGTTTCTGTTAATTGTTGCCTAAAGCTCTCTCTGAAATTCTCAAGAACTTCAGGTTCCTTCCATTTATCCAGGTCCCATCTCCTTTCTTCCTCCTTTTTTTGTAGTTTTTTCAGTTTCAACCTACAGTTGATGGCCAATAAGTTATGGTCAGAGTCTATATCTGCCCCTGGGTATGTCTTACAGTTTAAAATCTGGTTCCGAAATCTATGTCTTACCATTATAAAAGCTATCTGGTACCTTCCAGTGTCTCCTGGTCTCATCCACGTAGACAGCTTTCTTTCATGATTCTTAAACCAAGTTTCTGTTATGGTTAAATTATGTTCCATGCAAAATTCTGGCAGGCGAGTCCTCTTTCATTCCTTTTGCCCAGTCCATATTCACTTACTATTTTTCCTTCCCTTCCTTTTCCTACTACCGAATTCCAGTCTTCGATCACAATTAAGTTTTCGTCTCCCTTAATTGTGTGAATAATTTCCTTTACCTCCTCATACATTTCTTCGATCTCATCATCGGTAAAGCTTGTGGGCATATAAACTTGTTCTACTGTGGTAAGTGTTGGCTTTGTATCTATCTTGACTGTGATAATGCGATCGCTGCGCTGCTCATAGTAGTTTACCCGCATTCCTATCTTCTTATTCATCATGAGACCCAGTCCTGTAATACCCCCAACTGATTTTATAATCCTGTACTCACCTGAACAGAAATCCTGTTCCTCTTTCCACCTAACTTCACTAATCCCCACTATATTTAACTTCAACCTATCCATTTCCCTTTTTAAATTTTGTAAATTCCCTACCCGATTGAGGGATCTAACCATCCACGTTCCGACCAGTAGAATGCCTGTTTTGTTTTTCTTGATGACGACATTGTCCTGAGTATTCCCGCCCGGAGATCCGAATGGGGGACTATTTTACCTCCGGAATATTTTACCCAAGAATGTATGTAGATATAGATGCTAATCCGCCGCGGCAATACTATGGACGGCACAAATATCCATGCCCGAGGGGGAATTCGAACCCCCGACCGTAGTGGCCGTGCAGACCGTGACTGGCGCGCCGCAGAGCGCTCGGCCACGGCCACGGCAGAAAACTGGACAGGGTGGAAAACTGCCATGTGAAAACCTACCTTTAGGCTGAACACTGATGATGACTTTATAGCTTGTCTTTATTTTCTGTCTCTCAGTGTATGTTTACCATTAACTACAGACTACGATAGAAGCATATCGCATCCGTTCAGGTATAGCTAGTATGTGTTTCCTTTCTCAGCGGAGTTCCTCCAGAGGAGCAGACAGCCGCGTGGTTGGCCGGGAAGCCGAGAACGGAGAGCTTTTAGGGCGAGCAGATGCCGTGGCTGCAGAAAGGTGACCCAGTTAGCGCGTGGCTCGTTAGCTGGCAGGATCCCGGTCAAAGGGCGCCGGCTCTTCCCGCGCCTGCCGAGGACTCACGCCGCGCCGCCCAGAACCGACCAGGAGCTCTCGACGTTACACCTTGCGGGACTTACTGCCAGCTGCGCTCCTCCCTAGTCGTACTCAATACACTCTTATTTACAGAAACTACCATTTAATACCAATTCCACATTCTAATTTTCATTACCTCCATCTATATTTATGTGCACAATCGGCAAACCATTGTAAAAAGACACAGAATCCGTAAGACTGGCAATCTTTTACTGAAACTCGCAACCTAGCGCGGACTTCAATGCGAGAATCTTATGGTAGTTACCACAACGAAATCCTGTCTTGTAATCTTGCAGAAAATCCAAAGAAATTCTGGTTATATGTGAAGTACACTAGCGGCAAAACACAAACAATACCTTCACTACGCGATAACAATGGTAATACTACCGATGACAGTACTGCTAAGGCACAATTACTGAACACAGCTTTCCGAAATTCGTTCACCAAAGAAGACGAAGTGAACACTCCAGTATTCAATCCAAGAACAGCTGCCACCATTCGAAACTTAGAAGTAGATGTTCCTGGAGTCGTAAAAAACTAAGTCACTAAACAAAAACAAATCTTCCGGGCCAGATTGTATACTTACTACATTCCTCTCAGATTATGGTGATGCAATAGCTCCGTACTTACCTATAATTTACAACCGATCACTCAGCGAAAGATTCGTACCCAAAGACTGGAAAGTTGCCCAAGTTACTCCAATATTCAAGAAAGGCAGTAGGAGTGATCCCCAAAATTACTGGCCAATCTCATTGATGTCGATTTGCAGTAGGATTTTGGAACATATACTTTGTTCGAATATTATTAACTACCTCAAAGAGAACGACCTATTAACCAATAGTCAACACGGATTCAGAAAGTATCGCTCTTGCGAAACACAGCTTGCCCTTTATTCACATGAAGTGTTAAGTGCCATCGACAAGGAATTTCAAATCGATTCCATATTTCTGGATTTCCGGAAGGCTTTTGACACTGTACCCCACAAGCGGCTTCTAATGAAATTACGTGCTCATGGAATATTTCCCCAATTGTGCGATTGGATTCACGATTTCCTATCAGAAAGCGCACAGTTCATTGTAATTGACGGTAAGGCTTCGAGTAAAACAGAAGTGATATCTGGCGTTCCACAGGGAAGCGTTATAGGCCCCCTACTCTTACTCGTGTTTATAAACGATTTAGGAGACAATCTGAATAGCTTCCTTAGACTGTTCGCGGATGATGCTGTCGTTTATCGGTTAGTGAAGTCAACAGAGGACCAAAAGCAACTGCAAAGCGATTTAGACAAAATATCTAAATGGTGCGAAAGTTGGCAATTGTCACTAAATAAAGAAAAAAGTAAACACATGACCACTAAAAGAAATCCGCTGAAATTCAATTACGCGATAAATCAGTCAAACCTTAAGGTCGTAAATTCTACCAAATACCTAGGAGTTACAATTACGAAAAACTTTGACTGAAGAGAACATAGAGAGAATATTGTGGGGAAGGCGAACCAAAGGTTACGTTTCATTGGCAGAACGCTTCGAAGATGCACCAGCTCCACCAAAGAGACCGCCTACATCACACTTGTGCGTCCTCTCCTGGAGTACTGTTGCCCCTTATGGGACCCTGACCAGGTGGGACTGACGGAAGACATTGAGAAAGTTCAGAGAAGAGCAGCTCGTTTTGTTTTATCACGTTACGGGGGGGAAAGCGTCACGGAAATGTTGCACGAGTTGGGATGGAAATCATTAAAAGAAAGACGTTATTCGTGGCGGCGTGATCTGTTTGCGAAGTTTCAATCACCGACTTTTACTTCTGAATGTGAAAATATTTTGCTGGCACACACCTTCTTAGGGAGACATGACCATCCCAATAAAATAAGAGAAATCAGATTGAAAACGGAACGATTTAGATGTTCTTTCTTCCCGCGCGCTATTAGAGAATGGAACGCTATGGAAACGTTATGAAAGTGGTTAATGAACCCTCTGCCAGGTACTTAAATGTGATTTGCAGAGTATCGAAGTAGATGTAGATGTAGATATTACGGCACCACTACTTCCAATTTCTCTATTTAAATCGCAAACTTTTTTTTATAAAACAACCTATACCTAATCTTTTCTTTTTTTGTAGGCAAGAGTTATTGGAAAAGGAAGAAAAAAGACTTAATTGTCTATAATACAACATGCAATCACCAACAATACCAACTTTACAATTGTTATCCTTCCCCCTCCCCTTTTGCCCAAATAAAAAAGTGTTCATCAGCATTCAATTCCTTCTTTCTTTTGGTATTCGTAACAAATGACTTATCTGGGACATCGGTACCATACTATCTATAGATGTTCAGTATTGATAGATACACTCCAAGTTTTCCGAAGCAATTATAAGAGCATCAGGAAACGCTTTCAATCCACTATAATCACAACTTGACCCGCAAAAAAGACCAGCAGTCAACCAAGTACTTCCATCATTAACTTGAGAAACCTATACAGTAAATTGAAACCGAAGTCCTCTGAAAATACTGGGACCACCAATCAATTGCTAACGACTGTACGCAACGCCGCCTAGGCATTTTAGCGGTCAGTTGTTGTTGTCCTCTTCATTCGAAAGTCTTGTTTGATGCAGTTCTCCATATAGGCACAAGGACAAGGCCTAATAGATATCCCTGGCTAAAACAGGAGATAGTGAACTTAACTGATGACAGAAGAAAATATAAAAATGCAGCAAGTGAAAAATGAGGTTGACAAGAAGTGCAGACTGGCTAGACAGGAGTGGCTGGAAGAGAAATGCAAGATCGTAGAAGTATTTATAACCAATAGAAAGATAGGTACCGCTTACAGGAAAATAAGACATTTGGACACAAAACCAGTTCTATGAATATGAAGAACTCAGATGGAAAACCAGTACTAAGCAAAGAAAGGAAAGCTGAAAGGCGAGAGGAATATATATCTGGCTTGTACAAAGGAAATGAACTCGAAAGCAGTATTCTAGAAATAGAAGAGGAATTAGAGGAAGATGAGGTAAGGGATAAAATTCCGCGAGAAGAATCTGATAGAGAACTAAATATTTGAAAAGAGAGAAGGCCCCATGAGTAGCTGATATTTCGTCTGAACTACTGATATCATTAGGAGAGCCAGGCACGAATAAATTTTTCCACCTGGAATGCAACATATATGAGCCAGGGAAAATATCCTCTGACTTCAAGAATAATTTAGAAACTCCAATTTCAAAGAAATTAAATGCAGAGAAACGCGAAAATTACAGAACTATCTGTCTAATAAGTCATGGTTCGGTGTTAGATTAGATTAATACTTGTTACATAGATCATGAATGCGACATTCTTAATTATGTGGAACCAGTCAGTTTAATAAAAGGAACCTTTATATCATATTAGCTATTACAGAACTATCAGTTTAATAAGTTGCGCCGGCCGCGGTGGCCGAGGGGACTGAGGCGTTCCAGTCACGGTCTGCACGGCCACTACGGTCGGGGGTTCAAATCCCCCCTTGGGCATGGATATTTGTGCCGTCCTTAGTCTTAGCTAGTTCTACAAACATTTGAACATTTTGATTTGAATAAGTTGCGGTTGCAAGATACTAACACATCTACGAACGAATGGGATAAAATAGTGGAATCCGACCTAGAGAAAGATCAGCGTGGATTTAGGAGAAATGTAGGAACACGCGAGGTAATACTCGCATTACGACTTATTTTATTAGATAGGATAAGAGAAAGCAAACATACTTTTTTACCATTTGTGTATCTGGAAAAGCTTTGGACAACGTCTACTGGAATACACTCTTTCAAATTCTGAAGGTAACAGGATTAAAATATAGGCAGCGATTACTTATATTCAGGTCGTACAAAAACCAGTTATTAGAGTAGAACGGCTTGAAACTGACGCATTAGTTGGGAAGGAATTAAAACAGTCTTTACCCAATGTTGTTTAGTCTGTAAATGTGAAGGAATTCAAAGAGAAACTTGAATAGGGAATCAAAGCATATGGAGAAGAACTAAAAACTTTGTGGTTTGCTTATGACACATTAATTCTTTCAGAGACAGCAAAGGACCTGGAAGAGAAATTGAAGGGAATGGTCATTGCCTTGAAAGAAGAGTATAAGATGAAAATTAACAAGAGTAAAACAAGGATACTGGAATCTAACGTTAGAAAATCAGGCGATGCTGAAGGAATTAGATTAGGAAATGAGACAATAAAAGTCGTAGGTAAGTTTTGTTATTTGGGTAGCAAAATAACTTCTGATGGCCGAAGTAGAAAAAATATAAAATGTAGAACAGCTATAGGAAGAAAAGCATTTCTAAAGAAGCCAAACTTGTCAACATCCAATATTAATTTAAATGTTAGGAAGTCCTTTTTTATAGCATTTGTCTGGAGTGTAGCATTCTATGGGATTGAAAGTGGACGATAAGGAGTTCAGACAAAGAGACGATAGAAGCTTTTGAATGTGGTTCTACAGAAGAATGATGGAGATTAGATGGGTAGATCACGTAGGTAATGAGGAGGTGCAACAGAATTTGGGAGAGAAGGATTTTCTGACATATTCTGAGTAAGAGAAGGGATAGGTTGGTGAGATTCATTCCGAGACATGAAAGAAACGTCAGCTTAGAGTTCGAAGGAAGTGTGTACTGTAAAAATCGTATAGGGAGACCAAGGGACGAATACAGTAAGTATATTCAAAAGGGTGCAGGTTGCCGTTCTTATTCTCAGATGAAGTGGCTTGCACAGGGCAGCGTAGCGTGGAGAGCTGCATCAAACCAGTCTGCAGAGGAAGACCACACCAACAACAGAACACATAGTTCAGGCGCCGACGTTATGAGGATTGTGGTGCATGAAAACGAGAGTGAAATAGATGGAGAGTAGGGTAGAAAGCGATGGACAGAAGGGCGCTGGACTAACATAATAAATGTATAAAAACATACCAGGATATTGGGGGAAACCGACGCTAGTTTCATAGAATTGGCGACTAAAGAGGTGTCACACTCTGCTCATTAATAGGTATGATTTTAACTTTTAAGAAAGTAGGACAGATAAAATTCTGTGTACCTCTTCAGGTAGAGCAACTCAGCACGTAGATAGTCCAATTACAAGGCTGCTGAGGAATAAGGCCTCAGCATTCCATTCCCAATATCAATATCAGCTGACTTTCCCGCTGAGCTGATGCTAGCTATAACGCTTTGCCACAAGAGGGTTTTGAATTAAAAAATGCATATGGCGGTGTGTAACATAACGGGCTAGGTGCGTAGGAGACACTGTGCTGTAATTTAAAAAAAATCGAAATATAGAAAAAGTGTGCCATAGAAGAATAAGCCGCGGTGGAGTAGCCGAGCGGTCTAAAGCGTCTCGCTGCGGAGCGCGCGGTTGCTCGCCGTGGAGGTTCGAGTCCTCCCTGGGGCATGGGTGTGTGTGTTTGTCCTTAGGTTAGTTTGCTTAGGTTTAAGTAGTTTGTAAGCTACGGACTGATGACCACGCAGTTTGGTCCGATAGATCTACAAACATTTGAACATTTTTTTTTAAGAATAAAAGCTCTGTGCGGTGATGGTTGTATCGTCCTTAGTAACGTGCGACAATGAGTTATTCGTATTCGTAACTAAGTAAAGGTCAACGCGCATGACAGAGCTCGGAGTATTTTGCAAAACTTGAAGAGTCTTCACGGACTTCTGTTCGATATACTGAAACAGTGCTAGTAGAATCAAGGGTGGGTATCCGTTAACGACGTCAAGCGTTCTACAGTGATTTTATCAACAAATAAATAGTCTTACATTAGGAGAAATACGTCCTGTGCTGTGTGTTGAGAAATAAATATGTAGACCTGAATAATGAGGATGTAAAGAGTTACTAATGTTTGCTTTGTCCAAATCCGTAAAGCTTTTAGTTGAAAAGAAGGCATCACTTTTGATCACATACTCGTACATTCGTCCAGTATTGGAGATTCAGACATCTTCGAAAAGTCTTTTAGCTACCAACACGTAAAAGATAATGAAAGAAAAAGATTTAATCGCTCATTAATTTTTAGCTGTTCATGTAATAGAATGGCAGTAATATTTGGCGTTCTCCAGGGAAGTGTTATAGGGCCACTACTGTTCCCTACCTCTGTAAACAATTTAGGAGACAATCTGAGCAGCTGTTTTAGACTGTTGGTGAATGATGCTGTCGTTTATCGGTTATTTAAGTCAGAAGAACAGAAACAGACGCAAAAGATTTGTATATCTCCATGGTGCAAGAACTGGCAATTAACGCTAAACAATGAAAAGTGTTGAGTCATCAATATGAGCACAAAAGAAATCCTTTAAACTTCAGTTACACAATAAATCAGTCAAATCTCCTGGTCGTAAATTGAACCAAATACTTAGGAATTACAATTTCTATGATCGTAAATTGGAAAGAACGCACAGAAAACCTTAGAAGATGCAACTGTTCTATTAAATAAACTGCCTGCACTACATTTGTGGTTGTTACTTTGTAGTTTTGATGCCCATTGTGGGATTCCCACGAAGTGGGACAGACGGGTGATATTTAGGAAGTTCTGAGAAGGGCAGCAGTTTTGTATTTTGCTATATAGGGAAAAGAATGTTACTGAAATTGGGGTGGTGAAATCATTAAACGAAAGGCGTTATCCGCTGCGGCGAGATTTATTTGCAAAATTTTGGTCACCAGCTTTATCTTCCAAATGCGAACATATTTTAGCACCCACCTACATAGGGAGACATGATCATCATAATAAAATAACAGAAATCAGAAAGAGGTGTACCTTTATCCCGAGCGGTATTAGAAATGTTCAAATATTTGTAGAGCTTATGGGACTTAACTACGGGGACATCAGTCCCTATACTTACAAACTACTTATGAACTAGCTATTCATGCCCGAGTGGGAATTCGAACCCCCGACCGTAGTGACCGTGCAGACTGTGACTGGCGCGTCGCAGTCCCCTCGGCCACCGCGGCCGGCGCGCTAGTAGAGAATGGAACGGTACAGAAATATCATAAAAGTAGTTTGACGAACCGTCTGCCATACACTTAAATATGATTTATGTAGTATCCTGTATGCCCGTTTAATCTATAACTTCCTGATCACTATTTCTGTTCGAAGCAAAATTTACAGATACTGTCCATGCATACCACTGAATAAACTTGTAAAATTATATAATTGTACGACATATTGTTCACAAGACACGACGCCTTATACGTAGGCTTCGATTCTTTAAAGAGACGGCATTGCGGTTTTAATGATGTTGTAATTACTGATCCGTTACACGTGAGACATGTCACTGTATTCTTCTTCTAAATCTCTGACCAGTCACAGTGAAAAAATACGAGTTCAGTTGAAAACGTATAATGGCTATATCTTATTTTGTACGAATTCTCCGAAAAGTATTTATTGTTCCACCATATAATTCTTGAGATTTTGAGTGGAAACGTGGTCTGTAGTAGGCTGTATTATTAATATTTTATTGTGCGATTATCTAATTTATACACTGTCATTTTCAAGGACGTATATTATCCGTAGTATTTCACAGAGTTGCAATGTTTTAAAATCCAACTAACATCTTCCCCATTACGTGAAATGCAACACAGAAATGTCTGTCACGAATTTAATAATTTCGTGACAAATTTTACACAACAGTACCTCATTGCAGTGTCATCATTTCTATACAGTTCCATTATGTCTTTACATGACACATGTCTCGTGATTCTTTTGTTAGGGGAAACACTACGAATAAGAGGTCATGGGGTAGTACTGAATTTATTTTTTACACCCTGTGCGTATATCGATTTTATGAAGTGCCTCATAAAAAACCTTGCTGATCATGGTTAAACAGCAAATACTCCGTTTGTGTTGATTTGTAGATAGTCCAGTCAAATAAGCCGAAAAAAGGCGTCAACCGCGGAATGAGAGGTAAGAAGCTGAATATTTGCATAAACCTTTGTTTTGGCATTCTAAATGATGTGTCAAAAGTCTCATAAAATCTCGTGTCCGCGTCTTAAGATATTAAAGGTCAAAAGTCACGAAAATCAATTTTTCGCAAATATCTCGCTTCCTATGCGTTAAATGGTATTTGCATCTCTGATAAAAGTTGTAGAGCATGAAATTCTCTGCAATTTTTGTTTCAAACATTTTTTGTGCAATTCATCGTTTTTTAGATAGAGCGCGGAGAGCGCACAGGTCACAGCGCTCAGACATATAAGACGTAATGCAAGTCAACCGCGAATCCCAGTCAATGGTAGGTTGTTTAAAGTTAATAAATCATCGAAACAATTACAATAACAAACCTTCATTCTTTATTAATTATGTTTGATATTTCTTAATATTATTCATAAATCAAAAATATTTGTTTAATAATATTTACTTATTTCATGAAATTATAAAGTTATGAAGCCAAATACTTCAAGTATATTTTAATTATATTCTAACATATCTTAATTATGTTTCATGTAGAAAAGAATAAAATTAATTATAATTAAGACTTAATTATGACTTTTGTCATATAATGTTGTGTTTCACCTTATAAATAGAGAAGGTGGCGTTGTAAGGGTCCATATTTCCAGGTATAAACTTAATATTACTAGAAAGATTCTACAGTTTACACATTTAAGAGGAAAAATACTAAAATTACTTTCTACATAAATATAGTTACGATACATTGGAATAGAATTAAAATATACTTAAAGCATGGAATTCATGACATTGTAATTACTTGAAATAAGTAAGTATTATTAAAAGTGGGTATTAATTCGTAAATAATGAAATTTTATTTACAATTATAATTGTGTTATTCAACGTACCGTTGACTGTGATTCGCAGCTGACCTCGTATTACGTCTTATATGTCTGAGCGCTTTGACCTGTGCGCTCTCCGCGCTCTATCTAAAAAACGATGAATTGCACAAAAAATGTTTGAAACAAAAATTGTAGAGAATTTCATGCTCTACAACTTTTATCCGAGATACAAATACCATTTAACGGATAGGAAGCGAGATATTTGCGAAAAACTGATTTTCGTGACCTTTGACGTTTAATAACTTAACACGTTCGCTGCCGTTCACGCTCTGGCGCGTGTAAACGTTACGTGAGTGAGGTGCCGCTCACGCTGTGGCGCGTGCTGCGACCTAGCATCCTATTATAGGTTGTTGTAAACTGGCATCGTCTAATAGAGCTGTATACTCTGGTAGGCACTCAGGAAAGAGCATAAGTGATATGCACACGTACGTGGTTCCAGATTTCCGCGTTTGCATTACCGGTTACGAGCCACACACGCTTCTTATGATATCATGATAGATTTATTGCATTCTTCTGTAAACAAGTAAGCAAGCTTTTGATTATTTTAATTTTATTTCGATTAGTTACCAGTATATAAGAAATACTTCTTAGTTTTGATATTATTCATACTTATATTGCTGATGATATAGAAATAAGCATATGTTTTATGAAATACCTTGTATGTACTGTTTATATTGTTTTCACAAAAATACAAATGGAAATAAAAAAACCATATCAAAAAAACTGAAAACTAAAACCAAAACATTCAGTGGCTCAAAAATATGAAAAAATACTGTCAAAATACGATCACGCGCCAGAGCGTGAAGTGGCAACTAACATCATCGCGCCAGAGCGTGAACGGTAGCGAACGTGTTAAGACTTTTGACACATCATTTAGAATGCCAAAACAAAGGTTTATGCAAATATTCAGCTTGTTACCTCTCATTCCGAAGAGAAACCCTAATTTGACTGGACTAAGAGGACTTAAGTTAGCCGTGTGACGTAACAAGCAGTAATGCGTTGGCTTGGTCGTGCAGATAACAGCAGACCGCACAGCATATTGGATTACGCACCGCGTTCGGTAGTACGCAACGCCTACGAAAGGGGCGCTGCGAGATAGCGGTGATGCCGCTGATGCCTGTTAATCCCGGCAGCTCGTTTTACTCACAACATATGAGGGAATGGCGCTCCACGCAGCAGCTGCGGCCTATATGAGCCACCAGCTCCTGCTCCTGACATAATTACCGTCGGCCAGTTTCCACAACACCTTCACCTCAGTGGTCAGCGCGTAGGACAAGGAGGGCTTTCCACGATTTTTATACGTAATTGTTTTATTTATTTTTAAATATTTTTTATTTAGAAAGATTTTATGACTGATGGAGGTATGCGGAGGAGACAATGACCATGTAGAATGGTATGTTATGTACATACAACGAATTGCAGATATATGTGGAATCTTTGGAATTTCGGAACTGGAGTACATTTAACTAAAAATGAAGGAGAGAAAACAGTAAATATTCATTGATACAATATTTGGCTACGAGATTAGATGAAAAGTGACAGATGAAAGGTGAAAAGTTAGCTGACGCTTAAATAGGACATAAAAATGTGAGATTCATATAATTTACGGGTATGTTGTTCGCTTGTCAGTATGTGCCAATTTTCTCAATTCTTGCAAGGAACTGTCTTAAGGGGGGACTTTGTTGAAATTGACCAAAAATGTCATTTTTGTTATGTGTCATGACCAATACGTTCCAAAAGTTTCGATGTTGAAATCATATCTGAAGTGTCTGGAAATTAATTAAAAGTGTGAGGCGGCCTCCTTGCCACGACCTTGCTGCCCAGTGTGAGATCCTTATCAGGTGGGTTTGACGGAGGACATCGAAAGACTTCAAAGAATGGGAGCACGTTTTGTATTGTCACGATACAGGGGAGACAGGGTTACGGAAATGATACAGGATCTGGGTTGGGAATCATTACACCAACGGCGCTTATCGCTGCGGCGTGGGCTACTTACGAAATTCCATCGCCAACATTATCCTCAAAATGCGCAAATACATTGTTGAATCACACATACATAGAAAAGATTTTATTGATAAATCTGAAGCATTGAATTAAAATTTGTGATGCGGCCGGGAATCAAACCCGGACCTCCATGCTTACTAGGCAGACGTCTTAACCGTTTTTTTCCTGTGGGTAGTTCTCTTCGTTGCGGACGTTGATCATTTTTGTTCGTTCTTGTTCGGTGTCTTGTTGGCTCAGCTTTTTTATTACAGAGGGCGTTGAGCCCTCTGACCGGGCGCGCTGAGCCACGGCGCCCGGCAGTCGTTAGACTACCACACCACTAACGATTAAGGCGCCTTGGAATAATCTGTATACGATTTCCCTCCACATCACAAACTTTAATTCAGCTTCTGTGTTCCAAAGATAATTGCCACTACTGCCAAGGCTCTCCATGCAGCGGAATAGCACCTCGGCAATGGACATGGTGGAACAATCCTGTTAAGTTGATATAAGGTGATCTAAATATCAATTAATACAAATAAACAATCCCAGTGACGGATTTACGTCTCTAATATGTCAAAGACGTTATTGATAAATCTGAAGCATTATTGGCATTAGTGGCAATTATCTTGGGAACACAGAAGCTGAATTAAAGTTTGTGATGTGGAGGGAAATCGTATATAGACTATTCCAAGGCGCCTTAATCGTTAGTGGTGTGGTAGTCTAACGGTTGCCGTGCGCCGTGGCTCAGCGCGCCCGGTCAGAAGGCTGAACGCTCTCTGTAATAAAAAATCTGAGCCAAAGAACACGTAGAACCAAAACGAACATACATGATCAGCGTCCGCAAGAATGAGAACTACCAAAAGAAAAAAAAAAAAAAAAAAAAGAAAAAAAAAACCGGTTAAGATGTCTGCCTAGTAAGCATGGAGGTCCGGGTTCGATTCCTGGCCGCACCACAAATTTTAATTCAATGCTTCAGATTTATCGATAATGTCTTTGACATATTAAAGACGTAAATCCGTCTCTGGGATTGTTTATTTGTATTAATTGATAGAAAAGATCATCAGAATAAAATACGAGAAATCAGAGCTCGAACGGATAGATTAAGTTGTTCTTTCTTCCCGCGCGCTATTCGGGAGTGGAATGGGAGATAAATAGTATATAGGTGGTTCGGTGAACCCTCTGCCAGGCTCTTAATTGTGATTTGCAGAGTATCCCATGTAGATAATGGAAGAAACAATAGATAGAAAAGAGAGAGAGAGAGGTTTGGTAACAGATGTAGAAAGCAAATGAAGGTAGATGTGCAGAACAGAGAGATGTCGAGGACGTCCATCTATCTGAGGATAGATTCACTGAAACATGATGGATTTACAGATTGACAGGGACCTAATTTGTGTCCATGTGCTATAGGGACGACACTATGCTAAAATGACACCTGTGAGCAACTGAATGAAATGCTTTCCATAAGATTGGATGCCCCATTTCCTCAACCAGAGGCGCTGAGGATCGTCTAGTACGGGTTTAGGAAACAACGTTCATGTGAAACTCAGCTTGCCCTTTTCTCACATGACATCTTACGAGCCATGGATGAAGCGCAACAGGCGGATTGTGTTTTTCTCGACTTCAAAAAGGCGTTCGACGCGGTGCCACACTGCAGACTGCTAACGAAGATACGAGCTTATGGAGTAGGTTCACAGAATTGTGACTGGCTGGAAGACTTCCTAAAGTAATAGAACGCAGTACGTTGTTCTCGACGGCGAGTGTTCATCAGAGACGAGTGTATCGTCAGGCGTGCCGCAGGGGAGTGTGATAGCACCGCTATTATTTTCTATCTTTATAAATGATCTGATGGACAGAGTAAGTTGTAATTTGCTGCTGTTTGCTGATGATGCTGTGGTGTATGGGATGGTGTCGTCTGTAACTGACTGTAATAGCATACAGGATGACTTAGACAAAATTTCTAGTTGGTGCGAAGAATGGCAGCTAGCTCTCAATGTAGAGAAATGTAAGATGATGCGCATGAGTAGGAAAAACAATCCTATAATGTTCGAATACAGCATTAGTAGTGAGCTTCCTGATGCTGTCGCGTCGTTCAAATATCTGGGCGTAACATTGCAGAGCGATATGAAATGGAACGAACATGTAAGGACAGTTGTGAGTAAGGCGGACAGCCGACTTCGGTTTATTGGCAGAATTTTGGGAAGATGTACTTCACTTGTAAAGGAGACCGCGTATAAAACGCTTGTACGACCACGTCTTGAGTATTGTTCAAGTGTTTGGGAGCCGCAGCAGTTTAAAAAAAATGTTCAAATGTTTGTATAGCTTATGGGACTTAACTACGGGGTCATCAGTCCCTAAACTTACAAACTACTTATGAACTAGCTAATCCTAAGGACGGCACAAATATCCATGCCCTAGGGGGAATTCGAACGCCCGACCGTAGTGGCCGTGCGGACCGTGACTAGAGCGCCTCAGTCTCCTCGGCCATCGCGGTCGGCGCAGCAGATCAGTTTAAAAGAAGACATAGAGGCGGTTCAGAGGCGAGCAGCTAGATTTGTTACCGGTAGGTTCGACCAATGCACGAGTATCACGGAAATGCTCCGGCAACTCAATTGGGGATCGCTGGAAGAAAGATGACGATCTTTTCGTGAATTTGTGTTGAGTAAATTTAGAGGGCCGGAATTTGAAGCTGAGTGTAGTACGATCTTGCTGCCGCCTGCTTACATTTCGCGTAAAGATCACAAAGACAAGATAAGAGAAATTAGGGCTCGTACGGAGGGATATAGGTATTCTTTTTTTCCTCGTTCCATTTGGGAGTAGAATAGGAAAGGAAATGCCTAGTAGTGGTACAGTGTACCCTCCGCCACGCACCTTACGGTGAATTGCGGAATATTTATGTAGATGTACAAACACGTGTGCACCGCCCGTTTCTGCCCACGTGTCTCGGAGGCAGCGCTGCAGCCTTCGCTGGCACGGCAGGGCCTCGTTGGCTGGAGTGCGCCTGCGCCCCCGTCGTTAGGGGAGGAGGGACGTGGCTGTATTGGGGTCAAGGCGCGCCGGGTCGCGTGGTCACCATCCGTCAGCGGCGGCGCAGACGGCGTCGTGTGGCGGCGCCCCTGCCCGCTGGGTCAAGGCCTCCGTCTGCCCTGCACCTTGAGTCTACAAGGCGTGAGCGGGAAGACTTGCACTTTTATTATAGAGGGTGGTAACCGCAGAACTATATCAAATAAAAACTCTGTATCTTCTGAACGGTTCAAACTGCACGCTCGGTCGTGGAACATGGTTGGAATTAGTATGCGCATGCGCACGCGTATGGTTTGTTTAACGACGAAGCCCCATTCCGTTTGTTTGGGTTCGTCAGAAGCAAAATTGGCGCATTATGGGTACGGAGAATTCGTATTTCGTGCCTGGGAAGTCTCTTCAACCTCAACAGGTGACTGTGTAGTGATTAGATTAGATTAGTTTTTCGTTCCGTAGATCCATGTTGAGGAGATGCCCCTCGGTGTGGAACATGTTCAAATTTACAAGTTGAATAATAGATAATACTAATAATATAGATACAGATACATAGATTTATAATTTTTTTTTACATCTGATAATAGAATAATTCTAATACAGTATGAGTACATGAATCAATTGGTTCTATTTAGAAATTCACTAATGGAGTAGAAAGAGTTGGCCACTAGAAAGTCTTTTAGGTTCCTCTTAAACTGATCTTTATTTGTGGCTAACTTTTTTATACTTATATATACCGAAAGAACAGACGTCACTTCTGATCCTGTAGTTGTTATTATTTAATATTCACGGAATATATGACATCAACTGCGATTGGGCAAAGCTGAAAATGTGTACCCAGCCGGGAATCGAACCCGGTCTCCTGCTTTATAGGCAGTTGCGCTGACCCGTACACCACTGGGGACACAGTGATCACTGCACCTGCAAGGAGTACCTGAGCACGTCTCCCGTCAGATACAAATTCCCAGCTTTGCCCTGCCCACATTACTCAAACTCGTAGTTATTAAACTAATTCCCGTAAGAGTACCTGATGGTAAATTATTGAAAATATGTGTTCCTGAGTAGTGGACCCCTTTTTGAACTACAGTAAGTGCTTTTAAGTCCTTGTGTAGATCATTTTTATTCCTAGTACTGTATGTATGAACTGAACTGTTTGTTGGGAAAAGGGATATATTATTTATAACAAATTTCATTAAGGAATAAATATACTGAGAGGCAGTAGTTAATATACCCAGTTCTTTGAAGAGGCTTCTACAGGACGTCCATGAATTTACTCCACAAATAATACGTATTACACGTTTTTGGACTCCGAAGACTTTTGACTGACTTGAATAGTTACCCCAAAATATTATGCCATATGACATTAGGAAATGAAAGTAAGCAAAGTATGCAAGTTTTGTTATTTTTATGTCTCCTATGTCTGATAACACTCGTATCGAAAATACAGATTTGTTGAGTCGCTTTCTGCAGTTCTGTGGTGAGCTCCTCCCAACTAAATTTATTATCAACCTGTAATCCCAGGAATTTAATACTGTCAACGTCTTCTATCTGCTCTTCTTCATACTTAATGTATATGCCGACAGGAAATCTCGTACATGTTCTGAACTGTATGTAGTGAGTCTTTTCAAAATTTAATGAAAATGAGTTGGCTTTAAACCATTTATTATTGTTAATGAAAATATCATTGGCAGACCTTTCTATAACTATGCATGGGGTTGGAAGAAGATTTCACCCCCATTATTCAAGTGATCCTGATGTCGACAACATGTGGTTCATTCAATACGGATCTCGATGTCCTCGAAGTAGAACAGGAGCACTTTGGGGACCACATTCTGGCGTTGGGGCTCCTAGAGGCCACTGGCGCAGGCCTCGATTGGCCTCTACATCATCCAGTTATGAACTCATGCGACTCCTTTTAGTTGGGCTATATTAATGACAAGGCGTGCAGCAATAATCCGAAAACCATTGCTGAGCTAAAAACAGCCATTCAGGAGGTCATCGATGGCATAGATGTCCGACACTTCAGCTGGTCATGCAGAATTTCGCTATTCGTCTACACCACATCATTGCCATGGAAGGCAGGCAGAACGACCATGTCATACCATTGACATCAGTTTGCTGTAGAATTCTCAACATATTCTCAGGTCTAATACATATTTCCTTGAGATGGGAAAATTTCCATCATCAGCACGTCTTTAGGAAGCCAACTTACCCTTTTCTGTCATGGCATCTTGCTTGCTATGGATGAAGGGCAATAGGCAAACTACATATTTCTTGATTTAGAAAAGGCGTTTGACACAATACTGCACTACAGACTTGGAATACGTACCCAAATACGTGAGTGGCTCGAAGATTACTTAGGTAATAGAAGCCACTAAGTTGTCCTCGATGGCGAGTGTTCATCAGAGACTAGGGTATCGTCTGCAGTGCCCCAGGGAAGTGTGGTAGGACCGCTATTATTTTCCATCTATTTAAATGATCTGACAAACAGAGGTTATTAGTCTGCGGCTGTTTCCTGATAATGCTGTGTTTGGTGTACAGGAGGGTGTGGTCATTGAATGACTGTAGTAGGGTGCAGGATGGCTTGGATCAAATTTCTAGGTGGTGTGAGGAATGGCAGCTAGCTTCAAATGTAGAAAAATGGAAGGTGATGAAATGTTCGAATACAGCATTAGAAGTGTGCTGCTAGTCAGAGTCGCGTAAGTTAAATACTTAGGCGTAACGCTGCGCAGCCATATGAAATGGAACGAGCATATAAGGACAGTCGTGGTGAAGGCGAAGGGTCGACTTCGGTTTATTGGGAGAATTTTGGAAACGTGTGATTCGTCTGTAAAGGAGACCGCATATAAAACGCTTGTACGACCCCGTCCTGAGTATTGCTCAAGTGTTTGGGACCCCACCAGATCGATTTAAAGGAGGACATAGAGGCAGTTCAGAGGCGGGTGGTCCGGCTTGTAACTGGTAGGCTCGATCAGTGCTCGAGTGATACCGAAATGCTTCGGGAACTCAACTGGGAGTCGCTGGAGGAAAGGCGCCGTTCTTTTCGAGAAGCACTGTTGAAGAAATTTAGAGGGCCGCAATTTGAGGTAGACTCCAGAACTATTATACAGTAGCCAACCTATATTTCGTGTGAAGACCACGAGAATAAGATTAGAGAGATTATGGCTCCTACGGATGCACAGGAGTACTTGTTTTACCCTCGTTCTATACGGGAGTTGAACAGGAAGGCAAGTAACTAGTTGTGGTACTGAATACCCTCCGTCAGGCACCTTTGGGTGGAGTACAGAGTATGTATATAGATGTAGATAACATAAATCCGAATTTCTGTAGTGCCATAGTTTGTGTTTTGTTCCATATAGATCAATAATTGTCACCTTGTATCGTGATAAATCGTGAGACTCCTACTACTGACAATAAGCTGGACGCAAGATTTCAGTGCTGTTATCTTAGTTACTGAGGTGCGCAGATACTGTCTGGTAAATTTATTTACTCCAGATGCAGTTGTATGCGCATCTGGAATGGGCCAGGAGGATGGGTAGGAGGTCTACGTGAACATACATGTAGTATGTTCATGCTATGGCAGTGCAACCTTTCAGTAATGTGGAAAGTAAGGAAGAAATGCCTTTGGTGACTACATTATAATTCGACAGCAAAAAGGAAAGCTTAATAACTTAAACTCATTTGTTAGATGACTTACACCTGAAATAAAATTTATGTTCTATTACAGATAGAGGGGGAAGCTGATTGTTTCCATGTGAAAAGCGGGTTTTGTCAGGCTGTTGGGTTCCTCAGCCGCTGGCTAACAGTTTGGTCCTAGTGAATGGAATAAAGGTCGTTAGGGAAACCCTACCCTAATCTGCTCGGAAACAGGAAACGGCGGTCTTGGATGAGTGAGGGCGGCTATTCCAGTTTGCAACTGAAATACAATATAGGGACACAATATTCTAAAAATCCATATAACATCAGGGGATGATAATAGGTTAAATATAATTATATCAATGGATTCAGGAGATTAGAAGAATCAAACGCCGTAATTACAACTTCATTATCCCTTACAGATAAAAAGTCGACAAATCTCAGTACTATAATAATAATATTATAAGACTTATATTTACAATCATTGATACGTAGTGTTTATCAGTAACAGTTTAAGAAGCAAATGGGCAGAATTGCACCACGCTACCTGTCTTAAAAGATGCATCACGTTATTTCCGTATACTTTCAATAAACTTTGTTTTACTCTCTTGTTCTGCTTTTCCTTGAGGTAGTAATATTCTTGTCAGAACATAGATTCCACCGCAGAAACACAAAACATGAACCCAGCAAAGCGCATTATATTTATATATGTATTTTATTATATTTAATATTATTCTTAGTAAAGTTCGTTTCATGTTGTATACTGATACTTAAATATTTCATGGCCGACTAAAAATAGTAGATATGCAGCAGATAATTTATACATAAACGTATGTATTTGTGCAGAAGAACTGAACATATTTGCATAAAAAGCCATGATAAATTAAATATTAAATGTGTAACTATATTTCGATGGCGGCAGTATATTTGAAAAGTGAGACGCCACACATTAAGTTACCTGAGCAAAGAGCTTCAGTCTCAACCGATTTTATTATTATAAAATGTGTATTTGTTTGTTAAATGTAAAAAACATTTGTAGGGAGGTGGTCGAAGCATTTAATTCTGTGATATTCAAATATATAATATTTTGGAAGTGAAAATGTATTTTAAAGATGAGTTGTTAGGATGCGCGGAAGGATACAATTTTGGGAGCAGGTAGTGCACGCTTTTGAATGCTTGGGAGGGGACTCGTAACTTGGACGCGGTGGTGAAAGGTTGTGACGCTGGGCGGTCTGAAGCCGCGTTACGAACTTGTCATTTTAAGAGATAGGCATGTGTGGGCTTAGAAAATTTACGGGATTGTGACTGCAGAATTTATTTTCTGGTTGAAATGCGGTAAACTATGGACAGTAGTAGGGCTGTGTAACTGTGATAATTCAGCTATCGTGTACTCGTGTGATGACCAACTGTGTTTTATAACAAATACTGTAATTAATCGCGGATTAATTTGGAACTGCAGTGTTCGATGGACTTCATTAATTTACTTATGATAATTTGGACCACTTACTGTCGAGTACGGGTGATACTTATGCCTCTCATGAACAATGGTTGGGGAAATATTCAGTTATTTACCGATGTAGAAAGTAGGACCACCTCCACATTTTCATTTCCAAAAAGAGTAATAAATTCCATTTATAAAAATTACTTCTTGACTGACTCTCTTCAAAACATTATGTTAGAATCAATTTAGTTGGTTTTTCAGAGCTTTATGTTTATTTAAATATATTTTTCGCGTCACCATCTGCAGATTGATAGAGTGGCTAAACTAAAGATTAATAATTGATCTTATTTAAACGTTGGGTTTTATGGCATAGAAGCTGACATACACAACTCATCCCTATGAACAAACGAGCCATAAACCTTTTACTAACCTGAGTTATGTAATGCCCAACTTTTATTGGTGAGTACCGACAGGAAGGTCGCATTCTCATGTGGAAGCACTTAATGTAATGTTTTCTATGACAATATATCAGATTACCTGGATTTTCTAATTTTAATTGGTAACTAGAGAAAGAGAATAATTTCAAACAATTTATTGTCCGTCAACAGTTGCTAATGGTTTTTTTCCATATAAGTGTTTCATCCCTTCTAGATCATATTCAGAATCTCGCAGTTGCGTCTGCAACCCGTCTCATCTATGTTGTCACAAATACAGTACGTAGCGCAGACGAGACGAGCTGCGGACGCAACAGTAAGTTTGTAAAGATCGTCCAAAAGCATTAACGCATGTAAATTTAACAGAAAACCATTCGCAACTTTTGACGGATAAAAAACGATAATACATTGGTTTACATATTAGTACGGGTCCTGAATCTCTTCAGGGCGCTTATGTCGACATAGTAAAAAGAAAGTAACTCTCTACTACTAGCTTAGACCACCAGCGAACACGGAAAATGATTGCGGGAAATGTTTTAGCGGTAGTCACTTCTCGTTACTGTCGCCGCCGTTAAATTTCCTGACGATGCACAGCAGAGAGCAGAGACAATGCTGAGGCTAAACACGACGTAATGAGCAAGCAGAAGTTAGCGCTTGGTGCGGTCGCCGCAATATTACTTTCCGCGGAAAACAATAAAATGTAGCCGCTGTAATATTACGTCGTACAGCAGTCCACGTTCCTTTCGCGGTTTGAAAGTGAAATTCCGGTATCCGCTAATGCTTTTACTTCATCACTTTAGTTCCAGATCGCAGGATCTAAAAATATTAGGCGATATAGTTATACATTTTCCGAAAACAATTTGATTATACTTGGCGTTTATTTGTTATGGGTTCCATGCTTTTCTGGCGTTTGTTTACTTATGCTTTTGGTACTGTAGCCGCGGCGGATTATACGTACGCACTTGGGCGCCGTGCTGCGGAGCGCGCGGACGTTGCCGGTCGGGGCTTCGAGTCCACTCTCGGGCATGGGTGTGTTGTCCTTGGGTTAGTTTACCTTAGTTTAAGTAGTTTGTAAGCTACGGACTGATGACTAAGAAGTTGAGTCCAATAAATTTACAAACATTTGAACTTTTTTTGGCATTGTATGTCTTACGGTTTTTCCAAACGGTAAGGTTGCATAACTTCAAGATTTGCTGTAACGAGGATTATGATTGATCGTATTTCAATAGTAACAGTGGTTATGGAAGGCCGTAAATTAACTGAAGTCCTTCTAAATCAATGCGTAACAGCTGAAGAATATTACCACAGTCTAACACAGACAGTCGTGACCCTCACCGTTGTGAAAGTTGTTACCAACTGACAGTTGCAACGACACTAGCGCTCCTAGTGGTGTGTAAGTCGCTGAAGTAGTGATGTATGTTTGTAATTATTTTTGTACGTAATTAACGAAATAGTATAATGTTTGCGTTACAAGCATTAGTAACACATCAAGAGTCATAAATAATACGGAAATGAATGTAAAAACAGCTGAATTTAACTGATTCGGTAGCATAAAGAACGACTTCGTCATGAACAAATACTCACGAATATTTGTTTGTATATTTGCAGCTTATTCCTCTGAAAGTAAGTAGAATATAAACACAAGAGAAATATAAATTGCTAATGAAGTCTGTTCTTACTATGACAGGCAGTTTTTGAACCTTATTAATTCGGTCGGAGTCTAATGATTTGCACATTTTTTCCACTTCACTCGTCTTTCTTATACGCGCATATTCTTTTGAGTGTAATTACAATAGCTTGAAAAGCCAATGTTTTTGAAGATTCTTTCCGCTTGTGGATCAACTGTGGCAACAACAGTGCAACTGAGTTCTTATTTGTTGGAAAACTTTGATTGCTTTTATTACCATGTCTGTGAGGTTTTTTTTCCTCCATCTACAGCTATGGTTCTGTTAAATACTGTATCTTACTGCATTCTATATACGTTTCCTTTCCTCGCCGATTTTACTGCAATTGCGGTGAAGATACCGTAACATTCATGAGTAAAAACGCTACATCTTTCTGCCAAAGGGCAGGACTTCTGGTGTTTCCAACACATTATTTTGAAATGTAGCTTGCCGGCCGCTTGTAGCGCTGCTGTCGCACTGTATGACATCTGCGGGTGTGTCGTGATTTTGCCGCGCCATGCTGCGGTGCGCACGGCCGTTCGCCGTCGGGAGTTCGAGTCTCCCCTCAGGCATTGATGTATGTGTTGTCCTTAGTTTAGTATTATTTAGTTTAAGTACTTTGCAACCCAGGGACTAATAACCACGTAGTTACATCCCATAGATTTACAAATATTTGTACTTTTTTTGTAGTGACTATAATTGTTAGACTGTGATATGAGATAACTCACAGGAATTAAATGTACATTTGTGCCTCACCCAATGATTGAAAATTTACCAACCTGTGGTGCATGATGACAAATATTTGATATGTTTATACGTTTTTATAATTCACAAATGATGACAGTTTCCATTGGTTATTTTTTCTATTAACTAATTTTACAAAATTATTTTTTTTAAGAGATCAGTATGTAATCCTCATCAATTCATGAAAGAAATATGTACTGCATATACAGAACTGTTGCTTCGTATGAAGTCGATACCCCAACATTTCAAAACATAATAGTACTGTATTATATACAAATATTCAAGACGTTCTATAGCCATAGAAAATTAGATGAATATAGTGGAAATCAGCCAGCAATCGTGCAGCTAAGAGCTCAGGGCGGCAAGTGTTTGATTAACTCGGTAGTTGAAAATTATGCAAGGAGAGGAATAAAACTTCATATAAATATTTCATTGATTTTTTAAATAACGATGGTATCTGAATTCGTAAATTTTTATTTTATTTTCTACGTATTCTGTCATTTCAGCCTTAGTCCATTGTAAAGAATCTACCAATAAAAAAATATTTGTCTGAAAATGAAAACACTAAATCTCTTTGTTTTCATCGTTGGTTGAAAACTGGCGGAAGTAAAGTTGTGAGGCGGCATCGTGAGTCGTGTCGGGATAGCACAGCCGGTAGTGCGCTTGCCCGCGAAAGGCAAAGGTCCCAGGTTCGAGTCCCGGTTCCGACACGCAATTTTAATCTGCCAGGAAGTTTCATATCAGCGCACACTCCGCTGCAGAGTGAAAGTTTCATTCTGGAAACACCCCTTAGGCTGTGGCTAAGCCATGTCTCCACCATATCCTTTCTTCCAGGAGTGCTAGTCTTGCATGGTTCGCAGGAGAGCTTCTGTGAAGTTTGGAAAGTAGGAGGCGAGGTACTGGCGGAAGTAAAGTTGTGAGGCGGCATCGTGAGTCGTGTTGGGATAGCACAGTCGGTAGTGCGCTTGCCCGCGAAAGGCAAAGGTCCCAGGTTCGAGTCCCGGTTCCGGCACGCAATTTTAATGTGCCAGGAAGTTTCATGTTCAAATGTTTGTAAATCTATAGGACTTAATCATTGTAGTTATCAATCCCTAGGCTTACAAACTACGTCACATACACCCATGCTCGTAGGAGGACTCGAACCTCCGACGGGAAGCAACAGCGCGCTCCGCAGCAAAAAATGTTCAAATATTCAAATGTTTTTAAAACTTATGGGACTTAACTGCGGGGTCATCAGTCCCTGAACTTACAAACTAGTTATGAACTAATTTATACTAAAGACGACACAAACATTATGCTCGAAGGAGGCCGCGCGATCCGCAACATGGCGATCCACAGCAACGCAACTTAGACCGCTTGGCCACTCCATCGTGTCATTTTTTGGCAAGTCTATTTTATTGTTTACTTTCCTGTGTACAGACATGCAGACACGGCTGCCTGTACTACATGGTAGCGTGCTGTCATCGACTTCTCCTTCTCTCGCTCTCTATCTCTCTCTCTCTCTCTCTCTCTCTCTCTCTCTCTCTCTCACACACACACACACACAGACACACCAGCCAGACGAAATAAGATTACCGCAAACAAACGAAACATAGCGCCAATAATAGTGTTCTGACCAATATTTTTGGATTTTATTTTCTTTGGTACCTGACAAATACAGCACCCTCCCCATGCGTACTCACGGTAAACGACTCTTTACCTCAAACGACTCATTATTTTCATTGTCGTCGTAATGACCAATTTGTCTGCTGTAGCTCCTTTGGCTGGACAGAGGTTGAAAGGTTTTCTACAAACTGGATTCTTTTTCCGATGTGTGGAGGTGTAGTGGTGAGGGAGCGCTAGACTACATGAACTATGAGCACGGATGACTCCTGACGGTGGTTAGTGTCACGTTTGCAGGGTATTGTAGGATATTCGGAGGTATTGATGAACGGAGAGTGGGGAATTTTATAAGTTGATGAAGGATTGGGGTAGATGATGGTAATCGGATCCGGGAAACTACGCGGTACATGTGGCGCTCACGCATGTACCAAGTTCCCACTTAGGGCCTTAGATTGGACATCGGACCCGACCGACCGCCGTGTCATCCTCGGCCAACTGTATTGGATGCGGTGTGGAGTGGTAGGTGATCTAGACACGGCTCTCCCGGTCGTTAATGGGTTTGTTGACTCGGAAGCGTTACTAGTCGGTCGAGTCGTTGTTCAGTTGGCCTCACCAAACTGAGTGCTCCCCGCTGCAGTCATCCCACCGAGGGATGGCGGTGCCGGGAAACGAAGCCGGGTCAATCAACCGCGTTGACCACACAGCCTACGGAGACAGACCGAGAATGCTTAAGGGGTGATAGAGGGAGGAGTGAAGGTCCGTGCAACGTTTACACAGCACAGGATGGGTCGAATCAGAGATCTGGAGGGCTTATGGATGGCCAGTAAGCAGTATCAGTAATTTTAGTCTGCTGTGGAATTCCTTTTGCAGTGTTAATAGATAGTGGCCATACATTAGTTGACGGTTAAGTGCTATTCCAAGATATTTTCTCGTGTTACTTAACCCGCAAGAACTCGCGCCTTTAAAAGTTACGCGGTCGATCGCGTGTATAGCATTTTTCTGACAGTCAAAGAAAAGTTTATAATGTACTTAATATGTCTGAATAAGTATTTCTAGTTGCGTTTATAAGAAAACATAAATAGCTGACTATTTAAAATTGGTAAAAAGTCGATTGTTTTAAAATTACTATAAGCAAAATGCTCACGCTCGAGTCGAATGTTAGAATTTTTGTAGAGTCTATGGGACTTAACTACGGGGTCATCAGTCCCTAAACTTACAAACTACTTACAACTAAGGGCGGCACAAATATCCATGCCCGAGGGGGGATTCGAACCCCCGACCGTAGTGGCCATGCAGACCGTGACTGGAGCGCCTCAGTCCCTCGGCCACCGCGGCCGGCACGCTCGAGTCCTCGCAGTTTAACTGGATAAGATACATGGTAAGATAAAATTTTGTTGGTGGAATCTGCGGGTGGTTCTATCATTATTGTCGGAGTTTTGGTAGGGTTTCTCGTATCCTAGCCAACGGATACAGTAGAATAACGAGTACCGACGTTTCTTAGTTACAGGTTAAACCGCCAGTGGCTTTCGGCTCTCCTTTGCTATAAAGTCCTGCATATAGAAATTAGCGACAACCTTTTATGTGTGAATAGTCTTACCATCGCTCAGTTGTACGTCACGTGGTACTGGGCCAATGTTGCTACTACGTATATTGCAGAAATTCACTAATTTAAGATTCATACGTCTATACGAAGATTGTGGATTATAAAAGTTCGTTTTCTATTAACTACAGAACTTAATAAACTGTTTTACTGTCGGGGGGGGGGGTTCGAATCCCCCCCTCGGGCATGGATATTTGTGCCGTCTTTAGGATTACCTAGTTCATAAGTAGTTTGTAAGTTTAGGGACTGATGACCCCGTAGTTAAGTCCCATAACCTATACAAACATTTGAACAATTTGTTTTACTGTAAAGAATTGAAGCCCACACACGGCAGGTGCATTGAGCGATGTGGTTCGTATTTCTGTGCCTGATGTAGGGTATAAACTGTAGCTAACACACATCTACCTGATGTTTAGTATAATATCTATATGCTGAATTTTACAAAATAAACAAATAACTGTGGAATTCTATCGTCTCATTTAATAAAACTCTTACAAACCCGGGATCAAATTACGAAGTAGTAGGGTAAGTGTACAAGTTATCGGCGTCATAAGGGGATTCACATTAAATATCATGCGTAAATCCTATTTAATTCTACAATAGTGGTTCTAACTTATTGTGACATGCCACTAAATCCACCTGCTTTCGTATTGACATGCGCAAGTCGTTGTAATAACAATCAGTTCAAATTAAAATAATTACATTTATATAATGCACCCTTTGTACCAATGATCGCCAGTGTAAAATAAACCGAGACCCTGATATCGGCTCTCAATCGTATTATTTATGCCCAGTGGGACGTATTTGTTTATAGATGACGGATCTATTTAGCGATTAAACGCGTATTTTATATGTATAATTAAATTGCCGCTTACCCAGTTGTTTATATATTGAACAGTCCCGCTGTTATTGTAACGTAATCGGTACCGTTCTTGCTTCTGGAACTGAAGCACAATTGAGCGTGAGACCGAAACGTCGCCACATCCTCCTCTTTTTGTTTCTTTCTTTTCTTTCCTTGTACTTGTCAAGTAAGTAACAGTGCATTGTTGTTGGTTTTATTTGGAGGGGACTAAACTACGAGGTCATCAGTCCCCTGTTTGAAGCGAGGTCTGTGAACGTAAGTTTTACAAAGAAAAAACTATCACTCAACACCTACACGGGGTAACAGTGCAAACCAATGACACGTTCAGTGGGAATTTTCATTTGATCAGACTTTTTGAGAGACAATTTATAACAATTGAGTTTCAGAGGCAAGTAATACACCTAACGGTACGGCAATGCGACCTCCCCCCCCCTCTTATTACTATTCCATGAGTAATGCCTCAGTGTCCCTTCGTTAGTTGTAGCTCAACTCCAGATTGCGTGAACAAACTATACCACATCCCACAAGAGGAAAGCAATACGGAATGTTGCAGGGTTTATTTGCATATATTCACTTATGATTCAGATAAACTCTGTGAGCTAAGAAGCCACACCTCTGTAATTTTCGTAGTATTATATAAAGGGATATGAAGTACTGGTTCATTTCAAACAGATGCTTCAAAAAATGTTTGTTAAACTTATGGCACTTAACTGTGGGGTCATAAGTCCTTAAACTTACAAACTACTTATGAACTTACACTAAAAACAGCACAAACAAACAGACGCATGCCCTGGAATTCTAGATGGGCTGAGTAAAGTACATACTGTCGAAGTAGCATAATCGACTTCGACGAAAAAAAAATCATTAAGGAATGAGTTCGTAAATATTCTAACCGTGCTGTTAAGTCAGTTGCCGTAACATTAAAGTAATTCTTCGGTTTCTCCTTTCAATCTACTTAGTAATATAACAGTAATACATAAATTAAACGATAAAATAACCGTAATCTGCACATTTCATTCTGATTTTTCAGTGACTTATTTGTCGTAAACCTAGTGTTCCTTAAGGCTTATCCTAAGAATGTCGTTCCAAGGTAACGATAAACGCTAGTTAAAGACGTTTAACAATATTTAAGGACGCTATTTAATATTAATTTGCACAGAAATTTATACTGATTTCATTCCTACTAACATGGAAATGAAAGCCTTTGTCTCCGAACTCACTCTAGCAGATGGATTACAAATTACACCGACCGAGGTGACGCAGTGGTAACACACTGGACTCGCATTCGGGGAGGGGGGGGGGGCGGGGGGATTGGATTGTGGTTCAAATCCACCTCCGGCCATCCAGATTTAGGTTTTCCGTAATTTCCCTAAAGCACTCCAGGCAAATGCAGGGATGGTTCCTTTGAAAGGGCACGGCCGATTTCCTTCCACGTCCTTACCCAAACATTCCGAGCGTAAGCTCTGTCTCTAATGACCGCTCTGTCGATGGGACGTTAAACTCCAAGCTTCCATCCTTTCATTCCATTACAAATTCTTCGCGTTGACTGCTTGTATTCTGAATTTGTAGCTTTCATTCCTGCAGGACTATGCTTCAATGTATATTTTTATTACTACGCTATGGTTTGCACTTTCACCTCCGTTACAAAGTGATAATAAACGTGTTGTAATGCAGCAGCGCATGGCTCAACAATGGCTGTCACCGCTAACTTGACGCAACTTTCTTTATACGGGCCATTCCATTTCAAACAGGACATTTTGGCCCACTTTCGGTTACGGTAATAACACTGAAAGCGAGCCTTTGCGATCGTCGTTTGACAGCTCAATACTGAAATGAAAATAACGGCTTCACCGCACATCTGACACGAAAATTGAATAAACGAATTTGCAGAGGAGGAAATTCTCGACAACTTTGCTCTAATACTTTTATTTTTCAAAATCTCGCATCTTTTTCAGAGATATTTGCAAAAATAACGGCGATTTGACACGGTAACTCGATTTTATGAAAAAAAGTACAGGCAAAGAAAATAAACTAGAATAAAATGAACAAACTAGCACGGCAAGGCAGGTGATATATTCCAACGGAAAAAGATAATGAAAATATGAAAGACTTATTAAAATAACAGTTTAAAGAGGTAAAAGTTTTTAAAAGAGTATGTCTGTCCAGCTAATCTCAAATATCAAATAATTTTTTATGTTTGTTAAAATACGGTCAGAGAGAATATTGCGTGTTGAGTGCGTAGATATCATCACAGAAGTTAAGTCGCAATCGCATCGTCAATTTTTTAAATATTTATATACATATTATTTTTGTTCCAAATGTATGCAAACAATCATGAAAACTACACGAAAACCTAAAGTGAGCCGTGAAACAGGTCAGTGGGTTTTCAGTATTTGACAAACTCGCAACTGTGATATACTAATGCTTCGTGTAGTTTTTTAGGAGCGAAAGTAATGTATTTTCATGAATTCAGCTCGGAAACTATTCATAGTAAAATTTTTCAATGAGTTACATAATGATGTTTATGCAGCATTTTAGATATTAAAGTACTTTTCATCAAAAATGTTCAAATGTTTGTATAGCTTATGGGACTTAACTACGGGGTCATCAGTCCCTAAACATACAAACTAATTATGAACTACTTACGAACTAGGACGGCACAAATATCCATGCCCGAGGGGGGATTCGAACCCCCGACCGTAGTGGCCGTGCAGACTGTGACTGGAGCGCCTCAGTCCCCTCGGCCACCGCGGCCGGCTACTTTTAATCATTTGTCACCTTTTGCCTATTAAAATGTAATGCAATGTGCGCCATATTGTTCAGCATTTGATTTAAAAATAGTATCAGTAAACAGTTTTATGGTGTCTTGAATGGAGAGCTGCAGAAAAAGTAAAATGCATCGAGGGCTGGGCTGTGCCGTGTTGTATGCAAAAGTCCGTCCACAAGACCCTGTTGACTGTGTCCACCTGCGGGAAGTGTTTTCCTGTTGAGTGGTCGACGACAGCACGCCGCAGTCTAACTTGTTAGTCCAGCGTGAGCCTGCATATTTATTACTTATTTTTTCCACGTTAAAACTGAAGACCGCAGCGGAGCGGCCAAGCGCATTTAGGTGCTAAGCTGCGATGCGCGAGGCCGTTCCCCATCGAGGGTTCGAATGCCCCCTCGACCATGGATTTTTGTCCTGTCTTAAGTATATGGTAGTTCATAAGTAGTTTGTTAGTTTAGGGACTGATGACCCCACAGATGAGGGACTCCATAACACTTAAAACGGAAATACTTTTGTAGTAGTTGTTGTATGTTGTTGTGGTCCTCTGTCCGGAGACTGGTTTGAAGCAGCTTTCCACCCTACTCTATCCTGAGCAAGCCTCTTCTTCTCCTTATAAGAACGGTATCCTACAGCCATTTGAATCTGCTTACTGCATTCATCTCTTGGTCTCCATCTGCGATTTTTTCCCCACAGACTTTCCTTCAATGCTAAATTTACCATTACTTGATGTCTAAGAATGGATCCTAAAAATATATCTCTTCTTTTAGTCAAGCAAGATATGCCAGAAATTCCTTTTCTCCCCAATTCTGTTCAGTACCTCCACAGAAGTCACGCGATCCACTCATCTAATCTTCAGCATTCTTTATTTCAAAAACCTCTATCCCCTTCCTGTCCGCACTGTTTATCGTCCATGTTTCACTCCCATACAAGGCAACACTCCACACAAATACCTTCATGAAGGACTTCCTTACACGTAAATTAATATTCGATGTTAACAAATTTTCCTTTTTCAAAAATGCCTTTCTTGCTATTGCCATTCTGAATTTTATATCCTCTGTACTGCGACCATCATATGTTATTTTACTGTCCAAATATCAAATCTCTTCTACCTCCTTTATTGTTTCGTTGCCTAATCTAATTCCTGCAGCATCGCCTGATTTTCTTAGACTGCTCTTACAGATCCTTTGCTTACTGTGATAGAACTACAATGTCATCGGCAAAACGCAGTGCTTTTATTTCTTCTCCCTGAACAATTAATTCATTCTTCAAACTTCTCCTTGCTTTCCTTTATGTCTTGCTCAATGTACAAATTGAATAACATTGGAGAAAGTCTACAACCCTGTCTTACTTCCTTCCCAACCTCTGCATCCTTGTCATTACCTTCGACTCTGATAACAGCTGTTTGGTTTTTTGCAAATTGTTCAAATGTTTGTAATTCTGTGGGAGCAAACTACTATTGTTATCAGTCCCTAGTCTTACAAACTACTTAACTACTTACTAACCTAAGGACAGCACACACATCCATACCCGTGGGAGCATTCAAACCTCCGACTTGGGACGCGCAATTCGTAACGTGGTGCTCCAGACCGCTCGGCTATTCCCGCGCCGCTGTACAAGTTGTAAATAACCTTCCGTTTCCTATATTTTACTCTTGTTGATTTCAGAATTTGAAACAGTCTATGCCAATCAAGATTGTCAAAAGCTTTTTCCAAATCTACAAAAGCTATCAATGTGGGATTGCCTTTCCTTATCTATCTTCTTAGATAAGCCGTAAAGTGCATATTGCTTCCCGTGTTCCTACATTTATCCTGAATCCAAACTGATCTTCATCAAGGTCAGCTCCTACGATAGTTCTGTAAATAATTAGTGTTAAAATTTTGCAACCATTTTTAATTAAACTGATGATTCAGTAATTTTCACATCTGTCTGCACCTGCCCTCTTTGGAATGGGGATTATTACATTTTTCTTAAAATTTGATGTTATTTCCCCTGTCTCATACATCTTACGAACCAGGTGAAATAGTTTTATAATGGTTGGCTCTCCCAGAGACTTCAGTAGTTCTGAGGGAATGTCATCTACTCCACCTTTCAGCTTTCCCTTCTTTGCTGAGAACTGGTTTTCCATCTGAGTTCTTTATATTTATACAGCTATTTTTCTTGTCTTCAAATGTCTCTTTTACTTTCCTGTAGTCGGTGTATATTTTCCCCCTATTTAAACATTCTTCTACTGACTTGCAATTGCATTCTAGCCACTCCTGCTTAGCAATTTTGCAGTTCCTGTCAATCTCATATCTTAGTCTTCTGTACTCAATTTTGCCTGTTTCATTTACTGCATTTTTATATTTCCACCATCAATGAAATTTAATATTTCCTGTGATATCCAAGGTTTTTGTAGGTCACGCCTTTCCACCTATTTTGTCCTCTGTTGCTTTCACTATTTCATCTCTCAGTGCTACTCATTCCTATTCTACGGTTTTTCTTCCACCCGTTTCTGTCAATTGTTGCGTAAAACTCCCTCTGAAATTCTCAAGAACTTCAGGCTCCTTCAATTTATCCAGTTCCCATCTCCTTATCTGTCTACCTTTCTGAAGTTTCTTCAGTTTCAGCCTGACCAATAAGACATGGTCAGACTCTATAGCTGGCCCTGGCTATGAAATCTATGTCTTTCCATTATAAAATCCATCTGGTATATTCCGGTATCTCCTGGTCTCTTCCACGTATACAGCCTTCTCTCGTGATTCTTAAACCAGGTGTTTGTTATCACTAAATTATGTTCCGTGCAAAATTCTACCAGGCAGCTTCCTCTTTCATTCCTTTTGCCCAGTCCATATTCACCTTCTGTTTTTCCTTTCCTTGCTTTTCCTACTACTGTATTCCAGTCTCACATCACAGTTAATTTTTCCTCTCCCTTAATTGCCAGAATAATTTCCTCATCATCGGCAGAGCTAGTTCGCATTTAAACCTGTACTACCGTGGTCTTGACTACGATAATTCGACCACTGCTCTGCTGATAGTGGTTTACACGCGTTTCTATTTTTCTTATGCAATATAAGTCCTACTCCTGTAATACCCCCAACTAATGTTATATTTACTCACCTGAACAGGAATCCTGTTCCTCTTTCCTCCTAACTTCACTAATCCCCAGTATATCTAACTTCAACCTACCCATTCCTCTTTTTAAATTTTCTAACCTCCACACCCGATTAAGGGATCTAACGTTCTACGCTCCGATCCGTAGAGTGCCAGTGTTGTCTTTCCTGATGATCACATCCTCCTGAGTAGTCACTGCCCGCAGAGCCTGAATGGGGGACTATTTTACCTCCGCACTTTTTGGCCCGAGAGAATGGCATCATCTTATACGTTGAGTTGCATATTCTCGGGAAATGTAACGGCTGTAGTTTCCCCTTGCTTTCAGCCATTAGCAGTAACTGTGTGGCAAGGCACTTAGCTGATGTTACAAGGCCATCTCAGTCAATCATCCAGACTATTGTCCCTGTAACTTCTTCCTATGTAAGTAAAATGTTAAAATGTTAGTGAAGCTTATGGGACTTAACTGCGGGATCTTCAGTCCCTAAACTTACAAACTACTTATGAACTACTTTATACTAAAGACAGCACAAACATCCATGGCCGAAGGGGGATTCGAATCCCCGACGGGGAACGGCCTCGCGCATCGGAGCGTAGCGCTTCAATGGACTCGACCGCTCCGTCGCGGCACTTTGTAAGCCTATGTAAGTGTAACCCATATGAAGAATGCATTTATTTTAATAAATAAAAAATTGTTTTCCAACAATGAATTGTTGTCATGCTATTGTTATATACCTACATCAACTTCAGATGATCAGCTTCAAATTGAATGGTAGTTCACTGAAATCCGGTATTAGGTTCTTGAGTTACATAGTGTATTAGCATTCGGAAAATAACGCCAACTTCACCGAATTTAAACTCGAATAATAGTAATCATTTAAGAGATACATTCATGACAGTTGTTTTTGTTATAGTAATTGGCACATTTAGAAATTGTTCATTAATTTAAAAAATATTACGTCAATTTTCTCAATTTTCGTCACCCTGTGCAACGCTTTTACTTTGCTAGCCCCTTCATGTGCTGTGAAATGAGTTGTTTGCCTATTTCAAAAGGTTTCGATGTCTCAAGTTTTGGATACCCAGTAGATTACATCTTGGTTGCCAACGTAGCTTTATGAAATAGAAATGCATACGCCCATGTATCGCAGGCACTCACTAAGCAGACAATGTCTAGACACTTTCACAGTTATAGATACGAAAGACTTGTGAACAGAACAGTGTATACTCTTTTAGTTGTACTTACAATTGCTATGTGCCGAGATTTTTAGTTTGGATTGTGTTCTCCAGATCTCTGAAAGAAGTTACCGTGAACTAGTAACATATCTCAGATACATTTAGAACTTTATTCACAACCTCAAAGCATACGTTTGTGCAGAAACTGATTACATGATGTATAAATCTTAAATATCTAAGGAAAATATTCGACGAATTACAGTAAAACACTCATTTCTATTTTATTCCTAAATATTATTATTTATTTACAGGGTACTGTTCACCGATTTTATTTGAGAATGGCACGTTCTTATGTTTTGAAGCGAAGCGCTTCGCTCTCTCTTGTGCCGTCATCCTGGTTAGACGAAAATGTGTCTTGTAATAGCTCTGATTTCATTCAATGAAATTACTTAAAGTCGGTCTAGTTGTTCCCTTTCATTAGTTTTGGTCACCCCTTTTCCATATTCAAATGGCTCATCTGTGCAGATTTATTTTTTAGCATTTTGCGGAAGCAAAGACGGATTGTTGGAGTGCGCCTTAGGTAAACATTTAATGTTTGTCTGCAATGCCACAATAGCCAAGCATAGCTCCCTGCGATTCGTGACCGTTTCCATTTCAAAACTTTGCTAGCCACACGTAACGGAATTGGTCACGGCACGCTCCGGCAATCTCGTCTTGGTTTTCTCGCATCATCTGGTACGTAGGCGAAAACTCAGTACGCAGAATTCAGTTGCTGTTAATCACAGGTTGAAATTATCAGCTAAATGACTTTCATTTCAGCACTCAAAACAGTTTCTTTTCAGCTGTACCACCAGTGTTGGAATATTACCTTCCACCAGCGGTCCATATTGAGTAAACATTGCTGCCTGTTTATTAAAAAAAATTCTGCTTGGATAACATCAGGGCGCTTTTGATTTTAAAGTAATTTCGAAACGTAATTTTCTTTATGAGCCCCAAGAAAGTAATATTTCAGAGAAACCACAGTTCCTCACTGCAAGAGTCATCGCCATCTGCGAATCCTTAGAAGATATGTGCTCCATATAAAATTAATATTTGTATTTGAGATTAGTCTGCCCCAGATATTTTTGTTGCAACCCGTATCCAGAGTAGGGCGTGCCTACGAATCAGGAAGTACGGTGAGTAATAATAATAATATGGTTTTCTCTTCCGCAGGACCTAATTGAGGAGCAAGACTCAATGGTCATCTTAATGGTTATGGAACAAGTCAGCACATGAAGTTTGATAAAAGAATGCTAACAGAAAAACTTTAAGTAGTCCCATGCACGTGACAACCTAAGACTAAGTGAAAAGAATCAATAACGAAAGAAAAAAAAAGAAAAAAGGAATTAGCTTGTTTAACTTTTCCCTTCTCGGAGTTCCTCGACAAAATAAAAGGAGTGAGCCATGAAGTAACTCTTCAATTTATATTTGAAAGCGCGTGGGTTAGTACTAAGATTCTTGAGTTCTTTTGGTAGCTTATTGACAATGGATGCGTCAGAATATGCACACCTTTCTACACAAGTGTCAAGGTGGTGTGTTGCAAATGTAGATTCGACTTCTGTCTACATGACGTTCGTGAACCTACATCACATTTTGCTCGAACCGCCCGTTTGTGAGCCAAAAATATCATTTTTGTATCAGTCGAGTAAAACCAAAAAATAACGCCGTACGTCATAAGTGAACAAAATTAATCGTAGTAGACTACTTTTCGTGTTGAAAAATCACTTATTTGAGATATTGTTCTAATGGTAAATATAGCAGAATTTAGTTTTGGAACAAGATCCTGAACATGGGTTTTCCACGACAGCTTACTGTCTATCTGAACACCTAGAAATTAGAACTGTTCATTCTCACTTATCAGATGCTCAGTTTTTATTAAATTATGTGTTAAAAATTGTAAAAACTGAGTTTTGCAATGATGTAACATAAATTTGTTTTCTACAAGCCATGAACATATCTCTTGAACTGTATTATTTGATTCTTTGTTAATGTTATATACACCCTCCTTCACTACCAAGCTGGTATCATCAGCAAACAAAAATATTTTACAATCACCTGTTATACTCGAAGGCAAATCATTTGTATAAATAAGAAATAGCAGTGGACCCAAAACAGACCTCTGGGGCACCCCACACTTAACTGTCCCCCATTGTACGTCATAGCCATTTTCAACACTGCGGAGAATTACTTTCTGCTGTCTGTTATTAAAGTAAGAGGTGAACCAGTTGTGAGCTATTCCTCCTATATCATAATATCCCAACTTCGGCAACAATATTTTGTGATCAGCAAAATCGAACGCCTTTGTTAAATCAAATAAGATGGCTAATGTCCGTAGCCTTTTATGTAACCAATCAAGTGCCTCACAGAGAAACTAAAATATAATGTTTTCAGTCGTTAATCACTTCTAAAACCAACTGTACGTTTGACAACAAATAATGTGAACTGACATGATCAATTATTCTTGAATATACAGTCTTTTCAATAACTTTAGAAAAAAACCTATGGCATAGAAATTGGTCTATAATTGTCTACATTATCCCTTTCTCCTTTTTTATAAAGTGGTTTCACTACTGAGTATTTTAATCTGCCAGGAAACTGGCCATTCTGAAAGGAAAAATTACACATGTGGCTTAGTACTGGGCTAACATATGGAGAACAGTACTTTAGAATTCTGCTAGATACCCCATCATATCCATTTAGCGATTTAATTATTGACTCTATCTCCCCTTTGGAAGAATCATGAAGGAGCATTTCAGGTAACAGCTGCGGAAAGCTATTTTCTAACAGTGTAATATTATTACCTGTAGAAACTACAGTTCTGTTTAGTTCGCCTGCTATACTCAGAAAGTGATTATTGAATACTGCACATGTATCTAACTTATCAGTAAAAGAGACATTTCTACTACGCACTGATATTATATCCTCTACCTGTTGCTGCTGACCAGACATACCACGTACTTTTTGCCTTCTTAATGACATTTTTCAGAACCTTACAGTACTGTTTCTAATGAGCTACTGCATCTTCATTCTGACTGCTTCTAACATTTTGAAACATTTCCCCTTTGTTCTACATGATATTCTTATCCCCTTTGTCAGCCAGCCTGGCTGCCTGCTATGGGAAGTGCCCTGATTTGAGCGCTCTACCGGAAATCAAGTTTCAAACAGCGTAAGAAATGTGTTCAGGAAAGCATTATATTTATCGTCTGTATTATCAGCACTATAAACATCGTGCCATTCTAGTTCCATAATTAGGCTTAAAAAGGTCTCAATTGCAACTCGATTAACTTTTCTAAGTAGTTGATAATTATATTTAACTTTTTCTTGAGAACAAATACGTTTTAGAATAAATGGTCTCATAGGCCATTTACTATTCTGTTAACAGAGTGCCCCTCTAATAATGAAGAGGGAACAAAAATATTACCAATGGTAGAACTGCTACTGTCTTGCACTCCCGTTGTAAAGAATACTGTTTGCATCAGATTATAGGAATTAAGTAGATCTAACAGCTGACTTTTTCTTGAGCTATCACTTACACAGTTAATGTTGAAATCTCCACACACAATTAAATTTTTGTACTTCCTGTAAAGGGAGCCCCAAACCTAGCTTGGGCAAACATTTTAAAATCTGAATCAGGGGACCTATAAATAACAACAATTAGTTCCATTAGCATTAACAACTCCTGAACAACATTCAAATATCTTTTCTGTGCATTGATTCCGATGAAAAATCGTTTTTAAAATACATGGTCACCCCCCACACTGCAAGGAACTCATAGAGAAGAAGGCAGCTAACCTGTATCCTTGCAAAGGAAATCTCTGAATTGTCACATCACATAAAAAGTGCTCTGAAATACCAATAATGTCAGAGTCAACATCAATAAGCAGTTCATTAACTTTATGTCTGATACCTTGTATATTTTGATTAAATATAGTAATCGCCTTATTATTTAGTTTATAAACTTTGTTTAAAGTGGTTTCATTGTTAGAGGAACGTACCTTAAGCAGGAAGGTGCAGCCCTAACACCAATTTCTACAGGAATTATTTCATGATTAACACCCCCACCCCTACTACACTGTCACCTATGAGCTTTGCCAACCTCCCCTTCCCATACCTCTTGAGGTCCAGACCGTGCCTAGTGAAATCCGACCTTTGGATAGTCTCATCCGGCACCACTGCAATGTGATCCATGCCCTCCGTCATCAGAGCCTCCTCAAGCCTCGTGTTAACACGCCTGACAGCTGTATTAAGACGAGGCCTATCATAACGCTGAAACAGCTTCACGAAATGCACATTTGTGCCACGAATTTGAGTTGCTATCCTCTCCAGATCACCACCTATATCATACTCCCCGTCCCTATCAAGACTATTCGCGACCCAACCCGATATCACTACCTGATCTTCTTTTGAGAAATTCCTACAGATGTCCCCTATGTTACAAGTAACCTGAGCTAGCCCTGCACTGGGCTTCACTTCGCTGGTGACCTGGTACTCACTCCTAAGTACTTCCTGCAACTGTTGGCCAACACCTCTGCCATGAGAACTGCCTAACAGCAGAACCTCCTTCTTCCTAATAGACCTCTCTACAGATTTCGGTTTCTTAACAGTTGAGGTCTGCTGCATGCTTCCTACACTTACAGCTACAGGAGGTTCATCTCCACTCAACTCTGACAGTTCGTCAAACCTATTTGCAATTTGTAACGTGAAGCTATCTGAATACCTCCTCCTAGCTACCTTCTTGTCAACTGCCAGTTTCCGTTCCCCAGACCCCCCTTCCCCTCCTCAGCCTACCTAGTTCCTCTTCAGCATTTTTCAAATGCACCTGAAGGGCGCAGATCAAACGTTCCTGCTCCTCTATCAACTTATTCCTGTTGCATATCTTGCAATTCCAGGGGAGAACCTCACCCCAGTGCCCACTGGCTTCCCCACTGCATCCTCCCCCCCCCCCCCCCCACACACATGAAATTACTTACTACTAATCCCGCACTGCAGTCCACTACCCATGAACCTACGACAGAACCCACAAAGTTTATGCAACCACGAGACCTGCTTCTGCTTATTCATACGCCACCTGAGAGGCTTTGCGCAGTGTTGCAGTTTACGTTTTCTACGCCAACGGTGCGCCGGCCGCCTACCAGCTTATTTGAACGAACACCCAAAAACGGTTAATTTTTAGAAACTTCTGGTTCTGTCCGTAGGTGAACTGAGACGGAAAGATTGTTTTGTAGTGTGTAGTGGAGGGGTAAGAAGGCGATGTAGCTGGCATACTGGATGAGATGAACAGGAGGTGACTCCGGCATGCAGGGACTGATCCTTGCCGCCTTGCTGCGGTGGCCGAGCGGTCTGCGGCGCACCAGTCGCGTTCTGCACAACCACTAAGGTCGGGGGTTCGAATCCCCCCCTCGCGCACGGATACTTGTGCCGTCTTTAGTATTAGCTAGTTCATAAATAGTTTGTAAGTTTAGGGACTGATGACCCCGTACTTAAGTCCTATAAGCTCTACAAACATTTGAACATTTTTTTTTTACTGATCCTTGTACCGCAACTGCAGTGGAACGGAAGATACTGGAGATGATGCACTAACTACGCCCTCCCTCCACCACTTGCATTAGTGTGAGTGTAAGAAGGAAACAACAAAAATAAACTTTTTTATTGTCTTTGTTTATTTACTTTCGTTACCGTTCTTCTTCACTAATACTACACGCAAACAACCAGTGCTGAGCTTCGGATGACATTATTAGTTCAGTCAACGAAGACGGAAAAATAGCGAATGCGGGGGAAAAATCGTATAGTCGCAAATTATTGTACAGGGGTAGAAAAGACCGTTATGAACGACATACTAATAGTCCCAAACTCCGGGGTCTGAGCTCGAGCATGGACGTTTAAAAATACACTTTCAAGTTTCTGTTAAATGACTCGAAAACTGTGACCTCTAGCGAAAAAGTATAAAAGTCCGAAATTAACATTCATAAAATTTATTAAAACAGATTAATTACGTAAGAACACACGCTATAAAGATCTTCCACACACCGGATAGAACTGACGCTGGAGAGAACTGAACCTAACACAAGTGTTCAAATGTTTGTAACTCTATGGGACTTCACATCTTTGGTCATCAACCCCTAGACTTACAAACTACTGAGATTGTCTTAAAGTAAGGTCGACGCACACACCCATGCCCGAGGGAGGTTTCGAACCTCCGACGGCGAGCAGCCGCGCGCTCCGCAGCAAGGCGCCTCGAAAGCTCGGCCACTCCACCACGGCGAACCTGACAAGAAATGCTTATTGATTGTTGGGTCTGCTTGGCAGGCGGGGCTACGCACAGCAAAGGCAGGCGCTCGGCCACATTGTAGTCGCCTATCTGCCACCTCACTGCTCCCCCTTATACCACACTACAAGCGCGTAATCTATCCCATAAGACTACATGATGCTATTAGGTGTCGCATTTTTATTCGATCGCAAACTACTTCAATCGACCTTACATTTTAACTTTATAAAAAATATTCGGTTTTTAAGAATTTGCTTATTTTGCTTCTCCCGTATCTCGCAAAATATTGACCCTACAGGAGCGAAGAGCTATATTCAACTTGTATAAAACCAGACAACAATTATTAGAGTCGATGGACATGAAACGTACGCAGAGGTTGGGAAGGGAGTAAGACAGGGTTGTAGCCTTTCCCCAATGTCGTTCAATCTGTAGATTGAGCAAGCCGTGAAGGAATGTAAGGAGAAATTTGGAGAGGGAATTAATGTGGCGTCGCAAGATTGAACGCGCGCGCGCCACAGACATCATCGCCGACAGAGTCGTCATATAGAGGCTCCACATGATAGACAAGTGGAGCAGGTGCGCCCTCTAGAGTAATTGGAGAAACGTTGGACAGTGCCGCGGAGTAGTTCACTTCTGGCAGGAGACTCCGACTGGTCACTTGTTTTAGTGCGCCTGTTTTGTGGACTGATCCTAGAATCGTAATAACGTTGCATACTGCTCCGGCCGTACTGGCTAGCTTCGTCCGTGGACAGTGATGTGATAATTTGGGAGAACGTTATGTTAAAGTGGCACCATCCGTCGCCGACAGTGTAAATACTAAGTGTTTGTCCAATAAATTATTATCATCTATTAATGCTCTTGAGGTTGCAGAGCTCCTATCGGCGCTACTCCTACGTCCTCGGCCTCCCAGTCAGTTGCTCCGTTACGAGAGCGAGTCCGTAACTGCAGATGGCAACGCGGAGAAACATAACAATTAAAGTACAGGGAGAGGGATAAAAACATTGTGGTGTGCTGACGACATAGAAATTCGCTCAGAGACAGCAAAAGACCTGGAAGAGCAATTAATCGGAATGGACAGTGTCTTGAAAGGAGGGTATAAGACGAACATTAACAAGAGTAAAACAAAGGCAATGAAATGTAGAGTAAAAAAATCAGACTATGCTGAAGGAATTAGATTAGGTAATGAGACAATAAAAGTAGTAGAGGAGTTTTGTTATTTAGGTAGTAACATAAATTCTGATGGCTGAAGAAGATATAAAGCGCAGAATGGCTATGGGAAGAAAAGCGTTTCTGAACAAGTGAAATTTGTTGACTTCTAATATTAGTTTAAATGTTAGGAAATCCATGCTGAAAGTATTTGTCTGGAGTTTAGCATTATATGGGAGTGAAACTTGGACAATAAGGAGTTCAGACAAGAAGATGATAGAAGCTTCTGATATGGGGTGCTACAGACGAATGATGAAGATCAGATGGGTAGATCACGTAACTAATGAGGAGGTGATCAACATAATTGGGGATAAAAGGAGTTTCTGGCATATCCTGACTAAGAGAAGAGATAGGTTGGTAGGACACATTCAGAAGCATCAAGGAATCGTCAACTTAGCATAGAAGGAAGTGTGTGGGGAACGAATACAGTAAGCAGATTCAACAGGACGTAGGCTGCCGTATTTATTCTCAGATGAAGAGGCTTGCAAAGGACAGGGTAGCGTGAAGAGCTGCATAAAAACCAGTTTGCGGACTGAAGACTACAACAACAACAACAACAACAACCTCATGATTTACAGTATATGGAGGATGCAGTTCCATCACAGAATGGATACCTCTTAGGATCGTGTCTTCCCACTCATATTTCCTCTGCTGTGCATAAATCGTAATTGAATTGTCGTAGGTGAAGGATCGAATATTGTAAACTTTCCGACGCAAATCAATTAACTTTTTCTTCTGTTTGTCATAAGACACTTCCACTATAGGTTCTGCTCAAAACAAACAATACTAATGTGGGGCTTCCCGAGACGTTGAAAACTGTTCCTCTGGAAGAGTGGTGCTCTGTAGTTTTTTTTAATTGAGTGTGCTATAGTGGCCGGCCGCGGTGGCCGAGGGGACTGCTGCGCGTCATTCACGGTCCCGAATCCTCCTTCGGGCATGGATGTTTGTGCCGTAATTAGTGTTAGCTAGTTCATAAGTAGTTTGTAAGTTTAGGGACTGATAACCCCGTAGTTAAGTCCCATATGCTGTACAAACATTTGAACATTTTGCTATTGTGTATTGTTTCCTGCGAGACTTATGACGAAGGTGTTTCTTGTTCGGAAAACCTTGAGGTTCTCATTTTTTCTTCAATTACTTCCATGAGCCAATGGAAATCAATGTTAAAAATGTCACTGACAACTTCACATTCATAAACTAAACACTTCTCAGACATTGTTCGCACGTGCCTTAAGGAAACGCAGTAACTGGAAACAAGTTATCACATAATAAACTCAAAATAATACTCCCTAAGTCAACAAGAGGCTATTAGGTATCGCATAGACAATTTTAATCAGAAACCACTTCAATCGACCGTACATTTTAACTTTATAGCAATAAAATTCTGTTTTTAAGAATTTGCTTATTTTTTTTCTCCCTTATATCGCAAAATATTGACCCTAGAGTAATTATGAAGAGGATCGTGTTTGTAGTAAATTTTTTTAGAATATTAATTTCGTACTTTTTCGTTAGAGGTCACGATTTCCAAGTTATTTAATAAAAACATAAAAACTGTACCTTTAAATCAAAATGTTCAAATATTTGTAAATCTTATGGGACTTAACTACGGGGTCATCAGTCCCTAAACTTACAAACTACTTATGAACTACTTACGAACTACGACGGCACAAAATATCCATGCCCGAGGGGGGATTCGAACCCCCGACCGTAGTGGCCGTGCAGACCGTGACTGAAGCGCCTCAGTCTCCTCGGCCACCGCGGCCGGCTACCTTTAAATGCTGACACCCTAGAAGTCGAGACTTTTAATATGTCGTTCATGACGGTCTTCCCGGTACAAAAATTTTGCTGATTTTTCCTTCGCTGACTGGACTATAACTCCTCGCGGGACTGTGACGAGGCCGTAAAGTCGGCGCCTCGGCAACAGGTGTCACCCCGGAGGCGCGCTTCTCATCAGTATTCGCGGCCACGGCAGCCATTAACGGAGATGCTTACCCAGTCGATAGCGGCGGCGCAGGCTTCCGCACACACCGCCGCGTTCATTCCTCCCACGTGCTCCGTATCGAGGAGTCCCTTCCGTGTGCGGCTCGCGGTTATTAATAACTGCAATCTCCAGCGCCGAGTAAACGAGTCAGTCAGTGAGCGCGGAGCACTAACCAGTCACTACGTGGCTCCATCTCAATTCATCATATGCGCCGCGAAAATGTTGTTGAAGAATTTGCTCTGAATACGGGGTTGATAGATGGAAGATGGCAGGATAACGATAAACTGCTTTTTCTGCATTATCAACAGGGCCGGCTCAAGGCACGTACGAAACGTGCGGCCGCACAGGCCATACATCGGAGGGGCGGAACCAGGCAATAGCAGTTGTCGAGTGGGTAATAATGGAGACTGAAAATCAGATGAACTGGCAAAGTGGTGAGCAATTTCGGACAGAGGCAGGAGTTCGTGACCAAATACGAGTGTTGCATATCAGAAGCAGTGGACTTGAGCACGCACGGTCGTCAAAACGGTAAACAGCAATACACGGCCGGAGTATTCTGTACGTGGGTTACAGAGGTTATCGTCGCGGAAGACAATCAGCGATGAGTGCCGAGAAGTGATGAGTGCTATCGACAAAGGTTCGCAAATCGATTCCGTATTCCTTGATTTCCAGAAGGCTTTTGACACCGTACCTCACAAACGGCTTTTAATCAAATTGCTTGATTATGGTATATCGCCCCAAATTTGCGACTGGATAGCGGATTTCCTGTCAGACAGGACACAGTTTGTAGTAATCAATGGTAAAGCATCGATTAAAACAGAGGTGATATCGAGCGTTCCACACTGTAGTGTTATGGGTCTTATGCTGCTCCTTATTTACATAAACGATTTAGGGGAAAATCTAAGTAGCTGTCTTAGGTTGTTTGCAGATGACGTTATTTACCGTCTAGTGAAATCATCTGAAGATCAAAACCAACTGCAGAACGATCTAAATAAGATATCACTATGATGTAAAAATTGGCAATTGAGTCTAAATAATGCGAAGTGTGAAGTCGTCCACATGAGTACAAAAAGAAATCCGTTAAACTTTGATTACAAGATAAATCAATCAAAAGTGAAGGCCGTAAACTCCACAAAATACCTAGGAATTACTATTACTTTAAACTGGAAAGAACACGTAGATAATATCGTGGGAAAGGCGAACCCGAGACTGCGTTTCATTGGTAGAACCCTTAAAAGATCCAACATAACTAGTAAAGAAACTGCATCCACTACGCTTGTCCGTCCTTTTTTTTTGGAGTATTGCTGCCCAGTGTGGGATCCTTATCAGGTGGGTTTCACGGAGGACATCGAAAGATTCCAAAGAAGGCAGCTCGTTTTGTACTGTCAAGATACTTACGGCGGTTATCGCTGCGGTATGGTCTACTTACGAAATTCCATCGCCAGCATTCTCCTCCGACTGAGAAAATATATTGTTGACTCCCACTTACATAGGTAGAAATGATCATCAGACTAAAATACAAGAAATCAGAGCTCGAATGGAGAGATTCAGGTGTTCTTTCTTCCCCCGCGTTATTCGAGAATGGAATGGGAGATAAATGGTATAAAGTTGGTTCGATGAACCCTCCGACAGGGACTTAAATGTGATTTGCAGAGTATCCCATGTAGATGAAGATGTAGATTGGCAGAGTTCGCCAGCGCGCAGTAAAGCTAGAGTTCGTTGGTGATCAGTGGAGACTGTCGGGGACGGGCAACGCCGGAGTCACATGAAGTGTTAAGTGCCATCGACAAGGGATCTCAAATCGATTCCGTATTTCTGGATTTCCGGAAGGCTTTTGATACTGTACCCCACAAGCGGCTTCTAATGAAATTGCGTGCTTATGGAATATCTTCCCAATTGTGCGATTGGATTCACGATTTCCTATCAGAAAGTACACTGTTCGTTGTAATTGACGGTAAGTCATCGCGTAAAACAGAAGTGATATCTGGCGTTCCACAGGGAAGCGTTATAGGTCCCCTACTCTTACTCGTGTTTATAAACGATTTAGGAGACAATCTGAATAGCTTCCTTAGACTGTTCGCGGATGATGCTGTCGTTTATCGGTTAGTGAAGTCAACAGAGGACCAAAAGCAACTGCAAAGCGATTTAGATAAAATATCTAAATGGTGCGAAAGTTGGCAATTGTCACTAAATAAAGAAAAAAGAAATACACATGACCACTAAAAGAAATCCGCTGAACTTCAAATACACGATAAATCAGTCAAACCTCAAGGTCGTAAATTGTACCAAATACCTAAGAGTTACAAACAACTTAGACTGGAGAGAACACACAGAAAATATTGTGGTGAAGGCGAACCAAAGATTACGTTTCATTGGCAGAAGGCTTCGATGATGCAACAGCTACACCAAAGAGACTGCCTATATTACACTTGTGCGTCCCCTCCTCGAGTACTGTTGTCCATTGTGGGACTCTCACCAGGTGGCACTGACGGAAGATAATGAGAAGGTTCAGAGAAGGGCAGCTCGTTTTGTTTTATCACGTTACCGGGGGGAAAGCGTCAAGGAAATGTTGCACGAATTGGGGTGAAAAGCATTAAAAGAAAGACGTTATTCATTGCAGCGTGATCTGTTTGCGAAGTTTCAATCACCGACTTTTACTTCTGAATGTGAAAATATTTTGCTAGCACCCACCTACTTAGGGAGACATGACCATCCCAATAAAGTTAGAGAAATCAGGTCGAAAACGGAAGTATTTAGGTGTTCTTTTTTTCCCGCGCGCTATTAGAGAATGGAACGATAGAGAAAAATTATGAAAGTGGTCAATGAACCCTCTGCCAGGTACTTAAATGCCATTTGCAGAGTATCTATGTAGATGTAGATGTGACCTCCGCGGGAGAGCAGCTAAAGATACGAAAGCAGAGGGCTCCCGTTCGAGTCCCGTCCAGCGCATCATCCAGCGCGACACCGTGAGGGAGAGACGGGAGGCAGTCTACACACGCTTCGGGTCTCCGGGCGCGAACACGGCACCACCGGCGCGAAAAGTGGGGCTGAAAGCGCAATACCTCGCAGACGGCAGCGGGCCTCCGTGAGGGACCCCTTCTGACGCCCACTCTCCATCTCGCCCGCGTCAGCTCAAAGCTCACACAGCCGAGGCCTCTAAAGGCCGCGGAGGCCAGGTTAAAAACATGTACAGCGATTGTCAATAAATGTTGCCTTAAGTGACCGCTGTTTCACTCATACTTCCACCCCAACTCGAGTTACGTCCCCCGCGCCTTACGGCCGCCCTGGTCATGCCTGACAAATATTATTAATAACAGTTGCAGTTACTTTCTCACTACGAGACCCCTCTCTCACCCTACAATATCCCGTTACACAGCTGCAGGTCTGCCGCCGCTGTTGGACAAGTCGAAGGAGTAAAGGGGAGAGAAATTTTGTGACAACTCATTTCTCAGTTTTAAGAGTGGCCACTGCGGTGTTTACGTGGTCACTGACCATAAAAATTTTCAAATATTGCTTTTATTTTTAGAAGAAGTAGCCAATCCCGTGTTATGCCTGATAAATACATGTACAACCAATCTGGAATAGAGCTTGTTGAAAGGACTATCTCAAGTGACACCAATTTTTCACCAATCTTCTCATCCGAACTCCCCCCACTCCTAACCTTCTTTCAAGATTAATATCCTCCTCCCCTCACCTCACTGTGCACAATCCCCTAATCCCTCTCTATGTTTATTTCTGACTCAATGTTCAGTAAAATATCATGTAAAAGTTCGAACTGGATCGATCAAGAAGTTTTCCAGATTTGTGGTAACTACTCGTTCCTTAGACGGTGTTCGTAAATTACTGTTACAAACTTTGAGCCCTTCTAGAAGGGAATGAATATATAATAATTTGATAAGAAACCGTGTCCGGGAATGTAATCCATTGAAGCTATGAGCAATTCTTTTTCTGACACTATGAAACAAATCTGTACTACTGCAAGCTCTTTGCTTTCCATATTTTAGAAGGACATTATATGCAACAAAACAAGATTTCTAGTAACAATGGGCTCTAAAACGCATACCTTAGTGCTTTGAGCACGTCTTCATATTCGTCTGATCTATTCCTTTAGTGATCATAGCTCTTAAGGTAGTCATTGTAGAGTCCATATTTAGTAGAATCTTTTTTTTTTCCTTTCTTGGTTCTCTCTAACTCCTCCAAAACTACGGAGAGCAAAGAGTAGAAGGGGTTAGTTTCATACAGGAAAAAATAAAGAATCCCCCCTCGGGCATGGATATTTGTGCCGTCCTTAGTGTTAGCTAGTTCATAAGTAGTTTGTAAGTTTAGGGACTGATGACCCCGTAGTTAAGCTATACAAACATTTGAAACATTTTTGAAAGAAAAAGGGCTTACTCTCCTGTCGACTCCTAGAAATTCGTAATATGAATTTCCCAAAACCCTATACACCTCAAAATATACAGCCAATTCCGAATGCTCATGAGAGTGTGGTATAAAAATTTATAATAACTTGTCAAGAATTTTTGGAAAATTTTAGTAAAAACCGTTTCTATCCGGCCTTCATACTTATGTCTTATGTGGCAAACAAAAAACCAGATTTTAGCGTTACACAAGGTACTGTCTTATTTTCTTTTTAATAACGGGGCGACAATTTTGCAAATCGCACGGAGCGGCATTTACGCTTGTACCAGACACATAATGCGAAGATATGCCTCACTGGAAAAAAATGCCGTGGAAGACCGAAGGCACCAGAAGAAGAGGGCGTCAAATGATGAGATGGATCGCTGGCATCAGAGAAGCAATGCGTTCCAACCTATATGGTCTACGGGAGAAAATATAGGCCAGAGAAAATTGGCGTACTTTGGTTCATGGGGTCACGAAGAGTAGGAAACGATTAAACGAATACAGAGAGAGAGAGAGAAAGCTCCGAAGATACGGGGGGACAACAGGTTCCAACATTTGATAGTTGTAAGGCTGGCTGGTTAGTGTATCACCCATAACCAAAGTACTGCGTGTATGACCAGTATGGCGACGAATAAGGGAAAAGTCCAGATGTCTCACCACGATGTGTCCACACTCTATCATTCTACATCAAGTCACAATGAAGTGCATAGCAGAGGGTTCATCGAACTAGTTTTATGATATTTCTCTACAGTTCCATTATCTAATATCTCGCGGGAAAAGGAACACCTGAACCTTTCTGTTTTCGATCTGATTTGTTTTATTATGATGATCATGTCTCTCTATGTAGGTCAGTCCTAACAAAATATGTAAGTGAAAGAAATTTCGCAAATGTATCTCGCCGCAACGAGTAACGCCTTTCTTTTAATGATTTCGCCAGTCAGTCCCACCTGGTGTGGATCCCACATTATGCAGCAATACTGCAAAATAGCACGCAGAAATGTGGTGTAGGTAGTTTCTTTACTAGAATTGTTGCATCTTCTAAGTCTTCTGCCATTCAAACATAGCCTTGTCTACAATATTTTCTATATGTTCTTTCCAATTTAAGTTGTTCGTAATTGCTATTCCTAGGTATTCAGTTGAATTGTTGCCTTATAGCTTGGACTGATTTATCGTGTAAATGAAGTTCAACGGATTTCTTTTAATGGTCATTATTATGGGTCAATTGCCAATTTTTGCATCATGCAGATATCTAAATCATTTCTTTAATCTTCTGGTGACTATACTAACCGATAAATGGCAGCATCATTCGCGTATGTTCTAAGAGAGATAATCAGTCTCCTAAATCGTTTATACAAATAAGGAGCAGTAGGTGCCCAGTACACTTCCCTGGGGAACGGCAGATAACACTTCTGTTCTGCCCGATGACTTACTGTCAATTACAACGTACGTGTCCTTTCTGACAGGAAATCACGAATCCAATCGCACAACTCTGGGGGTATTCCATAAGCACGCAATTTGTTTAGAAGACACTTCTGTGGTACAGTGACAAAAGCTGCCCGGAAATCTAGAAAAACGAAATCTATTTGACATCCCTTGTCTATAGCACTCATCACCTCATGTGATTAAATAGCTAGCTGGATTTCTCAAGAACGAGACTTTCTGAATGCGTGTTGACAATGGGTCAGTAGGTCGTGGTAGGTGTTGAGGTAAGTACGTATGTTCTAATATCCTGCTGCACACTTAGGTCAATAATATAGGCCTGTAATTGTGTGAAGCACTCGTATTGCCTTTCTTGAATATTGGAGTGACTTGTGCAACTTTCCAGTCTTTGTGTACAGGCCTTATACAGCGCGCGACCATTCCCACGCGGCTGATGGTAATCGTAATAAACCGGAAAAAGTTAATGAGGCTTGGGATATGAAAAAACTGAAATGGGCAAATACTTACTGAAAGATGCAAATATTTTTACCTTAAAGTGATGTCAACATATTTGAAAAAGAACCCTTCTAAACAAAAATCTTGGCGGGCACCCAATATATTTATTGGGGCATTTCAAATCGCTCATCAAGAAATTTCATACAGTAGCTACAAAGAAATTTTACAAGTTAGGATAGCGGCTGATATTGGTTCTGACCATTATTTAACTCCAGCCTCAAAAACTCACCAGAACAAAAATAATATAATAATAATACCAAAATTAATAAGAGAAAATTGACAAGAACTATTCAACCACTGGCAAAGCCTAAAAGCGAGGTTCATTGAAACAATAGAAAATTTAATCTCACTTCGAAAGAAATATAAACAACATTATTGGAACACGGATTGTGAAAAGGCATGAGGCATTAAAAAACTGGGATAGAAACAATACTGAAAAAACGTAGATCACCTTTTTCACTGTAAGAAAAGAGACATCTAAATTACACCGACAGACAATGAAAATGCCCAACATTTAGAAATCGAAACGACATCCAAAAGGAAAATATAATAAAAAATAAAACACAACTTCGCTCTTAACAACCAGGAAAATTGTATAGTAATTGTAAATTATCTTGAAAATCTATTAAACTGTCAATAACCAGCGAATAAATTCCAATAACAGCAAGCTAATAACAGCATCCATAACTGTAAAGGAGCTGTCGAAATCGAAATAATATTTCCACATCGAATTGAGAGACCTAAAAACGACAAAACATCCGGTGCAGAACTACTAATACTAGCTGGTCCTAACACTATAGAACAGAACACTGAACGAACACATCTGGCAAACTGAGAAAATACTCGAGGACTTGAAAACTGCCCTATGTCATCCATTGTATACAAAGAGGATATAACTGATGTTAATAATTAATGAGGAAAATCTGTTCTCCCAGCCATATACAAAATTCTTTTACAATGTTTACTTGATCGAGTCAAAGTACAGTTGGAACCAAAAACTGGTAAATATCAAGTAGGCTACACATCAAACAGATCCTGTTCGGAACATATTCTTAATTTAAAATTAATCATTAGACACCAAAGGATTTTAGTAACAATGTGGTATGTACAATCATGGATTTAAAAAAAAAAAAAAAAAGAAAGTTTACAACTCAGTTGCTCGTGAGTCTCTTTTCCAAATTTGAAAGTGACAAGTGCTTGATAGTAAAATTTCACCACTGTTAAGGAATCGTCGAGCGATACTAACTCTAAAGTTAAATTCATAGGATTTGATACAATGGCTGGTGTTAGAAAGGGAGATGGAGTCGCCCCATTCCTGTATAACTGTGTTTTGTAAAAGGTAATTACAGAATGGAAAGTCGAATCAGAATATAGATCAATCAGTGAAGTTAGGTAGAAGTAATGTTAAAGTAGATTGCTTCGCCTTTACAGATGATCTGACAGTTTTAACTAGAGCTAAAAAGAAATTGAAGTCACAGAACTGTGACATAAAGTCATGGATAAACCAGGCGACCATGATGAATAATGAATGAAGTCTGCAAAAAGCTGTATAGTCTGCTCTCTGATATTATCTGAACAACATGTAATGTTACCTGACCATCATGTTACTTTCATCGACATGATTCTGATGATGGCCCAGGCCGAAACGCGTAAAATAAAGTCTTTTGAAGCCAACTAATGACTTTTATCAATACAGCAGACTTCATCCATTCACAAATTGAATTCTTGTTGAATCTGCGGAAAATTAGAGCTATAAATATCATTTGAAAAATTGAAATAATGACCTCTAAAAAACAATCATCCAAGTTTTTGAACACGAAATACGAAAAAATAAAAAGGGTTTCTCAATTTACGTACTTGTGAGAAATTATACAAGAAAACGGTCTCAAAAAGCTACAAACAAAGTGCGCTAAATGGCAACTGCATTTAGATTACAACAAAACATTTATAATAAAAATCGTTTTCAAAATTCAGTAAATTCGTATATATCATTTACAAAATGTACGTTATTTAAATGTCATTAATTTTAGCATATATTCCGCTATCATATCGTGTGTTAATGATTGGAAAACGCCGTTATATAGCTGGTTATTTATATCATCAGTATTGATCATATTATCAAGTTGTCAGTCACCTGAAAAGAGGGAGGTAATGCCCCCAATTACGTACGCTAATTAATTTTATACTTCTTTTTCTGTTTCGGGAGATGGAGCGTTGAGCATGAACATCTGCTAGCAGGTTGCTTCTAAAGCGTCCATCCACTTATAGGAATACTGATGAACAAAGGAACATAAATGTGACTGAAAAGAACGTAGTATCGCAATTTAGACACATCAGGTTTACACAAGTGTACTTCAATAAAAGTGCTGTACCAATACCATTCTCGAGCTACGTGTGATGTCACGAAAACCTTCAGTTAAATACCAGTGGAGCCATCAATGGGCAACGTAATACGTTTATTAAAGTAAAAATGAAAACCAACTGCCACTCCATCGACGCTGGCTCGTGTTGTTCACTGCAATCGGAAGCCACAAGAAGGAGGGCCTGTTTAATGACAAGCTGTGGCAGCCAGAAAAAAATGACAGACTGGCGAAACCTAAAACATACGAAATGCAGTTGATGTTGAATGTAATAAGTTTGTACGGATTGAAAGATTAGACCATCTTAAAAATTTAACTCTTCACATTTTGTATCATTATAAGCTCGCAGAAAGTGTAATTAAAGCCTCTATATATCGGAACAAATAATGAAAAACAATATGTACAAACTTCTGAAGAATATTTCTCCACACAGTTTCTGTGTGTCTACATGGTGGCCATACCTCGACTTATTGAACTGTGGCATGTCGATTTGTCTTAGCCTTTTCAGACCAACTAGTTACAATCGTGTACATTAATTTTACGCTGTCTGAGATCTACATCTACATCTTCATAGATACTCTGCAAACCACATTTAAGAGCCTGACAGAGGGTTCATTAATAACTTTCATAACCTTTTTCTACCGTTCCATTCTGTAATAGAGCGCGGGAAGAAAGAACACCTAAATCGTTCCGTTTTCGACCTGATTTCTCTTATTTTATTGGGTGGAGGTGGGTGCTAGCAAAATATTTTCACATTCAGAAGTAAAAGTCGGTGATTGAAATTTCGTCAATAGATCTCGCCGCAACAAATAACGACTTTATGAGTTCCACCTCAAACCGTGCAACATTTCTGTGACGCTTTCCCCCCTGTAACGTGATGAAACAAAAAGAGCTCCCTTCTCTGAACCTTCTCCATGTCTTCCGTCAGTCGCATCCGGTGAGGGTCCCAAACTGGGCAACAGTTCTCCAGGAGAGGACGCACGAGTGTGATGTAGGCATTCTCTTTTCTTAGGTTGAGCTGTTGCATCTTCGAAGCGTTCTGCCAATAAAACATTTTTTTTTTCTGGACGGAAACAGCATGTATTCGAGTGTGACTGTTCAATATTTTCATCATGCACATTTACCGCCATTTTCTGAAGAATACTATGAAAAGATCAGCCAGTGAGTGCTGGACTGCGTAGCAGTTTGTGAACTACAAAGAACACGGAAGTTATGGGTTACGTGTATTCCACTATATAACTAAAAGTAGAAGTTGGTACTTTGCGTGGTAATAATTTTATTTAGTGTCAAAATAGGGACTGATTCGCCGTGGTACATAAATCAGATTATCTTTGCAAAATCAAAGAAAAAAAAAGCTTGCCAAATTTCAACAGGCACAAAATCCTCAAGACTGGACATCTTTTACAGAAAGTCGAAAATTGGCGCAAACGTCCATGTGCGAAGCTTATTATAGTTTTCACAACGAAACCCTGTCACGTAATTTTGTTGAAAGTCCAAATAAATTCTGGGCACAGGTAAAGTATACTAGTGGCTAAACGCGATCAGTACCTTCACCATGCGATAGCAATGATGATATTACTGATGAAAGTTCAGCTAAAGCATAACTGCCAAAAACAGCTTGCCGAAATTCCTTCATCAAAGAAGACGAAGCAAATACTCCAGAATTAGAATCAAGAACAGCTGCCAACATGCGTTTTTTAAAAACTCATATCCCTGGAGTATTAAAGCAACCTTGAATTTCTTAAGAAAAGCAAGCTTCACGGTCCAGAATGTGTACTAGCTACGTTCCTTTCAGAGTATGCTGATGCAATATCTTCAAATACAATCGCTGGCCCAGGGAAAGAACAATACCCGAAGACTGGAAAATTCGGGAAAGGCAGTAGGAGTGATCTGCAAGATTACAGGCCAATATCGTTGATGTCGTTTTGCTGCAGGACTTTAGAACATAACTTTTCTCACCCATTATGAACTATCTCGAAGACATAGTCAACTCGGATTCAGAAAGTATCGTTCTCCTGAAACACAACTAAATCTTTACGCACATGAAGTAATGAGTACATCGACAAGGCGTCTCAAATTTATTCCATATTTCTACATTTCCGGAAGGCTTTTAACACCATACCTCACAAAGGCTCCTAATTAGAATTGCGTGCTTATGTAATAGAACCACATTTCTACATTTCCGGAAGGCTTTTAACACAAAGGCTCCTAATTAGAATTGCGTGCTTATGTAATAGAACCACGTTTGTGTAATTGTGTTCGTGATTTCCTATTAGAAAGTACACATTAAGTAATAATTGACTTCCCAGGGAAGTTTTATAGGGCCCCTACTGTTCCTTATCTTTATAAATTATTTAGGAGAAAATCTGTGCAGCTCTCACAGACCGTTCGCAGATGATGCTGTCATTTACCGGTTAGTTATGTCACCAGAAGGTCAATTCAGATAAGATGTATGCATGGTGCAAAATTGGCAATTGGCCTTAAATAATGAATGTGAGAAGTCATACGTACGAGTACTAAAACAAACCCGTTTAAGTTCATTTGCACGATAAATCAGTGAAATCTGAAGTCCATAAATTCAAATAGAATTATAATTACGAACAACATTAAATATAAAGAACACACAGAAATTATCGTAAGGAAGGGGAACAAACTGCTACGTTTCATTGGGAGAACACTTAGATGGCGCAACAGTTCAAGTAAAGAAACTACCTACACTGCACTTGTGCGTCCTATTTTGGAGTATTTCTGCGTATTGTGGGATCCCCACGTAGAGGATATAGAGAAAGTTCAGAGAAGGGGAGCTCGTTTTGCATTATCCAAAGGCAGGGGACAGAGTGTCAAGGGATTGATTCACGATTTGGAGCGGAAATCAACAAAAGAAAGATGTTATTCGTTACGGCTCCTAACGCATGGCAAACTCGCTACTTCCTATTTTATTGAGGCATATCAAAAACTTCGTTTGCCTATACAAGTTTACGAGGGAGAAATATATGAACTGAATAGCAAAATCACTACGTATAAAAAAACTAAATCGTTACGGGTAGTTTCTGATCAGAAAGTGAGGATCAGATTCACAGCTGCAAAATCGTTTGAAATAATTGGCTTCTGTGAAGTTTGGAAAGTAGGAGGCGAGGTACTGGCGGAAGTTGTGAGGCGGCATCGTGAGTCGTGTCGGGATAGCACAGTCGGTAGTGCGCTTTTCCGCGAAAGACAAAGGTCCCAGGTTCGAGTCCCGGTTCCGGCACACAATTTTAATCTGCCAGGAAGTTTCATATCAGCGCACACTCCGCTGCAGAGTGAAAGTTTCATTCTGGTAGTTGGGTGATGTTTTCTTATAAGAATGGATAACATTCAGTTGGATACTATGAAGACACATTACGAATCTATTCCTCGAATAGTTGCAGTTGTTCTCAAAGTCAACGGTGGATCAACTCTTTAGTAATAAATAAATGTTGTACCATGTTAGTTGCACATATTGTTTTGTCCACCCCCTGCAAAAACCACAACTTAAATGCAATTACGATCGTCACTTGAACTAACGCTCTTGTGAGTTGGACTGTATAGTACAGAGGAATATTACAGTCCTTCTGAATGAATTCTTTTTAGTTTTTATACTTGAGGCTTTAATCACTCACAGCAGTACTTATTACGCTAACAATAACTGAACTACGGACCATGGTGAGAAATGTTACATGGTACATTTCCAAACACCTTTTCGCCGATTACTGCCGTTTTAGAAGGCATGAACGAAGTACTGTGGAGACAGAATCCCCTCTCATTTAAGTTCGGCGAAAACGTGCGTTTAGCATATAGATGACGCTGTCATGGTGGCAACTCCGCCGGTCGTGGGTGTTGTCCTGTCCTGTGGTTCCTGCTAAAGGAATAAAAATATCTCGTAACCCACAAAGGGAACTGTATCTAACAGCAAGAAAGAGTAATGATCCAGAAAGTCAAATGCTATATAGACTACTGTGTGATATTAAGAAAAGTTATTAAGAAGTCTAGAAGCATATGTATTGTGTCTCAGGTTAGTACTTCTGATAATAAAATTAGAAAAAAAGGAAAAAAAAATATATAACTGAAAGGGAAACAGGGCAACCAAGAACACAAGAAGACTGTATTTCTATTAAAATGAATGAAACGTTAACTAACAAAACGTCATAAGTTGAAAGTATTTTTAATAATCACTTCTTAAATGTCGTGGAGAAAATAGGATCTAAATGTTCCATAGAAAAGGAAAAGCCGTTAATGGCGGATGCCATACCTATGCAGTCTGATACAACTGACCCACCTTTTCCTTTGATATTAAGAAAATAATTAACTAACTCAAAAGTAAAAGCTCATATGGGATTGATGGCATTTTGAGCAGAGTACTAAAAGCTTGTTCCCAACATATAAGTAGGATTCTCAGACACAAGTGTAATTGCCCTCTGGAGTAGGGTATTTTCTCACGTAGACTAAAACATGCTATTGATAAACCATTCCATCTAATGTCAATAACTACCAACCAATCTCACTTCTGACAGCTTTACCCAAATTTCTTGAGAAAGTAATGTATTTAAGAGTAGCTTCCTAAATTTTTAAAAATAAGGTAAATTGTTGGGATATTTGTGATCTCTCAAAGGCTATTGATTATGTAAATAATGGAATTCTTACAGATAAGATTAAGCATTGTGGACAGTACACAAATGGTTTAAATCATACTTAACTGGAAGAGTGCAGAAAGTTGAAATAAGTCGTTCAACTGAAAAAATTATCTCATTCCTCAAAATGGGGGGGGGGGGGGCTATCAAGAGTGGGGTCTGTCAGGGTTCAGTATTGCGTCCTCTGCTATTCAAGTTTAAATCTAGCTTTGGCATAAAAGGAGGATGAATTATGCTACCACAAAAGTCTTTGGGCACTTAACAAATAACATCAAATGTGTGACAGATATCCAACCATCATTTAAAAAGAAATTTAAAGATGTTTTTGAATGACATCTCCTTCTATTTAGTAGACGAATTACTATGTATAAATTAGTAATTTTACAAAAAGCATAAAAAAAGATATGTCATATATTGTTATCTTTTAATAAACTGACACGTTCCACATCATTGTGAAATCTCGTATTCATGATGTATGGAACAAATATTAATCCATTGCAATCTGTACTTCGCAAGTCTCTTCTTACTACTCAGAAGAAAATACTGTTTTGATGGACAGAGCTAATTTCTTCAACAAATACTTCTGAAATTTAGAAATGTATATATATGGCAGATGTAGATTTCGGATAAGTGTGTGTGTGTGTGTATTTGTTGCTAAGCGTAAATTAAAGTAGATTGTAAGCCTAGTGAGCAATAACCTCAACAGATTTATCAGTTGGGTTTAAAATCATCTGAACATTTCAGAAAATAAAATATATACACTGAAGTTCGCCACTGTGTAATTCGCTTGTATTGCCGAGGTGACTCCACTTAAGTAACAAGCGACATCACAACTGCAGCAAAGGTAATTACATTTGACACTAGGGTGTGCTAGTTTCATTAATTTTGTTTCTGTTTTTATAAACATCTATTAAATTAAAAATCACATCCTAGAAATATCATTCCCTCTTTCACAGAGTCGACATTTTTAAGTACTGTATTAGACATAATTTTAATGTCAAATCAGGTAAAAGTTTTTAATTAATAAATATTTATTTATTTATTTTTTAGAAAAATTGACTACTTCGTATGACAGTAACAATATCTGTCGTAACAGTACTTGAAGAGACTCAGTTCCTCTAAGCACAGTTATATATTTCCTCATACAGAGTGCATCCCAGAGTGCCCTTGAGAGATACAACATCAAGAATCGCTTCTTAGCTTTTGGCATTTTCTATTGTTCAATAATAGATAAGGAAGCAAGGAAAGGAAACTCTTTATTATATATATAAATAACAACAGTTACATATGTCAATAGTAAAATTATACGTCAACATTTGTGATTTGCGTCACACATATTACTCATGTGTATAAAAGGACCTACACTGGCACGTGTTAATTTAATGTAAGATAATAAGTCAGGAGTAGTTTAAACAGTATTACAGTGCAGAATCATCTAACACTAATAATGTATATAAGTTGCTTAATGCCATAATTTTTGTATATATATATAAATGCATGCAATATTTTCTAAATATCATTCAGTAGAATCGTAAAAGTTGCTGTTATCTAACTTGTCATTATATAAAACTGAAAAATATGCTGCTAGGCACACCGGTGAAAAGCTCAAAGTCTAGGTGATTTATATACTATAAAATTCTTTTTGATATCTAGACATCTTTTATTTTATTTTGCATCAGACAATCCTACATTGTAGGCGGATCTAATGAAAAATATAACTTGAGAGTTGTAATGAGGCCTCCTCAAAACCCATAGTTCCCATAAATTTCGTAATAAACAATACAATTAATGATTCATAGTATACGATACTAAAATCTGTGATTGTTACAAGTCAGCTAACCAAACAATTTTTTTAATTAAACAGTTTTACGCTATCGTCTCATTTTCGTGATTATCAACTGTTGAATTTTATTGATTCCAAAATCAAATTTATTTCGAAAGTCATGTTATCATACACCACAGCTCAGACACCGAATTTTGTACAAAAATTTAGAATTTACAGGGATTTATATGTCAGTACGGACTTCTGGCCAATTACTCACTAATAAACCGAAAAACCCATTAGGTGAATTATTAATTATTTAAAAATCTGCAAACGATTTCTGTAAGCATATTAGATACTTCGATAGTCATTTTACGTTTTACATCAAAATTGTTATATGTTCATAATAATTTTGTTTATTTATACATTCTGCCATACGTTTCCTTATTATTGTAACGGAATCAAATTTCTGCATGAAAATCAGTATTTTAAATGATTAAATTCCTGCTCCTCAAAATGCTACCACCTTCCAGAGAGAGCAGTTGCTATATATTGAGAAGTATTGTAATATCTTTGTCACTTTCTCCTCTAATGTATGAGTGATGGTGATGCCTACTCTTGAAAATAAAAGAAGATGTACCACGCATATAGTGTCGTTTTACGTTTTTTAATTATTTGGAACCTTATTGGAAAGTAATCAATTCCTAAACAGGCGAAGCCTAATGAGAATTATTATCTTGCATTTCTTAAAATGGAATACAATAGTGACCACGCTGCAATACAAGATAAGTACCAGTATTTCACGCATCGATAAAGTCTTTGTAAAATCGCCAGCAATTAATTCAGTCACGACTTCATGCAGATATGAAGTATCACGATATATTGTAAGTCAAAGTATAGATGAATTATAAAGTGGTATATCAGCGCCATAAAGTGAGCCATTAGAATCTGGAGTTGAAAGTTATTTATTCTTCTCTAAATATATTAGGTATGTACTTTATAATGCCCAAAACGTTAAGCTTGAATAATTTTCGTGATATTGTTGCCACGTATGGATCATTGTTAATGCCGAGATGTACCAGTTGACTATATAGTCCGCTATTTCCAATACGTGAATTATATATAAATGATGCAAAGTGCCTTATGTCGTTTTGAGCGACCAGGATAACGAAACCTGTAGCCAAATAATAATAATAATAATAATAATAATAATAAAATAAAATAAAAATAAAAATACTTCTGCGCTGTTGGAAAAATATCTTACTGGTGGTTAATACAGCTTATGTTTCCGATGTAATACAGTTTATGTGTTTGAAAAGTTAAAAAAATAAAATAAAAAAAAGAGAGAGAGAAAAAAGATTTAAAAATAAATGACTCCTCCACATGGCGGGATACGGTCAACGGATGTAGCCACTGTTGCGGCCGAAAGGTCCATAGAGACCCAGCTTAACCCCTCTTGCGGGACGTGGGGGCTATACTTCCCACTATGGTATTCCTTTACTGCATTCATAGGAAATCGTGCTACCACTTCTGTACGCTCCTGGGCCCCAGTGGCAGTCCGCTGCACTAGTTCCCGTTTCTGTTTGTTGTTATATATAGCTTTTAGGGCTGTGGGAAGTATATTTACCACCAAATAACGGTTTTCCGGTGTATCGATATTGAAAGGGGCTTGGGAAATACACATACCACAGTGTCTCTTACTTTACAACGAACTTAGGGGCAACTAAAATTCTGTGAATATGTCTTACCATATCTGTATGTGACTGCATCTTGTGTTAGTACACTGTAGGAAAACTGGTACAACAATCAGTTTCTGTTTGTTGAAAGATTGCTACTGTTGTGGGATGAGATTGTGAAAATGATCTGAATATTTGGTTAAGAAAGAAATTTTTCCTTGTATATGGTAAACATGAAATCTAAATATATTTGAAATAGAGTATAATAAAAAGAAATTACCTTTTTTGTTAACGTGTAATGGTAACACTTTACAGCTCACAAAAGGGAAATGGGGAATCCATTTACCACTAAAGTTGAAAGCTCAGAAAGGCGTAGTGGTGGTATATTGGGTATATTTACAACCACAGTTTTTAAGCATAAATCAAAAAGTAAAATAATAAAAATTAAAATACAATATATTGTTAAATTTAACAGAAAACAATTTTTGTGCAACACTAAGGTATTAAAAAAATGAGTGTGTGTGTGCGTGGAGAGAGTGGGAAGCAGAAAGACAGTTCGCCATCTGGCAGATTTTCCACATAGTCACTGACTGTTAAGCAGACTTCAGTATGCACTTGACCATCCAACAGAGATGTTCTGTGGTAAATTGTAAACATCTTTATGTATGACATATGTCTATGACACAAATAGTTTTAAGGGGATTTCTGACTGAGTTTTGGTGAGTGTAATTTATTGTTCCTTATTCGTTACGTTTTATGATAGTGTTCAATGGAATATTAATACCATTGTCTCTTTATAGCCTTTGATAATGAAGTATGTCGAAACGCGTAAGACCTTAATAAAGTGCAAGACAGTAAAGGTTATTTTAAAGTGCATCAAAATGGTCACCACGTCTCACAAACGCCTAATGCAGACAGCAAGGAATATAATAAATTGATAACACCTCTGATGCAATCTGTATGTATGTATCCGGTTCCCACTCCAGCTACCGCCGGGTCTGTGTGCTGACGAGTTCTCACCATTTGATCCGTTCTTCCCACCACTTTTCTTCCTTCAGGTCACGCCTCTTCTTTCTACAGATGTTCTCACTCCCATTTTCCATCGTGTACGTGAGCGTCCTCTAGGTCTTTTTCCATCAACTTTATTTCTTCCGTAATTTTGGGAAGTCTCTGCCCACACATCCTCTTAACATGCCCATACCATCTTAATCTTTTTCGATGTCTTCTCTCAAACTTACTTGTTTTAAGGTCCTTTCTAGTATTTACATTGCTTACTCAGTCCATTCTTGTTTTTCCCTTAACTGCTCTGGCAAATTTCATATCCCCTGCTTGCAGTCTGGTCCAGTCTCTTTCTGTCATTGTCCATGTTTCTCCTCCATAGGTGACAATGGGGAAGTAGTAACTATCATGCATAAGGAGTTCTGATTTTTCTGGAACTTCCATTATTCCAAATCAGGTGTTTTATTGTTTGATAGATATTGCCTCCCTGATGTAACCTCCTGTTAATTTCGTTGGTTATTCTTCCTTAGTTATATATTTCAGTCCTTAAATAAGTGAAACTTCCTACTAATTTGAAGGGTTCTCCATTCAAAGTAATATTCCTGTTGATCCCTTTGTCTCTTTCAAATACCATTACATCACTATTATCTTTATTTACTTTTAATCCATACCTTTCCATTATTTCCTACCACGTATCAAGTTGTATCTATACATCTACCTCTTTACCTCCACAAATTACCATATCGTCTGCAACAATCATCTTTCTGTCTTTTTATTTCACTATATCTTTGACCTATTCATTCCCTTCATCACAACATTAAAAATTGCAGGAGATAAAATACTTTCTGCTGACCGCGGCGGCCGAGCGGTCTGCGGCGCGCCAGTCACGGTCTGCACGGCCACTACGGTCGGGGGTTCGTCCACCCTCGGGCATGGATATTTGTGCCGTCCTTAGTATTAGCTAGTTCATAAGTAGTTTGTAAGTTTAGGGACCGATGACCCCGTAGTTAAGTCCCATAAGCTCTACAAACATTTGAACATTTGAACATTTTGAAATATTTATGGAATTCTCTACACAATCACCACAAAAATTAAAGATTGAAAATTAAAATGACCTCTATGATGTGTTAGGTGGAGGTGTGTAAAGAATAAAATCGCAACAGCTGTCAAGATGTGTTTATTCCGACACTACCGGTTTCTCATCAGTAAATATATATCTTCAGGTGGATGACATAAGAAAATGATACAGATTAATTGGAACAGCATCCAGCTTTCAGGGTACCTTGTTAAAACATTCCCACAACAGGGTGTGGTCGTCTTTAGGTAAATAATATTCCCGCTTTATCCTTTATAAATACTTCCTTGATTAAGTCCTTGTCTTATTTCGAAGCATTCACAGTTCACCAGGAGTGTTCCGATTCTACAGTTGTGTCCTCTGTAGATTGTCTTTATTACATTAATGTACCCACCTTCGATACCTATCATCTTCATTTCTTCCCAGAGTCTTTCCCTGCTAAATGACTCATATGCCTTTTATATGGCTATAAAAACCGTTATCACCCTTTGTTATCTTCCTGACGTTTTCCCATCAGCTGACAGAAAATATCAGGTCGCTCGTAATTCTTCCATTGCTAAACCCACGTTGTTCCTCACTCATACAAAAATACAATACGATACAAAAATTACCTTCGCTGGGGTGGCACAAACAATGCGCCCGCTAAAGGGTTAATCAATTAGGTGGTGGTTCATAATGTAGGGCAGTTAGCGAAATAAAGGGGCTTCAGGGCACCACAAAAGCCGTTGGTAACTGTAGCCAAAAAGTACCCTTTAGAGGAGGCAAATCGACGCGTCGTTTAGGTGGGCTTTGCGTAAATGACTTGTTGCCAATTATTTTGGCAGGGGCGGCCCGCTATTTTTGGCGCTGGGCGCTGTGACTTTTGAGGCGGTGCGCGGCCGCGCAGGTAACCGGAGCGCTGACCCCAGATTGGAGAGGGCGCGCGCTAAATGGACAAATGAAACGCGGCACACGCAAATTGGCCTGTGATTGGCGCGCCGCGCCGCGCCGCTGCCGACATATAGACGCTTCCGCGCCCCGGGGTCACCACTGCACCAGGCTCTGAGCTCCCACCTGCTTTTGTTGTCGGAAGTACACACGCGGCTAGCCTTCATGGGCCGCTTCGAAGAGGTGAGACGCAGAATATACGACGGTTGGGGCGAAAATCATGACAACTTTTATTTTATTATTATTTTTTTTTATTATAAGTATTTTTTGGTGCGCCTCGGTTGCACAGTGGTAGAGTGCCAGACTACAAATCCAAAGATCGCGGGTTCGATCCCCGCCAGGTCCTAGGATTTTTATCGGTCACTTTCCACTTCTTTCAACTCTGGCAGTATTGCTCATGTGAAAAATACCGTGTAGCACCGTGGTTCGGAACCCACGTTGAACTGTAGTACTCAGTACTCAAACTCGTAGTTATGAAACTAATTCCCGTAAGAGCAAGGGCTTCAAACTTGTATATATATAATATGCCGGTGACGGGTAATGATCCTATCGTTAGTGGGGAGGGGCGAAGCTGGGAATTTGTATCTGACGGGAGGCGTGCTTAGGTAGTCCTTGCAGGTGCGGAGATCACTGTGTCCCCAGTGGTGTAGGGGTCAGCGCAACTACCTAGAAAGCAGGAGACCCGGGTTCGAATCCCGGCTGTGTACAAATTTTCAGCTTTGCCCAATCGCAGTTGATGTCATATATTTTTTCGAATATGAAATAATAACAACTGCAGGATCAGAAGTGACGTCTGTTCTTTCGGAACACACGCCACATGTATAATTATTTTTTTCATGCAGATACCAGTCCGTTTGGAAAATGTGACATATACGGACGAAAGGACAACGTGTCAACTACATGTATGGACAGTGAATAGCCCTGAAACATCGTAACAAACTAATTTATTATGACATATTTTCGGAAACATTTTCGTTTCACTATGTTTGGGTCAACAGCACTCTTATTTAAATTCATGAATAAAGAACAGTCTAGAGTACAATAATTTATTTAATAATGATTATGCAGCCAAGATGGCATTTTTCATTTATTATGTGACCGGTTTCGGCGTACTCGACGCCATCTTCAGACCTGTCGTAATTTACATAATTCCACGACATTTTCATATACTAAAAGAGTACATCCGGAAGATGGCGTCGAGTACGCCGAACCGGTCACATAATAAATGAAAAGTGCGATCTTGGCTGCATAATCATTATTAAACAATTATATATCGCCCCACTTAACTATGAGTTCCTTATATAAAATAATTTATTTTATTCAACTAGTTTCAGTCTTATTTAGACCATCTTCAGGAAATTTGATTCCATCGATGTCGTGGAGCTGGCAGTTAACTGGGAGCCTTCCAGTGCGTCACTGCAGTGACAGCAGTGACGCACTGGAAGGCTCCCAGTTACCTGCCAGCTCCACGATATCGATGGAATAAAATTCCCTGAAGATGGTCTAAATAAAACTGAAACTAGTTGAATGAAATAAATTATTGCACTCTAGCCTGTTCTTTATTCATTAATTTATTATGGTAGTATACAGTACACATACAGTTGACATGACAAGCCTGGGCCTACAGACCCGCAAAGTAGTTCCCTGTTGCTGTCACCACACGCTGTCAACGATGTGGCAGGTGCTGAATACCATCTGCCTCAGCATTTGCCGCACTATTTGCCGTTCATGTTCAGCAACAGCTGTTTTTCAACCAGGGACCACTTAATCAATTTGATAAGACTCATGTTTTGGCAGCCACAAACGGATATCACAAAAGACTGTGCAGGGAGACTATAGAAAATGTAAAACTGAATGAAATATGGATTCCGGTGTTGAAGAAGAAATGAAACAGTCTTCCACCGAGAGACTTTATTAACAACAGACAACGACAATCGGCAACGACGAATCGCGCGCGCCTATGCAAAACATCTGTCATACCTCTGCGCGCTGAGACCAACGAGAAAGGCAGGCCGCGGCGCGCACATCACGTCACGTGATCAAGTGAGGCCTGAGCCGGTGCGATCGCTAGCTGATTGGCTAGCCGTTGGGGCACAGTTAACTGTTTCATAGCGGGCAGCCACTCAGCTAGCGATCGCGCCGGCTCAGGGCTCACTTGATCACGTGACGTGCGCGCCACGGCCTGTCTTTCTCGTTGGCCTGTCTGCGCGCGAGCCCTCGTAAACTGAATTCGGCTGCCGTCAGTATCGAGCCAGGGCGTGTATCGAACGTACAAAAGAGCCACGATCCCCCTTGAGTATGTCCTCTGCAGATGGGGACGAAAAGTTGGGTTTCAGTAACAAATTCACAAGACCACATCACAATATGCCGGAAAATTTTTAGTAATATTGACGTTTCCGGCCGTGAAAGTTTACATTTTACAATAAGTGGTTTTGTGTTCATCAGTATGTTTTTAAGCCACCGTGGCATCAATTTTAATTACAGTATGTACGTATTTCTATCACCTGTGCCAGCTGTTAATTCTCCAAACTTTCATCATCTATGTTTTAAATTCTCCTGTTTTTAACTCCATTCTAAAAAATCAAATGTTTGTAATTCTTATGGGACCAAACTACGTTGGTCATCAGTCCCTAAACTATATAAACTAACCTAAGGACAACACACACATCTGCGCCCTAGGGGGGATTCGAACATCCGACGCGGGAGGCCGCGAGATCCGAAACGTGGTGCTCCAGATCGCTCGGCTACGCCTGCGCGGCAACTCCAATGTATTTTAAAGAAATTTCATTACTATGTATTTCTGTCCACTTGAAGAGCGATGTAGGAAGCCGCTACCAGCATGCCCGTCAGGGCGTGAAATCACATTAATAATTAAAAACAAAGAGGAATAGTGGGTGAAACCCGAAGTTAATTGGCAACAACAGATTAGCATTAAGAACCAGTGTAGCCAAAACCAAAACTTCCACGACAAAATCAATTGAAAAACTCAACACCACTTGAGTAGTGTAGTTTCGACAAGAACAGTACGGCTGGAGCTTGACATTCATGGAACTGATACAGTCACTAAACCCGTAACAACGGAAGCCAACCTAAAGCAAGTTAGTGGTATGGTCCGATGAATCAATATGTACGTTGGTTACTACTAATAACGGGGCTTATCCATCGAAAGACGTCAAGGTAATTCAAAGTACGATACGCCATGCCTAATTCACTTGGTCAAAGACTGAGGACGTTCCGTGTTGATTAAGACATCTGTGTTGTATTCAGCTGTTTCTAACATAGCCGTCACTGTTCGGATAGCTGTGAATGAATGTCTCATCACCATCAACACCAAACTTACTACGGATAACAGGTTGCTAACAAACACTTCCATATTCCAAAATTATAACGGCCATGCACGCCCATACACATAGCCTAAAAGGTTCAGTTCTGCTTTGCACGGGATCATAAAATTATCCTGTACAGTAAAATATCCATTTCTCAACACAATCCGTTATAAAGAGTTTCAGAGCAGAGAATGAGGACCAAATTTAGAGCACTAACAAAGTGAATGAACAATGGATAAGTAGTTTGTAAGTTTAGGGACTGATGATCCCGCAGTTAAGTCCCATAAGCTTTCCAGACATTTGAATTTGAGTTTGATAAAACTCATTGTATACAGTTCCATACAGAAAAGGGCGTGACACCATTAATAAATACAGACTTTGAACAGAAGTCTGTAGCTAAGGTAGAATATTCAAGGTGTTTCCAATCATGAGGGATTGAATTGAACTAAACACATTGAAGATCAACTGAAATGTTTGAGTTCAGCTACTTATGATATCAGGGTCATTGCAAATTTAAATATAAATCTCAGTAAATTAGCTTACTATGCCTATTTTCATTCACTGCTTTCATATAGGATCATATTCTGGGGCAATTTAACATTGCGCAGAAGCGTGGAATACCAGAATAATTGCTGGAGCCACCCAAGATCATCCTGCAGACATTTATTTAAGGATCTAGCGATCTTCGCAATAGCTTCATAATATATGTATTCAGTCGTGAAATTTGCGATTAACAATCAGACCAGTTCAAAAGTAATAGCAGTGTGCATATCTGCAACACTAGGAAAACGGATGATATTCACTATTGAAGGTTAAATCCAACTTTGGTTCAGAAAGGGGTGAATTATGCTGCCACAAAAGTCTTTGGTCACTTAACAAGTAGCATCAAAAGTCTGACAAATAGCCAACACGTATTTAAAAAGAAATTAAAATAATTTCTTAATGGCAACTCCTTCTACACGTTTGATGAATTTTTAGATGAAACATCGTAATGTCGCAAAAAAAGGATATATATATATATATATATATATATATATATATATATATATATATATATATATATATATGACACTTAATATTTTTAAGATTTATTTTATTTTTTACTATTCATATTTACTTCTTATTTTTTACTCATATGTAAAATAAATTAATAAAAAATAAAATAAATCCTCAAAATATTGAGTGTCATATAGAGACAAAATTTATTAAACTGACACGTTCCACATCATTGCGAAATTTCGTATTTATGATCTGTGGGACAACTGTTAATATAAACTGATCTTGTGCTGCATACTATAAAGACATTCCACGTATCTGAATATCGAATATTGTTAACTGATCTAAAAACACTTGGCGAGTCATTTCGTTACTGATAAATAAATATTGAGTCTATTTTATGTGTTAATATTATTTTGTGCAACCCTGTATCTGACATACGTACGCGACAAGCGAAGGGTTAAGAAAGGTACCGCCAGTTACATTAGTTAACACGTTAAGGGTCTCCGAAATCGGTGAAACGCATGATCTGATTTCACCGACGACGCCTGTCTATAAGCTGTTGGGGAACACCTGTTGGAGATACGTCAATGGAGAGATGCGCGTTCTCGCGCTCTTGGGATTTCGCCCCTTTCCAGTATCAGCACCTTGCCGATCCACCTACACTTTACCACTGAGGCAGAGCCACAGTGCTGTGGGAAATGCAGTGCAGTTGGGTGTATGTAGGATAATGTACACGCGGCAGGGACATATGCGCTGAGGGTGATAATGGCAGCAGCACATGCTCACTGTTGATCGCAGTTCGTGGAAATTCCGTTCCCTATACCGGGCTGTGAATCTGGCACTACGAGAGATAGCGGCGAATCCACAACGGCAGTGAACATGGCCACCAACCAGGATATAGGCTGCGAGGAAGATATGCTGCTTTGAATCGCTTATGATACAGGAAGTACTTAACGTGAACACCCAACAGACACATTATTTATTTTTTAGTAAGGAGCTGACCCACTATTGGCTTTGAGACCAGCTGCAATTCTTGCACGAACCGATTCATACAGTAAAATACTCTACCCCATCGGAGCTGGCTGGTACATCAACCAGTGCAAACTGTTTTATAATAAAACACCTTCTTTATTGCAAATATTATATTTATTCACGCGTTTCGGCTTTATGTGGCATCGTTACAAACCTTAAAATATTGCTTGGGTATCAGTCAACTTACATTACAGCTGTGGCATTCATTCTTTTTAATATAAGTTGACTGATAAAAAAGCAATATTTTAATATGAAAGATGAAACGTATCGATATAACATTTGCAATGAAGACGGTAGTTTATGAAATGTTCTTATAATCTGCAATAGAATGTTTCCATTTTCTTACCAAAACATCCGCAAATACTTTAACGATTTAGGAGCTAAATTTCGTCTTTAATCTCTGCTCTAAAACTCCCCATAACGGTTCAGATATGCTGAGACTTGGCGATTTAGCTGTGAAGGGGAGATGTCTGATAATTTTCTGATGTTGTATAAAACACGCCTGCACCTTTTTCGCCGTATTTGCATTCGCATTATCATGTTGCAAAACGGTTGTGTTTATTAGCAATATGTTAGTCATAGTAAGCAGTTTGCTATCGATTATGGTAAGATAATCATTCACAGTTATTCCGACCAGTAACCCTAACGATAGAAAAAGTTGAATAAAACGTTATAGATGGGCAAATCATGACGGAAATACCCCAATGTTTGATTGTAAAAAGATTCATTTGGTGTCTTCGGTACATGAACATGGTGCAAGCTACGAAAACGGTGATTCATCGAACGATACCACACAGTTCCAGTCATCAAGTGTCCAGGTTTATTTGAAACTGTAATACTCAAGTGAATGTTAACTTTGGTAGTCACTTTTTCGGTGGTACTAGTTTTACGTTGTCTGGCCACTATCGATGTTAATACCCGTCGATCGTTGTTCGCTAACTGTGGATTGCGGCCACTACTCCTCTTCGCCAGTGATGCTTTTCTTTGTTTTGTACTCACATGACATCACAGAGGATACTGTCGGTAGGAAAGTGCTAAATAGTGCATCTGTATTCGGCATAATTCTCCTACTGACAGCATACCGTCGATTTACTTTTCTTGGAGGTCCGAGAGATCCCACTACGGTCGGGGGTTCGAATCCCCCCTCGGGCATGGATATTTGTGCCGTCCTAGTTCGTAAGTAGTTTGTAAGTTAAGGGACTGATGACTCCGTAGTTAAGTCCCATAAGCTTAACAAACATTTGAACATCTGAGAGATCACTCATTTCACCGATTATTTGTGTTGAGCGTCGCATAAAAAATGTATAATATACTGAAGGAAACGTGGAGGACTTTTTACGTCATTTGAGCACTGCGATCGCAGCTCAAGTTTGACACGTTACCAACTTTCAATAGAAAGTAGTACACTGCCTTGTGTTCTTGTTACTTTGTTCAGCCCCTGGACCGTTTGGTACGTAAATTCATAAATTCAACTGAAGAATCGGGTTTCTGATATTACCAACTCGCCTATGCTTGGCGTCGAATTAAAAGAATAATTGTTGTAACATAGACGAGACGTATTGCAGTTGAAATTACGTAGATTCTGAAGATGTCTTGATGGACCGAAACATATCAAAAAACTGTTGACTAATAATCAGACAATAAAATATTTCATAAAGAGTAATATCTTAAATCCAATTCTGTACATCACAAGGACTCACCAGAGCCACATTTTCGGTTTCATAAATGTAATAACATGAGATTTCTGGAGACGTACTTCTTGCAAAAGCAACGATCGTATAAAACCCAAGTCTATCTATTCTTTTATGGTCGCGACCCCAGGGTGGGGAGGGGACGGCAAAGAGTTTTTTTTCGCCATACAGGAGTAAGTACAGTAGATACAGCATAAAACAAGCAGACCAGTGCTTGTCTGAATACTAGGGGTTGCATAATGCAAAAACATTAAAAATAAATTACGCAAATCCTTGTTAATCAATTCTCTGCAGAATAGCTCAAAGAGTGTTTTACAATAAATACGCCGTGCTAACAGTGTGTAAACGAAAGGCCTGTAAATTGTTTTTCGGTACCAGACGATAGTTAATTTTACAAGATACGATAAGTAATTTTGAGAAATTACAAATTGACTATAGAGTGGACCTTGCTAAACGAGCATAAACTGCTTCTAAGCTTTACCTGCTATGCGAAACCTCATCATACAACATATACTTTGCTTTCTGAATTCACGTAAAATAAAATGTGTTCCATTAAAAAAAACTAAAAAATTTTCTTACAATGTACAATATTATATTTTTATAGTTTTTTTTTTTTTTTTTTTTTTTTTTTTTTTTTTTTTTTCAAGAAAGTGTATCAACAGTAGAAAATCAAATTCATTGCCTTTGAAATAACACACATTGGTTCGGGGAGGGGTTGCAGGTCGCCAAAATAGTTTTAGTTAGAAGCAGGATGCGTATTCAAGAAGGTTGGAAACACTGGTTTAGGGGATACAGAAGGCAGTAGATACGCGCTCCCAAGTAGAGGCCGTGTTCTTTGCCTTTCGGAACGTGTTTGTTACGTTTCTGCACTGTTGCCTAATGAACAAAATACGTAGGAAATGTCAGAACGACTGCATGATGCTCTTCAGGACTTTGTTGCGAACAGAGAGCAGATAGTAGTTCTCAAGGGAGAGATGTCTTCTGACGTGAAAGTACACAGGTCAAAACAATTTGCGCATCACCTGAGATAGGTAGGTTCTGTGTCATCGGCAGAATGAAGTAAAATGGTTTGACGTCTTTCAGATGGTTCTACTCTACGGAGTGTAGACGACATTACGAGATAGTGGTAATAACATAAAGTTGCTGCAGAAGGGGTTGGTGTTGACTTGCGTTTACTCTACCAACGGAATTACACAAGCAGTTGGGTTCAGATACTGTAGTAAGCAGGTAACGCAATGCAACTAGAACGTGACTTAACCGAATCTATGGCGTGGAGATCTATAGGAAAGTTGGATGCTGGACACAGAGGGAGGTGGCTGCAGCTATTGGAGTGTCTCAAAGTGTATTTCCAGGACAACATGAAACATTAAAAAGAAGGCAAGGTCGTTCACGGATAACACCAGCAAATGACTGTTATCTCTGGTTAAAAGCCCGTCAAGACAGGAGGCTGAATCCAATTCAGCTGCAACGCACCCTCCAGGCAGCAACAGGACGCGCGATAATATCACAAACAGTACATAATCGGCTTCGGGAATGCGGCCTCTACGCACGGAGGCCTATGGCGTGTGTCCCATTCAAACCACGACACTCTTTAGTCCCCATAAAATTTTGCGTTCATCCGGACAATACTCATTCCCTCATCTGAAGAGAACGTGGAACTCCAGTAAACATGGTTGATGGGAAAAATCGTTCTTAGAGAAAGCCTAATCAAATTTTGGGATGAGTTTGTTTATGTTCTAGGAGGCGATCCAATTATGATATTGTAGAAAGATATAAAAAAGCCAAGATCGCTGATTATCAATTTTTATTTATGACGACCGGTTTCGCTGAACTACGTCAGCATCATCTGTTCCAACAAAATCATTTTACAAGGCCATAATCTTGTAATGTCAATCAGTTGCTACATAGCATAATTTAAAGTGCATAGGTTCACTATGTCATATAATAAAACATAATTATCAGTGATATTATAATAAAACATAATTATCACTGACAGTGACAATTATGTTTTATTATAATGACATAATGCACTTTAAATTATGCTATGTAGCAACTGATTGGCATTACAAGATTATGGCCTTGTAAAATGATTTTATTGGACCAGATGATGCTGACATAGTTCAGCGACATCGGTCGTCATAAATAAAAATTGATGATCAGCGATCTTGGCTTTTTTTATATCTTTCTACAAATTTTGGGATAATATATTTTGCAGATTACTCTCAGCACCAACAATTAATATTGCCAAATTTAAAAAAAAAAATGGGGCTAAATTTAAAGAAAATTTCATTCCAAGTTCAACCCGGTATAAAAAAAGTTGATTTTCGAAATGGCATTTTTTTTTAAATATCCGTAAACCATTCCATATTGTAGCATTTTGCAAAAAAATACTGTTCTTACGGAATTTGGTTACACAATTTTGCAGATCATCAATTACCATCAAACTTTTATCCGAAATATTTTTGTTTACCCCGTCATGCTTTTTGAGATATTCGCTCAAAACGAAATAAATTATTCTAAAGAAGGTGTTTTCACATGAGTGCTACTTTTTCACAATTCTGAACTTTTATTTAGTTTAAATAAAATCTGCATAAGAGTATGTTTAGGTGTGAGAATAATGGTGTTGCAACAGGACTTTTTGCACTCTTACACTTTAACTACATTTTGCGAGGTTAATATTTTTTCTCGAGGAGACTGAGGCGCTCCAGTCACGGTCTGCACGGCCACTACGGCCGGGGGTTCGAATCCCCCCTCGGACATGGATATTTGTGCCGTCCTAGTTCGTAAGTAGTTCATAAGTAGTTTGTAAGTTTAGGGACTGATGACCCCGTAGTTAAGTCCCATAGACTATACAAACATTTGAACATTTTTTAATATTTTTTGAGTGCTAGTATTAATTAACATGGTTCTATTACACTTCAGTGTGTAAAAAATAATCATTTAGTGTTACTGTTCCTAATGAAGGTAGAGAACGAGGAAGATGATACAGTGGTAACACACTGGACTCGAATTCACGAGTTCGCCAGTTCAAACGCTGCTCCTGCCATCCTGAGTTAGGTGTTCCGTGATTGTCTTAAATAATTCCAGGCAAATGTATCGAATTTTCCCCTCCCCAGCCGTAACAAAATATCCATTCGAGTGTGAGCTCCGTCTTTAATGTCCACGATGTCGACGGGACGTTAAATCCCAAGTTTCTTTCCTTTCTACCTAATGCAGAAATATTAATCTCGAAGGTTTCATTTCATGTATTGTATGATACTGCTTGTGAAAGCTCATCTACTGTAATTTACTGGTTGAGGTATTGAAAGTTACAGCCTTGGAGAAGCGTAATCAATTTACTTACACCTTCGTAGCTAAGAGGTTTAATTACTCAGTTTAGGGAGTGATAGTTTCCTGACGATTATTTAAGTTTCAGAGGCATTTGCTTTATCAAAGGAGACGCGATGGCCTAACTGTGCTTTACTTCTGCTAGTATTCTTTTTTTCGCAGAATGAATGTGTATTTGCCTGTATTTCCCATTTAATAATTCATCACTTTTCGTTTGTTTCATTCTTATTTTGCAATTCTGTTTGTTTCCTAACTTTGTGACCTCGATTCCACGTGTAGTGTTTGGGGAGACATCAGTTCCCTGGTTTCAATGTTTGCCTACATCGGTAAACTTTCGATGATTTCTATTCGCGTGGGTACAAGTTGATCAATATTTCTTATTTCTTGTGACTTTACGTGATTCTTTTGTGTGGATTGCTTCGAATATGTGGTTTGTTTCTGGCCCGATCGATAAATCTGTGGGCGTGTTTCGTTTTAGAATCTTTGTTACGGAATTAAGCTGCGCTTTTGCCGTGATTTCCTATCTAAATTCTATGCCAGGCATCGTTTCCGTTCATCGTTAATGCGTTAGACCGAAGGAATGTATATCTTTTCTGTGTGCTGTCATTTTTCTTTTTCTGTGATTAGCTAGAATGTATTGTGGTAGTGCGTGCTTAATACCTGTTCTGCAAATTTCCCAACTTTGTGGCTTATCAACTGTTTATGGAACCAATACTGGGAGCTATTTCCCTACTCGGTCCATGTTAAATTTACGTCAAACTCTTGTCCCAAATGTAAGAAGGCTATTGAACGTAGTGCAGTGAAATTTCTACCAAATGTGTGGTATGTATTACGCATTATATTGAACCTAAAAATTATTTCAAGTTGCTTTTTTCCCAAAATTTTTATAAAACTAAATTTTGCCACATGTTTCTTCATTCATAATTTTATTTAGAAGAAAATAATACAATGTTTTATATCATATGAAGATCCATAGTTCAAGATGGAATCTATCTAGCTACATACTAAATGTCATTGAATAACTTCAATAGTTCATTAAAATGAAATTACTTAGAAAACACTGTAAGTGGGACACGGAGTTTGGTTTCAAGTACAGTACCCAATGCAGAAATGAACAGCCCGAAACTGACATTGAAACGTAAATCACTTTACATTGGTAAGTCGTCCTATCGTAAAAAATTAATGTAATTGCAAAAATAAGCAGCTAAGAAACTTGTGAATATAAAGCACATAAATCGATGCAGGATATCTCCACACGACAAACAATGCAATAAATTAAATGTCTTGAAACTATTTACTAACTAAATTCTTTGGCGTACAAAGCTTCAAATTCAATTTAATAAAATACATTTTTGGACCTGTAAGAAATATTGGTCCCTCTAACAGTGTATGATACGAGACATCTTGATAACTTGTATTAACTTTGATATTTAACATGGCACCAACAACTGATGCTACTTCTTAAGTAAATTACTTATGTTGCGTCCATAAATACTAAATTCAATAGCCTGCCGCGGTGGCCGAAGGGACTGAGGCGCTCCAGTCACTGTCTGCACGGCCACTACAGTCGGGGGTTCGAATCCCCCTTCGGGCATGGATATTTGTGCCGTCCTTAGTGTTAGCTAGTTCGTAAGTAGTTTGTAAGTTTAGGGACTGATGACCCCGTAGTTAAGTCCCATAAGCTATACAAACATTTGAAACATTTGAACTAAATGCAATAAATGACTTCTTCATTTCTAAACTCATTCCAGTTCTCATTATTTAAATAATCCAGGACATAGCAAATCATCTTTCTTAGGGTCCATTCTACGGCATTATCCTTGCCCACTCCTTCCCTTTATTTAAAAAAGATTCTAATATTGATAGTGAACTGACCATTGAGGCAAAAAGTAAATGTAATTAATCCACTATCTCGAAGTGAAATTAAGATTCCCAGACAAGCAGCTGTTTTCGGCATACTTATAAGTTTCTTCTAAAGAGAACCCACAGAAGTTATCCTTGAAATTATGTGACCTCAACCACAAATTCATAGTTTAAACGTCAAAATAACAATTCTAGTAAATACGGTTGGCGCACTAAGGTTTCCGTACAAAATTATAGACAGTTCATCCATCCAGAAGATCGAGAATATCGATTATTTTTGTATCGATACTTCCAAAATTAGTGAAAATAGTGACATGAAATTTTATCTGTTTATACCATGCAAAAAGCTTCACAATCAGCCAAAATGTTTTAAAACTGTTCAAATGTTTGTAAAGCTTATGGGACTTAAATGCAGGGTCATCACTCCCTAAACTTACAACCTACTTATGAACTAACTTACACTAAGCACAACACAAACATCCATGCCCGAGGGATGACTCGAACCTCCAACGCGGGAGGCCGCGCGATCCGCAACGTGGCGCTCCAGACCGCTCGGCGACTCTCGCGCGGCCAAGATGTTTTAATTTACTGCCTTCTGCAAACTATTGTGCAGACAGTCTCCACATATACCACTGAATGTACATCATTGAACGACACATAATAAGAGATAAGATGCCATAAATAGTGATTGAAAATCATGCTTTTCTTAAATATGAGCGAATCGGTTCTTTAAAGAATGGGGGATGCGAGAGGTATGGGGATTTCTGTTTATTAAGAAGTGATTCATCATCTTATTTTGGTAAGAGGAGGATGAATAATGTACATTGGGATTCTGATGCAACCAAGCGTTCGTAGGAAATGATATAAAGTGCAAAGTCTATAATAGTAATCCAATGGGAATTTGGATGAGTTGTCCCAAATATGAACGTTTATTTCGTCCAGGACATGACGTTGAAAGGTAAGGCAATAACAGAGAAAGAAGTCTGCGTAATGGAACGATATTCCACTGACCGAGAAAGTACATAACTGGAAGTTTTACAGGATATCATTATGTGTCAAAATGATGAAGATGGTGGTTAAAAAAAACATACAACAGTTGATATATTTATTTATTAATAGAAATTTCAGCATTGGTCAATGTGATGAAAACATTTATTTATAAGTATTGCATATCGGTTTTGATCAATCATAGTCCACCATCATTGCACTATTTAAGGCCAGATGACTCATGTACATCACAGAAAATATCGGAGTAAAAGTGTATAAAACACTAGTCATACTCAAATAGGAATGTTTATTTTTGTCAATCCAGTAATTTATGGACATTAACAGCAATATTGTCTGTGGCTTACGTAAGTCTTTGGCGTTAAATAATGCACTAAAGGTGGTCAATAGATACGCAACATTATAAATAAATGTTGCTATCACAGCGACCAAAGCTGACATTCCTATTAACGTCAGTACTTGGGTGGTCGTGGCGCTCAAGACTGTAACGGAGTCTTCATACAGCTCTTACACTGAGAGCGGTGTGACAGTTTACCATTAGGACTCTACAGCAGACTGAAGACAACTGATGCAGATGTGTATTTGTCTAACAATTCATATATAAATTTATTTATTCAGAGCATAAGTGAAGAAATCATATTATTCGACGAGTCTTTTCGTCTATAATAGACCCAGCATGGTGAAACAAGCCTTTCTTAGAAATAATTGCAACCAGCTTTTGTCAAAGGGGCCGGCCGCAGTGGTCGAGCGCTCTGCGGCGCGTCAGTCACGGTCTGCACGGCCACTGCGGTTGGGTGTTCGAATCCTCCCTCTGGCATGGATATTTGTGCCGTTCTTAGTATTAGCTAGTTCATAAGTAGTTTGTAAGTTTAGGGACTGATGACCTCGTAGTTAAGTCCCATAAGCTCTACAAACATTTGAACATTTGTCAGAGGGAAAAACAAAATTTATGAATAGGCTGACAACAAAGTGCTCGAGCACATTTATTTGTAACTTGATTTTATGACCTTCCGATATGAGGTTAGTAAGCACAAAATTACAACTTGCCCTATTGCAAGCCCCGGAAATACGAGAGGGCAACAGCCTACAGAAGTTGAGAGATGTACGCTGGCTGGTTAATGTACTGGCAGCGCGTAATATAGTCTGATTCACGTAGGAAGGCGGCCCTATAGTCGGGCCGAAGCACGATGATCCATACGCCTACTGGGGTGGGACACCGCCCCAGCCGCGGAAACGGAATGCAACCATGTTGTCGCACAGTATAGTTGACGGTCGCTGTTGTGTGAGAGAACTGGCAAAAGTGCACAACGCAGCCGGACGCGCGCATGCGCAGAGCAAAGCTCACGTTTGACTTGATCCAATGGTTTGCTGCCGAGCTGGCGCTCAAAGCCGATTGGCGCTTTTTTTTTTTTTTTTTTTTTTTTTTTTTTTTTTTTTTTTTTGTGGCAACTGAGCGAAGTGTTTGTGTGTGTGTGTGTGTGTGTGTGTGTGTAATTATAAGTGTGATCAATTTATAAAATATTAATTTTGTCGATTTTGTTTTTGTGTTTTATGTAGAAAACGATGGTTGTACATAAACTAACACAGCACCTTTGTGAGCTTTCCTTCTTAGTGATAAGTGGATTTCCCATTTCTATTTTGTGAGTTATAACGTACTGCCATTGCATTATTAAAAACTGTGATTTCATTTTATTTTACTTTATTTCAAAAATATTTACATTTCATGTTTACTGTTTATAAGTAATATTTCTTTCTCAACCAAATGTTCAAATCGACATCAAGGCTCTTCCAACAACAGTAGTGAACCTGCGATAAACCGAAATTGATTGTTGTAGTAGTTTTCCTGCACCTGCTATAGTGCACTACCACAAGATGTCAGGCCCATAGATGAAACATATTTCCAGAGACGTTGGGTTACCCCTAAGTCGGTGGTAAATATGCTTCCTAAGAAGAGAGGTTGTGGTATGTGTATTTCCCATGTTCCATTCAATATAGACTTTCGTGGTAAGCATACTACACAAAAATCGCAGAAAACCCGTTATTTGGTGATAAATATACTTCCTACAGCCATAAAAGCTATATTAGGCAACAAACGGAAACCGGAGATAATGCAGCGGACTACCACTAGGGCTCAGGAGAGCACAGAAGTGGTAACACGTATTTCCATGTTTTCAGTAAACGAATAATGTTAGTGGGAAGTATATCCCCCATGCCCCGCGAAAGGGTTAAAGAAGCGTCCCAATTTACGGGTTAGAGACTGCAGTGTTGTTTCAGGCTGTCTACTCATGTGCTAGGCTGAAACGATAATAATTTGTTTCACATATCCTTCAAAGGATGGACCGCAATGAACAGTTCCTAAAGAGGGTAACGTTTAGTAATGAGGCCAAATTCCTTGTATCTGGTCATGATAATATCCGTAACGTCATAATATGAACTGCTGAAATCCTCTTGCCTATGCTCAGTTCCAAAATGTTCAAATTTTTGTAATCCTATGGGACCAAACGACGTTGGTCATCAGTCCCTAGTCTTAGAAACTACTTAAACTAAGATAAACTAACCTAAGGACAACACACACATCCATGCCCGAGGGACGGTTCGAACCACCGGCGCGGGAGGCCGCGCGATCCGTAACGTGGCGCTCCAGACTGCTAGGATACTCCCGCGCGACGCTCAGTCCCAACGTAACTCCCCAGATGAACGTCCAGTGTGTCTTCTTGCATGATGAAAATTGTAGACCCGTATATTTTAGGAAAGCTACCTATTTAAGATGCATTGCATCGAGTGCCACGAATTCTGCACGGAGGTGAAGGTGTCTGACATGTTTCGGTACTCAGCCTATTCGACTGGCAACCCGGCAAGCACAACTAGGTCGCGGGTTACCAGCCGATCAGCGACCCGGATACGTGTCGGAGGAAGACGCCAGTTGGCATTAACAGCACAGACATAAGGCGTGCTCTGGGGGAACTAGTTTCCTGCCGCCATACACGTGATCAGGAAGTGGTTCAATTGGTATCCTTCCGCCCACGGATACTTAAGCCTTGACACGGCCGAGTCAGGTCAGTCGCAGATGCAGCCAGGACGTCGCCTTTCCACGACGCCGCCGCCACCGCCACCGCCGTGCCGCTCCCGGACACCACCTGTCCCCAACAGCATCGCTGACGTCACCGGCAGTATGAGGACGTCACACCCGGCGGTCTGACTATTGGGTGTCTGCGTTTTTCTCTTCTACGTAGGCAGACTGATGTTTGGTTTCCTCCATTAACTGTAGGGACAGTACTTGTTCTGAAAAATTTTCCAAATGTTTGTTAAGCTTAGGATACTTAACTGCGGGGTCATCAGTCCCTAAACTTACAAACTATTATGAACTAGAATGAAACTTTCACTCTACGGCGGAGTGTGCGCTGATATGAAACTACCTGGTAGATTAAAATTTTGTGCCGGAACCGGGACTCGAAACTGGGACATTTTGGAAAGTAGGAGGCGAGGTACTGGCGGAAGTAAAGTTGTGAGGCGGCATCGTGAGTCGTGTCGGGGTAGCTCAGTCGGTAGAGCGCTTGCCCGTGAAAGGCAAAGGTCTCAGGTTCGAGTCCCGGTTCCGACACACAATTCTAATCTGCCAGGTAGCTACTTATGAACTACCTTATACTAAAGACGACGCAAATATCCATGCCCGAGGGGGGATTAGAACCCCCGACCGTAGCGGTCGGGCAGACTGTGAGTGGCGCGCCGCAGACCGCTCGGCCACTGCGGCCGTCCTACTTGTTCTATTTTCTCAACGATTGATGTTGGATTTGTACGACACTGTAGACGGACCATTTTGTACAATAAACTGTACCTTTTCTTTTGAGAAATTCTGTCTTTGTGTGCCGCCAAGCGGATTCTCCAGTGTCATCTTGCAATAAGACATCGAAATACGCCAAAATCGTTCGTGACTTTCTGCACACAAAGTGGTGGATAGAAAAGGGGTGGATTTAAGGCGTAGCCACCACGGACGTGACACCCCTGGGCTTTTTCTTGTGGGATTATGCGAAGCAGCGTGTATACAGTGTTCATATCAACGACACCGACCGTTTAAGAGAGGAAATCAGGGACGCTATTCTCTCCGTTATACCTGATGCCCTTCAACGTCTGTCGACGGAGCTGGTGTGTCATTTAAATGTATTTAGAGCGTCAAATGGAAGCCACATCGGATTTCATTGAACAGGTATGCAAATGTGGAGTGTTTTTTTTTTTTTTTTTCATTTGGTGAAGCTTTTCACGTTTGTATCTTGTTATTTGCTTTTTGCTATGAGCGGTGTGATTTTTTTTACGGACACACTACACTTCCTTCCGACGGCGCTTTGATCGCAGAAAGCTCTTAACGTGCAAATTGTCGCCGAGGACATCTCATTAAGAAGCACCAGCAGGAAAGAGACGACTTCTTCTCACAGCTCTAGCACCAAATGACACTTCGTTCTTGAGTTACCAGTATCATTTATTTTCACCAGCGAGTGGAACGCATGCCATATTTCACGAGTTTTATTCCGACTGACGCCGAGTCGTAATGAGGTAGTTGCGGAGTGAGTTCCTCGAAATCCATTATATCACTGTATCTGGAAACGTTACTAGTTTGTCTCCATCTACGGACGTGTCGAGTTATGAAGTGTTTTGCCTCTTCTCTACATCTGTGAGGTAAAACTATTACCTGTGATTTTCAGCGTAATGTCCCGTAACTACAACTGTTAAATTTGAATTTCTGCGTAATGTCCTGTTAGTTCTCTATGACTGTAGAAATTAAATAATCTAGGTTTCAGAAATTACTGCAACCAGTCGCCTTTTTTCGATGGAGTTATTTATTGGCCACAACAGGTTTCGGCCAGCCTAGCAGCTCATCATCAGATGGTCGTGTTTGTGGGGAATTTGTCCTATAATTTGTGTCATATACTTTTGTTAAACCCTGTATGTGCATACGGTCTGCAGAATGTTTCGCGCATACAGTTATCAGTGTAGGAAAAAAATGTATTTTCGAGCCAAATACCGCGGTTTTGCTACATAAACAGTAGGAAAGTCGTCGTAGAAAAACTTTTCACTGCGTCATTTTGTTGGGGGTTGTCAGTGAGGAACGGTCCGTGAAGACTATGAGTTATAGGTAAAGTTTGTTATAAGTCATTTAGTTATCTCATTCTCAAATTGTGTATGAATAATGCAGTAATGTTTTCTCTATCTCATTGTCTATGACTTGATATCTTCTAAACTACGTATCGGATTTTAGTCTGCCGGTGAAGACTATGTGTACCAATTTTGGTAGAAATCCTCGTAGTAGTTTCGGAGCAGATGTGGAAAGTATTCGTATGCTGCAGCAATTTTTCGAGCATTTCATTGTTTATGACGTCGCATCTCCTGAATTACGTGCCGCGGCTAATTCTTATCGCCACAGGAACGTTGTCTGGTAGTAAAGAATACGTGTACCAAATTTTGCTAAGATAGGTCAGTAGATGAGAGGGAGATGTGGCACATGAACACTTGTAAGGGTACATAATGTCATCGACAATAGTGTCAAATGTGTCTGTACGCTATCGAAGGGAGTGTAATGTCTTTGATGCAAGACCTTTGCTTTATATCACCGGTATGCGGCATCAGCAGTTCGCAGAGAGAGAGAAGAGAGAGAGAGAGAGAGAGAGAGAGAGAGAGAGAGAGAGAGAGAGTTGTTGGAATGCAGATCAAGCAGTAGCACTCTGTATATGTGCAGACTCATTAACTTACAGAGGGACAAGCCCAAATACTTTTTATTTATTTTGTTGTATGAAATGTTTTATGATGTGCATGTGAAAATTTTAGTAAACTGAAATTCTTACCGGTTGAAAGGTGTGAGTTAAATTACTTTTTCATTATTGGAAGTCATTATTAAAACACGATCGTTAATATATCAGCAGTCTAAATTTCATATGAGGGCCTGCTAAAAGTAGCCTTGCTATAATTAAAGAAATATAGCGGTACCTTACACTGACACGCTCTTTGTCTCTCTCTCTCTCTCTCTCTCTCTCTCTCTCTCTCTCTCTCTCACACACACACACACACACACACACACTCACACACACACAAACACACAAGTATACATTTATTTACACATTTTAGAGAACCATGTTTTCCATACTTTTCGTATAACACAAATACTACGCGGTGTCCAAAATTAAGGCAACAAACCGCTATTTTCCTGGCGATATCCGGTTACCGTACAACCATCACAACGGTGACGTCAGAGCACATACCAATAGGAGCAGTACTTTCTGGGTACTACCAAGTCAACAGTGGCCGTCTACACATACATGAAGAATGCAGTATGGCACAGAGAAGACTCCTATCAGAATTTCTGTGGTGGAGAGCCATAGAAAGAAGGTGAGCAGGACAGTTTAGAACTTACGTAGCCCGATGGATTAATGATGTATTGTTTCTCGAATATGGCGACCGTTTGTATAGAAATTGTATCCCGAAGACCAGGGCAGGGCAGTGACATCAGAAAGAGAGGACCGCTATTTGGCTGAAAGGGCTGGCCGGTACCTCCGTAGCAATGCTCGGCAACTGGCCTCTGAGATCGCAGCATTCACGATATGGAGGCGAACACTGAATAGACGGCATCGGCAGATTTGGTTTTTTAATGGCGGAAACCTGCTGCATTTGCACCCCTGACGTGTCTTCACAGAAGGGAAAACCTAGAGTCGTAAACATTCCATTTGTATGCTCGGACAGTGAAGTGGTGTTTTGATTAGAAAACTGCCCAGTAGCGGGAATCAGGAGCAATCATTTTGGTTTCATTATATAACATCTTGTGTCCCTCATTCTGACATTATTCAGCAACAGCCGACTTTTCAGGTTCAAGTAAATATGACGGTGATATTCCACACACCGGATCCTGGTCTGTGCGGATCGTTTGACCGATGTAAGTCTTACCACAATGACACGGAAAACTCCGTGTTTCCTCAGTCCCAGATCATCTTTGACTGACCAAGGAGGGTCCTAGTCTTTGCTGGTGACATAAAAACGCTTTTAATGGCCGCCAGTTGGTCTGCCGACATATTGTGTCTAGTTGACGATGCTATCGGGCTGCAGACCCGAAAAGAATATTATTATACTGCAATTATTTTTAGAATTATGAGATGTGCCTAATTATTCTGACATCACAGATGTCTTAAATGTTGGCGGTAAACAATTTTATAGGTTATTTTATTTTATTCTGAATTACTGGAGTGTGGAAGTGACAGAAGTCCTCTAGACACCCTTACAAGCCGCGCGGATGACAGCCAGACGTTTCGCAGATTTCCGCCAACTTGGACTCACCCCCGGCCGGATGCTTGGTTTAAAACCCAGTGATCTCTATACTACCTGGATCAGATTGTCATGTTGCAGTTAATCAAGAAACTGGAGTTAACATTTCACTTCGAAGTGCAAAATTTGTTTTCGGCAGAAAGTATTTAGATTCTTGACGATGGCTAACATGACCATGTTAACGTTAAAGCAAGGAATTCAAAATTTCGTTGTATCTTCATGATACCTAAGTGTTATCCAATGTCGTAAATATAATGTATCTAAGAACAGATAAGGAAGTCTTATTTACGTATTTTACGCGTTTTTCGATACGAACTCGCCTTATTTATTAAAATAAACGTAATAGGATTTATTTAAACATGAATATAGATATCCACAACGGATGTAACGGAACTACAATGTATGTAGAATAACTTTTTACGATAGGAACTCACCTTTTGAATCAGAAGTAAAGTAATAGGATGCATTAAAAAGTGAATATAGATACAAAACTGCCCCTTGTAGGAGCAAAGCCTTTACGTTTAATAGCAGTGACACATCCCTTCAACAGGTCCTCTTTTTGCAAAGGAAACCTGTTCAAAACAGAACAAACACTGTACTATACGAAATAACACGAAATATAATTACGAAATTCGGATCATGTCTTGACATTCACTTCTTACCTTTGGAAAGTGAAATCACTTTCTTTGCTCCGCCGATTCGTACAGTTGTATGCAGAGCACGAAACAACTATTTTAAACTCAAAACGTACACTTCAGTAATAGCAAGAGAAAGTTTCTTTACGAACTGAAAGATGGAGGACGATGTAAACAAACAGACAGTGGCACGCGTAAATGCTACGGCCACATACAGTAGATGTACATCCAGGTAGTATAGAGATCACTGGCTTAACCCGATACCCGGACTGTCTGGCAGCTGTCCCAACAGCTTGCCGCGGTCCACCGTTGGCCCCTTTGGCCCCTTATCTTTCCAAACAATTCCATTGCTCACACTAATTATGCGACTAATTACATTACTTCCGTAAAGTCACATTATAGTGTTATGATCCAAAATAAATGCAACACTGCAAAACTGTTGCTTGTTTAATTTTGGTCACAAGTGTAGAAAAATGAGGACGCGCGTGACTTCCCCATTTGACTTAGGGTGCGTTTATGCTGCCCCCTCGCCACTGGTATCTGGCAGCTCGCTGCTCGCCGGCAGCCTTGTTGTATTCGCGCTGCAGGCACCTCGTTGGTCGCCGTGAGTATTCCCCTGCAGCTGTTACATTACAGCTGACAATGAGTGCACATCTGCAGTGTTGTGAAGCGTCAAACGTGTTCTCCACGTCGTCTGGTTACAGTGACAGAGATTTGTTTGCTACAAAAATGTTGTTTTTGGAAAGGAGAGTAGGTGTGGAGTACATCCTTTGAAAGCTGAACGTCCTCACTACAGATCAAAAACTATCCAGATAGCTTTTTGAGACATAATAATTATGTGCTTCAATTCTTCACTACATCTACACATCTACATCTACATGGGACACTCTGCAAATCACATTTAAGTGCCTGGCAGGGGGTTCATCGAACCACAATTATACTATTTATCTCCCATTCCATTCTCGAATAGCGCGCGGGAAGAAAGAACACCTGAATCTCTCTGTTCGAGCTCTGATTTCTCGTATTTTATTCTGATGATCATTTCTACCTATGTAAGTGGGAGTCAACAATATATTTTCGCATTCGGAGGAGAATGTTGGCCATTGGAGTTTCGCAAGTAGCCCACCCCGCACTCCTAGTTGCCTGTACTGAAACTTCCTCTAACAAACAATATTGTGCGCAATGGGCACGAGAGTTCCACGCGCGCATCTCCCAAACGCCACTCTGCTAGAGTGACCTTGAAACAACCAATCACAGTGCAATCACGATGGTCGTAGCGCGAAACACAAACCAGTTTATCGACGCCTGGCGAGGATCGTAGCGAACAGCGAGCTGGGCGAGCTGCGATGGTCCATGCTATTGGGCCGGTAAAAATGTGTGGGTTTGATTCATCATCGCCGTGCCGTGTCAGCGAGCAGCGAGGTGGCAGCATGAACGCACCCTTACAGCAGGCAGTGTGTTGGTGTCGCGCCTTCCCCTTTAGTAAGTGCAGCCAGCCAATAGGCAGCGAGTGGTGTCTAGGTGGTTAGCGGCGGCTGGCAGGTGTTGCGTGGCAGACCGCCGTGCAGGGCTCGGGCCTTTCACGTAATGAGCTGCCGCTCTTAAGGCGCGCCACGGCCGGGGCACAGGCGGCGAGCAGCCAGCAGCGAGCAGCGCCGGCTTTCAGCGACTCGTGCGTGGCCAGGGGAACTGCGCGCGTGCGTCTCCCACCTTGGTAATACCACAGTCTAACATGTACAGTCACGACACTCCCACAGACTTTTGTTATACACTGCAATAGCAGCGCTCCAAGCTACGTTTCTGAATACGTTAGTTCATGAGAGCGAATAGTACCGTTTAGATTGACTTCAGTATACTTTTTACGTTAGGGAACGTATGTAGTGCCTTATAAATAGGTAATAATTTAAAAATAGTTCCCCATTTGTCTTTCTTAGGTTTCGTAAGATCCCTGACGTGGTACGAAACGGTACATTACAGGACAGTTAATTTACAATTATCCTGTAACATACATCATCATCATCATCTGGTTGTCTGCCGTACGGCGGGTTTAGACTGCATAGCTCTCCATGCTTCTATATCTTTTGCGATGATCTTCGTTCTTTGGTACCCTCCTAGTGGCTTGCTGACGTCATCCAGCATCTGGTACCTTCTTCTGCCCCTCCCTCTCTTTCCCGGAACGCAACCCTCAATTGCCTCTACCAGAAGGCAATCTCGCCTTAAACTGTGGCCTAGCCAGTTCAGTTTTCTGTTCTTTATCGTCAGCAACATCATCCGTTCCTCTCCAACTCTGATCAGTACTTCTTCATTTCTGACTTTATCGATCCAGCAGATCTTCTCCATCCTACGCCATATCCACATTTCGCAAGCTTCAATTTTCTTCTCATCTTGCTTTCTCAATGTCCACGTTTGCGCTCCATATAAGGCCACACTCCATATTAGACACTTAACCAGTCTCTTCCTTAGTTCTTTGTTTAAATCCCTGGTTAGGAGTTCTCTTTGCTTCTGGTACGCTTCTTTCGCCAGGGCCATTCTCATTTTGATGTCTTGTTGGCAATTCATATCTTCCTCAATCCAACTTCCCAAATACTTGAATGCTGTCACCTGTTCTATGACCTCTGACTCCAACTTGATTTTCACTTTTCTTTTCTTTAAACCTACGACCATGCTTTTCGTTATCTTTTTATTAATTTTCATGCCATATGTTGTACAGGCTTCACTCAGATCATTTAGCATTTGAGTCAGTGTATCTTTATTTTCTCCAAGGATGACTATGTCGTCAGCAAATCTTATACAATCAATTTTCCTTCCATTTATCCTTACTCCTCTTGTTCCATCCAAAAAGCTTTCCAGTACTTCAGCCTTGTCTGACACCTCTCCCAATCTTGCTGTCTTCCGAGATCCCATTACCTATTTCTACTCGTGCCTTCTGTTTCTGGTACAGATTTGCAATTAGTCTTCTTTCCTTCCACTTTACTCCCTTCCTTTTCAAGATGTCGAACAGCTTATCCCACTGCACTCTAATCAAATGCCTTTTCGAGATCTATGAAGACAGCATACACTTCTTTACCCTTTTCAATATATCTTTCGCCAATGGTTCTTAGGAGTCCAATTGCATCTCGCGTTCCCTTTCCCTTTCTGAAACCGTATTGTTCCTCTCCAAGTCTTTCTTCCAGCGTTCCATAAAGCCTCCTGTTCAGAACTCGAAGAAGTACCTTTGCTGCTTGCGATATTTGGCTGATTGACCTGTGATCTTCACACTTTTTTAGCATTATTAGTCTTTGGGATTGTAACATACAAGCTTTAAATGAATAATTTCATTTTCTATTAAAAATAAGAATGCCTAGGAAACACCAGAGACATGCCCTTTAGCAGAGAGACATCAGTTTCCACGCAGGAAAGTTAAGTATTCTTCATTACAATTACAGTAAAATCGGTGAGGGTGGAACATAGGAAACATATGTAGAATGCAATAAATACGGTATTTAACGTACCAAATCAACCATCACAGCTGTAGCTGAACGTCATAGACGTGGCAATATAACGATAAAAGCAACCAAACTGTTTTCCAACAAAGAGCCAAACAACAATATGTAAATAGCGATTAACACTGCAATACCCTTACAATCAGCAACACGTGATATTTAGGTGGCAAGTAAGTCTCTGCCTAGCCCAACAACAACAAAAGAATTTTTTTTTTCTTTTTCTTTTTTTATAGCTTAAGGGACTTAACTACGGGGTCATCAGTCCCTAAACTTACAAACTACTTATGAACTAACTAAGACTAAGGACGGCACAAATATCCATGGCCGAGGGGGGATTCGAACCCCCGACCGTAGTGGCCGTGCAGACCGTGGCTGGAGCGCCTCAGTCACCTCGGCCACCGCGGCCAGCCATAAGAATTAATCTAAATCCGAACTACATAATTGCGTGCATCCCATTTCATTTTTACAGTGGACCCTAATAACAGAATTAATTTACTAGTAAATTGTATTTGAAGAAAAAAACGAAGATTGACTCTAAGATGCAAATATTTATTTACAAAAATTGTTCAAATGTTTGTAAATCTGTGGGATTGTCCCTAGGCTTACAAACTACTTCCTTAGGACAAACACACACACACACACACAGACACACACACACAGAAACACAGAGCCATGGCCGAGGGAGGACTCGAACCTCCGGCGACGATCAACAGCGCGCTCCACAGCAAGGCACCTAAGACCGTTCGCACACTCCACCGGGCGCTTATTTACTCATGTTTATAATGGTTTGTATCTTTCGACTACAGGGAATCTGTTGCTACAAACAAGCAACAGTTTGGTTTAATAGTAGGTACACTACACTTTAAAGCCAGTTTTCACTTTGCTTATTTCCGGCACGTAAGAATCAGGGTTGTTTTCGAAAAACAAAGATACCGTATACACATCGACTTTCAGAAGGTTTTCACTACCAGATTTCACAAAATACTTTTGCGTGCTTATATACAGGGTGTTACAAAAAGGTACGGCCAAACTTTCAGGAAACATTCCTCACACACAAAGAAAGAAAATATTATATGTGGACATGTGCTCGGAAACGCATAATTTCCATGTTAGAGCTCATTATAGTATTTCTCTTTAAATGTAAATTGAAATAATTCTTGCAGACAATTGTCAAAATACCCAATTGTTTCGTAGTATGTACTGTACTTCCTCGATTCACGTCATCAACACAGATTTTCTGAGAACGTTTGGGCAGGCATTGTTGGTGATGTCTTGATTGCGCCTCATATTCCACCTACGCTCACTGAAACACGTTATCATGATTTCATACGGGATACTCTATCTGCGGAGCTAGAAACATGTGCCTTTACAAGTACGACACAACATGTGGTTCATGCACGATGGAGCTCCTGCACATTTCAGTCAACGAGTTCGTACGCTTATATTCAATCTAGAGGTGTTCTAGTAAAGGTTCGTCAGTTATTTTAGCGTTTGTTGTGCCGTAATTGCTTTAAGTGGTGTTATTTGTGTTCGCGTGTGCGCCGGCATCGACGTCTTACTGCTTTGTTTACATCTGGTGGCGAGTGGTTCCAGCCGTAGCGGTCTCCGAAAGCTAAGTTCTAATAAGTGTTTGTGTATTGTAGTTAAATTATTAAAGTTTTAGATTTCAGGAGGTGTTATCGCGCTAGTTGTTTATTAACTTTAGTACTTTTCAACAGGTGACTTGCTGTTTTTAACGTAGTTGAGGTTGGGAAACTTTAAGTTACGGCATTTGATAACTCTTGTACTCTCACAGTGTTTAGTTGTTTTATTATTGACGCTTGAATTTGAACTTGTTTATACAAGCAACAGTGTAAAGTTTCTGTGGTAGTGTTATTTGTTCTTTTCTGATACTATTAGTTGTTGTTACTTGATTTGTAGAGACTGAGGTTTGTTGATTGCTGTAGTTAAGAGGTACTTCCTACTTATATTGTAGAAACTTAACTTCATAACGTAGACGTCTAGTTTTTCTTAACAAATTATTGTAAAATTTTACCATGAGTGAAAAGTGTGGGCTCTGTCGTAGGGTCGTGCATAGTGGGCTGCAGTGTGGGATTTGTAGTAAGTATTTTCATGGGGGGGGGGGGGGGAGTGCAGTGGGGAAGACAGTGGGCATTGTGGTGAGGTTCTCTCCTGGAACTGTAGGATTTGCAGCAGGAATAAGTTGATAGAGGAGCAGGAGCGTTTGATCTGCGCCCTTCAGGTGCAGTTGAAAAACGCTGAAGAGGAACTAGGTAGGTTGAGGAGGGGAAGGGGGGCTGGGGAATGGGAACTGGCAGTTGGCAAGAAGGTAGCTAGGAGAAGGTATTCAGATAGCTTTACGTTGCAAGTTGCAAATAGGTTTGACCAACTGTCAGAGTAGAGTGGAGATGAACCTCCTGTAGCTGTAGGTGTAGGAAGTACGCAGCAGACCTCAGCTTTTGGTAAGCCGAAATCTGTAGAGAGGTCTCTTAGGAAGAAGAAGGTTCTGCTGCTAGGTAGTTCTCATGGCAGAGGTGTTGGCCAACAGTTGCAGGAAGTACTTGGGAGTGAGTACCAGGTCACCAGCATAGTGAAGCCTAGTGCAGGGTTAGATCAGGTCACTTGTAACATAGGGGACTTATGTAGGAATTTTTCAAAAGAGGATCAGGTAGTTATAGTGGGTGAGGCCGGGAAAAGTCTTGATAGGGACGGGGAATATGATATAGGTGGTGATCTGGAAAGGATAGCAACTGAAACTGGTGGCACGAATGTGCATTTCGTGCAGCTGTTTCAGCGTCATGATAGGCCTTGTCTTAATACGGCTGTCAGCCGTCTTAACATGGGGCTTGAGAAGGCGCTGATGACGGAGGGCATGGATCACATTGCAGTGGTGCCAGTTGAAACTATCCAAAGGTCGGATTTTACTAGGCACGGTCTGCACCTCAATAGGTATGGGAAGGGGAGGTTGGCAAAGCTCATAGGTGACAGTGTAGTAGGGGGTGGGGGTTTCACTCATGGAAAAATTCCTGTAGTAGTTGGTATTAGGGCTGCACCTTTTTTAGACTGAAGACAGCTGATAGATATTCCTGCTTAAAGGAAGTCCCTCTAAGAAATGAACCACCTTTGACAAAGTCTAAGAATATAAGTAATAAGAGAATTACTGTTTTTCATCAAAATATACAGGGTATCAGAGATAAAGTTAATGAAATGCTTATTGATACTGATTCTGACATTATTGGAATTTCAGAGCACTTTTTAAGTGGTGTGACAATTAAGAGACTTCCTTGCCAGGATACAGGTTAGCTGCCTTCTACTCTAGGAGTTCTTTGCAGTGTGGGGGAGTGGCCATGTATGTAAAAAACGATTTTTCATCGGAGTCAATCGATTTTTCTAAACACTGCACAGAACAGATATTTGAATGTTGTGCAGGAGTTGTTAATGTTAATGGAACTAAACTAGTAATAGTTGTTATTTATAGATCCCCTGACTCAGATTTTAAAATGTTTCTGCCCAAGCTGGAATTGGTTCTGGGTTCACTGTATAGGAAGTATAAAAATTTAATTGTGTGTGGAGATTTCAACATTAATTGTGTAGGTGATAGCTCAAGGAAAAGTCAGCTGTTAGATCTATTTAATTCCTATAACATGATGCAAACAGTATTTTTTCCAACGAGAGTGCAAGGAAATAGCAGTTCTACCATTGACAATATTTTTGTTCATTCTTCATTATTAGAGGGGCACTCTGTCAGCAGAATAGTAAATGGCCTATCAGACCACGATGCCCAACTTTTAATTCTAAAAAGTATTTGTTCTCAAACAAATGTTAAACATAAATATCAACTACTCAGAAAAGTTAATCCAGTTGCAATTGAGACCTTTTTAAGCCTAATTAAGGAACAAGAATGGCAGGATTTTTATAGTGCTGATAATGCAGATGATAAATATAATGCTTTTCTGAACACATTTATTATGCTGTTTGAAAGTTGCTTTCCGCTAGAACGCTCAAAACAGGGCACTTTCAGTAACAGACAGCCAGGGTGGATGACAAAGGGGATAAGAGTATCATGTAGAACTAAGCGGGAGTTGTATCAAAATGTTAGAAGCAGTCAGAATGAAGATGCAGTAGCTCATTACAAACAGTACTGTAAGGTTCTGAAAAATGTCATTAAGAATGCAAAAAGTATGTGGTACGCAAAAAGAATAGCAAACTCTCGGGATAAAATTAAAACTATCTGGTCAGTCGTGAAGGAAGTGTCTGGTCAGGAGCAGCAGGTAGAAGATATAACGTCAGTGCGTAGTAGGAATGTTTCTGTTACTGACAAGTTAGATATATGTGCAATATTCAATAATCACTTTCTGAATATAGTAGAGGAACTAAACAAAACTCTAGTTTCTACAGGTAATCATATAACGTTTTTAGAAAATGCGTTTCCCAGGCTGTTGCCTGAAATGATCCTTCATGATACTTCCATAGGTGAGATTGAGTCAATAATTAAATCACTAAAGACTAAGGACTCTTGTGGATATGATGGGGTATCTAGCAGAATTCTAAAGTACTGTTCTCCATATGTTAGCCCAGTACTAAGCCACATTTGTAATTTTTCCTTTCAGAATGGTCAGTTTCCTAACAGATTAAAGTACTCAGTAGTGAAACCGCTTTATAAAAAAAGGAGAAAGGGATAATGTAGACAACTATAGACCTATTTCTATGCCATCGGTTTTTTCCAAAGTTATTGAAAAGGCTGTTTATTCAAGATTAATTGATCATTTCAGTTCACATAATTTCCTGTCAAACGTACAGTTTGGTTTTAGAAGTGGTTTAACGACCGAAAACGCTATATTTTCGTTTCTCTGTGAGGCACTTGATGGGTTAAATAAGAGGCTACGGACATTAGGCGTCTTCTTTGATTTAACAAAAGCGTTTGATTGTGTTGATCACAAAATATTGTTGCAGAAGTTGGAACATTATGGAATACGGGGAGTAGCCCACAACTGGTTCACCTCTTACTTTAATAATAGACAACAGAAGGTAATTCTCCGCAATGTAGAAAATGGCTATGACGAGCAATCCCAATGGGGCACAATTAAGTATGGGGTGCCCCAGGGGTCTGTTTTGGGACCATTGCTGTTTCTTATTTATATAAATGATATGCCTTCGAGTATAACAGGTGATTGTAAAATATTTTTGTTTGCTGATGATACCAGCTTGGTAGTGAAGGATGTTGCTCGTAATATTGACACAGTATCAAATAATGCAGTTCAAGAGATAAGTTCATGGCTAATAGAAAACAAGTTGATGTTAAATCACAGTAAAACTCAGTTTTTACAATTTCTAACACATAATTTGACGAAATCTGACATTCTGATTACACATAATGGGCATGTGATAAGTGAGACTGAACAGTTCAAATTTCTAGGTGTTCATATAGACAGTAAGCTGTCATGGAAAGCCCATGTTCAGGATCTTGTTCCAAAACTGAATTCTGCTATATTTACCATTAGAACAATATCTGAGATAAGTGATTTTTCAACACGAAAAGTAGTCTATTACGCTTACTTTCACTCACTTATGACGTACGGCATTGTTTTTTGGGGTAACTCGCCTGATGCAAAAAGGATATTTCTGGCTCAAAAACGGGCGGTTCGAGCAATATCTGGTGTAAGTTCGCGAACGTCATGTCGACCCCTTTTCAGTAGTCTGGGAATTTTGACTCTGGCGTCACAATACGTTTTTTCTTTAATGTCGTTTGTTGTTAATAATATCAGCTTATTACCACGAGTTAGTAGCTTTCACTCGGTGAATACTAGACAGATGTCTACATTTGCACCATACCACCTTAACACTTGTGCAGAAAGGGGTGCAGTATTCTGCGGCATCCATTTTCAATAAGCTGCCACAAGAACTTAAGAATCTTAGCACTAATCCACATGCTTTCAAATCTAAATTGAAGAGTTACCTCGTGGCTCACTCCTTTTATTCTGTCGAGGAACTGCTAGAAAAGTTAAACAATTAAGCTAATTTATTTTTTCTTTATTGATTCTTTTCACTTTGTCTTAAGATTGTCGTGTGCAAAGGACTACTTAAAATTTTTCTATTACCATTATTGTGTAACAATTAATGTATTGACTTGTTCCATGACCATGGAGTCTTACTCCTGAAGTGGGTCCTATGGAACAGAAAAAACAAATAAAAAAATAAAATAAATAAATCAACAGCAGATTCGGTGACCGATGGATTGGTAGAGGTGCACCAATTCCATGGCCTCCACGCTCTCCCGACCTCAACCCTCTTGACTTTCATTTATGGGGGCATTTGAAAGCTCTTGTCCACGCAACCCCGGTACCAAATGTAGAGACTCTTCGTGGTCGTATTGTGGACGGCTGTGATACAATACACAATTCCCCAGGGCTGCATCAGCGCATCAGGGATTCCATGCGACGGAGGATGGATGTATGCATCCCCGCTAACGAAGGACATTTTGAACATTTCCCTTAACAAAGTGTTGAAGTCACGCTGGTACGTTCTGTTGTTGTCTGTTTCCATTCCATGATTAATGTGATTTGAAGACAAGTAATAAAATGAGCTCTAACATGGAAATTAAGCGTTATCGGACTCATGGCCACATAAAATATTTATTTTCTTTGTGTGTGAGGGATGTTTCCTGAAAGTTTGGCCGTACCTTTTTGTAACGCCCTGTATAAGCAGTAAATACCAATGATAGAGGAATTCGATCACATGACGTAATCTTAAAATTTAGTTATTTTTTTACCTTTAATTTCATAAAAATTACAGATGAAAAAATAAGAACGTTTTGTAAATGCTATTTGAACGTCATAATCATCCAGATTAATAACTTTTCGAACCAAAATTTTAACATAGGAAAATAGCTTGTTAACCATATAATTTACGTTTCCATAGAAGCGCGCAAATTTACAAGCATGAAAATATTATAACATTAATTAATAAACTAATTGGCCGCGGTGGAGTAGCCGAGCGGTCTAAATCACCTCGCTGCGGAACGCGTGGTTGATCGCCGTGGAGGTTCGAGTCCTCCCTGGGGCATGGGTGTGTGTGTTGTCCTTAGGTTAGTTTACCTAGGTTTAAGTAGTTTGTAAGCTACGGACTGATGACCACGCAGTTTGGTCCGATAGATTTACAGACATTTGTTGTTAATAAACTAATTAGTCTAGTCATGAAACGAGCAAGGCAAGAACTTCGGAGTTCGACTGTATCGCGACTCAGTGAAGTACAGTTTATAACGCAGCAGTAAATGGAAATGAATCGGCACGCAGTCGACGTGCCGTGTTGGTGGCGAGACCGCCCCCCCCCCCCTCCCCCCCACCACACCTGCAGTGCTCACTCACCGGAAACGTACGCGCGACCGGAAATTGACGCCTGCCGCAGCACAGAAGGCCACCGCTGCGATTCAAGTCCGGGATTTTTACCATGTCTCGCTATTCCGACTTCACCAGTACCGGCGGGGAACGTTTCGGTGCAAACGCTGGCTGGTTCTACCTGACAGTTTCTAGAGTTGTAGAAGATATTTCTGGAATCTGGTTTGCCCTGATAGTGTCAAAAAAAGGAGAGTATTAAGAATCCGCTATGCTAACAGAAAACCGGAATCCAACGAATCCATTGTCTTCCCTCTGATCAGCTACCCTACACCATCCCTCCACCTATTCACACTCCACATCGTACTCCAGCGGAACTTCAAACAACTTCACTTCACAGTAAATGGAATACTGTATGAACATATGATGATGGCATCCTCTCGTGTAAAATATTCCGGGCGGGGACTACTCAGGAGGATGTGATCACCAGGAAAGACAACACTGGCATTCTACGAACCGGAGCGTGGAATATTAGATCCCTTAATCGGTTAGGGAAGCTAGAAAATTTAAAAAGGATAATGGATAGGTTGAAGTTAGATATAGTGGGGATTAGTGAAGTACGGTGGAAAGAGGAACAGGATTTCTGGTCAGGCGAGTACAGGATTATAAATACAAAATCAGTTGGGGGTATTACAGGAGTAGGTCTGATAATGAATAAGAAAATAGGAATGCGGGTAAACTACTATGAGCAACACAGTGATCGCATTATCGTAAATTTGTTAACATTGAATATTGATTTAAGCCTAAGGAAGTCCTTTCTGAAGGCATTTGTATGGAGTGTTGCCTTGTATGGAAGTGAAGCATGGACGATAAACAGTGCGGACAGGAAGAGGATTGAGGCTTTTGAAATGTGGTGCTACAGAAGAATGCTGAAGTTTAGGTGGGTGGATCGCGTAACTAATGAGGAGGTACTGAACCGAATTGGGGAGAAAAGAAATTTCTGGCATACTTTGACTAAAAGAAGGGATAGATTGGTAGGGTACATTCTTAGACATCAAGGAATTGTGAATTTAACGTTGGAGGGAAGTGTGTGGGGTAAAAACCGCAGAGGAAGATCAAGAGATGGATACAGTAAGCAGATTCAGACAGATGTAGGTTTCCGCTCTTATGTGGAGATGAAGAGGCTTGCTCAGGATAGGGTATTGTGGAGAGCTGCATCAAACCAGTCTCCGGACTGAAGACTACAACAACAACATGTATTCGTTCTAGTAAAAGGTAAAATGTCTCACACGGCATCCGCACTAGCATGCCGTCCTTCCATCAAACCCAACTCACCTGAACATCCCTTCTTCCATTGCATCCACGGCCCAAACCTCATAACCATACAGACACCAACCAACTGCCCCCCCTCCCCCCTTATTCTACAGCGTACTCTTAATTTCATCCCGATAGTCCACACCCAATGCACCGCCTCCAACTTTTTCACCCATCTTTGAGATGGACACAAAACTTTTTAAATATCATATTTGTCGTGTTTATATAGCGTGTCCAACACCACCCGCACACCCCTTCTGAAACGGGGGAAGTCGTATGAAATGTAAAAAGCAATACCTCCTAGCAGTAACTGTACGACGCCCGTTCAAATGGTGACATTTGCAACTTCCGATTTCCGCCGGAAGTGTACTATTGACACAGGAAGTCTATTTTTTAAAATGGAAATAGCCCCGATAGTCTCAGTTAGTCAGAGGTCACATCGACCTAGGTAATTAGTATTGTACAGACTAGTTAGGCGTGGATGACAGCTCACGTGTAAGTTACGTAACTTTATCTTTTTTCATATTAATAAAATTTGTATTAAACTAACTTTGTCTAGAGTGATTTCAGCTTCCCGTGCAGACTGTCGTACGATGAATACAGTTGTAGCCACAGAAACCTACAACAGCAATATCAGGTAACGTGGATTTACCAAGAAGTTATTGCGAACGGCTGAATACAAAGGGAAACTACAGTTGTTACTTTTCCCGAAGAAATGCAGCTCTACTGTATGAATACATGATGATAGTGTCTTCTTGGATAACATATTCCACGGATAAAATATTCTCATTCGGGTCTCCGAGCGTGGACTACTCAAAAGAATGTCGTCATAAAGGAAACAAACCTACTTTCTATGGATTGAAGCATGGGATGTTCTACCCCTTTATCGTGAATGTAAAGTAGAAAATTTGAAAAGAGAAACGGATAGGTTAAAGTTAGATATGGTGAGAGTTAGTGAAGTTTAGTGGCAGATGAGCAGGATTTCTGCTCAGGTCAGTACAGGGTTATAAATACACAATCAATTCGTGGCCACATAATAAATAAGAAAATAGAAATGCGGGGAAGTTACTATGAACAGCGTACTAAATGCATTCTCGTAGCACAGATGGACGCAAAGCCAACACGAGCACAGTACTACAAGTTTATATGCCTAGTTGCTCCGCTGATGATGAGGATACCGAAGAAATGTATGAGGAGATAAAAGAAATTATTCAGGCAGTTAAGGGAAAAGAAAACCTTGATTCTGATCGCCAATTGGAACTCAGTAGCAGGAAAGGAAAGAAATAGGTGAAGGTGGGAAAAGGAATGGGAGGTCGCCTAGTAGAATTTTCTGGACAGCACACTTCATTATCATATATACTTCGTTTAATCATCACTAAAAAAGGTTGTATACATGGAAGAGACCAATAATTGTAACACATAGGTTTAGAAACCAAGTCCTAAACTGTAAGACATATCTAGGGGAGATATAGGCTCTGACCATAACTTACTGTAGATTAAAACACAAGAAATTGCAAAAAGGTAGAAAATTAAGGAGATTGAATCTGGACACACTGAAGAAACCAGAGGTTGTCGAGAGTTTCAGAGGGCGCATTATGCAAGGATTGACCGAAACGGGGGAAAGTAATACAGCAGAAGACGAATGGGTGGCTCTGATAGACACAGTAGACAAGGCCGCAAAGAATCATATAGGAAGAAGGACCAGACCTAATAGAAATTCTTGTATAACACAGGAGATACTAAACTTAATTGATGAAAGGGGAAAATGTAAAAACGCAGCCATTGAAACAGACAAAAGAGAAAACTGAAAAATGTGGTTGGCAGAAAGTGCAGACTAGCTAAGCAGAAGTGGCTAGAGGACAAATGTAAGACCGTAGAACAATTTATTACTAAGGGAAAGATAGATACCGCCTATATGACGTTAAGAGAGACTTTTGGTGACAAGAAAGGTAGCTGCATCAATAAGAGGAGCTCAGATGAAAAACTAGTACTAAGTAAAGAAGAAAGATATGAAGGAATATATACAGGTCCTATACAAGGGAAATGAAGGCAGTATTGTAGAAATGGAATAGAAAGATGAGATCAGAGATGCGGTATTGGCAGATCACTAAAACATTTGAGTCGAAGTAAGGCTCCTCGAGTCGATGTTATTCCATTTGAACTGCAGAATCGTTGGGAGAGCCAGTAAAGAAGAAATTGTTCCACCTTGTATGTAAGATGTATGAGAAAGAGGGAGTACTGTCTGACTTCAAGAAGACTACAACAAAGCCGATTCTAAAGAAAGCAAGTTCAGATAAGGGCTATCAGCTTCATAAGTCATGGTTGCAAAATACTAGCAGGAATTATTTACAGACGATTGGACTAACTGGTGGAACCCGACCTTGAGAAAGATGTATGGATTTGGGAGAAATGTAGGAACACACGAGGTAATACATTACGACTTATGTTAGAAGATTAGATCTGAAGAAAGCTTTCAGCAAGGTTGACTGGAATACATATTCTTTTCAATCGGGAAGTTATCAGGGCTAAAATAAAGGAATGAAGAGTTATATTAAACTTTTACAAATAACAGACAGCAGTTATTGGAATAGAAGGGCATGAAAGGAACGCAGTGATTGGGAAGGGAGTAAGACAGGGTTGTAGCCTACCTCGAATGTTATTCAATCTGTATATTAAGCAAGCTGTGAAGGAATGCAAAGGGATTTGCTGAAGAAATTAAATTTCAGGGAGAGGGAATAAAACCTTGCGGTTTTCCGACAAGGACCTGGAAGAGCTCAAAAAAAAAAAAAAATAAATAAATAAATAAATAAATAAAAAATAAAATAAAAAATAATAATAAATAAATAAATAAAATTAATTGTTTGTAAATCTATCGGACCAAACTGCGTGGTCATCAGTCCGTAACTTACAAACTACTTAAGGCAGACTAACCTAAGGCAACACACATACACACCCATGCCCTATGGAGGACTCTAACCTCTGACGGCAGCAACCGCGCGCTCCGCAGCAGGGCGCCTTAGACCGCCGTGGAAGAGCAATGAGGGTATAAAATGAACATTAACAAGAGTAAACCAACGGTATGGAATGTAGTGTAAGACAATCAGGCGTTGCTGATGGAATTAGATTATGTAATGAAGCAATAAAGTAGTACATGAGTTTTGTTATTTGGGTAGCAAAATAACTTCTGATGACCGAAGTAAGGAAAATATAAGATGCAGAATGGCTATAGGAAGATAAGAGTTTCTGAAAATGCGATGTTTCTTGACATCCAATATTAATTTAAAAGTTAAGAAGTCCTTTCTAACAGCATTTGTCTGAGGTGTAACGCTGTATGGGAGTGAAACGGGACGATAAGGCGTTCTGACAAAAATATGATAGGAGCTTTCGAAATGTTTCATTTCATTTGGGCCTGCAGCATTGTGTATGTCTTTTAAGGACATATTGTTAATCTAACAAGGAAAGTACTTGGGATCGAACAAACACATATACACCAAACTCGTATGAGAGATAATGTAAAGGTCCCTTATTGTACTAGTGATACTCCCGCATCTGGAAAACTCTGCAGTCGTCCGTTAGAGGCCTCTGCGTATGCCTTGCCACATTGCACTTTGACCTGTCGGTTCGCCAGTAGGGATGGTGCAGTGTGCCTCCCAAGTTGCGTTTTTTTTATGTTATTTGTGTGGTGAAGCCTCAGATGTGGCGGCGATTGCTAATCAATCCTGCTAATGTATTGCGATTACTTGAGATGAAGTTACGAAGAACCCTTCTTCGCGAAGATGGTATTAGTGTAGAAGATGAATCATTTGCATGCTTTCTCGTATCTGTTATGGTACAGAACTATGAGCACAAGTTAGATACTGTTGTTACAAACTCATAATAATGATAATAGGGATGATAATGACGAACGACTCATTGCAAGCGGTAGTGCTACGGTAAGTGCGGGAAGAGGCGATGGGAGCAGTGGCAGTGAATACCAACAGTCTTCCGAGAAGAATGTTAAAGTTGTAACTATCATCACGGCTTTTGATGACAATACGCTGAGAACATGTACGATGATTATTACATAAGTTATAGTTAAGATATCTGCATTATGTATGGCGTCTACAATTACATCTACAGTGCTATCTAGAGCATCATTGCAGAGTTTTGCAGAACAACGACACCCACCAGCCCATTGAGGTGTACTAGAGATCCTATAAGCAAACGTTGAAACATATGTTTGTTCGAGCCCATGTACTTTCCTTGTAAGTAATACCAAAATGCTGCTTTATTTATTCGATGTTAAATACTGTTTATTAATATAGCAATAGACCTATTTCGGCACTGTGGCCATCATCAGGCTATCTGCGGACAAATATTTAAGGTTAATATGAGTAAAATAAAGATACTTACAATTTTGATACATTTTTCGTGGCATGTTATTCCAAACTTACGTCCATATGGCATCGTTGAGGTATAATTTATTACAATAACTGCATATAATTGCAGTGTAAATGCTCTTTAGATTATATATATATATATATATATATATATATATATATATATATATATATATATATATATATATATATATTATTTTATGCTTATCAGGTATTAATTCATTACTGCTATTCTGTCAGTTTGACATCCTCCAGCGATGTTCTATGGTTACAGTTTGTTTATTTCTGCATATGGTGGAATCTTTGGTAGGGTGGTGTGATCTTTATTATGTTATAATAAAGAGAGTTCATAAGCACGGAGCCAGTTTCATTACAGAATTCATTTCTCTATGAGACTTTGTTGAACTACGCAAGGAAAGATAGGTAATATATCCACTTGTTAGAACGATTAGTACTTCAATAACGCAGTATTTTGTAGATTAACTGGAAGACTGGTCGGAAAAACAGCAGTTAATCGTGCTATTTAGATCGCAATTACGATTACTGAGGCTGCAGAACACAGTGGGTGGCAAAGGGGATTATGGACTGCGTCAATAATTGGAAAGCAGAAATATGACGTTTTGACACGTCTGCTGTTGTTAGTAATCGCTTTAGTTATGACAGGATTTAAAAAGGTCACAGCGACAGCTATCGCTTTTGTTCTGGGACGGTTTTGAAAAACGACTGATCTGCAAGATCTATTCCCGTGTTTGAGTTGAGCTTCACGGTTTGGTAAAACGGCACATAAGTGATCAAAGCGTATGTGACAGGCAGTCTTTCCTGTCAACATTTTAATGTCTTCTCCATACAGCATCAGATAAAAGTGGCGGTGATATTTAATAAATAATTTGTATCCAAAATATTCTGCCAAGTACCTATCGCGATGTGTTAGTCGTTGCAAAGGGTACCTCGAGAGTCCAATCTCAAGAAAAAGCCACAATTTATCAGAATGCAAGTGGCTCCTTAATTGTACGACCAGGTTTCATGAAAATGCTACACGAGTTACTTGATACACCACAGTTCCACAGGTATGTGGATGTCAGAAATAAAATGTATAGGCTATGATTTTTAGCTTTCATGGGTAGTAAGTGGCAGGTACGTTGACTGATCTTCTCCTTTTATAGATCTGATGATGACTGCGAGATCAGTCGAAACCGGTCATTGTGGCATCTTGGCAAAACAGTAACAAGGTTCCACAGAAAAGGAGATTTACATGCGTAAATTTCATATTTCTGTAATATTTTACTTAAACAGCACACGTGAACTTAAATAGGGCTATTACCGATCCAGAAAAAGATATGTCAGTGGCATTCACTTACTATTCAAAGTCAAAGGTTGCAAGCCTTGGAGTACAATGGTCCCAGGAGCACATGTGAGAGTTTGGGTCGAACGGGCTAAGTGCATGAAGAGTCCGTGCATGTGTGTTAAACCCGCGTACCTGGGGAGGTGCAGAGGCTCAGAGCAACTGCCTAGTATGCAGGAGACCCGACAGAAAAATGTATACACTCTCAGACTCTATCGAGATATCGATACTGTCGTTTGATCTGAGTTACGAGTGTGTTGTAGTATGATCTTTGGTTCAACAGTTGTTAGTAATATCGGTATTGAGAAAAGACGATGGCTGCAGCACGCTTGACATTCGACCAACGAAAAAGTATTGTGAAGCAATTTTTCAGGTTTTATTGTGCCGTCGAAATGCAACACCAGTGGAGACGGAGGTTTGAAACAGAACCGCCAACCCGCCTCACAATTAAACTCATTATTGTCAAGTTTGAACTGCATGGAACGATTTGTGATATTCAAGACAGCGAACAGCTGCAAGTCCTGCTTGGTCGGCTCTCGTGCTAGAAACGATTGTTACTTCTCCACAGAAGTCTGCTACGCAATGTGCACTTGAAATGTGGGTTAGTACTACAAACTTACGAAGAATTATAAAGCTGCAGAGTGCAAAGTTTACATTCCAAGATTACTAAAAGCGAATAATGTCGATCCTGATCTCTTAATGCAGTTTTGTCGAGTGGTATCAGAAAATGGTAACTGATGACGAACAGTTTATGACGGAAACAGTGTGAAGTGACGACGCTCAATCTAAACTCAATGGAATCTTGAATCGTCATACTAGTGTGTGCTGGGCACTGGAAGTCACCATGTTTATGTATACTAGTATCGCCTGTGGTGAAAAATCGACCAATTGTGTTTACAATGATCATTGGGGGTAAAATTTTATGTATCACGTCGGCGGCCTCGCGTGATTATGTTGGCAACATCAACTACACGATAGAAAATCTTTGCCCATTTGTTCGAACCACATAGAATGACTCGATCAGTGTATCGTACAGACCACGAAGTAAACAAATAATGCTGTTCCTGCTTTATGGTTGACAGGTTCTTGTATGTATCCTCGTCCGCTAAGTAAAAATAATTGCCCTCGTGAAGCGAAGATTTCATGAGAAAACATCAGCGTTGTCAAGCGATTGTCTAAAATGAAGACACACAGGATTCTCACTATTCAGCATCTGTTGCCAACATTATCATAGGAGGCCGCTGGGATATTTGGTAAAATTTAACCGGCACTGGGAGGTATGAAACGGTATCTTTTACGTGTTAAGGAAAATGCCTGACACAATAACAACAAATAAAACGGAAGTATATACTTCTCATACCATTTTCGAATTATATAACTTTCATTAGCCTAATATTTGAAATGGAACTACAATTTCGGTGTTCGTATATTTATACAACGCCAAGAAATGTTATTTCGATACTGCGATGTCAGAATTCCAGAGCTGACAACATGTCGACTTCATAGTTTCACCCGTGCACCGCTACATGCCTCTCCCAGCGCACCATCATTTATATCGGCATTTTCGTCTTCGTAGTTCCATCCGAGCACCGCTAGATGCCCTCCCGGCGCATCATCCTTTTTATCGGCATTCATATGAAAACATCCATTTCCTTTAACCACTCTTAATCACTGCGAAAATGAAGCATTTGAACAGCACAACAAAGTGAGTTGGGAGCACTCCATGTTTCGATATTCACTTATTTTAATGCGTTATTTTAATACTGCAGATGCACTGCATTACAATGTCTTTGGTCGAGGCGAATAGCCAATCAGTGAGCTGATTGTCGGAGAATGTAGAACTTGTTCCAAGCTGTAGATAAGAAAATTTCTACTTCCTTTTACCACTTTTAATGGCTAAATGCACACATAATATTTATATTCGTTAAATCTACGACAAACAATCTTTCGAATTATGTAACTTTCATTGGCCTTCTTGTGCGAATAAATTAGTAATCTGTACCACAATTTTCGTGTTAGCGTGTTGATATAATGATTAGGCGGTCATTCTACCAGGAGCTCATGTGTAGTGTGGACTATCATCTAGGGCCTTGGTCGTCCCTTTTTTTGATACTGCTCTGGAGAAATTTACCTGGAAATGTTACGCACAATAATTTTGCCAGGTATACGTGCGCTTTACGGAGCTAATGAAAATTTCTTGTACCGACAGCATGGGACGCCACCACACTACCACCGAGCCGTACGTTTGGCATTTTTCTGGGAGATTGGTTTGACGAAGAGGGCCCATTGAGCTCTCTCCACGGTCGCCAGGTCTAACACCTGTGGACGTTTACTTGTGGGGAACTGTGAAATATAACGTCTACCGACGTAGCCATGCTGGAGGAACTTAGGAAGGAGTTTACAGCGACATGAGGAGTAATCTCCACTGAAACTGCAACGTAGCTGTCTTTTACTGTCGGAAACAGTCCACATGAGCATTGTAAAAGATGTACATTGTTGTTCGACCAGAGAAAAGCTGTATTGAAAACTGGCCACAGTGCACACATTCCACAGGTTGCGTTGAAATCTTAGATTTTGTAAAGGGTCTTCGAAATATACGAAATAATAAAGGAATTTTTGAAAATTAATGAGTTATGATTCAACTTATTGAGCAGATCACAAGGATTACTAGCAAGTCCGAACTAAAAACCAAGACAGACATACGCACAGTCACTAATGCAGCACGATTAAAATAATTAAGTAGTCACACCAAATAATCACACGGTTTGTCTGTGTTTGAAAAATTGCTCGCTCAATTATCGTACAAATCAGTCACTTCTAGAATATTCAGTTTTTGGTAGAGGATTCCACAACATGCCATGCGGATTTAAAGTTGTTCATTACAACACAGTTAACTTTTAAAAGTCACAATTTTATTTACCTCTTCACCATACACAAACAATACACAACAGTTTCGCATACATCTCATATCTCAGCTCCAATCCAACTCCTCCTAACCCTAGACCAAGCAAATGTTCAAAATGTTCAAATGTTTGTTAAGCTTAAGGGACTTAACTACGGGGTCATCAGTCCTCAAACTTACAAACTAGTTATGAACTACCTACAACTAAGGACGGCACAAATATCCATGCCCGAGGGGGGATTCGAACCCCCGACCGTAGTGGCCGTGCAGACCGTGACTGAAGCGCCTCAGTCCCCTCGGCCACCGCGGCCGGCCTTAGACCAAGCCTGATTCTTCCAGAAAATACACGCGACTTGCTTAACTCTCATTGGCTGAAAAACAAAACCGTCACAACCAGCATACCTTGGAAACCTGCGCTCCATCAACAGCCAATAAAAATAACTCGTTTTTTTCAGACCAATCTATATATAGAATCGATAGTAAAATTACCTTCTAGACTTTTAACTTCACATTCATTCGCCGCGGCGGAGCGGCCGAGCGCATTGAGGCGCTATGCTCCGATGCGCGAGGCCGTTCCCCGTCGGGGGTTCCAATCCCCCCCCCCCCTCGGGCATGAATTTGTGTTGACTTTAGTATTCGTTAACTCACACGTTTAGGGACTGATGACCCCGCCGTGAAGTCCCATATGCTCGACAACCAATTGAACATTGTCACGTTCACTCCAGTAAATGATACACATAAATCAGTAACAATTTTTAAAATACATACCATTTACTAAAATGATATTTTGTCGAAATCTATGTTTTCATTCACTGCATTTATAATGTTAGTACGCTAGTGTCATCTGTTGGATACTGAGGCAACTATCATCGACGTAGCTAACATGCAAGCCATCTGCCGTATCAGCTTAAAATGTTCAAATGTTTGTATAGCTTATGGGACTTAACTACGGGGTCATCAGTCCCTAAACTTACAAACTACTTACGAACTAGCTTATACTAAAGACGGCACAAATATCCATGCCCGAGGGGGGGATTCGAACCCCCGACCATAGTGGCTGTGGTATCAGCTTACCTGCTTCCCGATACAGCAGAGTTGTAAGGCGCTATGCCTCAAAACGTCGTCTTACGAAATTGCGGCATCCGCTCGTTTTTTCCGCTATGTGTGTAGCCGCCAACCAGGGCCGGCGCAAGCCCAAGTGCCGCCCCGTGCGAGCTGCTAAATTGCCGCCCCTCTTTATATAACGTTTAGGGAATTTTATTTAAACAAATCTGTAGTAAATATCAGAAATTAATCGCATTAATATGTGCTTACATCTAAAACGCCATGTTGACAGTTGCGTCCAGCATCACGGTATAGATGTAAACATAACTCAAAGTATTGAGAACAGCCACACTGTGCCCGAAATCTAGATCTGGAAAATAAAAACAAAAACTGCGACTTATTGGTGACGTTCTCTACACATTTGTACAAAACAGTCGCTGGGAACCAGCTAAAAAATGGAGTCAAACCTAATTGAAGAAATCTAGCTAATTTAAATAAGCCTTGTGAATTTACAAATATGTGCAAATGTGTGTGAATTATCATGGGACTTAACTGCTAAGGTCATTAGTACCTAAGCTTACACACTACTCAACCTAAATTATCCTAAGGACAAATACACACACACCTATGCCCGAGGGAGGACTCGAACGTCCTCCGGAGCCAGCCGCACAGTCCATGACTGCAGCGCCTTAGATCGCTCGGCTAATCCCGCGCGGCATGAGCTTACTGTTAACGTGAATAAACATTTTTCAATGTTTATGAACAGATGAAGTATTCAACGGAAAACAGTATACAATAAGTAGTCTAAATGTTGGTGAAGTGATAGGGTGCGAGTAATATTGTCAAATAAAAGTGCCGGTCACAGTTTAATTGTTCATGCAGGCGGAGAGAGGTGTTTCATTACTCAAGATCAAAACGTCCGACTATCACTCAGAAACGGATAACAAAAATTTTGAAAAATACTTCGAAACCCAACGTACCAGACTTACTACAAATGTCTTTATCCCTTGTAATTACTCGCAGCGCATTTGTCCCTTCGGAATACTTCTAGACATTCTAGGTGTTGGAAAAGTTTGACTGTAGTAATGTTCAACGATTTTTTTTTCATAATGCGGGAAGAATAAAACACTCGGAAACTGCCATTGAAGGGTTTATCAAAACTTCAGACTTAACACACAATCGCAGTATCGAACATTGCATTCGAATTTGCAAATTAGATTTCCGTCTTCTGCAAAATTAGGTGTGAGTAAACGCATAGCGCGTAACAGGCTCCACTTATAAGAATACTGTCGTACGCCGGCCGCGGTGGCCGAGGTGACTGAGGCGCTCCAGTCACGGTCAGCACGGCCACTACGGTCGGGGGTTCGAATCCCCCCTCGGGCATGGATATTTGTGCCGTCCTAGTTCGTAAGTAGTTCATAAGTAGTTTGTAAGTTTAGGGACTGATGACCCCGTAGTTAAGTCCTATAAGCTTAACAAACATTTGAACATTTTTTGGTTTCGAATCCCCTCTTGGGCATGAATGTTGAGTTTGTCCTAAAAAATAAAAAAAATAAAAAATAAATAAATAAATAAAATAAAAAAATAGAAAAAAGGGGCAGATTTGCCGCTCCTCGGAAAGAGCCGATCGTTCCGCACGTGCCTTGCGCTGGTCCTGCAATCAAAGGTTAACATTTGGAACATACAAAGTAACCAAATGCTACAGTGATGTTGTACAACATATCATCAATTATTAAATATAAAATAAACACATAACTAAAACTTTTTGTTCCTTAAAAACGTGTATACGTTTCTCTGGAGGAGTCCGTATGTGATTACAACACCTAGATGCAGCTAAAACAAAAATAGCGCAACTAAATGTGTATGCAGTCCCCTGCGCCCTGCGGCCGGCGTTCTCCAGGGCTGTCCATCACGAGGCAGGCTGGCCACGCGGCTGATGGAGAGCTGGCCGGAGCCCTCTCTGGCCGGCGTTCGCGTGTGCCGGCCTGTGACGTAACGGAGGGGCCGGGACGCGCCGGGAGAGCCTCATTTGGACGCCCTTACATAATTATGGCGCGGGGCTGCTACACCACCACCTAGATAGAAGGCCGCGTCGCTCTCGTGTGACGTCAGGCAGAGTAGGTTGCGCGCGCATAGCTGACTGGCTCGCTGCTTAGGCATAGTGGGCCGTGCCCCAGTGGCTACCCCGAAAGCTTTGCGCGCGCAACCTACTCTGACTGACGTCACACGAGAGCGCCGCGGCCTTCTATCTAGGTGGTGTTGGTCTGCTACACCAGGCGCAGTCGCCACCGCAACAGGGCTCCAAGTGTTGTCCGCTCTCTGACAATCATACTGCCAGATATCCACCTTCTTAGATTTTCAGCGTATCACCAGAGCCGGCCCTAGTTTGCGCGGGACCCTCCCACATCCTACAACTACATCTACATAAGTATTCCGCAACTAACAGTGTATGGCAGAGGCTCCATCGAACCGCTTTTATGATATTTCTCTACAGTTCCATTCTCGCGGGAAAAAAGGACACCTAAACCTTTCCGTTTTCCGATCATGTCTCCCTATGTATGTGGGTGCTAAAAAAATTTGTTCGGATTCGGAAGACAAAGTTGGTGTAACAAATTTCGCAAACAGATCATGTCCCAACGAGTAATGCCTTTGTTTTAATAATTTCCACGCCAACTCGTGCATCATTTCCGTGACACTTTCTCTCTTATATCGCGATAATACAAAACGAGCTGCCCTTTTCTGTACTTTTTCTAAATCGTCTGTCAGTCCCATTTGCTGGGGATCCCACAATGCGCAAAAATGTGCTGTACGCAGTTTCTTTAGTAAAGCTGTTGCATCATCTAAGTGTTCTGCCAACGAAACGTAGTCTTTGGTACACTTTCTCTACAATATTTTCTATGTGTTCTTTCCAATTCAAGTTGTTCGTAATTGTTACTCCTATCTATTTAATAGAATTTACCGACCCGTACTTTTGACTTATTTATCCTGTAAATGAAGTTTAACGGACTTCTTTTAGTGGTCACACTTCTTGTTATTAAGGGTCAATTGCTATTTTTTGCACCATCCAGATATCTTATCTAAATCATTTTCCAGTTGCTATTGATCTTCTGGTGACTTTACTAACCGATAAGTGACAGCATCATCCGCGAACAGTCTAACGGAGCTACTCAGATTGTCTCCTAAATCTATATCTATAAATGTGAATGTCTGTTCCGTGTATGTTTATCACGTCTGAACCACAAGACATAAAGAGCTAAAAATTTGTACAGTTACTAATGTCTACCCGGGGGAGGCTTTAGGCACGGATACGGATAGTTATTTATCTATATATATTAATTTGAATGTCTGTTCGGTGTACGCTTATCACGTTCGAACGACAAGACGCAGAGACTTAAATATTTTTAAAGTTACTAATTTATACCTGAGGAACATTTTAGGCACTGTTAGATAGCGATCTGATAGATATTTAGTAATTTTAAGAATATAACGTGAAATGCGGAACAATAATTACTCTTTGAAAATTATATTTACTATGTGAAAATGGTTTTATTGGTTGCATTGTTGCTTGAGGATTGATAATGATAAAAGCGTGGAGTATATTGGGATGGAAAGTTATCGGTGTATGTAAAATTCTACGTGTGTGTGTTAATATTTCGCTCTGCAGCAAAAACTACAGAACGCAAACGAATGGTTTGTGTTGTCCGAAGTCTCCCGTTATACACTATAGCAGTTACATACCGATAGCTATAAGGGGGTGGAAGATATGTTGGTTGAAAGTCGGCAAATTATATATATATATATATATATATATATATATATATATATATATATATATATATATAAAACGAACTGAAGGCCAGCGATGACGTTTGCGACACTATAGCAAGGAGGTTACATACAGCGAAACGTGATGCCACAGACCATATCTTTGATCTATGCGTGCTACTGCTACAATGTCTTCAGCTCTTTCTCTGTAAGGATAAGCATACGAATACGAAAATATAAGAATAAATAAATAAAGTAGTAAAAAAGAAATTTCTTTTAATAGATCTCTTTAAAAATAATCGATTTGGCTTTTCGCGCATTACATCAAGTGATCCATCTGTGATATTATTAAAATCATTATTGTTGAATTTCGTGATTGGATTCTTCGAAACGAGTGCATTTTTACGTGTGATTTGATCTACACTACTTACTTTCCTGATAAACAGTAAGTGCATAGACTTCTGCAATCTGATAGGAATATTTTTCAGTCCCGCTTTATCAGCGACATTCGTTTCTTATGTATTCTCCAATAAATTTTTCAGAAAGAAGGAAATGGACAGATAGAAGGCATAGGAGAAGTACTAACTCAAGGCCGGGTTTTCAGCTAGTCCTTTATAAAAATAAGAAATAGTAGGGGCCCTACAACACTTCCCTGGGGAACGCCAGGTATCACATCTGTTCCTTTCTGACAGAAAATCACGACTCCAATCGCTAAACTGTGGCGACATGCCATAAGCACGCAGTTTGATTAGAAGATGTTTCTGAGGTACAGAATCGAAAACCTTCCGGAAATCTAGAAATAAGGAATCTATTTGACATCCCTTGTCGATAGCACTCATCACATCATGTCAGTAAAGGGCTTGCTGTGTTTCACAAGAATGATACTTTTTGAACTTAGGCCTATACCTTCAAAAGAATTTCAAATTCCGTCATTGGCACACTCCCAGTATATCAAAAGACTTACTACACCAGATCTACTGTTATGACACGAATCTTAATAAGGATGACAATTACAAAAACGTTAATAATAAAAAGTAGCTTGTCGGAATTCATGCAATTTAATGAAATTCAAAATAGAAAAAGGTTCACAAGTGTTGTTCAGGATATACACTTACATGTTTTCAATACTTGACATACCCTGATTTATAAGAAATTAAATTAGTTGTACCGTATAACACTAAGGCGACTGGTAGCTGCTGAGCTGTCACAGATGGTTCCCACTGTTCAAAGCCACGGACTAACGACTACAGAACAATATATAACACTACGTGAGGATAAAACTTTTAAAGACGAAAACACAATCGACTGTCTACTAACTATTAGAAGCAACGGACTGAATTGTTTTGAAAGCACCAATCACAGACGAATACTCTACACAACAGTATTTACCAAATACGCGAGAATAAAGCACTAACGAAATTTAAGACTAGTAATGAAAATGCATAAAAATTAAATTGTGTAACTACTGCTCTGCAGGTGATGCACAGTCGGTAGCAAATACTGGATTATGTGGGAGTGAGTAGCCTGGCTGCATGAACAACGCTTCTTGTTACTTTTGATTGACAGTCTTGCCTTCTCACACCTCTGTCCGCGAGAATGGCTCTTCAAAGGAGGACCATCACGCTGCTTAGTATTTGCTCGTAATCATTGTTCGGCTAATCAGCACCAAATTGCTAATATATCGTCTTCACAAACTCGAAAATATTACATTCTATATCGCTCCCTCCCTCCTATCTCTCTCTCTCTCTGTCTGTCTCTCTCTCTATATCATGCTAATATTGTTGTGTATTATGTCTCTTACGAGATAGGGGAAAATATTATTTTTAGAAAGGTGACGCCCGCTCCACCATACTTTTCTAGAGATTTATATTGACAGGCGATGCTGGATGTTACTTGACAACAAAAAGACAATAACAAACACTAAATATGTATCATTATCATTCCTGAGACTCTTTTAAAAATAATCTTTGTGTTTATGAAACGACAGTAGTTAAATGGAATGGAGCGATACTGCTTCTCTTCATGCGTAAATATTCCGCAAAAAGCTTCGTGCGAATAATAACATTCAAGGTAACTTTTCTTGTTTCGATTAGCCCTCTACGATCGTTAACATTGTCTATTTTTGTGACCGTGAAAGCAATCTGCGTGCTTGTTACTTTCATTATTTATTTAGCTGCAATCAAACTTTGTTCGGAGGACGCAGTGCTTGGTTTGAGAAAACTTCTGGAAATTTTCACCTATAGCGTTGCATGTTGCTTGAATCGTTCTTTTGCCTTTGTTTATCACATAGAATCGTGAGATCAGTCTCCACAGAGCTACGAATCATAACTTATAATTCCATTTCTCGTACCTCTTCGAATCCACATTCATGACAAACTTCCATCGTCAAGTATTGTTTCATGCAATATGTATTGCATTCTTAATATGACTCATTTTCTGGAACAAAGACTCATAAAAAACATTATTCTATTCGATGAGACAGTTTAAATAATTACTTTTCTTATGTTTAAACAATAACCTGATTCTTATACACAAGTATATTTTAATAGAATTTGTAATCCATACAAGTCGCGAATCCTGTTCTAATCTTTTACTCTGGCCAGTATGTATTCGCTTTCTCGTGTGCTGTTACATTAGTGTTTTTTATTCCGGTTCTCATCTTTTATTCTACCACATATTATAATAGTCCATTAGCTGTCGTAGAGACACGGTTTTGGAATTAGATCTTCTAAATTTCTTTACGCAAATTAAATAACTGCCGCTTTTGCGGTTATTTTAATATACCTAAAAGCTTACTCCAATTAACGTACAACGAAACAATAATTGATGAACAAAATAATACCAACTCGTAAGTCAACTATAGTCTAGACATTTAACGACTCTTAGCACTTAGTTCAACTTAAAATCATTCACTCCACAACGAATAACAATTATTCATAAAAAAGTAACTTTTATTTTATCCCTTTGTCTACCTTTGTGCAACGTGTGAACCTGTTAAGTACGAGTTTAAAGAATAGAAGTGACGTGCTCAAAAACCTACGAGGAAAACTATTTTTTGTACATGAAATTCGAATAAAATCATAACGTTTCACATTAGCCATTAGCTGAGCATTGATTTCAATCCAGCTGATACATTTTGCAAAAGGATTTAATTGAGTCTCGATAATTTGCCTGGGCAGCACCTCCGGTCGTCGTTCCAAGTTAGCTGTAACACAGCTACAGTAAAAGAGCTCTTCGAATGGCAGTGAAAATGGGTCCGAGCTAAAGAAAAACTTTCGCTATTCTGCACCCGGTTTTTTTTTTTTTTTTTTTTTTTTCAAACATATTTATTATGCTACTATCGCACTGTTATGATGAAATGTCCCATTTAATCCTTAGAAAATATTGCAACGTAACATAAAAAACTGAAAAATAACATAAAAAGCCAAATGATAACAAAACGCACCACCTGTGCCACATTACTGACAAACAAAAGTTAAGGACAAACTGGAAGTCCATAAACTAAATAATATTGTATTCATTGTTAAATGGTCTTTTCAGACACACAAATTAGCACGTATACAAAACAAAGTCTGGAAAGATGGTGTACTATTAAATGACTAATAAATATGACTAGCCGCGTGGAATGACCGCGTGGTCTAATGCGTCTTGCTACGGCCTGGGCGACCGTTCAGCCGAAGGTCCGAGTCCACCCTTCGGTATGAATATGTGTGTTGTTCTTAGTGTAAGTTAGTTTAAGTAGTTTGTAAGTCTAGGGACTGATGACCATAGCAGTTTTGTCCATAAGCTTTACAAACAACAAATACGAATAATCAGTCAATGATTGTTCACATAATAGACAGAAATCCCAGAGTAAAGTGACAGTTCCCATCAAGATACATACAGTTAAACCTGAAATATTCGAAATACAAAAGCTGACTAAGTTGGTGACTTTCTAAACTTTCTAAATAATAATGGTAGATGCAGAGCGAAGTAAGGAATCGAAGTTTTCTGAAGTAAATGCCCAGTATTTCGAACAGGTCGCCATGTGAGAAGAATAAAGTATACTGTGTTCTATATGTACGTTATCATCTACACATATTATAAAATGTTTATAGACACATCTCCTTCTGAAATACACATAGTTCTTGTTATATGAAGTAATAAACAATGAAATCGCGAAAAAAAATTACACATGGTGCGGTAATGCTGCATATCTAAACTAATGGTCTTATCATGTATTTTCAGTGCACTGTTTTTAAAGAAAACGCCGTTTGCTACTACAAAGGAAGGATTTTTATTTTTATAACTCACCCATATGCGTTTCGCTTTTGTCACAAGGCATCATCAGTGGGTGTCCCGAAATATATACATGTTTCTGTTTACACATAAAGGTTAGGTTTTTTTACGCATGTAAAAAAAACCTTTATGCAGTAGCAAAAGTCGTTTTCTTTAAAAACAGTACAGTGAAAATACATGGTATTCAGCTGCTGCTCAAATGGCCATTACAAGCAACGTATTAATGGTCTTATTTCTACAAATTTTGGAACAAGACTTCTCATGGTACAGGAAACAATCGCTGTGGGGGGGGGGGGGGGGGGGGGAATCAACTACGTCAAATAGTTAAAGAGAAACGACAAAAGTAACAATGGGATTTTCAAAAAATGGCACATAATTCTACACGGGAATAATAACAATTTATTCATCGATTACATGTGAAAGAGAGCACTGAGCAACTTGAAATAAAATGTAGACATCATTTCAAACCTTTACGTACATTTTTCTCGCTGAAAACCGCAACAAAATGATGAAAGGGAAGAAATATATCAGTTACTACTTTTCCGCTGTTCATGCAGTACTACTACGACATTTGATGTGAAAATACAATTTATTCCACCTACTAATTACATCACGAGACATTTTACAGGCAGTATACACGTATACCTCTGAACGAACATTTGAAATGGTATCATATTACGGCAATATTTCATGAGATATGAGATCAGAAACAATAAGAGTCATGAAAAAACGCTCATCACACCTAAACTTTCCATTTATTAAATCATTATTGCTAGCTTCAGTCTCGGCATATTTTGTAGACAGTATGCATATACATCACTGATTGTACCATCGATATTATACACTGATCGAAACAATTAGATCTGCTGAGATATCTAGGTTCTGAATTAATGTTATCAGCAGAATGAACTGAGAATGTGCTTTATGTTGGAAAAGGAGCGGAAACAACAACATTACGGCATCCGAGATAGTGCTAATAACAGAATGTTGCTGCACAGGTCGTTGTCTTTACTTTACCAAACGAATAACACAAGCAGCTGGATTTCAATAGTGTAGTGAACAGGTAGTACAATGCAACAACAATGTGAGAGCCACAGGAAGGCTAGAAACGGTATAGACACAGAAGGCGGTGGCTGCAGCTATTGGACTCTTCCAAAGTGTAATTTCCTGCACCTGGACGCAATTCAGATAACACCTTGAAAGAAGGAAAGGTCATCCACGCGTAACATCAGCAAGACATGACCGTTGTCTCCTCTCGAGAGAGGAGGCTAAACCAACTCATGTGCAACACAACTTCCAGGCAGCAACAGGAGGCGCAATATCAACGCAAACAGTCAGAAATCGCCTTTGGGAATGTGACATCTATGCACGAAGGCCTATGGTGTGTGTCCCACTCAGACCGTCACACCGTTCAGCCCGCAGAAACTGGGCGGAGGAACATCAGGATTGGAGTCTTAACGAATGTCGCAGGGTTCTGTTCACAGATGAGTCAAGATTTTGGGTTCAGCCGGAAAATCGTCCTTCCCTCATCTGGGGAGAACATGGAACAATTCTGCTAACGTGCAGAAAGCAATACCACGATGGTGAACGAACGGTGTAGTCAGGAATCATTACTGACGAGCGCCGGGACGTATAAGTCGTTCAGGATGGTGGTTTGACTGCTCAGAGGATAGGGAGGAGATCCTTCGATATTTTGTTGTGTTCTACGCTGGTGCCATAGGAGATGGGTTTCTTGTAGTGACGATAACGTTCGTCCCACAGCTGCACTAGAGGACAACATGCTTGAATCTGAGGGAATTAAACGAATGGAGTGGCCAGCTTATGCACCGGACTTAATGCCGAATGAGAATGTCTGGGATGCACTTGGCAGACGCTTGGCAGTCAGACTAGCATCTCCCACAACGGTTGCGGAGCTGGATATTGCACTCGTGGGAGAATGACCGAAATCCCACATACTTACTTTTTCACGCAGGTGTGCAACTATATTATTAATTCATTACTCTTGGCTCTATTTCCGGCGTATTTTGCGTATCATACTGACCGTCCGAGGTGCTCACAAACCACATTCGAAGGCAACGAGAATGACATTTTCCACTATTACCGTAGCCCCAATGTGCCTCGCTCTAAGTAAACGCCATGTAAACCTCAAGTAAAGTATTTAGACAGCAATATATCATACTGTATCACACACAAATTACAATTGTAACCAATATCTGAAAAAAATACCTTACCATAAGTATATTGTGTATGGTATTTCAGCTGATGCCCTATTGTTTTGAGCTGTTTAGTATGATACCTGCTTATGGAAATAAGACGTTGTAGTCAATAAATGTGTGAAAACAACTCATGAGGATGTAAATAATTACTAGTACTAAACTTCACAAGTTCTTGTAAAATTATATCATTTTGGAAAACATTGCTCAGGAGATAATGACGTCATAAGGAGTGAGCAGCGCGAAGAAGAAAAGTCACGTGTGGGGGAGAAGAAGAAGAAGGACTAACATACGTACCTGGACAAAGCCACGAAATGAAAATAGTTTTACTATAAAAAAACGTATGTGGAAGAACATTGCCCTTTATGCACAAATAAAAAAGGAGGAATGTTTCAGTAAACCCACTGAGGTTGCTTGTAAATAAGGGGCTACGCGTTTTGGACACAATTGGAAGTAAAATTCATCTGCTGCTAAAAACTTCCTCTCAGTATCCCTACTGTGACACCTGTTCAAGGCCCTCGAAAGGATGGCGCTGAACAAAAAATCAAGACCTATAAATGAGGTTTTGAAGCCAGAACAAGCTGGATTTAGACCAGGATTTTGGGCAAATCGTGAATTTAACGCAGCACATCGAGGATGGATATGAAAGGAAGCACGTGTCTGGTGTGGCTTTCATCGATCTTACTGACGCCTACGGTACTATATCACAGTAGAATGGTTTATAAGGTTTACCAGGTAACTAAAGATTTTGGGTTTTCACAATTTGTACCGTACATGTTTCACAATGGGAGCTTACGTCACCATGCAAGGAAAAGCCAATAAATGGTCTCACCGAGGGTAGTGTATTAACACAAACGAGAAGCCAACGCAACCCGATGTGAGACAGTTCATACGCTGATGACACGTCTGTGGCCACCCAAGGTAGCACTTCTCATGAAGCGGAGAAGTTAGTCCGAACCCTCGAACTATTAGGTAATTACTTTCACCAAAATCTCCTGAACCCTCGAACTATTAGGGAATTACTTTAACCAAAATCTCCTGAAACCAAACCCGGCTAAGGCGCAAGTCTGCAGTTTGCATATGAGGAACAAAGAAGCAAAAATAAAACTGCATGTGAGATGGAAAGGACAATAGCTAGAGCACTGCTAATCTCCCAAAGACTTATGCTTGAAGCTAGATAGAACTCTGTCATTGAAACAGCACTGTTTGGACATTAAGAAGAAGGTCAGCGCTAGGAATAACATCAATCGTAAACTGTCCGATCAAACTGTGGTGCTAACCCACAAGCGCTTTGAACAACAGCCATAGCACTGAGACTGTCGGCAGCTGAATATGCTGCGCCTGTTTGGAAGAATTCAGCCGATGTAAAACCTATTGATGCAGCTGTAAATGATTCCGCCCGCATCATCTCAAGGTGCCTGAGCCACACGCCGGCAGAGCTTTTCCGTCTCTTAGCGATAGCCCACCTCTAGCATACGGCGGCAAGTTACAGCTCAGGTTGAGAAACAAACGACTGATAATCGCCGCCTTCTACAAGGCCACCAACAACAGCCAAGGTGGCTTCGCTCAAGAAAGAGCTTTCTCTGGATGACAGAACCAATCGTATCCGCTTACGATAGGAGACTCTAGGAGTGAACTTTCTAATAATAAAAGAAGAACTTGCGGCTGGAAGAAATAAATCCTTCAGTACCTGGAAGAATCTGAGGACTGGGGTCTCAAATTGCAAGTATAACATTTCCCGATTGGGAACCTCTATGTGACTGTGGGAATCTTCATATGGTCAACCATCTACTGAAGTGCCCAAACCTCGACAGAAGCTGTACCTTCTTGGATTTACAGCTAGCCAATGACAAGGCTATTAGTGCTGGCAATGGCTCAGCCACGGAGGGGGAGGGGGTGTGGCTAATGTGGCTGAAGCTATCCCCCCTCCTCCCAGCACCTGCCAGAGATTTTTTAATTTTATTAATGTCTTTTTTTATAGGTCGAAACCGGAAATTTGAAATAGTACACATGTAATAAATCACAACGCAACTATAATTTGCAGTGCGGGAGTAGCCGAACGGTCTGGAGCGCCACGTCACGGATCGCGCGGCCTCCCGCGTCGGAGGTTCAAATCCTCCCTTAGGTTAGTTTAACTTAGTTTAAGTAGTTTGTAAGTCTAGGGATTGAAGACCAACGTAGTTTGGTCCCATAGAATTGCAAACATTTGAACATGTTTACCGTAATTTGCCAAGCACAAGTGATGCTGCCGCTATTGTTACTGATATGGTGAAGTTACGAGCCGATTGTTCATAAGCAGCGACTCGCTGCTTAGCAGGTCAGCAGCGCCACCGAGTTGAATCTTATAAACTATAATAGTTTTATTTTAGTTCAACTTTTACCCATAAAGTCTCATGTTAATTAAATTTTAAAGACCTTTCTCTTTGGCTAGTAACATAGAAGCTGCTTAATTATTTTACGAGCTGATTATATACACTACATTTCCACCACGTTACTCCTCTTCCACTTTCAAATTAATGCAAGCCTACTAATTTTATTTATTGTGCAATTGTTTTCGTAATATAATTGGTTAAATTATAAAATGTTTAAAAATAATTCAATAGGCTTTATATTTAAAATATTAGCTCCGCCCCCCCCCCTCCCACCAGAACCAAACCCTAGCTGCACCACTGAGTGTTGCTGAGTACTGGTTCGCTGTGGAATAGCCCAGCGGTCTAAGGCGCCTCCCTAGGGCATCCGTGTTTGTGTTGTCCTTAGGTTGGTTTCACTGATTTGATTTTCCTAGGGAAGCCAAAACAGTCTTGGTCCCACCCGCCACTGCCCGCACCGAAACTAATTTTATTGTGCGGTAGCGCTCCCTGTATATCTAGTAAAGCCAACCAATGCCCTTGAACTGTGCAAGGAGTCCCTTTACCAGTTCTTTATTAGACACAATTTCTTCGGGTCTGGTTGTCCCAAATGTTCTGTGCCTCTTACTCTCCAATGCAATGCATTCGAAGATTAGATATGATGCAGTTTCATCACCGTCATCACAGATCCTACATTTAGGGTCCTCTTCTGTTATTCCCATTGTATGTAGGTGTTTTCTGAAATTCCCATGGCCTGTCAGCAATCCAACCATGAGTCTAATCTCTCTCCTGTTCAGGCCCAGGATTGCAGAGCTTCTTTTAAAACATGGCTTTGGCATCATTACCTTGCCATGTTTTTGTTGATGGACTTTGGTCCAATATTCTACGTGCTGTCTTCTGAGCCAGTTACGAAGCTCCAATTTGATCATTGCCTTGGTGATTGTCCAATAAATGGAGTCTCTGCCCCCATCCTGGCTAATCTGTCAGCATGTTTGCTGCCACTGATCCCCGAGTGGCCGGGGACCCACAATAGCTCCACCAGAACCCTGTGACATTCTGCAACCTTGTTGCAGAAGCTGCCAGTGATCTCAGAGCTGCCTGGCTGTCTGAATAGATATAGATGCTACAGTCTTTGTAGCACCTACGCAAATTCTCCTCCACACACGCCCTGATGGCAGTGATTTCGCCCTGGAATACTGAGGCCAGTTTCCCTAGAGAGATGACGCCCTCCAGTCTTGGCTGCACCCCGTATACCCCAGCCCCAACGCCTTGGTCTGATTTTGACCCGTCAGTGAACCAGTCTGTCCTTAGGCCTTAGGTATGAAACTTCCTGGCAGATTAAAATTGTGTGCCGGAACCGGGACTAGAACCTGGGACCTTTGCCTTTGTGAGGTGAGGCGGCATTGTGAGTCGTGTTGGGATAGCACAGTCGGTAGTGCGCTTGCCCGCGAAGGCAAAGGTCCCATGTTCGAGTCCCGGTTCCGGAACACAATTTTAATCTGCCAGGAAGTTTCATATCAGCGCATTTCGCCGCAGAGTGAAAGTTTCATTCTGGAAACATCCCTTAGGCTGTGGCTAAGCCATGTCTCCACCATATCCTTTCTTCCAGGAGTGCTAGTCTTGCATGGTTCGCAGGAGAGCTTCTGTGAAGTTTGGAAAGTAGGAGGCGAGGTACTGGCGGAAGTAACGTTGTGAGACGGCATTGTGAGTCGTGTCGGGATAGCACAGTCGGTAGTGCGGTTGTCCGCGAAAGGCAAAGGTCCCAGGTTCGAGTCCCGGTTCCAGCACACACTTTTAATCTGCGAGGAAGTTACAAATCAGCGCACACTCCACTGCAGAGTGAAAGTTTCATTCTATCCTTAGGTTAGTTTAAGTACTGGGAAAAACTTTTGTTTTGTTCCAAAATTATGGAATTGTTGGTTTTGCCGGCCGCGGTGGCCGAGGGGACTGAGGCGCTCCAGTCACGGTCTGCACGGCCACTACGGTCGGGGGTTCGAATCGCCTCTCGGGCATGGATATTTGTGCCGTCCTTAGTCTTAGCTAGTTAATAAGTAGTTCGTAAGCTTAGGGACTGATGATCCCGTAGTTAAGTCCCATAAGTTCTACAAACATTTGAACATTTGATCCGGTGAGCTGGCGGCCGCGCCACAGTTGTAGCGGTGGCCGGCACAGCGGGGCCGTGAATAGCCGCGGGGCACAGTGGTAAACTCAACAGTGGGCGTGCGTGTCGGCGGATAACTGCGTTCATTTGCGCCCCGCCACCTGCCACTCACGGGTCAATAGCCGCGTGCGGCCGCGTGCCACACGCGTCGCGGGCAAGACTCACCGCCCGCCGATGGTCCAGCCGGAGGGTCGTAAACTGTTTGACCGGTGGGCTCAGCAGTAAGGAAACCTCGCTCATCGTCTAACTCGTTAAACACCCCGTTTACATGGGCTCCCAAATCCGGATTTCGTAAACCGATTTTCCAATGGCGCTTTTGGTTGGTCATGTAAAAAAGGTAAAGCAGTCAACAATCCGAAGATTGGTTTGAACACCACAGTGCTTTACTAGGCATGGTCCTCTTTGGAGGTGGTATGCCGTTGTCTTCCTCCGACCTTCGAACTGAATAACCCAGCCAGTTATTGGGGGCCCTACAGTTTAACGTGGGTTCCGAACCACGGTGCTACTCGGTATTTTTCACATGAGCAGTATTGCCACAGGTGAAAGGAGTGGAAAGTGGCAGATAAAAATCCTAGGAACTGGCGGAGATCGAACCCGCAACCTATGGATTTGTAGTCTGGCACTCTACCACTGTGCAACCGAAGCGCAGTGGTCATGTAAACATCCAAAAATCTATTCTGAAAATCCACAATCGATTTTCGTGCCCATGTAAACGCAACCGTTTTTAAAGCGTTCTTGGCTTGTCAGATTGTGTGCTTTTTGGTAACAATTTTCATCACATATGGACAAAGTGATATATTCTAATGTGAAATAAAAGTATTAATATTAGAGTGAGCATGCACCTGTGTATTTAAGTAAGGGAAAAAGCGATTATGCTGACTAAATTGGGGCCTGAATCGGCTGTTTTTAAGCCGCCATCTTAAGTGTATAAATGTTCAAATGTTTGTATAGCTTATGGTCTTAAGTGTATAAACGCTAGTTTACACGACGACACTACGCTTCAAGAAACTGCGCTACTGGCCAGTGCGTATGCGCGGCAGGCGTTCGCGCAACTCGTTGGCGAAACTAAACAGTTTCGGCACCTTCCAACTTTGGCGAAACTGATTGCACGTGTTTTTAGGTTAGGTTATAACCAATACACAACAAAACACAAAGGGGGGAACGGAAGAAATTATTCGGGTTTTGAACATATATGCGATGTATAAGTGTTTGTGCGATTTCAACGATGAAAATTTCGGGATTAAGCAGCGGCGTGTCAGTGCTCTTCAAGTTATTATTAGTGAATTAAATTTTGATGGCTTGACGATTACTGAATTGCAGACTAAAATGCATTCAATTCGAAGTACCTATACAAACGAACTATGGCAATTGTGGATTTGGAAACACAGTACATGTACTGTAGACGAATATCAACTTGACAGGAAACGGAATGCAATTTGTAATTTCAATTCTGATAACAATGCTTCACGCATAACAGTACCTTGTTTCTTTATTGCATTGCTAACTCTGTTTAAAAGGAACGTAAACTGCTCTGGTGACATTCTAAGTTGATTAAAATAGTTTCTAGGGTCTTCAATTACAATTTCTTTCAGCAAGGTCGTTCAGCAACCGCGCTGACGTCTCTTTTTAATCCAGTCACAAACCCAAACACGTCTCTTATTCTGTTTATGTTTAGTCTTGTGCAATGACTTCACACAGGGAAGCAATAGCTCCGCCACAACTCTTACAGTTACCAAAACTTTCATTCTACGGCACTCTCAAAACAAGGAAACTGAAGTGTATAGTCTTGGCGCCGTGTCTACAGACATACACGAAACCAGTTGCGCGCAATTCATTTCATAAAACGAGTGTCGCAACCGAGTGTTGTCGTGTAGACTAGTCTTAAGGAAATCCGATTCAGGCTGTGGCATGTAAACACGACAGCGAAAAACGGTTTACGAAAATCGGTTTTCGTCTTCCGGAAGATGTCTTACATGTAAACGTAGTGCAAGCGGAATTGGGAAATCTGTTTACGAAATCCGGTTTTGGGAGCCCATGTAGAACCCTGCACCGCTGCAGGCGGCTTTTCAAATGCTGATAATGGTACTGCAAGTTTTTCCGTTATGACTTGAGGAGGATCATCATATTTTCCTACACTGCATCCACGTATACCAAACGGGTTTCTTTCAGTGCAGTCTTCAGTTTTGGGAAGAGAAAGCTATTTCAGACGACTATGGGGAGAATGTTTTACTGAAATTATGCATGAGTTGGAGTGGAAAACGTTAAAAGAAAGTCAGTATTCGTTGCGCGTGATATAATTGCGTAATTTCTTTGGCGAACTTTTTCTCTGCATGCGAATATATTTTGTTAGTACCTACCTACATTGAGAAACGTGTTCATCACAATAAAAAATAAGAGATATCAGATCTAAAACGAAAATGTTTATATGAACCTTCTTCTCGCTTGCTATTAGGGAGTGCAACTGTAGAGAAATATTATGAAAGCGCTTATATAAAGTCTCTGCCAGGCATTTCAATGTGATATTCAGAATATTATGATATTATGTAGAATACAAAGTTATAGTAGCTTACAGACTGTCAATTCATAATTATTGTTTGTTGTAGTTGAGGGGACTAAACTATGAGGTAATCAGTCCCTGTCAATTCATTACAGAGAATTGACTAGAGGTGCCCACAGGGCCGGCCGCGGTGGCCGAGGGGACTGAGGCGCTTCAGTCACGGTCTGCACGGCCACTACGGTCGGGGGTTCGAATCCCCCCTCGGGCATGGATATTTGTGCCGTCCTTAGTCTTAGCTAGTTCATAAGTAGTTGTAAGCTTAGGGACTGATGACCCCGTAGTTAAGTCCCATAAGTTCTACAAACATTTGAACATTTGTGCCCACAGGGGGTTTCATGACGCAAATTGCGTCATTGAAATTTCTAGTGGGGGGGGGGGGGGGAATTAGTTCAAATGTTTGTATAGTCTATGGGACTTAACTACGGGGTCATCAGTCCCTAAACTTACAAACTACTTCTGAACTACTTACGAACTAATATCCATGCCCGAGGGGGGATTCGAACCCCCGACCGTAGTGGCCGTGCAGACCGTGACTGGAGCGCCTCAGTCCCCTCACCACCGCGGCCGGCGGGGGCGGGGGGAATTAGTACTTTTGACCATCGTGAGGGGGAGAGCTTCATAAAAAAAAATTACAAACGTAAAATGAAAGGTATTTAATTGCAATATTAAATGGCAAAACAGGACCTAATATCTGGGATATATATATATATATATATATGTGTGTGTGTGTGTGTGTGTGTGTGTGTGGGTAGGGGGGGTTTTGAGTTATTGGCTAACGCGTGGGGAGGGGCGGGAGGGGGCACTGACTGTCAGCATATGCCAATGCTTAATTAGGCATACCCCAAAATTATATTTATATTATAGTTTCGCAATCATTTATATATATATTGGTGCAGAGTAGACTGCACAAGGTATGTGTATTGTTGTATTCTGTTTATATATAGGGTAAATCACCTAACGTTGCGGAAACGGAAAGTGCGTTTGATGTGCGGTTTGCACAGAATGGATTGGTATTCAAGGACTCATAATGTTAGCGAATAGACAGATTGCAAAAATACATAGAAAGTGTATTTTTTGTGCAAACATACAATTTTCCAAATGGGACAATGGTTGTTTCTACTATACACTGGAAATTTTGACACCAGCTGTGTACAAAGAATTTTGAATGACATTTTTATCACGTTTAGTTTGACAGGTACAACCGTTCAAAGTTTTGGAAGCAGAGGCTACGACAGCGTAGATGACTGGGTGGTGGTCATGAGGCAGTGGGCCGTGCTCCAGGGGCTAGCCACTCAGCCAGTCAGCTCCGCTATCGCAGCGTCCGCCGCCGAAACTTTGAACGGTTGTAGCTCCTAAACTAAACGTGATGAAAATGTAATTCAAAATATTTTGTACACAGCTGGTGTCAAAAATTCCAGTGCATGATAGAACCAACCATTGTTAAATTTTTAAAAAACTGTATGTTTGCATAAAAAATACAAAGTAATATTATAAGCTGTTTGTTGTCTAAAAATACGAGCCCCTGACTACCAATCCATTCTTTGAAAACCGCACATCAATCGCAATTTCTGTTTCCGCTATATTTGCGGTGCTAGTGTTAGGTGATTCACCCTGATTATCTCTTGATGATATGCTAGGCATATCGAAACCAACAATGGAAAAAAGTATTGTACAAAAAAGACGATTGTGCTCTCACAGAGAATTGGTTCACAGGACAGGCCGCTTGGCTTCCGCTTCCAAGTTCTCGACTAAGACGAAGTGTAATTACTGGCAAATCGAGAAAGAGTCTCTAGCTATTGTCTATGGCATGAGATACATTTAAATTGAAATTGAAATTTACAGAGTCATTCTTATTCAGAGTATGTACAATTAATCTATAAACTATACCTACATCTTTTGATTGTTATTACAAGGTCGCATCGAGCCTAATGTAAAAGATAAATTCGATGCCTTAGGCACAGACGGGGCAATGACTATGGACCTCTAGTAGCCGGGAACAAGGTTTCAGTCGTTTTCAAAGCCTGTACAACAGATGTTCGCTGTCCCAGTTTAATGAGCCTTGTGTACAGAGGGACGTTAGTAGACGTCCCGTTGGCAGACGGCGAATGGCAGTCAGCTCCTCCCTGCCCGTGACTAAACAACATTTTCGCCGCCTGTCGCCCACTGCCTGGGCTGTATAGTAACGTAATTGGCCAAAGCACTCTTTCCCCCGCGCTCACACGCCGCCTGGCAGCCGGCGAGCCATTAGGGGGCCGTTATTGGTTGCGACTGTTGCCAGTCGCTAAAGTGCAGCCAGGCGTAACGACGTTAGCCGCCCCAGGTGTGGGCGGCACAAAGATGTGCACCGGCGCGGCCAGCCACTCAGCGAGGCAGCTGGGCGACACGCTGCCGAGCCGCTCTGGAAAGCGGGCGAATGACTGAAAAAAACACGATGTACTGGTCTAGATTTAGTGGCGGTATTTTTGTGTCTGATGCTGGTGGGTGTTTTAATTAAACTAAGTGGACATATGAAAATCGGTTCCAGGCCAGGGACTTAAAACCGGTTCTTTTGTTTACTTGCAGTTGTGTTGACCCTAGCACCAACCACGCACTCGGACTTCATAAACCTGTACCCCGTCCGACCAACTCCAGTGAAAGAGAGGGCCCTGGCTTGCTCATGCCACGTCACACAGAGCAGGTCGCTATCGCGTAGCTGAGTGGCTGGCCGGTGGGGCACAACCCACTAGACCAGGCATGACCAACATTTCCGACCGTGTGTCGCTAGTGCCCCACAGGCCGCTGCGCACAGTGCGCGGGGCAGGGAGCGGCAAAGGCCACCCGTGGGCGACGGCGCGGGCACGACGACGGCGCCCGCGCCCGCGGGGCGATATTTGGCCATGCCTGCACTAGACACTAGTGGCCAGCCATTCAGTTACGCGACAGCGACCTGCTCCGAGGCCAACGAGAGAGTCAGGCCGCGGCGCGCAAGTCATTCGACGTAAACAAGGCAGTCCTGAGCCAGGTGAGTGGCTGCCCCCTATGAGGCAGTGGGCTGTGCCCCAGTGGCCGGCCAATCAGCTAGCGATCGCGCCGGCTTACGTCGCATGACTTGCGCGCCGCGGCCTGTCTCTCTCGTTGGCCTCGGAGCTGCTCTGCGTGACGTGGCACGAGCGCGCCGCAGCCGTCTCTTTCGGTGGAGTTGGTCCGACCGAAGCCTGCCGCGGTGGCCGAGGGACTGAGGCGCTCCAGTCAATGTCTACACGGCCACTACGGTCGGGGGTTCGAATCCCCCCTCGGGCATGGATATTTGTGCCGTCCTAGTTCGTAAGTGGTTCATAAGTAGTTTGTAAGTTTAGGGACTGATGACCCCGTAGTTAAGTCCCATAAGATTTACAAACATTTGAACATTTGGTCCGACCCAAAGTCCCATACTTCCTCCTACTTTGAGCCTTTGTGCAACACGCCTCGCACTTGGCTCTGTATCCACACTAGCTGGGAGTGACAGTCGAATTACAGAAAGTTCAGAGAAGGGCAGCTCGTTTTGTATTATAGCGTATTATCGCGTTGTTCGTTGCTTCCGGGTCTATTTGCGAAATTTCTTCACCAACTTTCTCTTCCGAATGCCATCTTGTTAGCATCCACCTAAATAGGGTGACATGATCATCATAATAAAATAAGATAAACCAGATCGAAAACGGAAAGATTCAGGTGTTCTGGAATGAAACTTTCACTCTGCAGCGGAGTGTGCGCTGATATGAAACTTCCTCGCAGATTAAAATTGTGTGCCGGAACCGAGACTCGAACCTGGGACCTTTCAAGTTGTGAGGCGGCATCTTGAGTCATATCGGGATAGCACAGTCGGTAGTGCGCTTGCCCGTGAAAGGCAAAGGGCCCAGGTTCGAGTCTCGGTTCCGGCACACAATTTTAATCTGCCAGGAAGTTTCATTTAGGTGTCCTTTTTTCCCGCGATCTGTTAGAGAATGGAACTGTAAAGAAATTTCATAAAAGCAGTACGATGAACCCTCTGCCATGCGCTTCAACGTGACTTGCAGACTATTTATGTAGATGTATTTCCGCCAGTAGTCCAGTTATTGTGTGAATCCGCAAGCAAATAAGCACCAACTCTCAACTGGACGATTACTGTATTAAGATTTTTCAACTGAGTCGATATAATATCTAAAGTCTTGTCCGCAAATTTTATTAATAAAGATATCCAGTTTTAACTCACTTGTGAGTCATCTTCAGATCAAATTATCTGTTGATCAGTCAGTAGTATCTGCCAACAACAATGTAATAATCCAATTACAAAATTGGATAATTGCCTGTTCGCAGGTACTACAAGCTGACCAACATATACTTGGATCTGTAAATGACCCAAAAATGAGTCGAAACTGATTACATTTATTAATAAACTATGCGGTCAACACTTTAGATATATCTAATCAGTTGAAAAGTATTTAGGCCACCTCCCAGACAACAAGTCAAATAACCCGAGCAGTGGTAACGCACTGGACTCGCATTCGGAAGGATAGTGGTTCAAATTCACCTCCTGCCATCCTGAGCATGATACAATCGCGTATGCTTCCACGGCGAGGGTCAGTTGAAAGAAAAGTTTTCTGGTCGTCGTATGTAAGATGACTATTAGGCTACTTTAATAACAAACGTTTCGACGAACATTACAGCGGCCTTCTTATGGGCATACTGATGTGAGCTGGAGTACAGAGCTTGTCATTGGTAATTCTCCGGCGTAAAAGTAGAATCTGGCGTGCCTCAGATATGTGTTAGTGACTTTGTAGATTTGGTTGGAAGTTCGCAAATGATGTTGTAGATTAAAGACAAGCCACAACGTTATAAAATTATAGCGAAATACAGGAAAATCTACAAAGGAACGACGCTTTGTGCTTGGAGTGCCAATTGATCCCCAACAGTGCTGTTACATATAAATGTTATTTTATGTTTAAAAGATTGAAGAACAAATGCAGAAAATGGATCTTCGAGATAAAATTAATCGGACTGAGATTCATTGGAAGAATCCCGAAGCAGTAAAAATAGTAGCTTACAAATAGTCCTTCGGCCAATACTTGAATATTCATCGCCAATCTAGGATCCGTTGCACGTAAGGTTGATGGAAGAGTTTCATTTCATTTATTGCAACTTATTGATCTGTTACCTTGTTTGTAAACCGTGATACAATTTTAATCTAATATCTTTTTTTGTTCTTGCCCATTCTCTGTCAAATTACTTTCGGTTAATAACAGTTTATAAAATGTTGTAATAATGATAACATCGTTGCCCTGTAACATGATGCAATTACTCGTATTACTACAAGAATATCATTACTTCCATTTTCTGAAGTTATGTAATGTATCCGAAACAGTTTGACATAATCAGTCTGTAACGAAAATAAAGGACTGTTTTATTATTTAACAATTTAAATTATGTAAACAAACCAACACTGCACAAATCATATTTTGCATAATTTCTAGTAAATAATTTTATCAGATACATAAATATTTGTACTATTGTCTACTGTTTGTGCTGATTAATCTGATGTATATGTTATTTGTAAAAAAATGCCTAATTTAGTTACGGAAGCATTATTCAGGAATGTCATTGTACAAACTTTTTCTGGAACTTTTTAGAACTTAAGCTTATTTATAAATATGAGTGCGACGAATAACAGTCGGCTTACTTTGGCTCAGTCTCAATGATTCTAACACCACGTAGTCAGACACAGACCCTGATGAAGGCCGCCTGCAACAGTGGCCAAAACGTCGGTAGATTTTGTAAAAATGACGACGCTGTTTCATACCCCGAAGAATTTTATTGACACCACGTTGTAGTGTTTCTTTTCTTTCTTTTTTTACCGATTCAATGATGTTGAAGATAATAAACAGAAGTCCAACGTGCACTTCCATTTACTACAAGGAACCCAGGCTGCCAAAAATTAGTTTCAAGACAATATTGGATACTGCGAAGAAGCTGATCGTACAACAGTTTTGTCTACATCAGCTAAGCAGGTGATGAAATTTAATACGTTATATTTAATCGTTTTATCCATTGCAGCAACTGTGTTTTATAGGTTGGAAAAGTAAACCTACAGGGCACAATTAATATATCTAAAGAGGGGCAATAATTGATCGAAACCATTTGTAAATAAATCTGCAACCTCGCCACTGGTGGCTATATACTTTTCCAACATTATAATTACAAGTCACGCACTTTTGCGTGGCCCGTCTGAGATCGGCTACGCCGGCTGAGTTCGTATGTCTACCGAATGTTCAGGCTCTCTATCAACCTTACCTGCGTAACAGCATTGTGCACCGTAGCCATAGTCAATATATTGTTCATTCAGGCATTGTATTGATTGTTGTCTTCAACCTTATTATTCACTAACACAACTCCACGTACTCCGTCAACTCCTTTTAGAAATGGGAAAGCTGTCATTGAAAGTAGTGTGAGGAATGAAATTCTGAATGTTATTCAGTGCTGCGACTATAAAAAGAGGTAGAAAGCGTTAAATCCGCTTAATAAGTCCCTTGACAATATTGGTATTTCGTAGATATAAGTTTCAGTTTTCGATTACTCAAACATTAAACTGAATATTGTTTTCCTTCTCCGACTCTTTAACCCATTACATGATGTTTCTTTTAAAACCTGTAAGCTATAGGTCGTGAGCTGGCTGCGCTGGGAGAAAGAGGCGGTGCTTGTACTAAGAGCCAATGCACTACGAGCTGAATGCAAACGTCTTCTCCTAACATAATCCGCTCATGGGCCACGTAAAAGTGCGCGATCTGTACTAGAACTTTTGTTTGGGTTGTGGCGTTCCTATTCTAATAGGATCTTCGGAAGCAGAAGTAGTGATATTACCTGAACAATGTTCTCGTATTAGAAATTTCACAACCAAGTTATGTGACTGTTGTTGTCATGGTCTTCAGTCCACATACTGGTTTGTTGCAGCTTTCCAGGCTACCCTGTCCTGTGCAAGTCTCTTCGTCTGAGAATATGTTCGGGAACCTACATCCTTTTGAATATGCTAACTGTATTCGTCTCTCGGTCTCCCTCTACAATTTGTACCCCACACACTTCCTTCTCATGATAAGTTGACAATTCCTTGATGTCGCAGAATATATCCCACCAATCTATCCCTTCTCTTAGTCAGGTTATATACCAGAAACTCCTTTTCTCCTCAATTTGGTTAAGCACCTTCTCATTAGTCACGTGATCTACCCATCTAATCTTCATCATTCGTCTGTAGCACCACATTTCAAAAGTTTCTATAATCTTTTTGTGTGAACTCATCGTTCACGTTTCACTGCCATACAATGCTACACTCCACACAAATGCTTTCAGAAATGACTTCCTAACATTTAAATTAATATTGGATGTTAACAAGTTTCGCTTCTTTAGAAACGCTTTTCTACCCATAGCCTTTCTGCATTTTATATCTTCTTCATTCGGCCATCAGAAGTTATCTTGCTACCCAAATAACAAAATTCATTTACTACTTTTATTGTCTCATTACCTAAGCTAATTCCTTCAGCATCGACTGATTTTCTGACATTGCATTCCATTACCTTCGTTTTACTCTTGTTAATGTTCATCTTATATCTTCCTTTCAAGACACTGTGCATTCCATTCTATGCTCTTCCAGATTCTTTGCAGTCTCTGACAAAATTACTATGTCATCGGCAAACTGCAAACTTTTTATTTCTTCTCCCTGAACTTTAATTCCGTCTCCAAATTTGTCCTTCCATTCCTTCACTGCTTGCTCAATTTACAGATTGAACAACATTGGGGAAAGGCTACAACACTGTCTTACTTCCTTCCCAACCTCTGCGTCCCTTTCTTGCCCTTCGATTCTAATAACCGATGACTGGTTTTGTATAGGCTGAATATAACTCTTCGCTCCCTATATTTTACCACTGCTACCTTCAGAGTTTGGAAGAGTGTATTCCAGTCGACATTGTCAAAAGCTTTCTCCAAATCTACAAACGCCAAAAATGTAGGTTTGCCTTTCGTTAGCCAATATTCTCAGATAACTCATAATGTGAGTATTGCCTCCCGTGTTTATACATTTTTCCTAAATCCAAACTGATCTTCCACGAGGTCAGATTCCACAAGTTTTTCCATTCGTCTGTAAATAATTCGTGTTAGTATTTTACAACCATGACTTATTAAACTGATAGTTCTAAAATTTACGTGACTAAGAAATATGAAAATAAAAACATAACTATAGTAACTTGTCAATTTTGTATCAAACCGTGCTTCCGTTACTCCCTACTGGCCGCTTGGAGCGCTATCATCGTTTCAGCTGCACTTTTTCCCCTGTAGAGTTTCGGAAGTGTCTTTGTTAGGCTGGATTATAATGTAGATGTAGAGAGAAATTTTTACTGCACCTAGCGGAAATGAAGATATAAAGCGCTTTGGAATAAACTCGGTAATTCGTGTGGTGGAGGGGCCGCCCCCTGATGAGGGTGAGTCGGTGTCAAAATGGTGACATTTTCCGTGCCGGAGGGCCCGAAGGCGGGCAAATTGGATGAGGCGTAATGGCGTTAGGCCTGGGGTCTTGGCGGCCGCTTAACAGCTTCCGGCCAGCGCCCGCGGTCAGCCCCTGACGTGTAGAGGCCTCCGGCACCCACCAGTCGGAAGCGGCAGCCACCAAGCAGCCCGGAAACAGCCCACCTGGCACTACCAAAACAAATTTTCTCAACAGATTTCGGTTGATAATATTTGACATTTTATTTGGAACGTTGAAAGACGTGCGTCATTTCGCACTCCATATTTTTTCGATAACGTTCAATTCTATTACTTATGTTTTCTACACTACTGGCCATGTAAATGTTAAACCCAGAAGAAAAGCTGATGATAAACAGGTATTCAATGGACAAATATATTATACTAGAACTGACATCTTATTACATTTTCACGCAATTTGGGTGCATAGATCCTGAGAAATCAGTACCCGGAACAACCACCTCTGGCAGCAATAATAAACTTGATACGCCTGGGCATTGAGTCAAACAGAGCTTGGATGGCGTGTACAGGTACAAATGCCCATGCAGCTTCAACACGATACCACAGGGTATCAAGAGTAGTGACTGGCGTATTGTGACGAGCCAGTTGCTCGTCCACCATTGACCAGACGTTTTCAATTGCTGAGAGATCTGAAGAATGTGCTGGCCAGGGCAGCAGTCGATCATTTTCCGTATCCAGAAAGGCCCGTACAGGACCGGCAACATTATCCTGCTGAAATGTAGGGTTTCTCAGGGATGGATGAAGGGTAGGACCACGGGTCGTAAAACATCTGAAATGTAAATCCAAAGTGCCGTGGATGCGAACAAGAGATGACCGAGATGTGTAACCAATGGTACCCCATACCATCACGCCGGCTGATACGCCTGCATGGCGATGACGAATACACGCTTCCAATGTGCATTCACCACGATGTCACCAAACACGGATGCGACCATCATGATACTGTAAACAGAACCTGGATTCATCCGAAAAAATGACGTTCTCCCAATCGTGCACCCAGGTTCTTCATTGTGTACACCATCGCAGGTGCTCCTGTCTGCGATGCAGCGTCAAGGGTAACCGCCGCCATGGTCTTGAGCTGAAAGTCACATGCTGCTGTAAACATCGTCGAACTGTTCGTGCAGATGGTTGTTGTCTTGCAAACGCCCCCATCTGTTGACTCAGGGATCGAGATAAAATGCCTGTCATCTCGACTGCTAGTGATACGAGGCCCTCCTGAACCCACCGATTCCATATTCTGCTAACAGACATTCGAACGCGACCAACGCGAGTAATGTCGCGATACGATAAACCGTAATCGCAGTACACCACAATCCGACCTTTATCAAAGTCGGAAACGTGGTGGTACGCATTTGTTGTCTTTACACGAGGCATCACAACATCGTTTCACCAGGCAACACCGGTCAACTGTTGTTCGTGTATGAGGAATCGGTCGGAAACTTTACTCGTGTCAGCAAGTTGTAAGTGTCGCCACATGTGCCAACCTTGTTTGAATGCTCTGAAAAGCTAATCATTTGCATATCAAAGCAGCTTCCTCCTGTCGGTTAAATTTCGCGTCTGTAGCACATCATCTTCGTGGTGTAGCAATTTTAATGGCCAGGAGTGTACAAAGAATTTTATATGAAGGGCAACTACAACTAAAATATTTATGCATAGTTAAGGTACTTTTACACAGTTAAAGTGTAGATGTTAAAATAAAATTGAATTTGTCGGAGTGATAGGCCGTTGGTACACTTCAGCCGTTTTTTATTAGAGTCATGGAGGCCCACACAACCGGTTTGACAACTTAATAGTTGCATCTTCAGGTGCCATTACTGTACAAAAACTGATATTGTTTTAATAAAATGAATACTTAGGTTTATCTTTCAAAAAATCAAAAATCAAAACTATTCGTGTATCAGAAAGTTAAATGGATTTTTTTTTGTAAGCCAGTAGGGCAGTTATTGCAATAATTATCTTTTATATTAATTAATATCTTTCGCATATAATTCGTATGTTGGATAACGGGGATTAATGGTCAGGTTCCCACCGTTAGCAACTTCCCTCAGATCGTCAAAAATAAAGACGATCATTTTTGTACAGTAATTGCAGCGAAGATGCAACTATAAAGTTGTAAAACCGGTTGTGCGGGTCTCCACTATAATAAAACAGCTGAAGTGGACTAATGGCCTTTCACTCAGAGAACTTTAACACCTACATTTAAACTGTGTGAAAGTTCCTTAATTATGTTTTTTAATCTGGCAATTATTAATTTACATGGTTTGAATTGACAATGTAATTCCCTATTCGTAGATAATTTTCTGCAACTAAAATTACATGGCTCCGTAAAGGAGGAGGGACCTAGGTATTTAGTTTATTTATCTATTTATTTTTCTTAAGTCAGCAATGTCTCATGCAGCCATAATGGCGACCCTTTTCCGCTCTAGTCGTCGTAGCGGAAATAAAGGCTAGTTAGAAAGAATGGTATTTTCCCCCTGCAGCGGAGTGTGCGCTGATTTGAAACTTCCCGGCGGATTAAAAATGTGTCCTGGAACCGCGATTCGAACTTGGGGCCTTTGCCTTTCGCGCTCTACCGAGTGAGCTATCCCGACACGCCACGCTCACGGTCGGTCCTCACATCTTTACATCCACCAACGCCTCGCCTCCTACTTCCCAAACTTCACCGAAGTTCCCCTGCGAACCTTGCAGAACTTCTGGAAGAAAGGATATGGTGGAGACATGGCTTAGCCACAGCCTAGGGGATGTTTCCAGAATTATATTTTCACTCTACAGCGGACTTTTCGCTGACATGAAACTTCCTGGTGGATGAAAACTGTGCGGAACCGGAAACCTTTGCCTTCTGGTAACATCCTTCTAGAAACATTCTCTAGGCTATAGTCAAGTTATGTCTCCAGCATATTATTTCTCCCAGGAGTGTTAGTCCTGCAAGTGACGCAGGAGAAATTCTGTAAAGTATGGGAAGTAGGAGGCGAGAGCCTGTCGGAAATAAAGCTTTGAGAACGGACCGTGAAGCGTGCTTGGATAGCTCAGACGGAACAGTGCGAAAGGCAAAGGTCCCAGGAGCGAACTCTGGTTCCGAAACACAGTTTTAATCCTCCAAGAAGTCTCAATGGCTAGTTAGTTTGAACGCCTTGAAGAGGCCAAAGAATCCCTTTTCTTATTGTGACCAGTAAACGTATCAACTTTTGAAGCGTTTGAGCTTCTTACCAGAACAGCGAATGGTTTTTGCGGAAATTGTGCAAGCCTTGATAGGGTAGAAGTGCGAACGATAGCGACAGTCCCGACCAAGAAGGCGTCTCGTCACTGAGCGAGGGAAGAAATGCTGCTCTTGGCCAGGAGGCGTGATCAACATACTAAGAGCATGCGTGTCTAAGGACATTGCGGTAGGTTAAATCACAGAGCTTTTCGTTAATTCGCGATTGATTTAACTTTATAGCATTAGCGATTCCTTGTCTTGTCCCCGTGTTGTTCCTTCGACGACATCACGATGCATTCGTGTGTGAGTGTCCTGATATTCAGAAGCTACCTTTCCTTACTTGCTTTCCTCCCCTTTATTGAACGATTCCCGTTTATCTATCTCCCATAGTATTTGTATGCTATTCCACTCTCCCAATTCTCCCAATTCTTCTTCATTGTAATTCTAGTAACATAAAGGCTAGGCTCTATCTTAACCCACTTTTTCTTACTGAGTGACTCTGCTGCTTTAATGATTGTATACTCCTGGAAAATGAAAAAAAGAACACCATGAATTCATCGACCCAGCAGAGGGAAATTTTATTGGCACATTGTGGAGAATGTATATTATCACGATCACACTGGCAAAGCCATACGCACGTGAGTGTCGTCACCAGAGCGTGCGCAATGCCGACGGTAGTATAATGTATATCTTACTTTTACAACAATTCAACCTGCAATTCTTCCATAGAGAGATCGTAGAGGTGCCAAATGTGACCATAAAGAAATCTGGCCATAAAGAAATGTGGCTCAAAAGAGGCACCAGGTGGAAATTGCATTGCAGGCCATTCCGCAAGAGTACACTCTGCACCTCTACGATCAGCTCCATGAGAGAATTGCAGCTTCCATTGCCGCAAAAGGAGTGTATACTCGGTACTAGCGTTGACACGCGCACGCTCTTGTGACTGTATTCACGTGCGTATGGTTCTGCGTGCGTGATCGTGTGTCGTATACTTCCTCAAGAATGTACCAGTAAAATTTCCCTCTGCTGGGATGAAGAGTTCTTGATGCTCTTTTTTAATTTTCCAGGAGTGTATTTGTGAGTCTAGTTAAATTGAGTAGAATAACTATGTCCCCTACTTTGTATCGAAAATAATTGTAATAAACTTATGTTGCCCTTTTCCTCTTTCTACATTTATATACAGACTCCGCAATCCATCCAAAGGTGCGTAACGGAAGGTACAGTACCTAGTATAAGTGATCCACTACCATATAGAACGAGGGAACAACGAATACTTACATGCACCTGTACGAGCCCTAATCTCTCTAATATTATCTTTGCGGTATTAAAGAGAAATGTAGGTTGGCGGAAGTACAGTGTTTCCACAGTCCGCCTCAAATTCCGGCCCTCTAAATTTCTTCAACAGTTTCTCGGAAAGGACGTGCCGCGGTGGAGTAGCCGAGCGGTCTAAAGCGTCTCGCTGCGGAGCGCGCGGTTGCTCGCCGTGGAGGTTCGAGTCCTCCTTGGGGCATGGGTGTGTGTGTGTTGTCCTTAGGTCAGTTTACTTAGGTTTAAGTAGTTTGTAAGCTACGGACTGATGACCACGCAGTTTGGTGCGATAGATTTACAAACATTTGAACATTTTTGGAAAGGACGTCGCCTTTCCTCCAGAGCCTCCCATTTGAGTTCCCGAAGCGTCTCAGTAACACTCGCATATTGATCGAACCTACCAGTAACAAACCTAGCGGCCCGCCTTCGAATTGCTTCTATTTCTTCCTTTAATTCGATTTGGTGGGGGTCCCACACACTGAAGCAATATTCAAGACGTGGTCGCATAAGCATTTTATAGGCGGTCTCCTTTACAGACGAATCACATCGTGCCAAAATCCTCCCAATAAATCGAAGTCGATCATCCGCCTTCCCCACGACTCTCATTTGTTCGTTACATTTCATATCGCTTCGCAGCGTTACGGCTAGATATTTAGTTGACGCGACTCTGTCAAGCAGCCCACACTAATGCTGCATTCCAACATCACGGGATTGTTTCTCCTACTCAACTGCATCACCTTACATTTTTCAACATTTAGAGCTAGTTACCATTCCTCACACCACCTAGAAACTTGGTCCATGACGTTCTTCATCCTGCTACAGTCATTCAATGACGATACCCTTTTGTACACGACAGCATAATCAGCAAACAGCCACAGATTGCACCTCGCTCTGTCCGTCAGGTCATTTACATAGAGCCGGCCGCAGTGGCCGAGCGGTCTGCGGCGCGTTGTCACAGTCTGCACGGCCGCTAAGTGGGGGGGGGGGGGGAGTGGGGGTTATAATTTACCCTCGGGCATGGGTGTTTGTGTTGTCCTTAGGGGAAGTTTAAGTTAGTCAAGTAATTAGTGTGTCAAACTAGAGACTGATAACCACGAAGTTTGGTCGCATAAGACCTCACACACATTTGAACATTTACATAGAAACAAAAAATAGCGGACCTATCACACTTCTCTGAGGCATTTCTGACCATATCCTAGTCTCTGAGAATCCACAACCGCAGCAAAATGTACTCCAAATTAATTACAGTTTTCGTACAGTCGGCAGGGATCAAGCGTTGTCAGCGTTAGGAGTTGCCATTGCCTCCGATCTGTCTTGGCCCGTGCACGTGGGAAACACCACGTTAATCTAGCGTGACCAGACGTCTCGTATTTTACAAGTTCGTCCCTTATTTCAGCTCAGTGTCCCCTTGTACCGACAAGACAAATACGGTACGTCTATTGTCTCGTTTTTTGCTAAACGTCGCATACATTTTGAAAAGGAAAAAGGCTTTAACTCAAACTGAGTGAGACTAGAGTTATTAATTTTTTTGGTTAATACTACGTAATGCTTTCACATGACATATTGAGCTTTTCAAATTTCGAATCATTGCTATAAGTTAGCACGCTTAAAAAGTTCGATTTCTTGAACATTTCATTTTACAAGAATTTTTTTTTTTTTTTTTTAAAAGAAAAAGAAAAAAATGACTGAAGTATATTTGAAGGAAAAGTTATTGAGAACAACTTCTGTAACACACTACTTTATTACGGTAGTATGTAAAGGAATATGGCCTTCAGGGTGCTAAAGAACACAGTACACATACAGTTGACATGACACACCTGGGCCTACAGAACCTCAGAGTAGTCCCCTGCTAGTGTCTTCACGCGCTGCCAACGATGTGGGAGGCGCTGAATACCATCTGCCTCAGCATTTGCCGCATCATGGCTGAATGGGGTTACCTGTTCGCGCATAGCATTACCAATGTCATCTTGTGTTGCAAACCGCCTACCACGCAGTGGTTCCTTAATCTCTGGAATGAGATCAAAGTCACAGAGCGAAATGTCGGGAGAGCACGGTGGGCGCTCCAATTCTTCCCATCCCCAACCTGGCACTAGCCGCCCTACACACTCTGCTTCATGTGGTACAGACATTAAAGACTGTATATTATACAACGAATTCAAATTTTATTTTAAATACTTATATGTTATTTTATTCGTGAATACCGCTTCTTGTACCTTATTTCTGCATGGAACAGCATTGTTTCGTACGTGTAAAATTCAGTCAGAAGCTAATTCCAGCTCCAATGCACTCCATTTATGCAAGATATATGCCTCCAAACAATCAACTTAAGACAGGACGCCACTGATTGCACACATAAACATTAAAGCAGCAAAACTATCTCACTTCTTTACATGCACTATCAGGACGCTACTAGCAAATTTAGAACCTGTCCTGTAGCATTCTAGCTAGTTCGAAACACCGTCTGCGCTGACAAAATGCTGGTAGTTCCGCTTTTACGTCGCTAGATGGCTCGCAACATGATATTTTTATTACTAGCTCTATTATTGTGTAAACTGTACTTATGTGCAATCAGAGCCAAGTATCATTTCTGGCGATTCCTTACATCTATGAGAGGTGAAGGCTGGGTTAAACCGCAGACTGAAAACAATGATCAGACAAGGTTTTAAAGTCGCGTAGTCGAGCGCCTTAACGCGGCCCGAACAAATGTTGGCTGTTGGAACGAAAATTCGTTTCCATTACACAAAATCTGAATACAGAGAAACAGGGCGCACGCACCCGAACCAGAAAGCATCCATACAGATCCTCACAGGGGCGTAATGAGCAAAGTACGATCATGTGGAATATCAGACATGCTTTATCATTGCAAAATGACAAAAATATTCACACGCCAAAGTAGCTTCGAGCGGTCTGCAAAGGCCATTAACTTTATACAGGGTGACTTTAATTTGATTCCGTGACATTCCCTTCAAAAGTGTTCCAGAGATTCGACAGGCAGTTGACCGCTCCATTCACACCATCAACAGAACAGGCCCTGCTAACGGTGTACTACGCCTTCCACTACTTTGAAGAACAGTAAGAGATGCAATAATGTAACGCTTTTGTATAGGTTGTGAATAGATAATTGCCACTATTAAGTTCCAACCGTCGAATATATGAAGGTTTTTTGTTGTTGTTTTTTTGTGGTTTACAGAAGTTCTTGGTACATAATCGAATCCTTTACAGGATCTGAGGTCACTCGTTTTATTTTACTGAAATTAGCTAGTTACCAAAATTTTTCTTGATAACAATATTAATAATAAATTACAAAATATTAAAAAAAGAATTCAAAATGTTCTGTAAATGTTTGCAAAACGTTTAGAAGTTTTTTCCTTCTGTAATATTTTGTCTTGTTCTTCCAAGCACCTATGAGAAATCCAATTAATTACAAAATAGTTGTTATTAAAATTCAATATGAGGACTCTATTTGGTGAAACCATAGTCGTAACTAGTAAGAAAAGAAACTTGAAATCGGTAAGTTTACATTGCAGTTAATAGTTGTTATGGTTGTAAGTTGGATCTACGTTCTGAAGGTTGGAGAGTTAGTGTGCCCATGGTAGTTGTAAGCTCTTTACACTTTAGCCCAATGAAGCATTTCATCCCAAATACGTGCAAAGTGAGGTGCAAGCCAGAGGAGGATCTGCGACATTTTGTGGATATTTTGTCTGATTATGACGTGAACGCGATGATTGAAGTCTAACATGAACCGCCATGTCAATTTAAACATTCTCAACGATCAGGCGTTGTTTATTCAATGAATATTTGCCTGATGATTACGCTATTGATACTCTTGTTTTTCAAAACAATAAACTCAAATATCAGTAGGCAACAAGAATAAGTGATGGTTTTCTGAACGATAAGGCACACAATTTTATCTCGACTGGCCTGCAAAATCAGCTGATTTGAATCCCACAGAAAACATATGGACACGTTGATTCAGCAGGCAAAACATAAAGAATCCCCTCAATTTGATGGAACTGCGCGATTGAATCCTCAGCAATTGGACTGACTCGTATACAACGCTCCTGCAAAACCCTGCGGACTCACTTCGTAACCAGATCCAGGTAGTTCTCAAGTCCAGAGGGGAAATTACGCGGCATTGTTTACAGTTATTTCACTAGGTTAGACTAACTGTCTGTCCATTCACCTTATGACGTGATCGAATCTTCAAGTTAATTGTTTTACGCTACTTTACTTCTGATTATGGTCTAGTAATGTGGGGAACAGGCATTACAAAATCGTAAGTTTCTTCTTCGTTAGTTTCCACCTCATGTACGTTTTGACTCATTAAAAATATTCTATTGGGAAAAAAAAGTCAACGAGTTTTCACAGCTTGGTCACGAACATGCAAGCAATAATATGGAATTCTGTATCCGCCGAAAATGATTTTATAGGAAGTAAGTAGTGGTTCTGTTGTTCGTGTGTCGCTTTCTACAGAATAATCCTGGGAAATTACCCCGACGTAGTTACTGTTCAGATAGAGACTTGTTTCGTTGGCCAAAGCTGGCAAAACGTATTGGTCGGCGCGAGTTGTAACGTCATCAGACCGTTGTCGAGGATCGAAAAATGGCTCCAGCGTGTGTTTACAATATGGTACAGCGGTGTCTATCACTTGGTGATAGTTTCTTGTAGCAGGCCCTCATTAATTATTATAGGCCGATTTGTGTAAGTAATTTGCTGACATATTTGCAGAGTCTTGTAATAGTAGCAGATGTCTACTAACATATGTTATCCATAAATGTTGAAAAATAACCATATACTGGTCAAGGTAGATATAAATTCTAGAATATCTACATAATCGTTTACGTAAATTAATCCTAACAATGTCTGCTCGCACTTGATATGCTAAGAAATAATAATTTGTCGTTCAAATACATAACGGATAGAATCTATAGACTGTTATTGTGTAGTTCGTGAACGAACTAGTTCGGAAGAGCGCTCCCACAGGCGAACTACGCGAACTAATTCGCAGATCCCTCGCCTCTTAGTTCGTACGCTCCTTTTCCGAAAACTGCCGGGGAACAGCGAGAGGACGCGAGAGCGCGCAGAATCGCGTGATTCCCTTCTGCAGGTTACCGTCATTTCGAGCTGAGATGCTGCTCATCTGTAGTTTCATAGTTCACTGCCACAAATTTTCTTTTCTGAGGTATTCAGCAGTGTCTAAATATAAACCTCATTGTGTCTTGTGTAGTTCGCGAACGAACGAGTCCGGAAGAGAGCTCCCACGTTCTCATGAGTATTTATTGTGCGTCTAATTGTTAAGCAACAAATTAGAAAATTTTCTTTTGTTAATGTTATAGATATATTCTTTGTGCCATATAATACTTGACCTGTACCATAGTAGTAATATTTTTTGCTGATCACTTCCAAAACTTTATGAAAATTAAAAAGTCATTAATAAAAAAGTACACTTTTATTCACGAAAATAGACGCATTTAGCATATTTTTGTAGGTAATGTTCCTTCAGTGACCTATTAAATAAATAAATCCATTTTAAAAAATATAATACTACGAGTACTCTGTATGCAAAGTAGTTGAATACCATTGTATCACATATTCGTATAAATAAGTGGTTTATTTGCTTAAGTATTTGAAATGTCTAATTGGCCATAAATACGTGTAATAGTACACGCTTGGGCAACACTGATCATTATATAGAAAAGCTGTCATAACAAAAGAAAGCGCTCTTTTAGTAGCGGTAATAAAAGCCAAAAGAGCGAACGAACTAAAAAGAGCGACCTACTTCGCGGCCGGGCTGCGAACTAAAAGGATAGCTATCGGTCGCGAACTAAAATATGCACGATCTGTCGCGAACTAAAATGTGCGCGATCGGCCGTAAACTAAAATATGTGCAATCGGTCGCGAACTAAAACATGCGTTACCGGTCGCGAACTATTATTCCAAACGTATCTCGCTTCTTAGTTGTTGGATTCTTTTCCGAATGCCGACGGGCAATAGCGAATTAAAAATCACATGGTTGCCTTCTGCTGATGAGAACCATTTCGAGGTGAGCGTCTGCCTGCTATATTACATAGTTCAGTGCTACAAAATTTCTGTTTTGAAGTATTCTGTACTCTGAAATATCTGACTAATAAATTCCATAATTCCAAGATATAGAGATAACTCTAAACTTAATCGCGAGAAATTATCCACAAACTTTTTCTTTTGGTTTGCGTGATATCGTTAGCGGCTCAAGCAGCAAGCGCATGAAGCAGCTAGGTGGGGGAACTTCTCTCTCCACCTGCATGCGCAGACCACGCTGCTCAGCCGTCACTGGGAGCGGACGAACTAAAAGAACGAACTAGTTCGCGACAGAGCCGCGAAGTGAGCGCTCCCGATCGCGAACTATTATGCGCATATCTACTATAGACAGCAATTAGAACCGAGAAATGTGCAGTTTCCACAAAGGTGGCATTGATGATGAGATGGCATTGATAGAAAAAATAATTATCCGGTGCTCTAGAAGCTACCGCTGCCAGTGGAGGACTCTGCAGCGCTCTCCGGTCGCAAAAAGGAGGAGAAGAAATCCGCAATCAAACTGGCGGCTGCACTAGACCGAAGCCGAGGGAGGCTCCCACCGCCTGGGAACGCTGCAGCCATCGTAACCGAGGCAGGTACAGGCGACACCAGGCCCCACTTAAACAGCGCCGGGAGCGTGCTGAAAAGACGCTCGGCTAACTGGACTTCATTATCAGAACGATTGTCTTTCTTGTAACTCTACACGTTACTAAGCTATGAGCACCAGTACGTCTTTTGTAAACAAGACGTGATATTCCTTGTTTAGGAACGTAGCTAAGTCAACCTTTCACGTAAAAATTACGTCACTGAAAGCGTAACGCGAGTACATAATGCAAGTAAATGGACTGGCTGACGTCTTGGTCGTAAACGTGTCTTGTTCCCTAGTAGGTTCATCGTCCGCCATGGACCCTGCGACTACGCTTTTTCCTTTCATCACCGCATTTATCACAGTTCATATTAAAGCAAGTGTGATTATGCGCTGTAGAAAGCTGCGGGTTTGGCTGTGTCATCATCATCATTATCATCATTTTCCATGTCCAGTTTCCCGGGTGTGGCTTAACAAGCGCTCTCCATCTCATCCGATCTTGATATACCATTTGGTCTTGGACATCATCCCAGTCAAAACGGTTCTTCTCTATGTCTGATTTAACTGCCTCTATCCATCGTCTCCTTGGCCTTCCTCTTGGTCTTCTTCCTCCCACTTCCATTCTGAAGTATTTTTAGCTGTTTTTGTGCTATCCATTCTCATTACATGTCCATACCACTGCAGTCTTCGTTTCCCCAAGATGTTCGCAATAGGGACCCTGATACCAGCTGTTTCCCTGTGTACCTCATTTCTGATCTTGTCTCTCCTGGTACTTAAATTCATAGTCCTGATAAACCTCATTTCTGTTGCTTGGATTCTGCTGTAATCCTTTTTGAACAATGGACATGTTTCCACGCCATATATGAGGATTGGAGTGAAGTAAGTGTTATACAAAGTTAACTTTGCTGCCTTGGGTACTTTTTTGTCCCAGAGTAGATTCCGAACTTGCATGTAGAAATTTGATGTTTTTTGTGTTCTGTTGAGGATTTCTTGCCGGATGGTGTTGTCCTTGGAGAAAATACTTCCAAGGTACCGAAAGTGGGAAACTGATTTAACTTTTGTCCCCTCCAAGTAGATGTTTGAACTTGTTCCCTCTCTGTTTATGGTCATCTCAACCGTCTTGGTCTTGCTGATTTTCATTTTAAATTCTTTAAATTTATTGTTCCAGACAGTCAGGCTCTTCTGCACTTATGTTTCTGTTTCTCCCCATATTACAACATCATCTGCAAATACCAGTGATCTCGACTCATTTGCAGTTTCCTTCATAGATTTTAGCATTCTGTCCATTACAATAATAAACAAGAGTGGTGATAGAGCACTTCCCTGCTGGACTTCCCTCTTCGTCTCAAACCATTCAGAGCGACCATTTCCTATTTGGACACTACTATTGCAAGTTTGATACAGCATCTTTACTCTGTCAATCAGGTAAATGGGCACTTTTAGATCTTCCAGGCATTTCCATATTTTATTGCGAGGGACACTATCATATGCCTTCTCAAGGTCTAAGAACACCAGGTTCTTTCCATGTTCCTAGTATTTCTCTGCCAAAATTCTTACCGCCAAGATGAGGTCTATAGTACTATGCTCTTTTCTGAAGCCATGCTGTTCTTCTTCTAATAAAGGTTCCACTATCTTCCTAAGTCTGGTTTCTATAATTTTTCCAGCAGCTTTAGGGTATGTGAAAGTAGGGTGATACCTCTATAGTTTCCACACTTCTTTCGGTCTCCTTTTTTAAACAGTGGAACGATGATTCCTTTTGTCCAGTCATCTGGAATTTTGTTGTTTGCCCAGATGACTGACAGAATTCTGTAGATCCATTGTAGGCCAGGTGTTCCGGCTGCCTTCATCATATCTGAGCTTAGCTCATCAAACCCTGGAGACTTTCCGTTTCGCATATTTCTCAGAGCAGACTCAACTTCCAGCCAAGTTAATGGTTGTAGAACCTCTGGTATTTCTTCAGCTGGGCAATCACTATCATCACTGCAGTCAACATTCCCATTCAACAGCGAGTTGAAATGTTTTCTCATTTCACTCCTAATTTCGGATTCTGTTCTCATCAGCTTCCCATTCTCAGTTTCTAGCACAACGATGTTAGTACGCTCATGTCTTTTATCCTTGACTACCTTATATAGCAGTTTTTTATTGCCTTGACAGTCTTCTTGTAATTTGGTGGTGAAGTCATCCCAACATTTATCCTTCTCGTTTTGGATCAGCCTTTTAACAGCCAACTTCTTGTTTCGATATTCCCGAGACAGAAGTTCAATTTCAGTGTCATTTCTTACATCTACACTATTTCGTTTTTCCCGGTCTAATTTCTTCTTTAACAAATTTCTTTCTTTAATTGCTGTATTTAATCTGTCATTCCACCAGTGTTGGGCTGTGTACGGTTCTTATTTAGAAGTTTGGCTGAATGTTATCTTAGGAACGAACCGTACATGACTGCTTTCATACCCCACCAACTGCTTTATTTGCTGATATTACCTCTTAACTGTGATCCCATAGTTACAAAAACTCTATGCATGGGCTGCATTTTGCGATACAAATAAAAATATTAGACAAATGGTTCATTAACAAAAAAAACGGTGTTATTATAATGGTTGCAAATGATGTACGCAGAGTCAGAGATTTAATTGAATGAGGTTTATTCAGTCCAATTGGTTCCTATTGGAGGTAATTAGATGAATTATTAATCATAAAATGATTGAACAGTTGCATTGCCTACAATAAGAAATTGGTAGCACTTCCCACCAACTAAGTAGTCACTGTATTCAATGTCGCAATCCCTGTCAAAGTCTTGACAATCCATCATGCAATGCGGAACTTTCCATCCCCACCTTTACCCGGCATCCTTCCCTCTCCACTCCCCTCCTCACTCACAGTCTAGATGCTTGTGGCGCTAGGGTGGCCGGGCACGGTGGTCATGTGTGTATAGTTGCCTGAGTGATGGAGTGAATGTATGTGTTTCTTTTTCTGATGAAGTTCATGGCCGAAACTTTGTGTGAATGTGATTGTCTATTTTTCGCTCCTGTCAGCAGCTCAGTGAGCCTCTCGAATGTAGATATTCTGTGAATATGAACTTTTAGTTTCTACTCTTTCAAGATTTTTCTTTTTCTTTCGGAACATGAGTTCTACCTTTATTTAGCAGCGAAAGTGGTATTTTCCGGATATATGACACAACCTTTTCCGCAACAAAGTAACAAAAACCATTATCACAGACATATCGTTAACTTACTTCATTTCCACCCTGTGTATTTCAAGGCATTCTTAACGACTTTTCCACATTGGTGTGATTGTTGGGTTATGTACACAAGATAAACAATGTCATCTCTTCCCGTCCTTAACAGACATTTCCATAGCAGGTTCATCAAGTACTGAAAGAAAAGAAATGTTCTAATGTTTGTTAAACTTAAGGGACTTAACAGCGGGCTCATCAGTCCCTAAACTTACAAACTACTTATGAACTAACTTATGCTAAAGATGACACAAACATCCATGCCCGAGAGGGGATTCAAACCCCGACGGGGAACGGCTATGCGCATCGCAGCATAGCGCCTCATTCGCTTGGCCACTCCGCCACGGCATCAAGTACTAAACACCATAGCTACCAGCCATCAAGAATCGCACCATCTCAGGGAATAGTGGTGTCTCGCAGGTCGAGACACTTTCTCTGTACCCGGGCAAACGCCGGCGTCTGTCGCAGGATCCTTATCAGCTACAGTCAGCGCATTAAACTTGTTTGTAACAGAAACCAGGAAGGCCTTCGAAGCGCCTTCTGCAAAGTTTCTCGCCCTGTGCCTTCTTGGAACTGAATCCCACTCGACCACTGATATGGGCCAGCTTGCGTGACCGAGCCTCCGAGAGCTGTGAGAGAATCACTTCCGAAAAACTGCGATCACATTAACTATGCACACAGTAAACAAGTGCGCTGAAGACGGCGTAAAACTCAACTAAACCACGGGAATACCAGTTTACATCTACTAAACACACAAAGCGAAAGTTAAATAGTAAATAATAATTATTCACACAGTAAACAACTATTCTGAGGACGGCTTAAAACTCAACTAAAACAGAGGAATGGCAGTTTACATCTAGTAAACATACAAACAGCAAATAAATAGTCAACTAAAGAAGTACACAAAAAGAACTAAATGTCACACTTCAGATTACGAGCTCGCACTATATTGAGCAAACAAACAGTACACACTCCTTTTAGTGATTGCATAAAGATTTGCACCGAATCTGAATTGAAGGTAAGACCTCGTCTAACAAACCGGATAGCATTTCTTTCCGGGGATATTTTAGGTCACTCAGTATCGTATCACCCATATCGTCAAGTTTAGATTAGAATTGCACCTGATACTCATTAAAAAAAGTAAGCCATTAGGGGGTTACACATGCGTACGCTATTATGTCAACAATATTTAATTTATCGGTACTCCTGACACAGAATCTATCAGAAAAGACCACTCTCACCTTTGTCTTCCCACACATTTTTCTCCTTTGAGAAAATGCATTTTAACAATCACTTGTTTTAGTTGCCTATGTAACATCTGCTGTTTTCAGTCAAAATATGAACTTAACACACAAACTGCCATACCTCAACACAATAAAAGTGAAAATTACACAAATATACTTTCAAGCAAAGGACATCAGTTAAAAACATTTCCCATTTCCCTTTTAAGCTGATACAACCTGAAGGTTATCACAGTAACACCATCACACGGTCATAGTTCGTCCATAAGGTACTACTGAACATACGACGATGCGACATGCGATGTTTCTGGCTTGCAACTATCATATTCTCAGGGCAAGTCAGAACAGAGCTGTATGCAGCTGACGTAGGGTGATGTGAGGCACCCATAAAATGTGATACAGTCGGTACTATTCTCGTGGAAAAATGGAAAAACATTCAAATTATAGTTCTTGATTGAGATTGGCCAGTTCATTCTGAGGCTGGACGCCAAAACGCAATTCTTCTTTAGTTGAATTTAGAAATTCATTAAATTTACTTCATAATAAATCCTCTCTCAATAGCAAGCTACCATTCTGTTGTTTCAGACCATTAAATACTAATCAAATACGAAAAAGCATATGAAACAGTCCGGCCCTATTTTGGCTCGAGTTAGCACGCCTACATACCGAGGTTTCGGCAATTATGAAGGGCAGACACACTGTCCTTATTTGTCGGAGATAGGTTAAGAATTGTTCGTATAAAAGTGTAACTTAACAATGCAACGTGACAAACTGTCAATGTTAAAAGAAGCAGTTTAAATAAAAATATAGCTTGTTAATTGTGCATTTCGTCTACTTCTCCATGAATAAAAATGAGATTTGCATCCATAAACGATAAATGTGGTTCTTTCACCACAAACGTTCCTCGCTAATGAAACTAACTGCCTCAAGATCAAGTACCATCGACCTGGGGTCACAACTTGAGAATATAATAGCTTATTTAGAGACTGTACCTTTCACTCAGGGCGATAAATGCAACTAAGCACCTCGCGAGTACTGCAGTTTCGTTACAACCTAATACAGTTGGTAGTTTGTTACTAGCAATGTGAGTTATCATGAATCTCAATTTCTAATTTTAACTGAAGAAGAATTGCGTTTTGGCACGAAGCCTCCAATTGCACTGGCCAACCACAGCACAGTACTAAAATTTTGAGGGAGGGGGGCTTTTCCACGGGAATAGTACCGACTATACCACCTGTTATTGCTACCTCATACCAATTTGCGTCAGTTAGATAAAGCTCTGTTTTGACTTGCTCTCAGGAAAGTGAAAATGATGGCTACAAGCCAGAAACATCACAGGCTGATACATGACTAGCGTTATCACAGGAACGTGATACGTAGAACGTTCGTAACACTTTCATAAGATACTACTGAATATATCTCGCATTTGTTAAAATGAAAAAAAGTAATAGCTCATAAAAAGAACGATGAATATAATGCTGTCAAAGAGCTACGTTGTAGAATAGCTTCAAAGACAGAAAGGCACATCTGTGATGCATAGTCAACTTAATAAAGGATTTTTACTTCAATGGAGTGTTGAAGAAAAAAATATCTTTGCTGAATATTTTAGGTGGAAGGGAACAGTGACAGTGAAATTTAAGGTGTGAAAACTAACAAAATAAAAGTAAAGCCCACATAATAGTAAAACCAAAATGTTAGAATTATAATTAAATAACAAAATAACATGTCAGGAGGCGGTAATAAGTAGTCTTTTTTTTATTATTCCTTTATTTTTTGTCTTTGGGCAGATGGCGATCTTCAGTATCGTTTTGATACACAATCTTTATTTAGATTTAATACCACTTCTGTTTCTATTGGGGCATTTCGTCTAAGGAAAAGTCCTTCAGTTATAGCAGTTTCTTAATGAATTTTTCTACAATTCTTTCCGATATCTGCTGTCCAGTGGACAAGCTGGCGACGGCAAGGGGACGGCTGGCGTGCTTTCTCTCATGTATCCTCGACAGTTGATAAATTGGTGTCCATAAGTTTACGTGTTTGGGCATTTGCCTTCGTATAATTTCTCTGTTGCGAGATTGCTGACTCGGCTGTGGAAGGGAGGGCGTCTTGTCACGGCCTGGTACCTGTGAGGTCTCGTTCAGTGAGCAGTGGATGGAGAGAGCAGTTGACGAGGACTGACCGCGGCTACCTGCGAAGTAAATGTTTGCTATTACTGGTAGAGCAGGACAATGCTCTTCAGACGCACTGCAGGTTGCCCGCCAAACTGTCGCCACTGCAACACAATCGGACGTACCGCCTCTGGGCAAAGTTCACAGAAATCTGAATAGCACCCTCGCCTCGTTTTCGCCGTTATGAATGCCTGGACGATTTCTCAGAATTTGCCGAGGTAGGTGTTTGTGGAAACGTTCTTCTGCGTGACAAATGGTAAGCAGTTTGTTGGGCGCATAGTCGGTCATCTGGGTCAGTAGGAGCTTGGCGCCTATGGTCATAAAATGTATGTATCTTGAGGCCTGGGGACGAAAGAGAGCGTCCGAAAATTCCGGACAGGTCGTGGACCTGTGTACGGTAACGTCTCTGTGGGAACTTTGCTCGTGTGGGACGAGCTTGTAGGGGCGTCTGCAGAATGCTCTGTGATTCACCAAAGCTTCGGATTGTGACAGTTTTGTAATTTGTCAGCAGCTTCTCGCGATATCATTGGACAGGTATGTGGTAACTGGAGAGCTCTAGCCGCGTAGGCGGGGTCGCGGGTCGCGACCAGGAACTCTGGCGTGGAAGGAGATTGTTTGGGGATTCGCTGATAGGCCTCCGCAGTGTGCGTATCGACTTACGTCTCGCGGTTTACTTGTGCTGTTATCTGAACTTTGATTTTTGCCATGTGGTTTCGCTTCCGGTGACCACGGTTGACTTAGATATTTTGGAAGTCTCACTTTGAGCCTTCGCACTTTGCGGATAGCGCGTCTATTGAGATTTTGTGTCACAAGTTTGACTTTGTGATTTGCATTTATGAACACTGTTTCACAAGTAAACTACGATCGACTTGTCTGCTCGCGATATAAAATTGTGAATCCATTGTCAGTCTAACAGCGTCGACGCTAGAGAGGCTGTTAGTTAAACATAGTTTCTGTTTCACAGAACGAAGTGAGAAAACGGTCGTGTTTTATTTCAGCTCTGATCTGCAGTCATCACCTGCCGCTCCCGACTACTCTGTGTATCCATCTTCTGTTCCAAAAATTCGGTAATGTGTCGCCTGCATTATTGCTAGGGTCAGTATATTGCTGTTTTTGAAGGATTTTCTCTTTCTTAATCGGTTTCTTCAAATTGGGAAACTTCATCTGCCCTTTGAGTTTGTGTATCTGCGGTAGTAGTTTGGATAATTATTCTTCCTGAATAGGTTTCCTTCTTCCTTGACTCAGCCAGTCATATATTGATGCTAATACAGTCAACGTAACTTCATGTTGTTAATTTCCAATTTTTTAAATTGTTGCGTATAGGACTTTTTAAAATTTTTAAAATTTGTGTAATGTTTTGTTAGCTTTGTCATGTGACAGGATGCATTGTTTATGCCAAATAAATTGTATCTGAAGTACGTATATTCTTTCAATTGAAAATTATCCAGTCATTATTACTTTGGGAGGGGCAACCAGATACTAGTTAACATGAGGGTGTACTGAGTGACTTAAGTCTTCAATTGATGGTACCTCTCATTCTGATATTGTTTAGGAATTTATAAAATAAATGTGTTTGACCATATCATACGCCACCGAGCATGTGAGGTCAATGAACAAATAATTTATCATGGTTTTCTATAAACATGATGCTGGACCATAATTAATTATATAAATAAATCTTTTAATATCTGCAATTAAAGAATTAATTCAGAATGTCGTATCAAGTGGGGAATTTGCATACTGAATAGTGTCGCTGTCGAAAAAACTCGCACACATAGTAAAGACGTTTCCACTCACAGTAGCATACAGTTTACAAACATATCTCCATTGGTGGAAGAACAAGGAAACATGACAGTTCCACAATTAAAGTCACACACCGTACATCAGGTGCAAAACTAACATACAACAATTTATTTTGCACAATGTCACACAACTTAATTGCAAAGATATAAGTTATTTATGTATAATAATCTACCATTTTACAATATTAGAAACAACTAGACCATAAAATTAAGAATACCTTAATTAGAGGGAAAATGTGCACTTCTAAGGAACTTTAATACATCTTCATTAGAATTTTCGAAAATATAAATAAAAATGTTCATAAATACCAATTAGAGACAATTGTACAATTACAAAAGAGAAAATTTGGGGCTCATAAAAGATAAATACATTACTTAGTTGCCACATGCTATTCTCAAATATCTTCTTTTGTCAGGAACCAGAAGATGATATATCTTCTATATTGTTTGTTTGTTTAAAATCGTGAATCTCGGAATGTTCTCAACCGATATTTTGAATTTTGACAAAACGTAATCCTATGACAGGTAGGATTTTAGATAACTGTTTCTTTAATACATGATATACAGTAATATATTGCGCATTGGTATATACAAGTAACTTCTAGCATTTTATGTAACATCTTTTAGCTATTTTAAAACTACGTAATATTGAATTATATAGCGAGGATTATACAATAAAATCAGTATTAATATAAATACAAATGTTTGTTTGTGCAAAACTGTTTATTTCCGAAATTTATTGACCTATTGCTTTGATATTTTGACACAACGTTGCATTATAAGACAGGGAGGATATTAGATACCTATTTCTTTAATATATGATATATAATCAACCTTTTTGTGATTTTTGTAACAATTTTTCTCAATTATATAATTTATAAAAAATCATTTACTATACATATTTAAAAAATATTTGGTACATAGAAACACAAAGGTATAACAGTGCCTAATTTTGCAGTTGGTGGTTAAAATGCACTTCCTATATTATTTTTAAACAATGGCCATTAACTGATGTGTGCGTTTCTTTCACATTTGTATTAATTGAATAAATAACGACATCAACTTCCTTTTCCAGATGGAATGAATGTAATTAGGTAGTATTGTAGTTCTAAATACCACGCCTTTTCACATTTAAAAATCCGATTAGTGGCTTCGTAGAAAATACAATATTAATAACTCCATATTAGTTTGTTCTGAACACGAAACCGTTTACTATGTAATCTATACCTACATATTGGATACTGATTAATAACCGATAAATGAGAGCATCTTACGCGAACAATCTAACAGAGCTGATCAGATTATCTCCTTAATCGTTTATAAGGTCAAGGAGTAGAAGGGGCCTTTGGGAATGCCAGATATTTCTGTTTTACGAGATGACTTTCCGTGAATTATTACGTGTTGTGGCCTTTCTGACAGGAAATAGCGAATCAAATATCACACGTGTGACGATATTCCATAAGCACTTAATTTGATTAAAAGTCGCTTGTGAGGCAGAGAGTCAAAATACTTCCGGAAATCTAAAAATATGCAATCTATTTGAGATCCTTTGTCGACAGCACTCATTACTTCACGTGAATAAAGAGCTAACTTTTTTTCACAAGAACGACACTTTCAGAATCCGTGTTGACCTTGGGTTAGTAGGTGTCTCGGTAGCGAAGTAGGCAGCGTGTAAGTCTAGTAATGTTTTCTGTGTAATGCGGAAGCTGATGTTGTTATACGGAACTGTGGCAACAGTCAAGTGGGGCGCTCCAGTTTGACGTAGCTAACAAGGAGAAGGTCTGACATGTGGGTGACCGATTTTGATCGAACATTAATGGAAGATGTATACTGAAAATAAAGAGACATGTTTCGGCATTAGGAATGGGGAGCCGTATCCTACACCGGCCGTTCTCCTTTGGTGATCGTCACGAGGGTATTTAACAGTGCACAGTTCATTCAAACAATCATTCAACCCATCTTTCTACCTTCCAAGCCCCAACAAGGCGGTAAGATTTCCCAACATGACAATCCACGTACACATATATCCCAAACCAACCAAAGTGTTCTTCAAAGTGTACGTCACCTACCCTGGCCAGCACGATCCCCAGATTGAGCATGTTTGGGACGGGACGAAAAGTCACCTTGCGCGGTCTGCACGACCACCACGAAACCTGGCCCAACTGTGGCATCAGATGGTTTTCATAGTATTCCGCAAGACTACATCTGCACCTCTACTATCGTCTCCAAGGAAGAATTGCTGCTTTCCATTGCATCAAAAGAAGAGTATACCCGGTACTAGGGGCGACATTGCACGCGCTCTGTACTCGCGTGCGGATGGCTGTCTGTGTGATAGCGTGTCGTATACATCGTCAAGAATGTGTGGATAAAATTTCTCTCTGCTGAGTCGACGAATTCATTGTACCCTTTTTTTCAATTTCCGTAACTGTGCAAATGCGGATGTATAAAAGAGGCCAAATAGCTTCTCGATTTCTGACAGCTTCAAGAACATTGAAATAAAAAGATTTTGACATATAAGAGAATTCTTACGAGTTATCCACAACTCTCCAGCGCAGTCAGCTTTCTATGTAGATGTACGTGTAACAGCAAGCGTCCCTGAGAGTGCAATCATCCATCAGAAACTGCAGTAGCATGTAGCTTCATATGGCACCGTATAAAAAATGTCAATTTAGGTGACATTATGCCATTTCCATGTTAGAGAATGTCGTTTTCAATCGTATTACTTTTCATGTTCACGGATATATCAAGATATTTTGATTTAAATGTTTTTCAGTCTGCCGGGCAAGACGAAAACTAGTTCTCCTCTCATGTGTCTTTGACTCCGACAGGGACATATAGGACTGTTTTGTGCTGCGATTGGTACATTTTTAATTTGATTAATCCTCTCGCCAAGACATATAGGATTGTTTTATGCTCCCATTAGTGCATTTTTAATGCGAATTAGTCGAATATTTGAGAATGAAAGCACTTAGGCACTTCCAATAACTTTTCACACAATCCCAAACGTTTTCGAAACTTATTCTCGTTGATTATCTCCTCCCTTTCACAAAATATTCAAACTAAAATATAGGTTTAATTCTTAACATGTTTTATGTCAAATTTTAGCATTAGTTGTAACCCTTTCATTTATTACTTCTTCCCTTCTACTTTCGCAACGAAATTTGCAAAAAGTATCGCTGAATGCACCGGCAAAATTATACCATTATACGACACATAGTTCGCGAGATACGTATAGCATAATATCAAACCTTTTCCAAACTTTTTCTTCCTTACAAACTTGAAGTAAAATATTAAATGCATTAAATTATTAGTAAACAAATTTTAAACTTGTTTTATTCATGCGAATAAGATTAATTGAAAACTTTTGTTTACTATTGCTATAATTTAAGGCAACTGGATCCGTGTATCATATTCTAAGGCATTCCACTTGAGGACATTTTTGTATACTCCGTACACCCATAAAATTCAGCATCACGAGTCACGTCTGAAGGACTAATTTTTATGGGGCGCCATTTTGTGACACGCAGTATAGCCTAGTGTGTCGCACTGGGAAACCGCATAGGTGGAGTCGTCGATCGTGCCTACCCTTCAATTTCCGTAAGAAATTAACTTCTAAAGGCGAACTTGACGGGCTTCTCGCTCTTTCACGGGATGCGTAGGTCAGAGCGGCTTCGTAGGGAACATATTCTATTAACCGAAACCGAGCTTTGCAGAAAATGCCCTTTATTAATCGAAATTTACCTTCGTTTTTTGTGTATACACTTCGTCTAAGACTACCTTTTAATAGGGGAAAAAATTCAAACTGTACTTCTTTGCTCATATTACATAAAGAATATTTTAATATTACACTATTTCATTATTAATTGTAAAAGCGGTAACGGTTTCTGAATGAAAAACTAAAATTATTAAAGCATTGTTTATGCCATTCATAGATATTATTAATTGACTTCGGCTACGTTGTTCCATGTGAGGTAGTTTTGTTCTTCCAACCTATCGTTGTGATTGGGGTCTTCTTTTGTTAAGTCTATGGTGATTTATGAGATTTCTTACCTTACACACGAATTACCTTTTTACGTTTATCAATTGTCTACTGACTGTAGTTGCATTCAGATGTGTTTCCATCAAAGCTTGTTCATAAAAACCCAGTTAAGATAATTTATATCATGATTTCTTCTTATGGTAGTCGCAAATGTTTCCTTTTCGTACGACAGTATGGGTAAAGCATCAGTGCTCACAAATTTCATATTTCTTTTGTGCTGACTTTATTTATGTATTTCGGATGATTGTATCAGTCCATTCCTGAGTCTGAATGTGAATTATGCCACATGTCATGCCAGCAGAAATAAGATCTTGTCAATTTTGGAAAGCCAAACAGATATATTGATGAAAATATGGATGGTCGGATCAATATTAGGATATCGATATGGTTTTGAGTTCTCTACCTGAATTGAAACCGCTATACTTTAATGATTAAATTACATAAATTAAGATGTTGCACCTAAGTTTGTTGTTTGGGAACAACAAGTCAAAGATTAATTTATTTCAGAAAGAAACGACGGTATAATACAGTTACAAACAAATTCTATCGATAACGCCTGATACTCTCCAGTCAAGTGTTTTTGTTGTTTTTTCAGTACTACATTTCGTAATTCATTTGTAGTTTTTAGTACTGTTCAGGGAGTGTTGTACATGCCGCTGTGCCGGCCGTGGTGGCCGAGGGGACTAAGGCGCTCCAGTCACGGTCTGCACGGCCACTACGGTCGGGGGTTCGAATCCCCCCTCTGGCATGGATATTTGTGCCGTCCTAGTTCGTAAGTAGTTCATAAGTAGTTTGTAAGTTTAGGGACTGATGACCCCGTAGTTAAGTCCCATAGACTATACAAACAAACATTCCGCTGTCGTGTACAAAGTTCCGGCGAACTGTAGTAACACCTACATAAAAATCATTCAGCAAGTCGGTGCTATTGTTTTCAGTGAGAACAATAGAAATAAAAGCTGTTATCACACGTTTGTATGATTGTGCGATACTTACTAGAAAATCAGTATGTGTCACTCGTTTTAATGCAGTCTTTGAAATATGGCACCGTAAATCAAGGGCGATGGATTGATTACATGAATGTTACGTGTTTATTCTAGTGGAGATGTATTGAACGATTCTCCCTGTGAATGTATCCTGAGAATCTGCTGTTACACGTAGTTTTGTTACGATAAAGACATGTGCTGTAGGTGAACGTAATTTAATTATATACTCAAGTATTCAGCAGGCTTCTCTACTCCATCCGGAACACCGACATCGCATTAAATTATCGAGATTTTGGCAACTTCCCTATTGCGGAACACAGTCTCACAAATTAAGATACTATTATATTTAGTTAACCGAACATTTTATTCCATGCACTGTTCCTACTGTGGTTGTCACCAAAGCCGCATTGAGAGCAGAATCGGTAGCAACTACTTTATCTGCGAAATGGGTATAGCCAAAGTGTTGCAAGCGCTCGCTGCTAAAAGACTGCACAGTAACAAGCGGAGTTGTCCGAACCGTTTATCCAACGACATGGCTCGCATCGGAGATTACGTTATTTTTAAATTGGACTGGCCAACAAAACACTGTAGGTAAAAAGGTAAAGCAGTCAACAATCCGAAGGTTGGTTTGAACACCACAGTGCTTTACTAGGCATGGTCCTGTTTGGAGGTGGAATGCCGTTGCCTTTCTCCGACCTGACTTAGCCAGCCAGTTATAGGGGGACCTACAGTTTAACGTGGGTTCCGAACCATGGTGCTACTCGGTATTTTTCAAATGAGGTGAAAGAAGTGGAAAGTGACAGATAAAAATCCTTGGACCTGGCGGGGATCGAACCCACGACCTTTGGATTTGTAGTTTGGCACGCTACCACTGTGCAACCGAGGCGCACCACAAAAAACACTGTATTTTTTTTTTTTTTTTAATCTTTTTACCACCCATACTTGTATGAGTGCAGTTGCAATCTTGTGTGGACTTTTATTTGTTTCTTGTTCTAAATCTTGAAAATTTTTTACAGTTTTGTCATCTGAAAGTTTGTTGATGCCTCCGTTATCTTACAGTGAAAGAGAGCAGCACTATTTAACTGTAGTATACACACACACACACACACACACACACACACACACACACACACACACACACACACACACACACTTCACAGTTCATAAACAGTGATAGTTAAACAGTGCTACAGATCACGCACTTTTTCGTAGCCCCGACGACTTCTTTTAGAAAAAGGAATGCTGTCCTTGAAAGTGGTGTGAGGAATGTTAACTCCGATTGTTGTTCATTTACGACAATAAAAATAGGTAGAAAGGATTGCTACACCCGCTTAATAATTCTCTAAAAAATATTAATATTTAGTGGATATACGTTGCAGTTTTCTATTACTCAAACATTAAAGTGATAATTTCGTGTTTCATCTGTGACGCTTTAACCCAGTACACATGTTGTTTCTTTTAAAACCTGTAAGCTATAGTCCATAAGCTGGCGGCACTGGGAGAAAGAGGCGGGACTTGTTCTAACAGCCAATGCGCTACGTGCTGAATGCAAGCTTCAGCTCCCAATATTCTCCGTTCAGGGGCCACGTTTCAGTGCGTGGCCTGTACTCGGTTTCATTACAAATAACGAAGATACCAACAAAGCCACGTGGTATAAGGCATCATGCTACGGACTATGCGGCCGCTCCCGCCGTAGATTCAAGTCCTCCCTCGTGCATGTGTGTGTGTGTGTGTGTGTGTGTGTGTGTGTGTGTTGTCCTTAGTGTAAGTCAGTTTAAATAGTTCGTAAATCTAGGGACTGATGACCACAGCAATTTGTCCCAATAGGTTTACAAATATTTCTAAAATACACCAACAAACTTGCAGACGAAGCAGAATAAAATAAAAGCCCACCGAAGATACTGCACAGGAGCCCCGACTCCGTGGGTGCTCCGGTGCTGGTGCACCCCCCACAAAATTTTTGGGGGTGCTCAGCACCCACACAAAATAAGAGAGGCAAATCAAGTAGCACAAAAATGGGGAAAAGTCATAGCTGTCAATAATGCATTTTGACAACGCATTGTAGCAATCACGACCTAGCCGCTAGGCTGTTCCAACAGTGCCCCAAGGAGCACTCACTGCAGAGGCCTGGAGCCCGTTACGTCAAAGCATTTAATTCTGCTAACAAGTACAGCATACTAGTACAGTGCCGTTACACACGACCACGTAAAACATTGCGGGCAGGTAGAGGGCGAAGCAAAATGTTCAAATGTTTGTTAAGCTTATGGGACTTAACTACGGGGTCATCAGTCCCTAAACTTACAAACTACTTATGAACTACTTACGAACTAGGACGGCACAAATATCCATGCCCGAGGGGGGATTCGAACCCCCGCCCGTAGTGGCCGTGCTGACCGCGACTGGAACGCCTCAGTTACCTCGGCCACCGCGGCCGGCGGGGCGAAGCACATGCAGTAGCCGAGCTTAATGATGACACATATACAGAAATGAACTGAAAAGAGAATCTAGGAACGAGGTTTTGACTATTCATTGCTGCATTCACGAAGCGCCATTGTCTGCTGAAGGAGTGCAACCAGGCGCCGCAATAAAGACGTGTGTGGGATCTGTCGCTACATAAATAACCGCATTTTTAAAGGTTTCCTGAAAGTTATACAAGTGGAGCATGGGTATATATACCTTATCACAGTACAGTTCGTTGGCTTAGTTGTCTTTACTTTGTTTGTCAGTCAGTCTCTCTAAATGAAAGGGCAAAGTTCATTGTCGAATAGATTAAAACTAGATACTGATACTGCACGTGTATTAAACAGTGTTTTGCTGAAGCCAGACCAATCCAATTAAACAAGGACCTTTTGGTTAAGCAGACACAGAGCACAGGAGATTCTATCTAAAAAGATGATGTGTCATCTCATCGTAATAGAAACACAAAATGTCAGTTAGTTATGTAGTTTACTAGCCGTGACAACCACAAACCAGAAACACTCGCCAACTTCTTCTATGCGTCCGATGAAGAAAGTGCTCTGCTCTCTATACACAGTTCCTCATACAGTTTCCCCCAAAACTATAGTATACAGTCAATTTTTCCCTCTGTCAAATAATTTTAACACACTCGTCCAGTCCGAAATACACATCATTCTGTTTTCATTGCATATACTTTCTTGTTCCTTTCAAAATTTCTTGCTTTTATTACCTCTCATTACCGTTGCTTCAATCGCTCATAGATTGGTTCTACATGGCAGTACCAGATATGAAAACACCACAACGCGTTTCACACTTCTTGCCGCATCTTTAGATGAAGCACCAATATGAATCCACTCTCGTACGACCCAAATTATCATATCTACTCCAATCATAGTACTCTCTGCTTGTAATAGCCCATGTATTCCCTCTAGGAGCCGGTCCTCGTGTGCATCCGCACGGAAATAAGCATCAAACTTCGACGAGGTTGACATAAAAGTTTTCTGGGTGTTTACCGCGCCATAACGTAAGATAGCTATTACTTTAATAACCGACATTTAAGCCAACGTTACGGTAGCCTTCTTCTGGGTATACTGATGTGAGATAGCTCTTACGTGTCACTATATTTTGTCATTACTGTTAACCGTGACATTACATCATAATTTTAAAATCATCGATTTTTATTGGTGATTTTTTTTAGCGGAAGAGTGAAAACTTTATTATGATAGGATACTGAGGTGCAAGGAGTGGGGATCAGCCGTTGTCCATTACTTCATGCATAGCGAGACATGATTGATGGTCGTCGGCGAATGAGGTGAGGGCTTCCGATTCTCTCCTGATAGCCGCGGGCCGCGCGGCGGCAGTTTCTTGCTGGTGACGCTCGCGTGTTGTGTTGTCAGTGCGGCCTATTTCGCTGTGACGGCTGGTAGCCAGGAGGGGGCAAGCCTGAGTCCATCTTCTCTGTTCATGTTGTTAGGATGTTTTACAATTTCGATGGCTTCCCTTATCTCACGTTTAACCATCCCTTGTTGCTTAGCGAGTATTCTGGCATAGTTAATATATTTTTTTATGCTTCAATCTTGCTGGTGTTCGGCTACTGCAGATATACTGTGTTGGCCTAATCGAATGTATCACTGCCCTCCCTGTCTTACCTGTTTCCCCACACTCACACTCCATCTTGTATTTTCCAGTAGCGTGTAGTGCCTGTATCTTATCCTTTGTGGAACCAACCACATCCTGGAGCTTGTGGCTACTATAAAACACAGGCTGAACACCAACCCGGCGAAGAAGTTTAGCAATCTGATCTGTGACTTTTTTTTACGTCCGGAAAACGTGCTGCTGGCTGTCGCATGTAATATCACAGTTAACAGTGACGCGTAACAGCCAGCTCAAGTCATTATAACCAGAAGGCCAATGTAACGCTGGCCGAAACGTCGGTTATTAAAGTAATAGACGTCTTACATTATGACGCGGTACAACACCCGGAAAACTTTTATGTTAACTGACTCCGAGGAAGCCTACACAATTATCTAAACAAGGTTGATTACAACTAAGAAATACTGCGCAATTCTTAACTTCGAAATGTCCAAAAGAACAGATGTATCAATGTGCTGCCGCGGATGTTGCAAATATACACTGTTCAAAACATTTAGGGGACGAGTTGAGATACATCTAGGTGCTGAGGTAGTGTCATCGGCAGAATGAACTAAAATGGTCCCACGTCTTTTTGTCGGTGCTACAGAGTGAGACAACAGCATTATGGCAACCGAGATAGTGGTAGTAACAGCTGCGAAGAATGGCAGCTAGCTGTCAATATAGAAAAATGTAAGGTGATGCGCATGAGTAGGTAAAATAATCCCATAATGTTCGAATACAGCATTAGTAGTGAGCTTCTTGATGCTGTCGCGTCGTTCAAATATCTAGGCAGAGCGATATGAAATGGAACGAACATGTAAGGACAGTTGTGAGTAAGGCGGACAGCCGAATTCGGTTTATTGGGAGAATTTTGAGAAGATGTACTTCACCTGTAAAGGAGACCGCCTATAAAACACTTGTACGACCACGTCTTGAATATTGCTCAAGTGTTTGGGACCCGCAGCAAATCAGTTTAAAGGAAGACATAGAGTCAGTTCTGAGGCGAGCAGCTAGGTTTGTTACTGGTAGGTTCGACCAATGCGCGAGTATCACGGAAATGCTCAGGCAACTCAATTGGCGATCGCTGGAAGAAAGACGACGTTCTTTTCGTGAATTTCTGTTAAGTAAATTTAGAGGACCGGAATTTGAAGCTGAGTGTAGTACGATCTTTCTGCCGCCTACTTACATTTCGCGTAGTGATCACAAAGACAAGGCAAGAGAAATTAGGGCTCGTACGGAGGCACATAAGCATTCTTTTTTTCCTCGTTCTGTTTGGGAGTGGAACAGGAAAGGAAATGCCTAGTAGTGGTACAGTGTACTCTCCGCCACGCACCTTACGGTGAATTGCGGAGTATGTATGTAGATGCAGAACAGAAAGTTACTACAGAGGGGGTTGGTGTTTACTCTACTTCACAAATTACACAAGCAATTGGTTCAGATAGTGTAGTGAGCATCTAGTGCAACGCAACAACAACGTGACTTACCGAAGCTATGGCATGGAGTACCAAACGAAGGCTGGAAGCGGGACAGACACAGGGGGAGGTGGCTGCAACTATTTGAGTGTCCCAAAGTGTAATTTCCAGGACCTGGACGCGATTTCAGACGATAGGAACCGGTGAAAGGCTAAGGTCATCCACAGGATATATCAGCAAGAGATTACCATTATCTCCGATTAACAGCCCGTCTAAACAGGAAGCTGAAAGCAACTCAGCTGCAACGCACCGTCTAGGCAGCAACAGGACGGGCCACATCAACAAAATAGCCCGAAAACGCCTTCGCAAATGTGGACTCTACGCACGGAGGCCTATGGAGTGTGCCCCATTAAAGCCACGATACCATTTTGCCCGAAAAACTAGGGCGGATGAACATCAAGATTATATTCGTAACGAATGGCGCGGGGTACAGTGCACATATGAGTCAATGTTTTGTGTTCTGTACAACAATCGTCGTTCCTCCATCTGGAGAGAAGGTGGAAATCAGAACAATCCTGCTTATGTGTAGGAAATATCACCAAACCATGGTGGTGGACGACTGGTGTGGGCAGAACTTAGTATTCGCGGACGTACGGACCTTTATGTCGTTCAGAATGGCGCTTTGACTGCTCAGAGGTATAGGGACGAGAACCTTCGACCTTCTGTTGTATCCTACGCTGGTGTCCTTTTGGTGGACGATGATGCTCTCCCATATGCTTGCAGCTGAGGGATTTGAACGAATGGAGCGGCCAGCTTGTTCACTGAACTTACACCTGATTGAGCATGTCTAGGCTGCACATAGAGACACGTTGCAGCCAGATCTGCACCTCCCACAACGGTTGCAGAGCTCGATATTGCACTCATGGAAGAATGGCCAAATATCCCTCAAGAGCTGATTGATAACCTCATACTGTACATGCCACGTAGGTGTGCAATGTACTGGCCGTCCGAAGTGATCACACACTAGAGGGCAACGAAAATGACTTTTTAACTATTATGATATCACCATGATGCCTCGCTCCCAAGTAAACGCCATGTAAATGTCAAGCAAAAAGATGCAGCGAAATATCGTATTGTATCATACACAAATTACAAATAAAAATCGTTATCATATGTATATTTTGAATGATATCTCACCTGATCTGCTGATTGTTTTGAGCAGTGTATTTGAATCTACTGACTGCATTCGTCTCTCGCTCTCCCTTTGCGATTTTTAGCCCACACACTTTCCACCAATACTGAATTCACAATTTTTTTAAGTCTGTATCCAACCACTCCACCCCTTTCCTTAGTCAACGTATCCCAGAAAATTCCTTTCTCCCCAATTCTGTTATGGGACTTAAACTGCGGGGTCATCAGTCCCTAAACATACAAACTACTTATGAACTAACTTATACTGCAGACGACACAACCATCCATGCCCGAGGGAGGATTCGAACCTCCAGACCCTCGGCTACTCTGGTTTCTTAGCACTAACACTACAATGGTCGCCTAAGATCTCACAGATACATAAGCCCGCGCTCAGCGAGTCTAAACATTCTATTGTAAATATTCAATTGCTACTATTTAATTGCATGTATTTTTCCTCGTTTCGTTTACTTATTCACTGGAACATCTGTGGTTACTTAAAACTAAGAGTGCAATTTTGATCTTGTATCTGACAGATATAAGGCAACCACAGATGTTTCTCTTAGTGACGCGATTATTGCAGCGTTAAACTAATATTCGTAGTTAACAAATTTTTCTTTTTTAGAAACACTTTTCTTCCCATTACCATTCTGCTTTGGATATCACTTTTACTGCGGCCTTTGTACGTTATTTACTGGCCAAGTAACAAAACTTATCTATCATCATCGGAAGGGCGCGGCCTATTCCCTTTCCCGTCCTCGAATCGTTCCGAGCTTAGGCTCCCTATCTAATGATCAGACCACGTTTTGTACGGGGCGTCAACTCATTATTTCATTTTTTTATTATTTTTTTATTTTCATTTTTATAGTAAAGTCACGTTTCGCATAATGTCTCCTTTCGACGAGCTGGCGTTGTTCCTAACCTGTCGAGCTTTGGACAATCTAAAATGTATTGGAAATGCAAACAGCTATGTCTCTACTGGATTATTACGTATTTGTTGATTGCGATCATTGGTGACAGCATATACTGTGCAAGGAATGTGATTTTTTGTAAGCTTTACGAGGATAATGAGTCCACATCTTTCACGCATTTGAGAAACAGCAGTGGCAGAAAGTGGACAATGGCTGTGCCGCTTTGAGTACATTGATGACTGTCAGATCAACGAAGTTAACCATCGTTGGACTGGAAGCGGCTGTCATGTGCTGTTCACATGCCAGGGAGCAATCAGCTTCATGATGTCACCCAAGCTACTTGACCGAGGAGAAACGTCCTCACACCATGAGCCTCTGTAACTGCCCTCGATGAAGTCAGTCGACGCAGGATGACATGACGGTCGGCCAGTACCGTCTCGCCTTCCGAGACCAGATTGGACGGTTTAATCGAAACTAGCTAATAATAATGGTAAGTACCGTTTTAAACATTGGGAAGGGTGGCGGTCTTCAAACTTAATGACGACAAAATTCAGTCACGTATGTTATGACCTATCTAAACGATTTGAAACTTTATGGCTATGAGGCCCAACTTTTTTGGGGAAAATAAATATTTAGAGACCTAGTAACTAAACAGTCAAGTAAAAATATGAACACATACAAATAGAGATCGCATTAAATCCATGTTGTGGGACGCAGAATATACCAGCGTCAATGCTTCCTGTGTCAAAAACAGTGGACGATACATATAGGTCTTGCGTGCCATCTGTCACAGTGTATCAGTATATAAGAGCAATACGAACAGACATTTCGATAGATTCTGATATTATACGCAATATCCATTCAAAAAAAAATTTCTCTCTTTATTTTGAAATTACTTAGCTATAAAAGTTATTGTACGTGCCGAAATGCCAGGATCTCAATATCAATTCTATAAAGCTGTATAAATACAAATTCTATCAACAGAGACTAGAAATTTTCAGTGAACACTAACACGGCATTATCTCCAAGAGGAATGAGCGCATTCAACACAATCGGATTCAGTACTCGGGTCGTTGTTTACGGTATATATGACAGTAATATTTCCTGTAATTTTTGTGCCTCTATACGTTGTTGTGGTCTTCAGTCCGCAGACTGGTTTGATGCAGCTCTCCACGCTACCCTGTCCTGATGTCTATACTACCTGGATGTTGAACTTCAGCCGTCTGAACGTGCCGGCCACAGATGTTCATATTTCATTTCTTGCCTAATTCAAGTATGACTGCTAGCAAGCATTACAAGAAAACGAGAAGAAAATACAGTTCGATCGCAGTTCCATATTAGCCTATTACATCGCATACTGACATAACTTTCAAACTGAGATGTAAATGAGCATTTTGCATGACGTAATAACTGATGGAAATTCGTATGCCAAATTTAAACATGGCGGACAATACGATAACGTGTGGAAAACATATGAATATTCAGGCACGCTGCATTTTTATGCTGACACCAGAGTTATACATCCAGTTTGTATAGAGATCACTGTGTGTAAGTCTCTTACAATACGTTCGGCAAGTACAATAAAGTCGTTCTTTTGAACAATTGTGTCCTATAAACTTCCAAACAAATTAAAACAGGTCGTTTAAAATGCTGCCTATTTCCAAATGGCAATAAATATTATTAAAATAAATTTGTACTTCAGAAAGGACACAATCTTTACATTGTCATTGTCATACTTTACACTGTGTGTCTTCATACACGGTGCAAGCGAGAGAAATTCCGGTGCCACTAAACGTGCCACTAAACTTCGACCAACTTTGCATTGGTCGACGTGTAAATGTGGCACCAGAATTTTCCGAGTTTGCACGATGTATGAGGTCCTGACTCCAACATGTTGGAACTCAATAAAATGTTATCTCATATCCGACTCTCTATCAGCATTCGTAGGTCACTTCTAGCTGCCCGCGGCCCACGGGGTTTCGTACCGTTGACGTAGATAACGGTAGCTGCTGCCGAAACCGGTAGCCAGTAGACAAAATGAAAGTGCAACTATAGAAAGGAGCAAATAATTTCTCAGTAATGAGTTTATAGAAATATAAGCACTATGCGTCATCGCAGTTAGTTCTCGTCAAACAGTAACAAGTTACCATGTTTCTATAATTAACAGTCGAAGTTGCACAGAAGTAATAGCTTTTATTTTTTAATGAAAGTCCAGCTCCAGTTGCATTTTTTGGTGCTTTATTTAAGCCCATACTACCGGTTTCGGCCTCTATGTTAGGCCATTTTCAAGTGTGACAGACGTTATGCCATAGAGAAAGCAACTTGACGTTGACGTCTGTCACACTTGAAAATGGCCTAACATAGAGGCCGAAACCGGTAGTGTGGGCTTAAATAAAGCACCAATAAATGCAACTGGAGCTGGACTTTCATTAAAATTTGAACCACAGTTGCGGCAACAGCAAGAATCCAGTGATGGAGAAACTAATAAGAAGTAATAGCTTTTTTTGTTTTTATTTATGTGTGATTACCAGTTTTGGACGTTTTAGCCCCTTTCAAAACAACCTGTTCGAATACAATGCAAGTTGATGCATTTCTCGTACACACACTAGGACACGTGCAGAGTCCGGGTTAAGTTGACAAATTTCTCTTCACATACAAAGCTAAGACCTGCAGTACCATCGCTTTTGTGTGGATTGACAGGCTTCGATGTGTTTAAACGTACACCAAAATGCTAATAGTTGAACCGGATTTGTAATTAGGAAAACTGGATAGAGAGCGCTAAACACAGCGTATCACAGGGGAAATTTTATTATTTTTATCTTGCAACTATAATTAACTATTTCTCATGGTATGATTAATACATATTTTCCATAAATATATCAGTACCGTATAGAATAAAGTATATTAAAGAAAGTTCTCTAAGGTGAATTATTACTAGCAACGCCACAAACATCAAGATATTACTACACCTGGTATGTAAATAGGAGTTTATTGACTTACATGTAATCTGTAATGTCTTCCCCTATATAAACAACCACTAATATTCAGTCCCAACTGGTTTATATGAAAATAAACTAAAATATAAGGTAGCAGTAATCTCTATAATAAAAATCAATTGCTGCGCGTTAGTATCGCTAAAACTTAGAAATTGCTTGACTGCTTTTAATAATCCTTTTTTCTTTTCGCTTTAATACAGGAATGATAAAAAGGGAAAACCGAAACAAACAACTGAAAAATCGAAATAATCTAAATTTGTAATTTTGTATGGGAGTTAGATTCGTATTTTATTATCTTGCATACCTTTCATACGATTACGATACAATTTTGCACACTTGAATTTCAAAAAGCAGGAGGAACATCGCAAGTATATATCAGATATCATACGGTCACGCAGAAGGGAGGGGGGGTACCTTATGAGAGATAAGATAAGCTTAAGTATTGTGGTATGAATGGGCAGTGCAGAAATGGTTTGAATCATACTTAACTGGAACAGTGCAGAAAGTTGAGCAGTTCACATGATATAGAAGAAACAGATAATTCCTCTAACTGGGAAACTATCAAAATTGGGGTCCCACAAGGTTCGGTCTTTTGTCCTTTGCTGTTCTTAATATATATTAACCACTTGCCATTCTGTATTCACGAAGATGCTAAGCTAGTTCTTTTCGATGACGATACTATTACAGCTATCACGCCTGACAAACAGAAATTAACTGATGAAATTGCAAATGATGTCTTTGAAAAAATTGTTAAGTGGTTCTCTACAAATGGACTGTTATTAAACTTTGATAAAACCCAGTATATACAGTTTCATACAGTAAACGGCATGACACCACTAGTAAATATAGTCTGTGAAGAGAAATCCATAACTAAGGAAGAATATTCAAAATTTTCATATGTTTGCACTGATGAGGGCTTGCACTGGAAGAAACACATTGAAGATCTGGTGAAACGTTTGACTTCACCTATTTACGCTAGCAGTGTCATTGTAAATTTTCGCGATATACATCTCAGTAAATTAGCTTACTATGCCTATTTTCATTACCTGCTTTCGTATGGGATCATAGTCTGGAGGAATTCAATGTCGAGTGCAAAAGTATGCATAGCACAAAAGAGTGTAATCAGAATATTTGCTGGAGCCGACACAAGATCATCCTGCAAATATTTATTTAAGGATCGAGGGATCTTCACTGTAGCTTCACAATATCTTTAATTTATTATTAACAATCCGACCTATTTCAAAATAATAGCAATGTGCATAGCAACAACACTGGGAGAAAGTGTAATCTTCACTATTCAAGATGAAATCTAACTTTGGCACATAAATTGGTGAATTATGCTGCCACAAAAGTATTTGGTCACTTACCAAGTAGCACGAAACGTCTGACAGATAGCCAACAAGAATTTAAAAAAATTAAAAGAATTTTGAATGGTAAGTCCTTCTACAAATTACATGAATTATTAGATAAAACTTTCGCTAAAATAATTAAATGTAAAACAAATACCAGTAAATTCTTAATATGTTGAGTGTCATGTTTATACGCCTTTTTATTAAACTTACACGTTCCACATCATTGTGAAATGTCGTATTTATGATTTATGGAAGAAGTATTAATATGATGCAACTTTGATACCGTTTCACGAATAATCGCTAAAGTTGACTCATGTATGTACGTTTTCATGCAAGAAATTTGTATACAGCAGAAGTACGCTTATAGTGGCTGAAAAAGGATACCTTACAATGAGCTTCCATACCGTTTCACCGAGCACCATGAAACTTGATATATATGTCTAATGTGAGGAGAGGTGGAGAAGAACAGAGTGAGAAGGAGGAGACAACTTGAGATAGTTGGAAGAGGAGATGGACAGGGAAAGAGAGAAGGGAGAGGAGCAGGTAGGCAGAGACAGGAAAATAGAGGAAATTAGTGAAAATGACTAACAGAAAGTAGTAATAAATAAATGGCCAAGGCGAAGACTTCAATAAGCCAGAAAGGAAAAATAAAAAAAATAAAAATAAAAAAAACTATCTTCTGTGTCAGTATGACTATGAATTATAGAAAATTGGACAAATAATAGTTTCTGGCTGCACCACCGTTCAAGGTGGTGGTGGTGTCGGTACTCACGGGGTACTCGTCGTATCTGACGGCGGCCTGGTAGTCCTGGTAGTCTGGCGGCTGCGGGATGGGTGGCCGGATGGCCCTCGAGTCGACGCTGAGGGCGTCTTCTGCGGACGGCGCGGCCGCGGGGGCGGCGGCGGCGGCGGCCAGCAGCGCGGGCAGCAGCAGCAACATCAGCTGGCAGAGCGCGGGGGCGGAGGCGGAGGGCTGGGGGCGGGCCATGGCGGGCTGCGAGGTAGCGGGCCGTGTGCGGCGCCGCCGCGCCTCCACCCCTTATAAGCGCGCCGCGGCCGCAGCCGGGGGCGGTGGCGGTGGCGGCGCCGAGCGACGCCCCTCCGGCGCCGACGCCGACGCCTGCGCAGCCAGCGGCCGCGCCACGCGGCTCCGCGCCGCCGGTAGCCTGGCCACAACACAGCAGCTGCCGACGCTGGCGCCCAAGAGCTGCACACGTGCAGTTCGTTATTGCTATTTCTCAGATGCCATCATTTTAAAAAACTTTTAGGTGACAATAAATGATTTTTACATCTACATCTACATAGATACTCTGCGAATCACATTCACGTGCCTGGCAGAGGGTTCATTAACCACTTTCATAATTTTTCTCTGCCGTTCCATTCTCTGATAGTGCGGGGGAAGAAAGAACACCTAAATCGTTCCGTTTTCGATCTGATTTCTCTTATTTTATTGGGATGGTCATGTCTCCCTAAGTAGGTGGGTGCTAGCAAAATATTTTCATATTCAGAAGTAAAAGTCGGTGATTGAAACTTTGCAAACAGATGACGCCGCAATGAATACGTCTTACTTTTAATGATTTCCATCCCAATTCGTGCAACATTTCCGTGACGCCCCCCCCCCCCTCCCCCGTAACGTGATAAAACAAAACGACCTGCCTTTCTCTGAACCTTCTCAATATGTTGCGTCAGTCACACCTGGTGAGGGTCCCACAATGGGCAACAGTACTCCAGGAGAGGACGCACAAGTGTGATATAGCCAGTCTCTTTGGTGGAGCTGGTGCATCTTCGAAGCGTTCTGCCAATGAAACGTAACCTTTGGTTCGCCTTCCTCACAATATTTTCTGTGTGTTCTCTCCAGTCTAAGTTGTTGGTAACTGTAACTCCTAGGTATTTGGTAGAATTTACGACCTTAAGGTTTGACTGGTTTACCGCGTAATTAAAGTTTAGCGGATTTCTTTTAGTGGTCATGTGTATTACTTTACACTTTTCTTTATTTAGTGACAATTGCCAATTTTCGCACAATGCAGAAATTTTGTCTAAATCGCTTTGCAGTTGCTTTTGATCCTCTGTTGACTTCACGAACCGATAAACGACAGCATCATCCGCGAACAGTCTAAAGAGGAAGAATAGAGGACCTATAACGCATCCCTCACCAGATATCACTTCTGTTTTACTCGATGACTTACCGTCAATTACAACGAACTGTGTCCTCTCTGATCTCTGATAGAAAATCATGAATCCAATCGCACAATTGGGGAGATATTACATAACCACGCAATTTCATAAGAAGTCGCTTGTGGGGTACAGTGTCAAAATCCTCCCTGAAATCCAGAAATATGGAATCGATTTGAGATCCCTTGTCGATGGTACTTAACACTTCATGTGAATAAAGGGCAAGCAATGTTTCGCAAGAGTGATACTTTCTGAATCCGTGTTGACTATTGGTTAATAGGTCGCTCTCTTCGAGGTAGTTCATAATATTCGAACAAAGTATATGTTCCAAAATCCTACTGCAAATCGACGTCAATGAGATAGGCCTGTAATTTTGGGGATCACTCCTATTGCCTTTCTTGAATATTGGAGTAACTTGGGCAACTTTCCTGTCTTTGGGTACAGATCTTTCGCTGAGTGATAGGTTGTAACTTATAGCTAAGTACGGAGCTATTGCATCAGCATACTCTGAGAGGAATCTAGTTGGTATACAATCTGGCCCGAAAGACTTATTTTTGTTTAGTGACTTAAGTTGTTTTACTACTCCACGAACATCTACTTTTAAGTTTCGCATACTGGCAGCTGTTCTTGGATTGAATACTGGAGTGTTCACTTCGTCTTCTTTGGTGAACGAATTTCGGAAAGCTGTGTTTAGTAATTCTGCCTTAGCAGTACTGTCATCGGTAGTATTACCATTGCTATCGCGTTGTGAATGTATTGTTTGTGTTTTACCGCTAGTGTACTTCACATATGACCAGAATTTCTTTGGATTTTCTGCAAGATTACGAGACATGATTTCGTTGTGGTAACTACTATAGGCTTCTCGCATTGAATTCCGCGCTAGGTTGCGAGTTTCAGAAAAAGATTGACAGTCTTGTGGATTCTGTGTCTTTTTATATTTTCACTGGATGAAGTACTTATATTCATATCTACATCTACATAGATAGTCTGCAATTCACATTTAAGTCCCTGGCAGAGGGTTCATTAACCACTTCCATGACCTTTCTCTAGCGTTCCATTCTGCAATAGCGCGCGTTCCGTTTTCGATCTTATTTCTCTTATTTTATTGGGATGTCACGTCTCCATATGTAGGTGAGTGGCAGAAAAATATTCTCACATTCCGAAGTAAAAGTCGGTGATTGAAATTTCGCAAACAGAACTCGCTGCAACGAATAACGTCGTACTTTTAATGATTTCCAGCTCAAATCCTGCAACATTTCCGCGACGCTTTCCCCCCTCTAACATGATAAAACAAAACGAGCTGCCCTTCTCTCTTTTGTTATTCTCGTCTCCTTTTTTTGATCCCTTTTATGCATCTTCAGGAGCTCTCTCTCTCTCTCTCTCTCTCTCTCTCTCTCTCTCTCTCTCTCTCTCTCTCTCTCTCCATTCTTCTGCGTCACAGACAATCTCATGCCTGCACCTTGCTCTCACACCCTCTATGAGAAATCACACTTGCTTTTCTGCCAACTTTCTTTATTTTCATTACGATAGTATCTACGTTTATTGTAGATGTCCCTCGGCCATGCATCATATAAAAACCTTTTCCATGGAAATATTCATAGATGTACCAACATTAATAGTGTTCTGTTAAATGGCTATTGTAATGTACCCTCCATCATGCGCTGCACGAAATTGTATCTAGAGCGGATTCCTCTTGTTTTAAAAATCAAGTGTGACATTACAGATAAAGGGAGAAACTGATTGTTTCCATGTGAAAAGCAAGCTTTGGCAAGCTCCTGGGTTCCCCAGCGTGCCAGTTAACAGTTTGGACCTAGTGCATTGAATACATGTCGTTAGGAAAACCCTAGTCTGCTCACAAACAGGAAACGGCGGTCTTGGATGAGCGAGGTCGACTATCCCAGATTGCAACTGAAATACAATATAGCCACACACATTATTCTAAAAATCCATACAAAATCAGGGAATGATCATACGGCAAATAAAATTATATGAATGGACTCAGCAGACATGGGAGAATCAAACGGCGTAATTACAATTTCAATATCTCTTACAGATGAAAATTTCAGTACTATAATAATAGTATTATAAGACTTATATTTACAATTATTGATACGTAGTGTTTATCAGTAATAGTTTAAGAAGCAAATGGGCAGCATTTTACCAAAAGACGCACCACGTTATTTCCGTATTCTTTCAATAAACTTTGTTTTACTCACTTTTTTCTGATTTTCATTGGGGTAGTAATATTCTTGTTTCAGAACACAGATTCCACCATAGAAACACAAAACATAAACCCAGCAAAGCGCATTACATTTGTATATCTATTTTATTACATTTAAGATTATTCTTAGTAACGTTCGTTTCATGTTGTACACTGCCTATTAAATATTTCATGCTCAACTACGAATAGTAGATATGCAGCAGATAATTTATAAATAAACAATTATATGTATTTGTGGACAAGAAATGAATATATTTGTATAAAAAGCCATGATAAATATTAATTGTGTAACTATATTTCGACGGCGGCAGTATATTTGAACAGAGAGACGCCACGCTTAGTAGCCACCTGAGCAAACAGCTTCAGTCTCAAACGATTTTAATATTGTTAGATATATATTTGTTTGTTAATTGTAAACAATACTTGTATGGAGGTGTTCAAAAATGTTCAAATGTTTGTCAAGCTTAAGGGACTTAACTGCGGGGCCATCAGTTCCTAAGCTTACAAACTCCTTATGAACAACCTTATACTACAGACGACACAAACAGCCATGCCCGAGGGGGGATTCGAACCCCTGACGGGAACGGCCTCGCGCATCGTAGCATAGCGCCACAATGCGCTTGGCCTCTCCGTGCGGCTGTAGGGAGGTGGTCAACGCATTTAATTCTGTGATATTCAAATGTATAATATTTTGGAAGAGAAATTGTATTTTAAAGATGAGGTGTTAGGATCAGCGAAACGATACAATTTTGAGAGTAGGTAGAGCACGCTTTCGAACGCATGGGAGGGGCTCGTAACTTGGACGCGGTGGTGATAGGTTGTCACTGCTGGGCGGTCTGAAGCCGCGTTACGAACCTGTGATTTGGAGATCTAGGCATGTGTGGACTTAAAAAATTTACGCGATTGTGACTGCAGAACTTAGTCTCCGGTTGGACGGTAGTAGGACTGTGGAACTGTGATAGTTCAGCAATCGTGTTCTCGTTTGATGACAAACTGTATTTTACATCAAATACTGTAATTATTCGCGAATTAATTTGGAACTGTAATTTTCAATGGACTTCATTAATGTACAAGTGATAATTTGAAACTTTTACTTTGGAGTGCGTGAGATACTTGTTGTGCTTTTCATGAACAATAGTGGGGAAATATTCATTTATTTACCGATTTATAAAGTAGGACCACCTCCGCATTTTCATGTCAAAAAAGAGTAATAAACTATATTTATAAAAATTACTTCTTTAGATATTGCATTTTATATCTGTCGAACGTCGCGGAAATTTCGTCTAGTTCTGTATCAGCAGCCTTCGCAGCTCCTTGTCAGAAAATTTTAAGAAAACTATTTGGTGAAGATAATTCATTTTTGCACATCTTACAGTGTCATATCTTCAGTCGATAAAGGATTAATTTCCTTTCCTTATTCGTCAATGTTTTAACGTTGATTTTAGGTAATATTAGATGAAAACCTAGGTTTCCCAAGTATTTATTTATTCCATACTCTTATTAGTAAGTTTGTTGTGATCTCCATACTGATTAACAATTTCGATTTTTTTATATTTCTTTGTTGTTCCTTTGGGTGTCCCCCTTTCGTCTTTTTGTAAAGCACCCCGGTATTCAAGCTAAAAAAAAAATTAAAAAGAAATACTGAAATATGTTAAGCCAATTCTGTGTTTTAGACAGACTGACACACGGTAATTTCTTTTTATTTATAGAGGAGATTGACGAAATGTAGAGAAGCTTCGTAATTTTATCTGAAATTTAGAGCAGAACGGTATCTCTTTTTACTCTCGAGATATAGTGTTTTATATCTAACTGAAAGAGCTAAAGACACGATTCATCTGTTTTCGTCTGCGACATGTGTATTTCAAAAAAGTCAGACTTCTTAATTTTCGTTAGTGCTTCTGTTTTTAAGAGTTTTATGACCGCGTACTTGACAGATTTCATTAATGCTTCGGTTTCAAGTGTTTTTTATAGCTCAGTTAGCTACCAGCCGCATTAGTAAAGCACTGGCGTAGCAGCGAATTTATTTAGCAGCTTTGTTTGAACTCTTTACGTATTTCGGTAGCAGTGGTAGGATACTGGGCGTACTGTGTGCCGACGCAGTAGGATTGGCCGCTGTTCGCTAACAGCTGAACGTGCTTTTCGGCACGGTCAGCCATCTCCAGGGTGCTGCCTCGGAGTGTGGCGGCAGTGGAGTCTATGGAGTGTCTCGAGGGGCACCTCAGATGTCGCGTGGGTCGCCCACGGATTCTGCTGCCGCGGCACCTTTCCTTGTCCCGGACACCGTTTATTCGCCCTCGCCGCTGGGTGAGTGGCGGATAGTGTGTTCGCGTCGCTCGAGACGGAAGGCCAATATGGAGGCTGGCCGTATGGCATCGCCCGTTCATCCTGCGAGGGATCAGGTGGCCGGTCCTTCAGCAGGGTCAGAGCATGTGGGGGGGGGGGGGGGGGGAGGGGACTGTTAGTGATTGGGAGTTCCAATGTTATGAAGCCTCTTAAGCAGATAGTGTCCAGGGCCGGAAAGAATTCCGATGTCCAGTCGGTATGTCTGGCGGTGGTTGGGGGGGGGGGGGGGCTCTCATACTAGATGTGGAGGCGGCCTTGCCGGGGGTTATTGAGCGTGTAGTCGTCTGCAAGTTGTTTCTCATGTCGACACCAATGACTCCTGTCGTTTGAGTTCTGAGGACATCCTCAGATCGTACGGGCGGCTGGCAGAATTGGTGAAGACTGCTGGCCTCGCGCGTTGGGTACAAGCAGAGCTTTCAATTTACAGCATTGTTCCATAGTGGATCGGCGTCCTTTGGTTCGGAGCCGACTGGAGGTTCCCGATCAAAGACTTCGTCGACTCTACGGATTTGGGGAACATCTGATTCGTCTGTAAAGGAGACCGCATATAAAACGCATATAAAACGGTAGTGCGCTTGCCCGCGAAAGGCAAAGTTCCCAGGTTCGAGTCCCGGTTCCGGCTCACAATTTTAATCTTCCAGGAACTTTCATATCAGCGCACACTCCGCTGCAGTGTGAAAGTTTCATTCTGGAAACATCCCTTAGGCTGTGGCTAAGCCATGTCTCCACCATATCCTTTCTTCCAGGAGTGCTAGTCTTGCATGGTTCGCAGGAGAGCTTCTGTGAAGTTTGGAAAGTAGGAGGCGAGGTACTGGCGGAAGTAAAGTTGTGAGGCGGCATCGTGAATCGTGTCGGGATAGCACAGTCGGTAGTGCGCTTGCCCGCGAAAGACAAAGGTCCCAGGTTCGAGTCCCGGTTCCGGCACACAATTTTAATCTGCCAGGAAGTTTCATATCAGCGCACACTCCGCTGCGGAGTGAAAGTTTCATTCTGGAATTTTCTTTGTATTTGTTTATTTACTTATTTGGCACATATTACAGTTTGATATAAAGGACTCGTATTTCTTCTTGCTGTTAGTCCCAGTCGATTTTAATTTATATATTGAAGTATATGAAATGTAGATAATCAATAGAAATTTTATTTAAAATTCTGAGCAGACGGATAAAGTGATCTGTCCTCTGGAGCTCTGCCAGATGTCTGCATAGCCCTTTCACTGCTAGACGTGCTCTCTGTTTTTCCGTAATGAGCGCGATACATTTATATATAAAGTGAAACGTTCACCTTCTCAGCGACAGCTTGTGGTGTTGTAAGACTAGACGAAAAGGAATATTTACTCAAAAAAATTAAACCAATATTTTTTACTTCAACTGTGGCGTAGAACCACTATTGCAATATACACTACTGGCCATTAAAATTGCTACACCAAGAATAAATGCAAAGGGTATTCATTGGACAAATATATTATACTACAACTGACATGTGATTACATTTTCACGCAATTTGGGTGCATAGATCCTGTGATTTCAGTACCCAGAACAACCACCTCTGGTCGTAAAAACAGCCTCGATACGCCTGGGCATTGAGTCAAACAGAGCGTGAATGGCGTGTACAGGTACAGATGCCCATGCAGCTTCAACACGAGACCACAGTTCATCAAGAGCAGTGACTGGAGTATTGTGACGAGCCAGTTGCTTGTTCACCATTGACCAGACGTTTTCATTTCGTGAGAGATCTAGAGAATGTGCTGGCCAGGGCAGCAGTCAAACATTTTTCGTATCCAGAAAGGCCCGTACAGGACCTGCAACATGCGGTCGTGTATTATCCTGCTGAAATTTAGGATTTCGCTGGAATCGAATGAAGGGTAGAGCCACGGGTCGTAACACATCTGAACGACCATTGTTTAAAGTGCCAACAAGAAATGACCGAGACGTATAACCAATGGCACACTATACCATCACGCAGGGTCATACGTCAGTATGGCGATGACGAATTACACTTCCAATGTGCGTTAACCACGATGTCGCCAAACACGGATGCGACAATCATGCTGTAAACAGAACCTGGATTCATCCGAAAACGTGATGTTTTGCCATTCATGCACCCAGGTTCGTCGCGTACACCATCGCAGGCACTCCTGTCTGTGATGCAGCGTCAATGGTAACTGCAGCCATGCTGTCCGAGCTGATAATCAATGCTGCTGCAAACGTCATCGAAATGTTCGTGCAGATGATTGTCTTGCAAACGTCCCCATCTTTTGACTCAGGGATCGAGACATGGTTGCACGATCCGTTACAGCCATGCGGATAAGATGCCTGTCATCTCGACTGCTAGTGATACGAGGCCTTTAGGATACAGCACGGCGTTCCATATTGCTCTCCTGAACCCACCGATTCCATATTCTGCTAAGTTATTGAATCGCAACCAACGCGAGCAGCAATGTCGCGATACGATAAACCGCAATCGAGATAGGCTACAATCCGACCTTTGTCAAAGTCGGAAACGAGATAGTACGCAGTTTTCTCCTTACACGAGACATCACAACAACGTTTCACCAGACAACGCCTGTCAACTGTTGTTTGTGTATGAGAAATCGGTTGGAAACTTTCCTCATGTCAGCACGTTGTAGGTGTCGCCACCGGCTCCCACCTTGTGCGAATTCTCTGAAAATCTAATCATTTGCATATCACAGCATCTTCTTTCTGTCGGTTACGCGTCTGTAGCACGTCATCTTCGTGGTGTAGCAATTTTAATGGCCAGGAGTGTATAAGCGAAAGGTCACTCATTCACTTACTAAATAAGAAATTTCGAATACTACTTCCCCTATGAAAGTGAAACTTGACAGGTATGTAGTTTATAGGTATAAATCGTCAAATAAGAAAGTATTTTGCGATAGTGCCGAATTAATATGGTCTAAAGGCTTTCGTAAGTTTATCTGTGCTAATTAGATACATTAGCATGAAATTTTTTCTATCTACAATTTTCAGTGGACGAATGAGGTAATGAGATTTTGCACACAGGAAGAAAAATAACTGTTTCCTTACGGAATCCTTTTGCATCTTATTTTCAGCATCTCTGAATCAGCTTTATGTACCTTTCGTTTTCCTGTTCAGCAAAGACATAGGTTGTCACTACCAGCGCTTCTCGAAAACAGTGAGATCACTTCTCGAAAATAAGAAAAAAGATATGTCTCACTGAAAACATATGTATTACGAGAAATTTTGTTTCTTAAAGTTTATATCTAAAATATGGAAAAAAAATTGTAACACAGTTTTTTTTTTTTTTTTTTTTTTTTTTTTTTTTTTTTTTTTTTTTTTTTTTTTTTTTTTCAAAATCTGTTAACCTAGAAAGTTATAAAACAGTATAAAACCGACTAAGGATTGATTTTAGGTAAGTATTAAGTGGTTTGTAATATTTCTGGATATGTCGAAAAAACCATTGCAAATCCTTATAAGATGGGATTCTCTATAACTCGTTAATGTTTACATTTCCCAACTTATTAGTTAATACAAGTATAGACTGCGTCAAGACAAAAAGTACTTCCTTCCGCAATTAAAAAAAATTAAATCTCTTTTGTGAGATTTAGATTTTTGAACTAAAAACATCTTTCAGAAAATTAATTAGATCCTCTTAGGGAACTGATCAGGAGTACCGGTATGAGAATTATTTTCTTCGTAAACAGTTCTAGTACGATACCATTTAATAATTTTTAAAATGTTTCTAATTGTAAGCATCAAAACATGATTACTTTCTCATTTCTATGTTATGAAAATAACGTTAATAAAATACGTTCTTTAATCGTTATTCGTGACAAAATTAGTGTTATACCTTACCGTATGTAATACTACTAGTTACACGGTAAATCTGAGTAGAAAGTGAATGTAAGGTCAACACCTATGGTGAGAATTTTTAATTTAAGTGTACATAAGGATAAGACACCTCCCACGGGTATTACTCTAAATAGGGATGACGTAATAAACGGAGGGAAAATATAAGACTTTATATCATGATATTTATACGGTTACCAGGCCAACTAGGCATCGAAATGTTCACATTACGACCCACGATCTGATTCAACCCTGCCGCAACTGTTACTTTAAAACAACTAGGAACAAAAATCAGAAGAAAATAAAACCCGCGATCACTATAGCACGTAATGTTAATAATAAGGAAGACCAAATAACTTTGTTTACTGTTTAAACATAATTCTGATTATGACGCTAGGTTTTTAGCATTTAGTTATCAAATGCCAAAGAATATTTAGATATAGGTTCTCCTAATTCAGTTATTTATCGTATGGTAAACACAAATTTCATAAAACTCCAACTACAAACTAATATTGATACATTTTTGTTAAATGTATTATACCTAACATTTCTGAAATTTTACTTGCAGATATTCTCTAAATATAGTGATGATCCAGAAACTGGTACAATATGCGTTTTACTGTTTTCATTATATTAATCAACATCAATTATCTATTCAAATACTTTAGACTACATTCAAAAAATGTTCAAATGTTTGTTAAGCTTATGGGACTTAACTACGGGGTCATCATTCCCTAAACTTACAAACTACTTATGAACTACTTAAGAACTAGGACGGCACAAATATCCATGCCCGAGGGGGGATTCGAACCCCCGACCGTAGTGGCCGTGCAGACCGTGACTGGAGCGCCTCAGTCTCCTCGGCCACCGCGGCCGGCAGACTACATTCAACTTCCTTATCATTTTCGGTGAATACTGCCGAGGTGGTGTGGCTTGCGTGGCTCAACGATACAGATAGCCGTACCGTAGGTGCAACCACAACGGAGGTGTATCTGTGGAGAGGCAAGTCAAGCGTGTCGTTCCTGACGAGGGGCAGCAGCCTTTTCAGTAGTTGCATGGGCAACGGTCTGGATGATGGATCGAGCTGGCTTCGCCTTACAATTACTACGAACGGCTGAAAACCAGGGGAAACTACAGCCGTTACTTTTCCCGAGGAGACGCAGAACTACTGTATGAGCATACGATTATGGCATCCCCTCGGGTAAAATAATCCGGAGGTAAAATAGTCCCCCATTCGGATCTCCGGGTGAGGTTTACTCAGGAGGATGTCGTCATCAAGAAAAACAAAACAGGCATTCTACGGATCGCAGCGTGAGATGTTAGATGCCTTAATTTGGTAGGGCGGTTACAAAATTTAAACATGGAAATGGATAATTTTAAGTTAAATATAGTGGGGATTAGTGAAGTTTGGTGAAAAGAGGAACAGGATTTTTTGGACAGGCGAGTACAGGATTATAAATACAAAATCATTTGGGGGTATTACAGGTCCTATAATGAATAAGAAAATAGGAATGAGGGTAAACCACTACGAACAGCGCAGTTATCGCATTGTCGTAGCCATTATAGATACGAAGCCAACACCAACCACAGCAGTACAAGTTTATAAGCCAACTAGCTCTGTTGACGACGAGGAGATCGAAGATATGTATGAGGAAATAAAATAAATTATTCAGACAATTAAGGGAGAGGAAAACTTAATTGTGATGGGGGATTGGAATTCAGTAGTAGGAAAAGGAAGGGAAGGAACAATAGTAGGGAAATATGGACGGGGAAAGAGGAATGAAACAGGCAGCCGCCTGGTAGAATTTTGTACGGAACATAATTTAATAATAGCAAACACTTGGTTCAAGTATCATGAAAATAGGTTATATACGTGGAAGAGACCAGGACACACCGGAAGGTACCAGATAGATTTTATAATGGTAAGACATAGATTTCGGAACCAGGTTTCAAACTGCAAGAGATATCCAGGGGCTGATACAGTGACCATATCTTATTGGCTTTGAACTGTAGACTGAAAGTGAAGAAACTGCAGAAAGGTAGGAATATAAGGAGAGGGGACCTGGATAAATTGATAAAAACATGAAGTTTTTTAGAATTTCAGAGGAATATTTAGGCAACAATTGACAGACAGGAAAAAGGAAAAGAGGAATGAGCAGCTTTAAGAGATGAAATAGTCAAGGCAGCAGAGGACCAAATAGGTAGAAACGAATAACCTACAAAAATCCTTGGATGTGACAGAAAATACTAAATATAATTGACGAAAGGAAAAGATATACAAATGCAGTAAATGTAGCAGGAAAAAGGGAGTACAGACGACTGAGAAATGAGATTGACAGGAAGTGCAAAATGGATAAGCAGGAGTGGCTAGAAGCCAAATGCAAATATGTATAAGAATGTATAACTAGGGGAAAAATAGATACCGCTTACAGGAAAATAAAAGATATGTTTGCAGACAAGAAAAATAGCTGTATAAATATCAAGAACTCAGATGGGAAACCAGTTCTGAGTAAAGAAGGGAAAGCTGAAACAAGCAAGCAGCAAGCTTGGAGTTTAACGTCCCGCCGACAGCGTGGTCATTGGAGCTTACGCTCGGAGTGTTTGGGGAAGGATGTGGAAGGAAATTGGCCGTGCCCTTTCAAAGGAATCATCCTGGTATTTGCCTGGAGTGATTTAGGAAATTACGGAAAACCTAAATTTGGGTGATCAGAGGTGGATTTGAACCACCAACCTTCCGAATGCGGAAAGCTGAAACATGGAAAGAGTATATAGAGGGGCCCTACAAAGAGAATAAACTTCGAGACCATGTTATAGGAAAAGAAGGAGAAGTAGATGATCAATCCGTGAGCGCGTCTACAGGCAGTTTACCGCGTAGTGTGGCACTTCTTCCTGAATCATAGAACTGTACCTGGTGGATCGTAGCACTGCTGTCACGATACATTCACTGGATAAACACACACTGTCTATCTACAGGCCAATTAGGTTTCAGTCACGTGGTTGAGTTCTCTAGCAGAATTGTAGGAACTAGTGTTGCCACCTGTTTGCGGTCACAAGGATATAGCGATACTAACGTAGTATTCGCTATATGCGGTACTACATGAGGTGTACTACTAACCTGCAAAGTCTCCCCTCGGACATATCAGCGCACACTCCGCTGCAGAGTGAACGTTTCATTCTGGAAACATCCCTTAGGCTGTGGCTAAGCCATGTCTCTACCATATTCTTTCTTCCAGGAGTGTTAGTCTTGCATGTTTCGCAGGAGAGCTTCTGTGAAGTTTGGAAAGTACGAGCGAGGTACTGGCGGAAGTGAAGTTGTGAGGCGGCATCGTGAGTCGTGTTGGGAAAGCTCAGTCGTTAGAGCGGTTGCCCGCGAAAGGCAAAGGTCCCATGTTCGAGTCCCGATTCCGGCACACAATTTTAATCTGCCAGGAAGTTTCATATCAGCGCACACTCCGCTCCAGAGTGAAAGTTTCATTCTGGGAACATAATTTTAGATACTGTAAAGTGCCCTTGTTTGGTATACAAAATTTATGATCCTTTTTATTGTTTTATATCCTTAATCATCGGCTTAACAAATTTGCTCTTACTAGTAAATGTGGTTGCAGTTTCACTTTCCTCTAACGTTTTATCAATATGATATGTACACTATGTGATCAAAAGTATCCGGACTCCTGGCTCTAAATGTCTTACAAGTTCGTGTCGCCCTCCATCGGTAATGATGGAATTCTGTATGGTGTTAGCCCACCTTAACCTAGACGACAGCTTCACTCTCGCAGACATACGTTCAGTCAGGTGCTGGAAGGTTTGTTGGGGAATGACAGCCCATTCTTTACGGAGTGCTGCTCTGAGGAGAGGTACCGATGTTGGACAGTGAGGCCCGGTACGAAGTCGGCGTTCCAAAACATCGCAAAGGTTTTCTATAGGATTCATATCAGAGCTGTGTGTAGGCCATCCATTACAGGAATGTTATTGTCGTGTAACGCCTTCGCCACAGGCCGTGCATTACGAACAGCTGCTCAATCTTGTTGAAAGATGCAATCGCCATTACTGAATTCTTCAACAGTGAGGAGCAAGAAGGTGCTTAAAACATCATTGTAGGTTTATATTGTGGTAGGCCAAGCAAAACAACAAGGGGTGCACACCCCCTCCGTGGAAGAGCACACCATAACACTGACCGTCACCTGTTATTCGCCATACCCACACCCCGTCATCGGATCGCCACACTTTGTATCGCGATTCGTCACTCCACACAACGCTTTTCCACTGTTCAATCGTCCAATGTTTACGCTCCTTACGCCAAGCGAGGTGTTATTTGATCTGCATGGCATGTGACACGTGCAGCCGTTCGCCCATTAAATCCAACTTTTCTCACCTCCCGCCTAACTGTCATAGTACTTGGAGTAAATCGTGATGCAATTCCTGTGTGATGGTCTGGATAGGTGCCTGCCTATACACTATACGATTCTCTTCAACTGTCGGAGGTCCTGTCAGTCAACAGACGAGGTCAGTCTGTACGCTTTCGTGCTGTTTGTGACTACGTTTCAAATTCACTAACACGCCAGAAACAGTACAATGTGGAAATCTCGCGTAAAGACTTCTGACACAAGTTCCACCCAATCAGCTGACCACGTTTGAAGTCTGCGAGTTTCGCGAAGCGCCCCATTCTGCTCTCTCACAATGTCTGATGACTGCTGAGGTCGCTGATATGGAGTATCTGGCCGTAGGTGACAGCCCAGTGCATCTAACGTATGTTTTTGGGGGTGTCCGGATACTTTTGATCGCGTACTGTGTATCTCATAGAAAGAACAATACGCTTACCTTCAGACATTACATGTGCGAAACAGCCACAAATGTGTGGTGGGGGGGAGGGGGGAGCCAATGGGGTGTCTTCCCGGACGGCACTCGCGGATGGGTTCCAAATGGTTGAAACACAAGAAGACACGGTGACGAGTCCCAAACGAGCGAAGTTGGGGGAGGCGTCAACAGTGTGGCGCCTAGCAAGGGGGGGAGGCAGACTACCAAATTTATTTCCTGGTTGGGAAATACAGTATATGCGGCGTTAATCACAAGTTTACTTCACGCGAAGATGATACAAGTGGTCATAAACGCTTACTATTGTTATCAACCCGGCATTGCTGTTATCGGCCTCTGGATTGGAGCAGTGGGAGAGTGGAGGGTGAGAGGGTTCACTTTTCCTCGCCGGTCAGGACTTCCGACAGATTTAGTCTGCGCCTGATTGAGAGCCTCATTTTCTGGTAGCGTCAGTTGTTTTCACATTACTGTTAATTAATTCTATATAGCACCGGCAATGTTATTTAGAGTAGAGTGCACTCTATTATCCGTTACGCTGTAAATTTACTTTGACAGTTACGAACTAGTCGTTCTCTCACTATAAAATAGTTAGTACACAATAACAATAAAATTTAAATTTAAAGAATGAACAGAGAGTCATAACTGCACAAGATTAACCGCATATGATTGAAAGCGAACGAAATACTCCTCAGCACAGCGACTGAAATTAAAAATAAACAAATCGGCCACCTGGTCACCTGTAGTCAACAGGAGGGAATCTGAAAATCATGAGGTACCTCTCATAATTGAATTGAAACTGAAGAAAAATACCAATTATTTGCTAAACAGCGAGTACAGAGACGTAAATGAAATAACAACATCGGACGCGTACGTTTCGAAAGCCGCACTTGCCATGGTGGTAATACTGTAGCTTAACTCTGCGTTACTAACATCTGATTTTAACGGTCACTATTAACACCCGCCTTTCAGGGGTTTTCGAACTTCCGTTAGTAACAACCGTCAAATCGGCGAGTGTGATTCCAAACCAACACTCTACTCGTGTACACTTGTTCATTAATTGTTCCTCAAAACGTCACAGCTCACTGACAATTTGAACGTAGCCGTCATTTGACGGATGTTAGGGTTAATACAGGAATAATGTTTCGCGAATATAATTCCGCATTGAACAATGAAGTTCAAATGGGCCTCACATCCAGCGATACCCACCATAGTCCAAATACATTCTTTTAATCTTTTGTACATATGCTGAGAATTATTTGGTGGCAGCGATTTTTCTGCAACCAAGCTTTTGACGTTATCTAATTTCACCCACTTGACTATTTTCGAGTAACCTCACCCTTCGGTTACAATAAAAATAGTAATTACTTCTTATCTTCCATACATTTGTTTGGAGAAGCATCATCAAAGCGGTCCTTAGTAACGGCTCTTTCCGATCATGAAAATAACTGGCACAATATTCCAGGTGGGAATTTGGTATGCATTTTTCTCGGTGACATTCGAGATTCGCAGCTGGGATACTCGTGCACATTGCCACCACGATCGTCCAGGACAACATTCCATAGTTTATTCATATTTTGTTTGAAAATGACAGTACTCTGTGACTTGCAGCATATTTTTCATATAATTTGAAACCTTTAGAAAACTTTTCTTGTTGACATACGTCACAGAAAAGTGGAAAGAAAATCGTTTATCGGTTACTACATTGTCGCTGTTAGTGCAGTATAACTGACGCATCAGACATAATGCTTTAATGTATTACGTCGACAGTAATAACTGTATTCACACAAAATGTGTCCGCGCGGAAAGGGTCGCACAAGAACGGCCCCGCGGTCTGAGGCACTATGTCACGGAGCGTGCGGCCACTCCCGTCAGAGGTTCGAGTCCTGCCCAGCGCAATGTTGTGTGTGTTGTCCTTAGCATACGTTTGAAACGTTTATTAGTCTAGGGTCCGGTAACTTCATCAGTTTGGTCCCTTCAGCTTACAAACATTTGAACACTGCAAAATTATTTCATTTTAGAACTCACAGTTCATAAAATATCTCGTCATAAACACTATGACGCGTCGAAATCTTGTGCATCAATCTGAAAGTCTAACTCATTACTTTATTACCACTCATTATATTTGAAACACATTCCCCAGACGGCATACACAACCAATCGAGTGTGCCTACAATATTTTAGGAAATGCGTTACCATTATCTGACCATATAACTTTATTTTGTGAGGAAAATATTCAATTTTTTTTTTCATACAGACATACGTCGGATTCATTACATAATGTTTTTGGGCCTACGTACATTCGTTATTGCATACTATCCTGTGTAAACTGCTCGATTACAATGCTTTGTAAGGATATTGTTCATGTTCCAATTTATTTCAATTTGCAACCATTTTCCTACTTTCTTGCATTTAATGGACTTTCAATGGAATAATGATATTCTACTTTATTGTGTCTTGTCAGGGAATTAGAATACAATTCTGCTTCAATGGTAATTATGATAATTGATTTACATCTGTTGTTAATGTGTTGTAACAACTGCTTTCATAAAGGCTAATACACATTTATCTGATGTTTATTAAACGTATGAAGTCCACGTACTCGTAAAATTGCCGTCGAAGGGTTTAATTGTGACGTTTGGTTGATAAAATTTGAGTACAAAGACGAAAGTGACAACAGAATACTGCAATTAAAAATGCGCCTGACTCAGCCGGCCAAAAGTATTCCACACGGAAATAACGTATGTTGATAATTTATGTTGTTGCTATGTTGATATACGTAAATATTTTTTGCAAGGAACACAGACATTTAACAAGTAAAAAAATTCTGGCTGTTACTATTGCTTCCACAATTTGCACTGATTGCATGTCAACCATTCTCTAGCAAGTATTGTCAATAACAAATGAAAATATTTTCAGAGAAGTTGATGACACTCAAACGTGTTTATTTTATCATATTATTCAACGGATGACATACTTTCTAATCACCAACACAAGAGGAAACATCTAGAAAACGCACACACACCAGGCAGAAAACAGAGCAATTTTTAATGGTGTGTTCATCAAGGGAATTGTAGGATAGGTCATCTGAATTATCACTCTTGGGACAACTAAGTGTCATTAGCCAGGAATTTTATTTGTGAATAAACAGGCTGACATCAAATAAGGCATAACATTTGGAGTTCTTACACGAAATATTTGTCGTTTTATTACTGTAATTAGTGATTTAAATGCTTAATGCACTTTTGCATAATTCAGAAGCAAAAATTGTATAGAAAATATACAGTAAATACAGCACTTCACGTTCAACAACAAGTGAAGTGTACTGACCAACGCCAGTATGGCGGCCGAGTTGTCGTAGGTTGCCGCAAAGAGCAGTGTAACTCGCGTGTTAGCCACTATATGAATTTTAATCTCGTTGCCTACCTTCGACCATAGATGCTAGTAGACGAGCAAACAGCAGAGCGGCTTTACACAGGTCACGTGGTGGGAACATATAGTGCACCTGGATATAGACGGACATGCGCATCCGCCATTTTTTTTTCCTTCGCGCCGAGGCGAGACTGTAACATAGGGCAACCAGTATGCTTTCGCCGTGGTGGCTGTGCAGCTTCGCATTGTTCAGAAAATTGTTTTGTTATTCCGCGGACCCTGAGAGCCGTATATTGATACTAAACTGTCTTCGTGAGAAATAGACTCCAATAAGGACTTCAAAACTATATGAAGTGGATTAAATGATTTGTAATTAAAGCACGATTTCAACAAATTGTAAACAGCAGGTTTCAACACATACTTTTCACCGAAAGGTCCTACCAACAATTTTTATTACCGACTTCTATTTATACATATATTGGCGATAACAGTATCAACATTTGGACTAAAATAAAATTAATTACTTTTAAAGGGGCATATTGTTGTTGCTAATTACAATGGCTCATACGGTTCGTACTTGTAAACCATTGTTCGAAACTACTGTGATGTTAAAATGCGCTAACTTCTATTAGCTATGTTGTAGTTTACTGGCGAAGTGTCTTACCTCCAACCTGGACCCTTCTTATTCGCCTATTGGAGGCAATTAGTTTTTAATGAATTAATTAGGTGCTTTTTGCCATAAGTTGTAACTTAAAGCCTTTTTAAACATCTACGTTGTTTCGTATTAAATTATTACAGGACTAATTTTTAGTTTCATTTTGAAGACAGCCAATTTTAAAAAATAGAGCGAATGGTTGGAAACTATTGATTCTGGCGGCAATACCAACCACTTCCAGTGAGACATCCTTTCTTATTCATAAATCTTTTATTGCATCTTAGTTCATCATGGTAATGTACTTTCATAGCTTGTGCATTTGAATTTTGAAAAATATTCCGGAAAAAAGCACAATATGGGATTGTATTCTGATCAAATTTATCACACCACTTTCGAAAACGTAGAGTTATCATGAAGCTATGGAAGTGCATCTGGTAACCAATATAACTGAGTTGTCCAATGCGAAAAACTTGCTCCTTATACACACTCACGTGAGAAAATTCGAAAGATATGTATTCTACGATTTTTCCAAACTGTATTAAAATAATACAATATCATCAGATACATTTTAATTCATATCTTTATTTAACTCTTGATATATGTATTAGAAGTTAAGCAAGGGATATTTCAAAGCAATAACAGCAAAGGACTCCCCCTTCGAGAAGGTCACGCTGTCGCCGCTCATCAGAAGTTGACTTGTTTGCCCGTCTGTAGCCAGGTGCCCTAGCAACATGGGACCATATGACTATTGGCGAACATTACCCATATACAAAAAACAACGAAATGCCACTATGTTGAACTGATAATACTTACATGTGATATTTAAAGTTACTATCCTTCACATAAAACGCTTTGTAAATTCATAAGAAAAGCTGGACACTAACATGTGACTGTTGGCAAGGCAGTCATGCAGCTATAGGGATGTTGGTGCCATGAAAGCAATGCCATGCCCAGTCTACCAAATGATCAAAGTTGCCCACAGTGATCGCTTGTCTCAAAACATAAGAAAAACGAAAATATTTCAACGGTGATAAAACACGTAGAACGTATGTCTGTGACTTATAGACAAGTAAGTTAGAATAAAGGGAGATGGCATTATCTATGCTGAGCACAAACGTCAGTTGAAGCCTGGCCGCCATCTTGGTCTATTTTGGACTGCTATTTATCTGTTAAGACTATGCGTTCAGTCGACCCTCTTGCTGTTGATGCATTGAACTGGCACTCAATGCAAAGTATGTACTTTCAAACAGTACACTTTCTTTAATAAATAGTAATAAATACATATCATAATATATTTGAAAACTTATTTTTAACTATTAATTTGCACTCTTTTAACACGTTGTACATCACGGCAAAACCGTTGGAAGTTTTATCCCTTTTTTAAGTGACATAAAGCATTAGCTCTACAATACGAACATTTTCCCAACACTCAGCAATATGGCGGTGGCAGGTTTCAATTTTTCAGCGTAAGGGCGTCTCCCTGTATTCTAACCTCCTTGTTTATAGATTGTTTCACAGTCTATGTAATCTTTATCATGTATCGCCCATGTAGCATTTCGTGAACAGTAATTTTATCAGTAATGCTGTAGATAAAACTGGAATATCCCCCAAATCAAAATATTATGGACTGCAACGGCTGATTAAACAGACGCGTAAAGAAAATAATGAATTGTAAATTTTCTAGTGACTTGCATAGTGTCAACTGCAGATTTCTTTTGTAATTTTTTCTCCAACTAAAAGAGAAATAATATAAGCATCTTCCAAGGAGGTTAAAATAAATGGTATCTTCGTAATCTCATCTACATTTGGCACAGTCGTACTGTTTCTTCGTACCTCGTTCGTTCTGTCAAAATTGTCACTGCATATTCCAGTGAAAAGATAAAATACATTTTTTGTTTAGTAATTACCCACGAATACGCGACGTGTTGCAGCTTGTTCTTTCTACTTTTTATTGTCAATTTACTACGAATTATGATTCGACTATAACGCTTCCAAAAACCAATTGACTTAATTACGTAGTTCATACAGTTCTCATCGACGTAGATCATTAATTGGGCCGATGACCGCAGTTCGGTGAAACTGAAATGGAGGCAACAATATACCTTCAATAAACCTGAATCCTATTTAAGTATCTGCCACATGTCCCGTTTCTCGGTAAACGTAAGCGGATTACACCTTTTAATTCAATTGTCTCTCCATTACAGCGCGTGGGGGCCCTTCACAAGTTTCAGAAATCCATACACCAAAATTTTGTTGTTGTTCTACCTGCTACGCCCTGAGAAATAACAAGTACCTTACTGAGGAGTGGGAAACCAACACCGATTTTATAACAAAATTAATTTTTAAATATGCTGGTAATTCTTCTGTACAAGATCCAACTGGATAGAGTGACAAGTGCACAGTATGAGCATTAGATGTAGAATTTCTCGCCTAAGCGAAACACAAACTCTGTTGAATTTGTCAATAGTTAACTGAATTAAATATTTATTACTAGAGACCCACCCCGGCTTTGCACGGGTGACTCCTAATTGCTGTAGCCAGATGACTTCTAGTGGATGGACGAAGAAGACTGAGTGAAAAAGCTTTAGCAAATGCTTCTATAGGTACAGTGCCTTGTTGCACACAAGAGAAAAAAAATTAAAAACTTGTATTTAGAGCAAACGATAAATTATATTAATTAATTGGATCATTACTCTTTAATATTTCATTGGTGTAAAAATTGTGTCTCAAGTTGATTTCCTATGTTGGTTCGTATTTCGGCGCTGTCCAGTTGTGATCTAGTTACAGGTTATTTTGAGTACTTTCTTTCTTGGTAATCTTAATATTAACTATTCTGCCAATCAAGTGTCTTGCTGCCTACTGTGTAATTCTCATGCAGGTGAGTGTTAGTGAAGGGACGTTGGTAATTGAGAGCAACATTGGTCTCCGATCCAACACTGTTTCAGAACTAATCTAGCATAATCAAATAATAATTATGTGGTTCATTTTCTTTCTTGTTATAAACTGATAAAAGCAAGCATCATTTTTCGTAAAATTTATTCGATTGCAAAAGTGTTTGCCAACCTTCTGTTGTGCAACACTAACGTGTGTGATTACCCATTCATAATTGTCGTAGTTAATTACAACACACCCCGAGCGTCCCATTGGGCTGGCGACCGTGTTAATTTATTAATGTTTTTTTACTGTATCATTGTTTGTTACTTCCTATAATTTGCAATACATACGTGTGTGTGTGAGATTGTTCCATAATTAAAGCAGTTCAGGTAGTAATTTGTAGAGTAGGAGGAACGGGCTATCTGGTGTGGTAGTTCGTTGTGGCAGCATTCCCTCACTAGTTGGTTTTCATTTGCACAATAATTTTTCGTTAAAGATAGCCTTGTCAAACTTTATTTTGTAGGCAACACACGGGTAAATTTTAACATTAATCTGTCATAGGATTAATCAACCGGTTAGTGAGGGGAGTGTTACTATCTCTCAGCATTCTTTAGAAAACGAGATATATTTTCGAATTATGTTTTTTATTTTTGCTACAGTTTATGCACCGCAATAAGATCCAAAATATGACCACATTTTAAATACGCTTTTCAGTGTTATACTGTGACATCCATGACGTATCTATATAATTGTTTTGAAGTAGTTTATACACCCTGAGACCGGAGCAATTCGGATTTAGGAATCACCACTCTACAACACAACAACTCCTCTGCGTAGTTGAACACATAACAGACGGCTACAACAAATACAAAGCCACGGGGGCGGTGTTCCTGGACATCGAAGAAGCTATCGACCGTTTCTGGCACAACGGCCTTATACTCAAACTTAATAACGCCGCGTTTCCCGACGGACTCGTGCATCTCATACACTCATATCTCACCAACAGAAGCTTCAAAACTGACGTGCAGGGCAAACACTCTACACGACACGGTATTCAAGCCGGAGTACCCCAAGGCAGCATCCTGGGGCCCCTCTTGTTTAACCTCTACATTAATGATCTCCCATCTACACATAACACGATGACCGCAATCTATGCAGATGACACCACCATCATGGCGCAAGATTGGAAGCCATCAAACATAATTTCACGCCTACCGACAGCACTCAGAACTGCCGAACCTCGGTTGGAGAAATTAGGCCAGTCGTCAGGCATGTTTAGGTCCAAAAAAATTGCAGGAAGCTGAATTTTTGGTATGTTGTTAGGACATATTAGAGTAGTATTAAACCAAGTTTGCAGCTTCGAATTCCTTTAGCTTAACTTTTTAGAGCCAAGAAACCTCGAAAATTTTGGACTTTTTTCTGGTTTTGGCTTATAACTCGTGAAGGGTATTGTTTTTCAAGAAAAGTCACTCACACCTCTATTAATGTAGATAAAATATTCTACAATTTAAGCACAACCACAGCTCTATAAGTCCAATAGTTCTCGAGATACTGTACTTCAAAAATTGACATATTTCTCCAAAAAGTTCAAATTTTCGATTTTAGTCATCTTTTGGCTAGAATATTGGCTCCAATGATCACCCCACGGGGAAAGTCACACATAAAAAGTTATAAAGCAGTTATTTAGCTTTAATCTAAGACAGAACGAAATCCATAAGCCTAATAGGTTTCAAGTTATCGTTAAAAAACTAAAAGTTGGGAAAATCGACTAGTTCAATAAATTGGTCCAGATGATTAATTTTTAAGGTAACAAATTTTTATTTACAGCTAGTACTATTTATAACACAATGTACATGTAAAAACTTAAGTGGTACGTCGAAGTGAAAGTTGAGGTGGCCGAGGAGGGGGGGTGTATCGTCAAAGGAAACGCCTGGTGCCTCCTGCAACAAATTTACACCACAACATAGATTTGTAGTAATGTAATTCGCTACTACTCCATTTTAAAGCTGCAACAAACTAAAATATAATGCAGTATGTACCTACTAAAAATGTCTCTTACCATTCGTTTTAATGAGAATGCCGGGATTTCTTCCTTCCTGGCTCGGGCTCCGTTGTTTCTTCTGCCTGTTGGAGCTCTGTAACCGAAGTTGGTTCGTCCAAATCTTCGTCTTCCTCTTCCGAATCTGCCGAGGCGTTCAAGGTGTTGCGGTACGTCTTGCCGTGGCTCATTCGGCGAAGAACAAAGCACTTGAGCCCTGCTCTTTGGCAAGAGCAGGTCCCGTCACCACACCCTTTCCTACATTTGCTCGACATCATCTTCAGTAGTGCTGAGGGCGCTGGGACTTGGAATGTGGCAAAAGGAGTTAGCCCTTGCTGGCACCTTGTCCAACCCCCGTCAGAGGGCTCTTTCTCGACGCGCAACCACATCTTAACCTGGTGGTATGTCCTGTAGGAGTGCTGGGCCGCTGCTTCTTGGGTTGGGGGTAGACGAGCAAGCTGGACTTTTGCACTCGCAGCAGATCCGAGGAAACGTTCTTAGCGGAGAGATTGAATGTTGTCGTCCTCTCCACCACCATATAGGGCGACCAAGAACTAGCAGACTGTGGAGGCATCTCTTCTTTAGTGGCATGTGGCGTAAGGAATGTGGGAGCCACGCCAATCAGCTAGGGACTTCTCAATTATGCCCATCATTTTTGTTTTTCCTTGCCTGAAAACGGCAGGTACCGTGTCGCAACCAGTAAATGCGTGGAGGAACAGATCTAATCCAGGAGGGAGCGACATTTGTCCTCAGTTGAATGATGTTAACGAGAACTGTTCGCAACTAGCTCCACCCCTTCCACTTTTTTGGAGTCATATGTTCCTTGTACTGGAGCCCAACCCATTGAGGTGAACCAACAAATCGACATCCTCTCCGGCTATTAGGACGTGTTCATGTTGTCGGCTCTTCTCCAGCGGTGCCCTGGCGATAAGGCAGCGTCGTCGGTAGCTTGCTTGGTCTCTAGTCCTTCGCTCTTCATTCCAGCGCGAATAAAGTTGATCAAGCGCTGCTTGTTCTTTCCGCTGGAAAGAAATTTTCTCTGAGCCACTTTGATCACAGTACGATATTGTAATGTTATTACGCTGCGTGCAGGTACTGCATAACGGCGTAGTGCTGAGCTGCTTTGTGCTACTGCTCGGCCCCTCCTCAGAGTAGCCATCGAACACCACAGCCACATTCCTCCCATAGCGATGGACAGTGAGGAAATGTAGGGTTGCTACAATTTCGCAGATGCTGTTGTTACGTTGCCAGATAACTGTCTGTACCAGATGCCCTCCATCAACAACAACAAAAGTGCTTTGTGTGATGGAGAAGGTTTCAGTGAGAGGAGTGAAAGCACTGAAGAAGGTGGATTTTGTGCCCTTCCGCATACCCTCCTCTGAAAATAGTACTGTGGCATAGGGGGCCATCTCGAAGGCAATGTGCTCTCTTAAGTCTTGATGTGACTTTTTCGTAATGCATAGCCTTTGGAAAATTGTGAGAGGGCCAATAGCGACCACCTTGTCCCACACTTTAACTGTAGCTGTAGTCAATGTTCGTACCTTGTCATTCCTTTTGAAAGTAACATTGCCTGACGGACAGTAGTTTCTCATTCCAAGGAAATGGTTTATTGGGATTCAAAATACGTTTTTATTTTGTCGAAGTAGTATCTCGGTCGATACGAGAGGATCTCATGTCAACGTGTTGCTCAGTGCTGGTGCAGGACATATCCCAGAATTACTCCAAGCCGTCACAGATATCCAGCATGTAGACCGTGCGACCAGTCCAGCGCGCAAGGACTTCCAAGCACTTCCCGACACATGAAACAAACATCCGACGGGGTAGCTCCGACGTATTGTAAAAAAGAAAGTACTTAAAACACCACCACGATCGAGATTTAGACAATTTTTGTTTGAAACGTTCTTCACAGATCCGAATACGGCCGTTTCTAGAAGGGCAGACTGGGTGTAGTGGGGAAGACCTCGGAGACAAGAATTTTGGGAGGGAGGACAGAACACCTGCTGGGTCACCACTTGGAGTAAGGAGGTGGGGGTGGGGTGCCTTCTCACAACAAAAGGCCTCGCTACGAACTAAAGTCCCAATTCCTAAATGGCTGACCAATACCACATACTCTGTGCCAATACCCACAAACGGAGAGGCTTTCATTGTTTCTACAGCAATACCTACTTTCACAAATATATTGGTATGCACTAACACATAAATTACACCTATTTATATACAATGCGTTAATAATCATCGTCAATGAGTAATTACTCCTTTTTCTTTAACATATATACGATAAGAGGACTGCAATTCGTCTGGGTCAGTTTATTGAATACTGAGATTTTCCCGACTTTTCGTTGTTTACCGATAACTTGAAATCTATTGGGACTATGGACTTCGTTCTGTACTTAGATTAAAGCTAAATAACAGCTCTATAACTTTCTTTAGTATGACTTTCCCCGTGGGATGATCAGTAAAGCCAATATTCTAGCCGAAAGATGGCTAAAATCGAAAATTTGAACTTTTTGGAGAAATATGTCAATTTTTGAAGTCCAGTATCTCGGGAACTATTGGACTTACAGAGCTGCGGTTGGGCTTAAATTGTAGAATATTTTATCTACATTAATAGAGATGTGAGCGACTTTTATTGAAAAAACCACCCTTCACGAGTTATAAGCCAAAATCAGAAAAAAGTGCAAAATTTTCGAGGTTTTTTGGCTCTTAAAAGTTAAGCTAAAGTATTTCGAAGCTACAAACTTGGTTTAATACTACTCTAATATGTCCTAACAACATACCAAAAATTCAGCTTCCTGCAATTTTTTTGGACCTAAGGCCATTTTTTTTGTCTACGACGACTGGCCTAAATGGCGTATTAAAGTAAACGTCGACAAGTGCGAGGCAGTTCTGTTCACACAGAGACCGAAACAACTGCGCAAACACCAATACTGTAAACCAATTACTCTAGATGCACGCCCAATACGTTTCCGAGAGAAACTAAAATACCTCGGTGTCTGTCTGGACCGGAAACTCACATGGGGGGACCACATACAACACATGACCAACCGAGCAAACGCGAGGCTCAAACAAGTCTACCCAATTCTCAACAAGGAAAGCAAACTGAATAGCCGGGTGTCTAGGAACCTCTACATGACACATATTAGACCTCTGATGACGTACGGTGCTCCGTGCTGGGCATACGCCGTGCCAACACGGCTACACCGCCTGCAGCTCATACTGAACAAGGTACTACGCATCATAAGCAACGCTCCACGATACACACGCACCGTGGATCTTCACAATGAATACCGCCTAGAGCGACTCTCGGTGGTATTCAAGAAACTCGCCACACGACTGTACAAAAACTCGAGACACTCGAACAATCCCTTCATACTACGCTTGGGGAACTACGATCACAACCATAGGTGGAAACATAAGCGACCCAAAATACTTCTTCCTCAGAGTCTAACCACCTACGGTCATAGGGACCACCAACTCGCAAACACGATGAATATGGCGAACCCCTGCAGAACAGCAAACTGACTGGCATTGCCAGCTGATCTCACAGCCGACCAACAGGCAAGGCAGGGAAACCATATTCAACGCACTGAACACAAACAGACCTACACAGTCCTACAATTTGGTCAGTTTCAGACCGAACTGTCTAACTATCATGACAAACTTGGCTATGTTCACAGGTATTCTGCCGCAGCCGACTCAGGAGACTTCACAGGAGCTTAGCTGCAGCAGAACCTCGCATCAACCGGACTGATTCTTTATGATAAACATAGCAAAGTTAATGGTACCGAGATATACCCTTTACTAACATTACCAAACCTTGCATGATCAGTCGCAGATAGCATACCGCTATTGCCCTTACAACCTACCCCATTGTCGCAGAGGTTTTTTTTCCCCTTGGCTCTTGCCTTGGCACTTTTTTTCCTCTTCCCTTACATACCTTTACCCTTCGTATACCTTTCGACCACTACTATCTCCAGGTACACCGTATTAATGGGTGATCGTGCCCACACGTACGGATAACATCCCGTGATCCATCTTAGCAAAACTAACAAATACGGAGGTGTCAGTAGAACTATTGAGTTGGTCACCACGTTGGTGTGGGCGTGGAAGGGCTCCATCTATTAATTAATTTATACAGGAATGCCGCTTGGCGGCGCTACAGTAACGTTAGTGCTGCTATGGTTGGCTCTTTCTCTGCGCTTGTCGCTACTTTCGATCCAACTCCCAGACATTAACTTTCATGTATATTTTAGACTGTAACATTCATGTGTACAAATGAATTTAACAGGCTGAGAGTAGTACAAGAATTTTATGAAATATGGTAAAGTTGAAGTCAAAGAGTAATTAGCTCCATCAAAGAGTAGTTACTGTTCCATATTTCGATTTATATTCATTAAATCAATAAATTTCTTGATCCAATCGTTAGCCATCTTCACAGGATCACTTGCTAAGCTAATCTGAAGATATCCTTAAGATTTCGTCACAATGGCTTGAGCCGTCTTGTAATCTATAAGGAACATACATACGTATATACACAATCAATTTTATAGATATAGATTTGACTCTGTTTATTCCGATTAAATACTGCAATACGAGAAATTTGCCAGGTTGTCGTCTGACAAAAAGTTTTACGATTTCAGTCAATGCAAATCTCCTAGTCATCCTAAAATCAGTTGAATTGGTAACATTTGCGCATTCAAAATAACAATATCGATCTCTTCAGTTATCATCTGTACCACATAATACAGATATTTTCCATGAAGACATAACTGTATTTTGCGAATGATTTGTATTTCCAATTTATTACACGTTCATTGCCTAGGTATTTCAACCATACTATTTTGCCGCCCACTAAAACATGCCGCCCTGGCTGGTAGTAGCGTTAGCTCCCCACAGAATCGCTGTGTGCTAATGTTAAATTCGTAACTTGCGCACTCGTATGGAATGGCTAGACGCTCTACTTTATTTTTCTGCGGTGGCGGCAGTCGAGATATATAGAAAACAGGTAACGCGTAAGAGCAAACAGCGTATCGTCATGGCGTCCGTCGGCCGCGCCAGTCAGCGGCTGCCGGCGGAAATAAACGACGGGCGACGAGGACGAGCGACGGCGATAATGGTCCGCCATGTTGCTGTTTGCTCGTCACTTGTTTGCGCTGTCGCAAAGCGAGTGTTGCAGTCCCGAAATGGTGTCGTATCGATACGACGCGTCCAACTGCGCAGCTCTGCCGTCAATACGCCCTCCAAAAAACTCTTCTCTCCAGAAACCCCAGTTTGCGCGACACATTCGACAGAAAAAAATAGCTTGATTATTTTTTGGAGTCAGCTGAATTTCGTATTTACACATTCTTTTTGTAGCTATATATAGTGTGCAAAAAGGTTTCCTCGAGGCTAGTTTACATGACGTCAACAGATTGCGACACTCGTTGCATGACATGAGTTTCGCGCAAATAGTTCGTGTATGTCTGTAGACAGGTCGCCAAAAGTATATACTTCAGTTTCGTCATTTTGTGCGTGCTATACTCGTCGTAAAATTACAGCTGTGGTGTCTGTACGAGTTGTGCTGGAGTTACTGCTTGTCTGAGTGAACTCGCTGTAAAAGATTTTTAAAAAATAAATAAGTAAAATAAAATAAAGCAGAAAATGTTCCTGTCGGAGCACAAAAAGAAGGTCAAAAATTTCTTTTAAAGAAGAACATGCTAAATCATTTTACCCAGTCTCTTCTTGTAACAATGTTTCCATTACGCAGCAACTCCCTTTCACTGGCGCTGTCTACATAATTATGTCTTCCTCCCATTGTCTTAATTTTGTCCTATTAGCAGTTTCCCATGTCTGTGTTTCCCACTGTGACTGCCTTCATCTCTTTCTAATGATCTTTCCTACTATTATCTTATTCCTTGTCACTTTCACTGCTCCTCTGCAGTTGTGTTTGTCCCACACTTTTCTTTCCCACAATCTGCTGTCTCTCTCTTCAGTCACCATTGTTATGTCCTTGCCGATGGTTTGATCGGGCTTGTGACCCCTACTTTGAGAAATTTGAACACTAAAGCTTATGTATGGTCACCAGTCATCTCTCTTTCTCAATCGCAATGTCTCCTCTCACTTCTTCTCCAACTCCTACTATCTCCATCTGCTTATCTTTTTTCACTACCTCACTCTCTCTCTGTTTACTCTTTGTCTCCCAATGTTAGTGCCTCCTCCCTCTTCCACCATAATTATCTCTTTGCTATTCCTTCAGCCGAAAAAAAAAACGAATATCTTCGCATGCCAAAGTGTTTGGTGAGGAAGGTTCATATAGGACTATTCTGTAGATCAGTAAGATTTGACAGAATATTTCTATGCTTTGACACAGTTATATAAAGGGTATGACAAACAACAAAAATTAATGGAGACATTTATCGAGAGACGATCCTCTCCGGGGGACACCACCTTGACAGAGCACTGTCCGTGTGGGTGGAGAGGCTTGCACATCCGTGGGAAGCTGAGGGGTATACCGAAGGTAGAGAACCTACTGCCAGAAAGGCCTCAGCTGATGGATCAGACCAAGAGTGTCCCACAACGTCCCGTCTTCCTTATCGTTTCCCAATTCCTTTCACAAACCAAGGTGTGATGCGATCCATGAAGAGGGGTACGTGGCACATGGGTGGATGTGTGTCGAACGGAGCCTCAGGGATATCGGGCGACCTCCCTGAGTAAGCAGCCTTGCACCGCGCGAGGTTATCGTGGTGTGGACCATATAAATCCTCAAATCTCGTGGGACTAAGATGAACACAGAGAAAGAAAGTATTTTAAAAGAATCTGAGGGGCAATTTGAGACCTCAGATACTCAGACATCGGGATCAGCACCGATGGACTGCACTCCTACTTCTGAATCAGGGTCTAGACCTGAGCAAGAAGTGGGAACTGTAACAGAGAAGTTGGACCAGATTAGGATTAAGGCCTTGTCTGGTGCTCAGAGGAGGAAACTTCTCAAGGAACAGAAGCAAAACGAAGGAAAAGAATGGCTTCCTAAGCATAAGTGGAGGGAATCAAAAGGGCTTGAGCCCAAGACACCCAAAAAGAAACTGCCTAAGTCGACAGGGATACACAGACCCCGTCGACGTCAAAGACAGGTGGCAAGAGGGTTAGGGAGGAATCTAAGACTCCCTCCTCTCTGGTCAAGCGTGATCCTAAAAGGTTGAGGCAGGAAATAGGGAAACAGACCTATAGTACTGCAGTCTCGGTCTTCAGAATGGCAGTTGTCCAAGAAGGATACCCACTGGTGAGCATCACCTCGCAGCAGGAGGAGCTCGTGCCGAAGGCCCTCTTTGAAGAGATTGGGGGGGGGGACGCTGTACCAGGACCCAAATTTAGGAGGGTCTATCTAGATCGCGGTGCCCTCATTTTTGTCTGCGAGGGGGAGCACTCAGCAGAATGGCTTAAGGACAAGGTGCCCATGATATCCCTCTTGGGAGGATGCGAAGCTGCTCGTCAAGACAGCAGCTGAACTCCTGAAGACCGCAAAGGTATCAATATGGGTACCAAAGATCCTTAAGGTTGTCCCTCTAAAGACTCTGTTTGAGAAAATAAGGGTCCAGAACCCAAAAGTCTCGATAGAGGATTGGAGGGTAATTAACCAAACGGTCGTTCCAGAAGGACGAACCCTGGTAGTGGAGGTCGGAGAGAAGTCCCTGAAGGCAATGCAAGAGCAAGGCCGGAAACTGTTTTTAGGATTGTCGCAGGTCGCCGTCAGGATAATCAAAGACCTTAAAGGCAATAATGGCAGCAAGATGGGCAGCAGATAAACCTGCAGCACAGTAAAGGTGCCACTGCTGCCCTGAGCCATTGGGGAGACAGGAGGTGGACGTGGTCCTGATACAAGAACCCTATTTATACAAAGGGGGTGTATCGGGCCTCGGTGGTACTGGATGTAAGCTGATTTATGCTAGAAATCTAAAAAACTCCAGAACATGCATTTATGTTAGAAATTGAATCCCTTTCATACCAATTATGGATTTTTGTTCAGGAGACCTGGTGACCATCAGGATGCAGAAACGTGAGGAAGGTATCTCGAGGGAAATTGTTTTGGCCTCAGCATACCTTCCTTACGAAGACAGCTGTCCTCCTTCTTTGGAAGTGAGGAGACTGACGGAAGCCTGCCATCGGCAAGGTGACGAACTGTTGGTGGGATGTGATGCCAATGCCCACAATCTATCGTGGGGCAGCAAGGACGCCAACAGTAGAGGTGAGCACCTTCTTGAATTTCTCCTATCTAACAACTTGGAGATCCTGAATAGAGGTGATGAACCTACATTCAGGAATAGTAGAAGGGGAGAAGTAATTGACATAACTTTTGGTTCCATGATGATGGGCAATTATGTCAAACAGTGACATGTGGTCCTGGAGCCATCCTCATCAGATCACATTTATATTAAATTCAAGGTTGAAATGGGAACCAGACAGACCATGGCCTATAGGAATCCCAGGAAAACGGACTGGGAGACATATAGGAGAGACCTTGACTTCAGCCTATTGGAAATTAAAACTTCGATAAGGAATCCAGCAGAGTTTGAGGAAGTAGCAGAGGCCATAACCTCTGCTATAGTGACCTCATACCAGGACAACTGCTCAATCACCAAGAAATGCACAAATAGGAGTGTGCCTTGGTGGAATAATAACCTGGAAATGCAAAGGACACAGGTATGAAGACTGTTCAACCTTGCGAGGTGCAAAGAACAATGGGCAAAGTATCGTGAGGCCCTTGTCAATTACAACCTTGCCATCAGATAGGCAAAGGAGGCATCCTGGAAGGTATTCTGTGAGGAAGTGGAGGGCACGGCTGCTCAAGCGAGACTTCATAAAATCCTCACTAGGGTACCAACTAATCCAGGAGGAACATTGAGGAAGGAGGATGGGGAGTATACAAAGACAGCACATGAAACGCTAGAACTGCTCCTCAAGACTCACTTTCCCCAATATACTCTGGTGGATAACTCAGACCAGAATGCGATTCCTGAGAGACAACAGTTCTCAGGTATTCGCAAAGAGCACTGGAATTTGGCCAAGGAGTGTGTCGATTTCAGTAAGGTCCGATGGACGGTAGGAACATTTCAACCGTTCATGTCACCTGGCCCCAATGGAATTTTTCCAGTACTCCTGCAACAAGCGGGAGAAAATCTTATTAGATTCCTATGCAGGTTATTCAGGGTTAGCCTAGCAGCAGGAATCATTCCCAATGCCTGGAGGGCAGTGAAGGTTGTCTTCATTCCAAAACCAGGGAGAATTGATCATACCAACGCCAAGGATTTGAGACCAATCAGCCTGTCCTCCTTCATTCTTAAGACATTGGAAAAGCTGGTTAATGTGCATGTTGGAGAAAGGAGGTTAAATAGGGCTCCTCTACATTCAAACCAACATGCATATCAGCCAGGTAAATCATGTGAGACAGCTCTCCACCAACTCGTTGGGATGCTGAAGAAAGCACTACACTTTCAGGAAATAGCCCTCTGTATCTTCCTGGACATCAAGGGGGCTTTTAGCAACATGACCTTCGATTCCATGGTTAGGGCAGCAGAGGTGCATGACCTAGGGACCACTATATGTAGGTGAACTAGGGCCATGCTCAGTAGAAGAAAGGTAGAAGCTACCATGATGAATGAAAAAATGGTAATCAACACCACTAGGGGTTGCCCGCAAGGAGGAGTTCTTTCCCCTTTATTGTGGAATCTAGTGGTGAATGATCTCATTGGAGAATTAAACTCTAGGCAGTACTTTTGCCAAGGATACGCAGATGATCTTGTCATAGTAAAACTTGGCAAATTTGCTGACACAGTAAAGAATATGGCACAAGGTGCGTTGGACATTGTGCAAGACTGGTGCAGAAAACAGGATCTGGGGTTAGTCCCAAGAAGACTGTTGCTGTACCATTCACAAAGAAGCATATCCAACATTCAAGTTGGAATCTAAAGCTTTTCAATGAAGCGCTACCTGTGAAGGGGACAGTGAAATATCTAGGGGTTACGTTAGATGAGGAACTGACATGGACCCCTCACATTAGGAATATTTGCTCCAAGGCAAAAGGTACTCTGGTGAGTACAAGGAGAGCTTGTGGCAAAAACTGGGGCCTGAGCCCCAAGGGTATGCACTGGATATACACCACGGTGATTAGACCCAGGATCACCTATGGGGCGGTCGTGTGGTGGAAGAAGGTAGAACAGTAGGTTGCTGCTAAGGAGCTTGGTAAGGTGCTGAGATTAGCCTGCTTCGCCATAACAGGCGGAATTAGCAGCACACCAACTGCTGGGATGGAAACCATGTTGGATATGCCCCCATTACACCTTTGGGTCAGGATGGAGGCAGCGGCTGGTGCATACAGACTCAAAACTGACAACAACTGGACTCTTTGGGATATCCAGAATCACACACTAAAATAGTGAGTGAGGTAAATATAGGAAAGGTTGGGGAAATGCCAGCCGACTATATTATAACCCCATACTGCTTCAACAAACCTTTCAATATAACAATTGGAAGTAGGGAGCAGTGGGAGAAAATAGTTCGACACCGTACAGGGGATATTGTCTGGTTCACTGATGGGTCAAAATCAGACCAAGGCGTTGGGGCTGGGGTATACGGGGTGCAGCCAGGACTGGAAGGCGTCATCTCTCTAGGGAAACTGTTCTCAGTATTCCAGGCACAGGGCGTGTGTGGAAGAGAATTTGTGTATGTGCTACAAAGACCGTAGCATCTATATCTATTCAGACAGCCAGGCAGCCCTGAGATCACTGGCAGCTCCTGCAACAAGGTCTAACAGGGTTCTGGTGGAGCAAGGGGAAAGCAATAGAGTAAACCTATTGTGGGTCCCTGGCCACTCAGGGATCAGTGGCAACGAACATGCCGACAGATTAGCCAGGATGGGGACAGCGATTCCATTTATTGGACTGGTACCTGTCCTGACAATCACCAAGGCAATGATCAAACTGGAGCTACATAACTGCCTCAGAAGACAGCACGTAGATTATTGGACCAAAGTCTATCAACAAAAACATGGCAAGGTAATGATGCCAAAGCCATGTTTTAAAAGAAGCTCTTCAATCCTGGGCCTGAACAGGAGAGAGATTAGACTCATGGTTGGATTGCTGACAGGCGATGGGAATTTCAAAACACACCTACATACAATGGGAATAACAGAAGATGACCCTAAATGTAGGATCTGTGATGATGGTGATGAAACTGCATCACATCTAATCTTCGAATGCATTGCATTGGAGAGTAAAAGGCACAGAACATTTGGGACAACCAGACCCGAAGAAATTGTGTCTAATAATGAACTGGTAAAGGGACTCCTTGCACTGTTCAGTGGCATTGGTTGGCTTTACTAGATATACAGGGAGCGATACCGTACAATAAACTTAGTTTCGGTGTGGGCAGTGGCGGGTTGGATCAAGATTGTTTTGGCTTCCCTGAGAAAATCAATCAATCAATCAAATCGAGAGACGATGGAGTGTTCAATATACAAAATATGTTTTTTCACATAGTACTTTCTTAAAATGGAATGATAAGTATTTCACAGAAGTAGGACGCAGTGTACGTTCTTATCCCGCTATGAAACCAATATCTCGATAATGTAATGGAATGTGTTCTCAGTTGTAAATAAAAATGTACGCAGCTATGTATAAAACGATATTCACCACAAGCAACATCAACGCAACGTGTATAGTCATGAAAACATTGTTCCACAGGTATGCAAGATGTATGAGACAGGGGAAATACACTCCGACTTCAAGAACAGTATTGTAATTTCAAATCCAAAGAAAGCAAGTGCAGACAGATTTGAAAATTACAGAACTATCAGTTCAAATTACAGAACTATCAGTTTAATAAGTCATGGTTGCAAAATACTAACACGAATTATTCACATACGAATGGAAAAACTTGTGGAATCCGATCTCGGGGAAGATCGGTTCGGATTTAAGAGAAATATAGAAACACAGGAGGCAATACTCACATTACGACGTATCTTAGAAGATAGGCTAAGGAATGGGAAACCTACGTTTTTAGCGTTTGTAGGTTTGGAGAAAGCTTTTGACAGTGTCAACTGTAATACACTCTTTCAAATTCTGAAGGTATCGGGGGTAAAATATAGGGAGCGAAGATTTAAATTCTACCTATGCAAAAACGAGACAGTAGTTATTAGAGTCGAAGGGCAAGAAAGAGCCGCAGAGGTTGGAAAGGGAGTAAGACAGGGTTGTAGCCTATCTCCAGTGCTCTTTAACCTGTATATTGAGCAAGCAGTGGAAGAATTCAAGAGAAATTAGGAGAGTGAATTAAAATTCAGGGAGAAGAAATAAAAGCTTTCCAGTTTGCCGATGACATAGTAATTTTGCAAAGACTGCAAAAGATCTGGAAGAGCAATTGAATGGCATGTACAGTGTCTTAAAAGAAAGATATAAGATGAACGTTTACAACAGTAAAACGAGGGTAATGGAATGTAATGTCGGTAAATCAGGTGATGCTGAAGGAATTAGATTGGGTAATGAGACAATAAAAGTAGCAGATGAGTTTTGTTATTTGTGTAGCAAGATAACTTGTGGTGGCTGAAGTAGAGAAGATATAAAATGCAGAATGGCTATGGGAAGAAAAGCGTTTCTAAAAAAGCGAAACTTGTTAACATCCAATATTAATTTAAATGTTAGGAAGTCCTTTCTGAAAGCATTTGTCTGGAATGTAGCATTGTATGGGAATGAAACGTGGACGATAAAGAGTTCAAACAAAAAGATGTAGTGCTACAGACGAATGATGAAACGTAACTAATGAGGAGGTGCTTAACCGAATTGGGGAGAAAAAGAGTTTCTGACATATCCTGACTAAGAGAAGGGATAGATTGGTTTGACATGTTCTGAGAGATCAAGGAATTGTCAACTTAGCATTAGAAGGAAGTGTGTGGGGTAAAAATCGAAGAGGGAGACCGAGGGACTAATACAGTAAGCAGATTCAAAAGGCTGTAGGTTGCCGAACATATTCTCAGATGAAGAGACTTGCACAGGATAGGGTAGCATGGAGAGCTGCATCAAACCAGTCTCCGGACTGAAGACCACAACAACAACAACCACAGTGCGTGCGAATAACTGATTTGACAAGCACTCAAAGTTAGAGACGTGTTGGGGGATGAGTACCTGGTCATCAGTTTAGTGAAGCCTAGTGAAGGGTTGGATCAGGTAGCTGTTAAGACAGGAAAATTGTGCAGTAATTTTTCGAAATAGAATCAGGTAGTGGTAGTGGATGGAGCTGCGAATAACCCTACTGATAACATCCAAACAATGACACTGAAAATTACGTATTATTAATCATGTACATTAAATTAATTAAAATGGAAAAGTAAACAATTACATACAACTGGCTATAGTAAACGGTAGCGTAAGTAATACAAATCTCTGTTAAATTAATATTTTCTCACTTACAAACATATCTAAATAGGTTTTTAAACAATTACGGTAACTATACAGAAACTGATGAGGGCAAAACTCTCCTAACATTAATTGGGAAACATAATAATAACTACTTTAATATCATGAGAAAAGAATTTACTTAACCATAACAGAAATACTTATTTCCTAATATATGACCTTTAACAATATGCCTCTTGCATGAACTGATTAATATTTGCTAATTAAACAAACTTCTGCGACGCCAAGTAATAGTAAATGACTTTAGCTAGTTACGTTTAGAAAAAGAATAACAAAAGTTTTGGAAAAGAAAATGATAATAATTAAATTCGTATCTATTATTACGTAATAGAGGTATCGGGAGGTTCAGTAATGAAAGCAGATGGGAATAAATCCCAACATGCTTCCTTACAATGGGTGTCACTGTAAATGAAATCGCTATATTTGCAATCTTTTGAAATATATGGCAAACATAGGGGATACTAGATATATATTTGTTTTTGTCTTTTTCTTCTGTGGTGTGATTTGGGCCTCTCCTCATTCTTTTCAGTACTGTGTCAACCATAGAGGCAGTATAATCGTTTGCAACAGCAATCTGTTTTACTATGTTCCAAGTTTCCTTTTTTCAAAGATAGTTTGGTTGCCCTATGTAGCATTGACCTATATGCTACCTGTTTATGAGTGTTTGGATGACAAGAGGTTGCATGGATTGCGGTGTTTGTCATTATATCTTTCCTATACACTTTGATTGTGCATGTGGTGTTGTATTTTTTTTCCCAGATTTTTTGACACTATTTCCTAAATAAAATAGTGTTAGGCCTACATAAAATTTATACCAATGTAAATATATATGCATGTATACATGTAAAAATTTGTACCAAACCCTGTGGACGACATTTGAAGCCATTATCTCTGTGGACTACATGTTACAATCATCTCTGCAGCTGTTTATATGTTATTGTATATCAAATCTGTGCTGTCTACAAGTTGTTGTTTATGGTGTGTAATATGTGTGAGCTTCTGTGCAAATGGAACATAAGGAAATCGTAAGTGGAAACCCATCAAAATTTCGCCACAAACTCGTTTTCTAAACCAACATAAAGTAAATTTGCGCGTGTTTTTACATTGCAGTAAAGACGACAGAAACATCACAGCACCTCACACATAGGAAACAATAAAAGATAATGACACAGAACGCAATAGAACGCACTTGATAATGGGATTCATATCCCGAAACGCGTCGTGCAAAGTGTAAATAAATAATAAAAACGTGACTGATAGCAGGGAAAAGTTTTTTTTTTTAAACAAAACCTATTATAACATACTGTCGCAGGCTTTCACAAACCATTTCTAATGGATCAAATCAAATTCATTCTTTATAAAATATGTGGATTCAAAATAGTATACAGCCCTCGAATGCAGGCAACAGATGAAATTTTTAACCAAATGGGGAACATCTACGAAAGACTATGAACGCCGTATACGTCCGACACTCTGGATTTAATTCGATCTGCCAAAAACTGGAACGAAAATCGATAAATGAAAAAAAAAAAAAACTCTAACACCGTGAAACATTTGTATCAATTCTTCCAGTTTTTCTGTACGAGCCATCATTTTTTACTACAACGTGGAGTGGTGAATTATACATGGAGGATCCTGATTCAATGATCCCATCGTCTAACATTTTTCTGATTTCCAAGTAAACTAACTGTCTGTAACTTAAAGGGATTCTGTACAGTGGGACACAAAAAGATTTAGCCTGTGGTTTTTAACTTCAAATTTATATTGAAAATTCTTGATACTGGTTGTCTTGGATGTAAACACCACAGCTTTAATCTCTCTCTCTTTTTTTTTTTTTTTTTTTTTTTTTTTTTTTTTTTTTTTAAATCTGCTCTTTCCTGCTCCTGAATATTGCTTAAACTTGTACCTTCTCTTCGACTTCTCTGTAAATTTCAGTCTACGTTTCAGCTGTTCCGTCAGAAACGAAACTTGGATGTCTATAGTCATCATTATAATTATTTTTGAAGTGTAATTGTATATACCGCCCTGGCACTTCTTGCTGCAACGATTAAACGAGAAACGGCATGAGATCATCAATCATTACAAATCTCTTATCCATATTGATAATAATAATAATAATAATAATTTCGTGTGGCTCATTGGCCTGGTGCAAGTCTTTCAATGGGATGCCACTTCGGCGACTTGCGTGTCTCTAGCCTACCCCAGTTATCCAACCGGGGAAAGGGGACCTATAGCTTAACGTGAGATCCGAACGAAGTGTCGTTTCTGGCGATTCCTCACATCGTTGAGAGGTGAAGGATGGGTTAAACTGTAGACTGAAAAAATCGGCGGTTCGACCGGGTTTCGAACCCACGATCCTTCGGATTCCATTCGAGCACTTTACCCAAAGACCACCGGGCTCCGACATCCATATTGAATATCGCCTTCCTTCCTTTCATTTAAAAAGTCGGCGTTAGTGATCAAATCGTCTCATAGCCTTGACGTCGAAATGTCAGCCGTGTTTACCGATTGGCTTCTGCTGAATTTTTTGCTATCGGACTTGACACTCTAATTCTAAAAACAGGCAACTATTACTCTGCAATACATCTGTCAAAAAAATTACTCGGCTACCACTGTCAATCACTGCATACAATATAATTATACCTACATTCACCTTCAGTAATGGTTGAACATCCTTTACTACTGCTGTATCCTTTTCTTGTAACACATAGTCCACGGGAGTGCCGGTCGCGGTGGCCGAGGGGACTAAGGCACTTCAGTCACGGTCTGCACGGCCACTACGGTCGGGGGTTCGAATCCCCCCTCGGGCATGGATATTTGTGCCGTCCTTAGTCTTAGCTAGTTCATAAGTAGTTTGTAAGCTTAGGAACTGATAACCCCGTAGTTAAGTCCCATAAGTTCTACAAACATTTGAAAATTTTTTCCACGGGAGCCTTGTAATTTAGACGATTTATAACAACTACGTTCTCATCCGATTCTGACTTCTTCATAGGCTTGACGAAGACAATAAACAACATATCACCTACCTTCTTTTTTCTTTCTATCTCCTCTCTTTCTCTGGTCTCCTTCTCCCTACATTCTATTTCTTCTCTCTCTCTCTCTCTCTCTCTCTCTCTCTCTCTCTCTCTCTCTCTCTCTCCCTCTCTCTATCTCTCTCTCTGTCTCTCTATTCATTTAGTCGATTCCGACTCTTTGTGACGCCATTAACGAAAGCACGCTACATTCGTCTGTCCTGCACTTTCTCCCGTAGACCTTGCAGGTAGGAACACGTTGCTTCTATGATGCCATCGATCCACCTCATCCTCTGCCAGCCTTTTCTTCTAGTGCCTTCGATCTTCTCCAGCATTAATGTTTTTTCGAGTGTCTTCGCATTATGTGTCCAAAAGAGGTCAGCTTTTGTTTTAATATTAGACCTTCCAGGGAGCAATCTGGTTTTATTTGCTCTAATATAGATCTGTTAGTTCTCTTTGCCGTCCATGGAATTCTAAGAATTTTCTTCCAGCACCAAAACTCAAAGGAGTCACTTCCTCGCCGTTCAGCCTTTCTAATGGTCCAGGTCTCACATCCATACATCATAACTGGAAGACTATAGTCTTCACAGTACGTATCTTTACTGCTTTACTGCTTTACTCTGGTCATTATGATCTTTTCAAGGTTTGACATCGCCTTTCAACCGAGCAACAAGGGTCTACTGATTTCGTGGCTGAAGTCGCCATCATCGGAGATCTGGGAACCGAGATAATTGAACGTGGACACTACCTCCATGGATTCTCCTCCTATATGCCATGAATTAATAGGCGTAGTTGCCATAATTTTGGTTTTCTTTACATTTAGTCTGAGGCCGGACTTTTCACTTCTTTCGGTTTTTTTTATCTTCAGCAAGAGATTCTTTAACTCTTCTTCACTTTCTACCAGCAGTATGGTCACTTCTTCATATCTGAGGTTGTTACATTTATTCCAGCTATTTTAATTCCCGTCTCTTCGTCACCTATCCTGGCATTCCTCATAACGTGCTCTGCAAACAGATTGAATAAGAACGGAGACAATTTGCAGCCTTGCCAGACCCCTTTCTGAGTCTTTATCCATTTCGTTGTGCCATACAAAGATCGCTCCGTGGCTTCTTGGTCAAGGTATAAACTTCGAATACGATGAATAAGGTGAATTGGTGCTCTCATATTATTAGTACATCCCATAATTTGTTGTGATCGACCAAATCAGAGGCTTTGGAATAATCATTAAATCAGAGATACTCGTCTTTCTGGAATTCTCTTGCTTTTACATTATTAATCGACATTTCGCTGTGGGCTATCCGTGAATGTATCGTATAGGTTAGGGTATATAATAATAATAATATAAGCCGTCTTCAGTCACAATAATTTTATCGTTTATATTGTCCGACATGTTTCGGGCCTATAGCTCCATTTTCGAAGACTTTATTGCTGTATTTTTGTCTTACATCTGCTTCAGTTTTTTCACCTAACGGTAGACGAACGACACAATTGTTAGTTTTTGGCGAGAAATTTATCGCAGGTGTTAATTCAAAGATCTTATAATAAACATACAGTGAAGTATTGTGAAGTTTTACCTGTATTTGTCGAGATGAAATTATCTCTTGCATTGGTGAAATAACTTTCGCATTTGCACATATTCTACAACACATTTTCGCAACTGGCATGTTTATACCGGTACTGTATACATCAAATTAATTATGTTAGAGTTACAGAGAATTAAAGCTATAGTTACAATCATTTGTTTTGATTTACAAAGTAGGTTAACATAATAAAATAAGCAACATTTTAAGATGACAGAGAGTCGGTAATTTTTGTTTACATTAGACATATTCGACTTAAACATTTACAAACTTATTATCATACAAGATAATTCGAAAAATGAACTGTGTATATTACAAAGTGTTTTAGTGGTTTGCCGGAATTGTTGAAAGGATGTTATTTCTACAAGTAAGACAAAAATTAATAGACAGCAAAATTACTTCAGATAGTGGGGCGGGGTTCAGGAGATGCAGAAGACATTTTGCTGTCTATTAATTTTTGTCTTACTTGTAGAAATAATATAACAACCTTTCAACAATTCCGGCAAACCACTAAAACACTGGGTAATATACACAGTTCATTCTGTATAATGTCATATGGTATAATATTTTGGTGTAGCTCGTCAAGTCATACAAAAGTTTTCAGAGTCCAAAAGCGGTAATACGTAATATTTGACGAGTAAATTCACGGACATCCTGTAGAAGCCTATTCAAAGAGTACACTACCTACTGCCTCTTAATATATTTATTCCTTGATGAAATTTGTCATAGATAATATATCCCATTTTCCAATAAACAGCTCAGTTCATACATACAATACAAGGATCCATATCAAGTGGTTGACGGAGGACATCGAAAGAGTACAAAGAAGGGCAACTCGTTTTGTATTGTCACGATACAGGGGAGACAGCGTCACGGAAATGATACAGGACCTGGGCTGGGAATCATTACAACAACGGTACTTAACGTTATTTGCAGAGTATCCCATGAAGATGTAGATGTGTAGATGTAGAACAAAAGCGATCTATGTTTGTTTGTCTTTTTGTTCGTATTTTATACACGGCCATGCCTTATATCCGATTGCGATATAACTTTGTCAACTCATTGCTTGCACTCGCGCAAATGTTTTAGGCATACTAAAATTAACTTCGTATAGTGTATGTCGGAGGGTGCTTTACAACTAGGTAATTCGTTTCTTCGCCTTCACGCTGAAATGACTGGACGGGTATGAATGAAATTTGGAACAGTGGTAGCTTATACCCTGATTAATACATGGATACATGGGCTACCTTTCGTAAACCATCGTATGGTGCATGGCGGAGGGTATCGTACAATGAGTTAATATGTTGCTACTGCTTCATGCTGAAAGGGATGGACATATTTGAATGAAATTTGTAATGGAGAAAACTTATAGCCTAGCCGACATTAATTCATGGGCTACCTTTTGTAAAACACCGTACGGTGCGTGGCAGAGAGTACTTTACAATGGGTTAATACGTTCGTTTCTCTTCACGCTGAAAGAGCTGGACAAAATTAAATTAAATTTGGACTGCAGATAGCTTATACCCTGAACTAACGCATAGGCTACCTTTAGGAAGCCACCGTAATGTGTATGGCGGAGGGTGCCTTACAGTGAGTTAACACTTTTGTTATTCATCACGCTGAAATGGATGTACGGAATTGACTGAAATATGGAATGAAGATAGTTTATACCCAAAATTAATACATGGGCTACCTTTCGTAAGCCTCCGTAGGTGCATGGTGAAGAGTACGTTACGACAGACATCCAAATTGTTTGACTGGTTACCATGAAAGTAAGCATATAAACATATGTTTTCAAGAAAGAATTTTTTTCAATCTGCAAGCCAGGTAATTTAGGATGGCGGAGGGTACCTTGCGACTTTGATACTGTATGTCCAGTCACCATGAAAATTGGCGTATATATGTATATTTTCAGATACAGGAGGGAGAGGAGTAGGAAAAGGGACATAGGAGGAGACGGACAAAGAGAGGGGAGGAGAATGTGAGATGGGAGATGATGACGGAAGGCTGAAAGGAGAGGAATAGAGGGAGGGGGAGGAGAAAGTGAAGGGACAAGAGGAGACGGGGGAAGGAGCAGGTGAACAGAGAGAAGGAAAAGGAGGAGATGGACTGATGTAAGATTGGAAAACTCGTATTATTTGTTCATTTGTTCGTATTTTGTGCACTGCCATAAGGTTCATCTGATTGCTGAAGACGGAAAAACAAAAAATTTTGTCTACCCTAAAGCACTTGAGTAATGAAGTGAACAAATTGAAGTGAATGTCATTTATACTTTTCCTTTAAGTATCGTTAAATTTCAATAAATGTATTTATTATCGAGTATAACATGAATGTTTATTTCTATCATTTATAATTAAAGAAGCTAACATTTTAAAATTTCAAACGTTATTTGCACAAATATTTTTTCTGCGGCAGCAACGCGTCGGGTAGCAGCTAGTACAAGAATGTATGTGCTGTTTTTTAAGGTAATATTTTGTGGCATCCCTACCAGTGTTCACACCAAAAGAAATAATAATTTCCAAGTAGGTTACGATTATCCATCATAGCTTGTATGTGTGTGTGTGTGTGTGTGTGTGTGTCTGTGTGTGTGTGTGTGTGTGGCATAGGGTGTCAAATGTTCCTAACCTATCCCAGCTATCCAACAGTTGAAAGGGGAGCTACGTTTGTGGTTTGATAAGTCTGGTAAATATGTATGAAAGAGCGGGAAATTTTCGGAATATTCACTGTTGTTGGTAAGCCTGATAATTCCAGGGATATTACAGCATGTTTCGAACGGCAGCTGTTATTCGTTGATTATTGGCTGGCAGTTAAAGTGGTAACTGCGTAGTTAGTTTCATAGGATGGAGAAAAACTAATTTCGTGCGGTCATTAGACATTTTCATTCGAAGTGTTGGACAGCTGCACAGATCTTGGAAGAGGTCCATGTGGGTTCTGCACCAATATTGAAGTCCGTTTACTTTTGGACCAATGAGTTTAAACGTGGTCGGAGAAGCACGGCAGATGAAGCACACTCCGGTTAGCCCGTTGAAGTCACCACACAGAAAACCATCGATAAGGTGTATGATGGGGTAACGGAATATCGAAGATCAAAAGTTAGCGAAATACCTAACATTGTATGGGTCTCAACTGAACTAGTGCATTATATCCTCCATGAAATCTGGCCATGAAGAAGCTATGTGCGCGATGGGTGCCACACCTACTCACTTTGAACTAAAACGAAAGAAGATTTCTGCTCAGAATCTCATACCGTTCAGGTGAAATCCACACGACGTTTTGCGCAGGTCCTTAACTGTGGTTGAAACTTGAATCCACAATTACACTCCAGAGACCAAACAAGAGTCCAAACAATGGACGAAGAGTGGGGAGAGTGTACCAAAGAATATTTTGTCAGCTGGAAAGGTGATGGCCACAGTCTTTTGGGATTCCAGGGTATAATCCTGGTAGATTATTTGGAAATAGGCAGGTCCATAACTGGGCCCTACTATGTTGCTCTTTCGGGTCGTTTGAAACAGGAACTAATTGAAAAACGTCCAAGGCTGGAAGAAAGTGCTGTTTCATCAGGACAATGCTCCAGCCCACCACTTATCGCAATGGCAAAAGTGCACGACTTGGGATTGGAATTGGTTCCTCATCCATCCTATCCACCAGAGTTGGTTCCGTGTTTCTTCATATTCCTAAACATGAAAATTTGTCATGGTGGAAAGATATTTTCATCGAATGAGGAAGTGTCCGCCGCTGCGACAGATTATTTTGCAGAGTTTGACAAAACCTAGATTTCCGATGGGTTGACAAAATTGGAAACTCACTGGACTAAGTGTATAGCCTTGCAAGGAGACTATGTCGAGTAATAAAAAGAGCTTTCGCCTTTTAAGCAATTTTTTATTCTGTTTTTATTATCAAATCGCCTTCTTACATTTAGATGTGGCATTCGAACCATTTGTCGTTCATGGTACTTGTAGAATCTGTGAGATGTAAAGGCTATGTTAGAAACCGAATTGGAAGATCAATGACCCGACACGGATTCGAACCCGCAAGCTCTAGATGCTTTACCACTAGGGAGCCAAGCTCAAGATAACGATAATGTTGATGGTTTATTGCGAATCTTTAATTCAGCGCAAAGTGGTTGGAAAATAGTGCAGGTGACTCCCGTTTATAAGAAAAGTAAAAGAAGTGACCCACAAAATTTCATGTCAATATCGTTGACATCAGTTTCCTGTAGAATTTTGGAGCATATTCTCAGTTCGAGTATAGTAAATTTCCTTGAGGTGGACAAGCTTCCTTCTATGAATCAGCACGGGTTTAGGAAACATCGGTCATGGGAAAGTTAGCTTGCCCTTTTCTCACATGACACCTTGCGATCCATGGATGAAGGGCAACAGGCAGATTCTGTTTTTCTTGAGTTCAAAAAGGTATTTGACGCGGTGCTACTCTGTAGAATGCTAACGAAGGTTCGAACATATCGAATAAGTTCACAGATTTGTGACTGGGTGGAAGACGTCCTAAGTAATAGAATACATTATCTTGTTCTCGAAGGTGAGTGTTCATCAGAGACGAGTATATCGTCAGACGTGCCCCAGGGGAGTGTGATAGGACCGTAATTATTTTCTATCTATATAAATTATCTGATGGACGGGATAACTTGTAATTTGTGGCTGTTTGCTGATGATGCTGTGGTGTTCGGGATGGTGTCGTCTAAGTGACTGTAATACAGGTGATGTACATGAGTAGGAAAAACAATACCATAGTAACAATGAAGAGAGATAAGAAATGGAACGAACATGTAAGGACAGTTGTGAGTAAAGTGAACAGCCGACTTCGGCTTATTAAATGTTCAAATGTTTGTAAGGCTTAAGGGACTTAACAGCGGGGCCATCAGTCCCTAAACTTACAAACTACTTATGAACTAACTTATACTAAAGACACAAACATTCATGCCCGAGGGAGGATTCGAACCCCCGACGGCGGACTGCCGCGCGCACCCCAACACGACGCTCCAGCACGCGCGGCTAATCCGCCGCGGCACTTCGGCTTATTGGGAGTATTTTGGCAAGATAAAACGCTTGTACGACCACGTCTTGTGTATTGCTCAGGTGTTTGCGATCCGCCGTCGTTCAGTTTAAAGAAAGACGTAGACGCAGTTCAGCTAGGTTCGTTATTGGTAGGTTCGACCAATGCGCGAGTGTCACGGAATGGTCCGGGAACTCAGATGGGGATCACTGGAGGAAAGACTACGTTCTTTTAGATAAATTCTGTTGAGGAAATTTAGAGGGCCGTAAATTCGAATAAAGATCACAAATACCAGATAAGAGAAATTAGGGCTCGAACAGAGTCATATATTCATTTATCCCTCGTTCAGATTGGGAGTGGAATAGGAAAGGAAACGCCTAGTAGTGGTTAGATTAGATTAGATTAGTTATTCGTACCGTAGATCCGTGTTGAGGAGATCCTCGTGGATGTGGAACATGTCAAGAAACAAAATTTACAAGCTGAATAATAGATAATACTAATAATATAAATACATATTCATACGTTTTTAAGTTTTTTTTATTTTTTTAGCTGATACTATGATAATACTAATATAGTATGAGTACCTGCATCATTTGGTACAATTTAGAAATTCACTAATGGAGTAGAAGGAGTTGGCCACTAGAAAGTCTTTTAGGTTCCTCTTAAAGTGATTTTTATTTGTAGCTAAATTTTTTATACTTGATGGTAAATTATTGAAAATGTGTGTTCCTGACTAGTGGACCCCTTTTTGAACTAAAGTAAGTACATTTAAGTCCTTGTGTAGATAATTTTTATTCCCAGTATTGTATGTATGAACTGAGCTGTTTGTTGGAAAAAGGGATATATTATTTATGACAAATTTCATTATGGAATAAATATACTGAGAGGCAGTAATTAATATACCCAGTTCTTTGAAGAGGCTTCTACAGGACGTACGTGAATGTAATTCACAAATAATACGTATTACATGATTTTGGACACTGAAGACTTTTGACTGACTTGAAGAGTTACCCCAAAATCTCACACCATATGACATTATGGAATGAAAGTAAGCGAAGTATGCAAGCTTTGTTATTTTTATGTCTCCTATGTGTGATAACACTCGTATTGAAAATACAGATTTGTTGAGTCGTTTCTGAAGTTCTGTGGTGTGCTCCTCCCAACTAAATTGATTATCAAGCCGTAATCTCAGGAATTTAATATTGTCAACCTCTTCTATGTGCTCTTCTTCATACTTAACGCATATGTCGATAGGAAATCTCTTACATGTTCTGAACTGCATGTAGTGAGTCTTTTCAATGTTTAATGACAATGAGTTGGCTTTAAACCATATATTAATGTTCACGAAAATATCATTAGCAGACCTTTCTATAACTATGTTTGACGTACTTTTTATTGCAATACTTGTATCATCTGAAAACAAAACGAACTCTGCTTCTGGTAGTGTAACTGATGAAAGGTCATTAGGTCATTAATGTACACAAGAAAAAGCTATGGCCCTAAGATGGATCCTTGTGAGACACCACATGTTATTTCTTCCTAATCCGATGATGACTGTTGGCTTAATTCACTAGTCACTTGGACCGACAACCTTTGTTTCCTGTTAGTGAGGTACGACTTGAATCATTTTGCAGCATTTCCTCTGACCCCATACAATTATAATTTACTTAAAGCGATGTTATGGTTCACACAATCAAATGCCTTTGACAAACCACAGAAAATACCTGCTGCTTGTAATTTATTATCTAATGAATTAAGTACATTCCCACTGTAAGTGTAAATAGCCTTCTCGATATCGGAAACTTTCAGAAATCCAAACTGTGTTTTCGACAATATGTCATTCGTGATCAGGTTGATGAGAAGCTGCTTGTACATTACCTTTTCTATAATTTTTGAGAATGCTGGCAAAAGTGAAATGGGTATGTAGTTTGATGGTATCTCTTTATGTCGCTTCTTGAATAGAGGTTTAATATCCGCATATTTTAGCCAATCAGGAAATGTTCCAGTTATAATAGACTGGTGACACAAATAACTTAAAACTGTACTAAGTTCATAAGAACACGCTTTAAGTAACTTTGTTGATATTTCATCGTAACCACTAGAATGCTTTGTTATTAAAGATTTTATGGAAGTTATTTCTTGTGGTGAAGTGAGTGACATACCCTCCGCCACGCACCTTACGGTGGATTGCTAAGTATACATGTGAGGCGGTTGTTGCTTAACGCCAGAGAGAGTGGCCTTGCTGGGGGGCGGCAGTGGCGGCAGTGGCGCCTGCGCCGCGCTTGTTGAGCGAGGCCCGGTGTGGCTGGCGGGTCGGCGCCGGCGTCGGCGCCGCCTCAGCCTCCGCCCTGACCCTGGCGCCCCGCGGCGCGACCACGAAGGCCCATCGGCGCTCGCGGCGCCCCTAATGTGCCGGGCCTGCCCCCAGCGCCGCCGCCTTGCTCTGGCACCGGACAGGTCGATACCCCGGGGCTTTACGACCGCCAACACGCTACTTCATCTAAAGCCGTTGTCCCCAGTATACAGGCTGACGCGCTTAAAACTGGTTCTTGGGGTATTTGAAAAAAAAAAAAACCTCATTCACTTAATTACTTTACACGATAAGGCCCAGTGGACCGCGCGATTATATAATGAAGGCTCTCCATTCGCTGCGATTCTTCGCTGTCTGTTCCCAGTTCTTCCAGGCCTCAAGTTTTTGCAGGTCTTCTCTTATCCCGTCCATCCATCTCTTCAAATCAATGTTTGTAAATCTATCGGACCAAACTGCGTGGTCATCAGTCCATAGCTTACAAACTACTTCAACCTAGGTAAACTAACCTACGGACAAACACACACACACATGCCCTAGGGAGGACTGAACCTCCACGGCGAGCAACCGCGCGCTCCGCAGCGAGACGCTTTAGACCGCTCGGCTACTCCACCGCGACCCATCCATCTCTTCCTTGGTCGTCCCAGTCGTCTTCTGCCTGTTGGCATCATCTCCATGGCCACCCTAGGCCATCGCTCATCACTCGTACGCACCGCATGCCCTGCCCATACTAATCTTCTACTTCCCAGCAAGCCCACAATGTTCGGTTCACTACAGAGTTGTTCTAATTCTATCCTGTGCCTTCTCCTCCATTCTCCTGTTATGTTGTCTTTAACCGTTCCAAACATCTTCCTCAAGCATCACCTTTCAAAAACTGCCAGATTGTTTAATTCCTGTTTTCTAGTGCTCCAGCATTGGCACCCATAAAAAAATTGAAATCGGATAAAAAAAGTTCCAATATAGGTTCTGCATCTAACATAAAGCTCGACATGTCTGCACCGCCCCTGAGAGCGCAACCTTAAATAGGAACCCCTATCTTATTTATTTATTTTTGCTGACTAGCTGGTCGCCTGGGTACCTACTTATTCCAGACTATTCTCACCTCCTGTTTCCTTCTGTCTTTGTCCATCTCCTTTCCCCAGTCTCTCTAAATGTTGAAATGTTTGTAGAGCTTATGGGACTTAACTACGGGGTCATCAGTCACTAAACTTACAAATTACTTATGATCTACCTATTACTAAGGACTGCACAAATATCCATGCCCGAGTAGGGATTCGAACCCCCGACCGTAGTGCCCGTGCAGACTGTGACTGAAGGTCCTCAGTCCCGTCGGCCACCGCGGCCGGCCCAGTCTCTCTCTCTCTCTCTCTAAGTGTCTTTGCCTCTGTAACTTATAAAATAATAGGTGACGGGAAATTTTAATGCGGTAGGTCAACACAAGAAATGTTACACTTTCTGAGGAGCTGTGAACATAGTTTATTGTATCATTTTCCAAATAGTTACAGCACAAAGATATAAATTTTTAAATGGAACACTAGTTTTTTCTATCGTGCATTGAATTCGTTGATACCAGCTGCGTCCAAATAAATTTAAACTACATTCCTATCACTGTTAGTTTGTTGGAAGCTACAACCCTTCAAAGTTTAGGAGGCGGAGGCTACGACAGCGTAACTGACCGGCTGGTTGTCATGAGACAGTGAGCCGTGGCCCAGGGGTTAGCCACTCAGCCAGTCAGCTACGCTATAGCAGCCTCCGCCCCCGGAACTTTGAAGGGTTGTAGCTCCCAAACTAACAGTGATAGGAATGTAGCTTAAATTGATTTGGACGCAGCTGGTTTAAACGAATCCAATGCACGATATAAAAAACTATTGTTCCATTTAAAAAATTATATCTTTATGATTTAACTCTTCGGAAAATGATACAATAAACTATGTTCATAGCTCCGCGGAAAGTGTAACATTTCTTGTGTTGACCTACCGCATTAAAATTTCCTGTCACCTATTATTTTATAAGTTACAGAGGCAAACACACTTAGTGAAATACCCTGTATATATATATGGCGTCTCACTTAAGAGTCGTCAGGAGCATTTTCTCTGGTAATTGAGCAGATATTTGCAATTTGTTTTTTGCAATGTGTAGCTGGACTCAGGCCAAACAAAATCTGCTCCTCACGCCATTCCTGCGACGCCAGGTGTAGATGTAAGGCATCGGTTTGATTCCCGTCACGAACAAAAAGATTTTTAAAGCGAAATTTTCTGTGCTCAATCGATAGAGCAGTTCCAAATTACTCTAGTGTGATATTAGGTTTATCGAAATGTATTAACAGAGGCAGTAAAACATGACAGTTAACCACTACTCCGGAAGCGGCTGGCCGGCCGCGGTGGCCGAGGGAACTGCGGCGCGCCAGTCACGGTCTGCACAGCCATTACGGTCGGGGGTTCGAATCCCCCCTCGGACATCGATATTTGTGCCGTCCTTAGTGTTTGTTAGTTCATAAGTAGTTTGTAAGTTTAGGGACTGATGACCCCGTAGTTAAGTCCCATAAGCTATACGACCATTTGAACATTTTTGAGGCGGGTGTGTAGCGCTTCCATAAGGCAGTAACAGACGGCGCGAGGCGTGGCGGCACGGCGCAACTCGGGTAAGGAAGACGGTGTGAACACATCTTTACCGATACGACAAGTTGTTGTTGTTGTTTTTTAGGGAACTAAACAGCTAGGTCATCAGTCCCATGATACGACAAGTGCTGTATGACAGTGTAGCTGGCAGCGGACGTATCTGTTTTTTCGGCCACGTCATACTGCACAATACAACATGTACACACCTTCAGAAGTAACACACATGTTTTTGGTAATGGGCAAGTGTTGCTGACGTTAACTTGTACAAGCACCCTGTTTAATTGTTTTTACTGTAATATACAGCATATATCTGAGGAGACTCCGTACTACGAATTGTGTGGATGTGTAATGAAGTCGCCAAGGAGGCAGCTCGGATGTGCGCTGCTTTCCTCTGATAGCGACTAAGTAATGTACTAACTGTTCAGTTGCTTAGTAATTGCTTCGTAAATGTACAGTATAGTCCTGTCACTAATACGTGCAGTAACTAAGCTAAATTAGAACAAATTTGTCTGTTCTCTGTTTTATTAATCTCAGACCTTCGTAAAATTCGATAGACATTATACTGTTAGGTATACAGAACCTGAAACGCGTGGTCGTTGCGTGAAATCGTCTTGAAAATGATACTGCATTGTGCTGCATAACAGCTGTGGCTACTAACATTGCTAGCAGCCGATATCCAACGCATTTGATACCCACGACAGTCATTGACGATTTGGTACACATGTGCGCGCCACTTCGTCCTCACCCGATGTGCCCCATCTCTCGTGTGTCGCCTCGCCGCGCAGTCTGTGCTACTGCCTCTACACAGCCGCTTTCGGAGTAATGGTTAATTGTCGTGTTATATTGTCTCTGTTAATACATTTCGATGAACCGAATATCACACTAGACTAATTGGGGACTGCTCTGTCGATAGAGCACAAAAAATTTTGTTATAAAAATCTTTTTGTTGGTGACGGGAAAGAAACCGACGCTCTACATCTACTCCGGGTGTCGCAGGAATGGCGTCATGTTCAGAATTTGTCTGGCCTGAGTCAGACTACACATTGCAAAAATTAAATTGCAAATATCTGCTCAAACATCAGACAAAATGCGCCTGACATATACAGGGTGAATCACCTAACACTTGCAACGCAAATATTTCGGAAACATAAAGTGCGATTGATATCCGGTTTTCACAGAATGGACTCGCATTTTTAGCCAAAAAACAGGTAACATTACTTAGAAAGTGTATTTTTTATGCAAACATACAGTTTTTTAAATAGAACCTTGGTTGTTTCTGTCATCCACTGGAATTTTTGACACCAGCTGTGTACAAAGAATTTTGAATGACATTTTTGTCACGTTTAGTTTGGCAGCTACAATCGTTCAAAAGCTCGGGGGCGAAGGCTGCGATAGCGTAGCTGACTGGCCGAATGGCTAGCACCTGGGGCACGGCCCACTATCTCATAACCACCAGCCAGTCAGCCATTCATAGTGACCGGGCCAAATATCCGAAGAAATAAGCATCAAACTAAAAAACTACAAAGAACAAAACTTTTCTAGCTTGAGGGGGGAGAACTATGGTTGGTCCGCTAGATGGCGCTGCCATAGGTCAAACGGATATCAACTGCATTTTTTTAAAATAGGTACCCACATTTTTATTACATATTTGTCTAGTACGTAAATAAATATGAATGTTTTATTTGGAACACTTGTTTCGCTTTGTGATAGATGGCGCTGTAATATTCAGAAACATATTGCTCACAATTTTAGACGAACAGTGGGTAACAGTTAGCTTTTTTAAAATTAAAACACAGAATGTAGGTACGTTTGTACTTTATTTCAATTGTTCAAATGTGATACATGTACTCTTGTGGAATTATCATACATCATGAGAACACATGCTGTTACAGCGTGATTACCTGTAATTACCTCATGACTTCAATAAATGCTCAAAATGATGTCTTTCAACTTCAATGCATTTGGCAATACGCGTAACGAAATTCCTCTCAGCAGCGAGTAGTTCGCCTTCAGTAATGTTCTCACATGCATTGACAATGAGCTGACTCATGTTTTCAGGCGTTGTCGGTAAATCACGATAACAAATATCCTTCAGTTTTCCCCACAGAAAGAAATCCGAGGATGTAAGATCCGGTGAACTTGCGGGCCATGGTATAGTGCTTCTGCGACCAATCCACACGTCATTAAATATTCCATTTAAGACCGCTTCAAATGCACGCGAGCCATGTGCCGGACATTCATCACGTTGAAAGTACGTCGCTATTCTCTCATGCAGTGAAACATCTTTCAGTAAAATCGGTAGAACATTACGTAAGAAATCAGCACACATTGCACCTTTTAGATTGCCATCGATAAAATAGGCGCCAAATATCTTCGTCCCTTAATGCGACACCATACATTAATCCGCCAAGGTCGCTCACGTTCCATTTGTCGCAACCATCGTGGATTTTCCGTTGCCCAATAATACATATTATACCGGTTTGTGAATGACGCTTCGTCACTAAACAGAACGCATGAAAAGAATTTGTTATGCATTTCTAGCATCAAAATATAGTAGCACCCTTAAAATATTTTCTCTTATTTCACCCTCTTAACGGTTGAATTTCCAAAAATATCGAAACAAGTGTTTTTAAAATTCCAATCAAAAATCTAAATCCGAAGTTTCTTTATTTCTTTCTTCAAAATTGCCTTAATAGCAACGTATTTTCAAAAACCGTTCATATCCTATTTCACTCGCTTAGGGATAGGAATATCGAGAAAGCGCTGATGCCTACAGTGTAAGATAAATAACGTCTACAAATTTGTTTCTATCGTCTGAAGATTCACTTTTGAGCGCCGTCTTCTATTTTTAAGGAACGGATCGAGAACGCGAAATTTCTGTCTTACACTTTGGCATCTTTCTTGGTAGTTTTACTTTTCAAATTGCAATATGCACCTATTTTTCTTTATTCGTACGCTTGTTGCAGAAAACAACTGAAGAACGTGCATCACGTTTCGCTGTATATAACCTCTTTGCTATTATACTGTTAAAAGCAAGGAGGTCAGAATCTCCGGAGATGTCCTAACACATAAAGTGAAGCCAGCAAAATGTACATCCGCCATTTTTGTGCCCAAAACATTGGTCGTGCTGTATGGTAAAGTAGTTCTAGTCGTTGAAATATATGCCATATCTGAGTAAATACTCTGATATGGCTACTAATTTTGTCATCGCTGGTTTTCAGCCCGAATTTTATTTAAGTTGGCGACTTTCAACCGCTATATCTTCCACCCTCTTATAGCTATCGACAGGGAACTGCTATGGTGTACAACGAGAGACTTTGGACTACAACAACACTGAGAGATCGTTCGTCTACATTGTGTAGTTTTTGCTGAAGAGTAAAATATTGACACACGCATAAGTCGGTAACTTTCAACTCCCATATCTTCCACCCCCTTATCGTTATCAACCCTCTGCCACCATAGTGCACAATGGGAGACTGATACTTACTACCACATACAAACACTATTCGTGAGCGATGTGTGAAATATAGGCACAAACAGCTCAGTTAAAGTGTTTACCTCTGTAACTTATAAATTAATAGGTGTCGGGAAAACTTTTAAAGCTAGGTCTCCATAAGAAACTTTACACTTTCGCGGAACTGTGGACATAAACTGCCGCAAAGACGCCGCCGATTTTAATCCGATGACGGAATATGCCATGTGTAATAGTGGATGTACTGATACGTTTTCAACGTTATCCGTCAACAGATAACGTAGTGACCTATGTCACTACTTACCAGAGTACCACTTGTACATTCCATTTATTAGGGAATGTTTACAGCCATAGGGCTCATTCTGAAATCAACGTGTGAAACAATCGGGCGCTATCCCACAAAGTTGTCGAACATTCTACAGTCAAACGAACGAGTTTGAAACGGAACAAATTGTGTCCTTCTGAGGGAGGGACGGTCCTTTTGGAGAACTGCGTCAGCTGTGTGTGTAACGATGGTTGCAATGGTACGGAAACATACACCTTCAGACGCGATAATATTCGTCCACGCAGCAAGACTTCTACAAAGAGCGTCATATAGTAACAACAAGAGTGGGTGATCGTAGAGCTATCACAGCGCATAAGTGTCAACACTAACTGTTCCCAGATGGTTACTAGCAGTGGGCTCGCACACCTCTAGCCTGTCTTGCAATCTATATCAGAGGAAATAGTCCAGTCAACGAAGACCGAAATATTGCGAATAGTGGAAAAATCATGTAGTCGCAAATTTTTGTACAGTGGTAGGGAAGACCGTCATGAAAAACATACTAAAAGTTCAATGTTCAACTGTTTGTAGAGCTTATGGGACGTAACTAAACATACAAACTACTTATGAACTAGCTTATACTAAAGACGGCACAAACATCCATGCCCGAGTGGGGATTCGAACCCCCGACCGCAGCGGCCGTGCAGACCGTGACTGGCACGCCTCAGACCGCTCGGCCACCGCGGCCGGCCATACTAAAAGTCCCGACCTCTGGGTTGTGAGCTTGAGCTTGGGTTTAAAGATACAATTTTTACGTTTTTTCTCAAATAACTCGAAAACTATTACCTCTAGCGAAACGTACAACAGTGCAAAATTAAAGTTCATAAAATTTACTATTTTTTTCTTTATTGTAATTTCAATTCCCCTAAAAGGAGCGGGCGTGTCAGCGCACGCAGGTGCTCTTCATCCGAGAGAGATATAAAAATACAAAGGATTATACAAAGAAATATTTTTTTTATTTTTTTTTTTAGGGTCTTCTCAGAAGTGCTGCCTTCTTTGAAAGCTGGACTTCATGTGTGCCAAGTCAACTGATCACTTTAACAGCAGTTCTACGATAGCAGGACTTTTGAGCAGTCGCTCTTTTGCCCTACTCAGATGGTGGTCACCTTTATTATCGGAGGTCCCGCACCTGCTATTATGGTGGATCTTCAATAATTGCACGTGGAACTCTCACACGATGCCATCTCGCGGGGTGTACTGTGCCCGTATATTCTAGGTGCCTAGTGGTCGGTCGCAGGATTTCTACTTTGCTTAGTAAGTTCCTTGTGTGCTTGATTATAAAGTCTTGCACAGTGTCCATATGGAGCTCGTCATGCAACTCTCTCGTTCTGGCCCATCTAGGGGCTCGTAGAATGAGTCGGAGGCACTTGTTTTGCAGTACTTGTAACATTTTTATATTGGTGGGACATGCCGTTCCCCAAGACGAGAATCCGTGTGTCATGGCAGGGAGGACCGTGGATTTGTATAAACGAACTTTGGTCTGTGTGGCCATCTGGGTACTATACAATAACGGAAACAGTTTATGGATTAATTTAACCATTTTTTCTTTCTTAAGTAAAATGTGGTGTTTAAATGTTAACTTATTATCGAGCTGCACTCCGAGATATCGAACTTGCTGAGACCAAGGAATATTTGTATTGTTTATGTGGAGAGTATCGCGTAGATCAGGTCGTCGCCTGGTGAACATTACTGCCTTGGTTTTGTCGGCATTTATCGTGATCATATTTTGATGTGCCCAACTTTCAGTAAGCGTAAGCTGACGCTGGAGTCTGATGATGGCGGCGGTCAGACGCCGACTGCTAGCCAAGAATGCAGTGTCATCTGCGAACTGAGCAATTGTAACTTGGCGGACGGTCGGTAGGTCGTTAACATATAGGATAAACAGTGTCGGCGATAAAACAGAACCTTGTGGTATGCCTTCCTGGAGCGTTCGAATACCAGACCGTTGATTTTCCAGCCGTACAAAGAATCGTCTGTCTGTTAGGAAATTGTCCACTAGTTTGATCAGGTGTAGTGGGATTAATCCAATATTATGCAGTTTAACTATTAAGTTAGCCCTCCAGACTTTGTCATACGCAGTCTCAATGTCTAAAAACGCTGCAGCTGTGTAATACGCCCGGTTCATATTATACGACAGAAACTCCGTAACTCGCAACAGTTGGAGTTCGGCTGAAAGGTGGGGTTGGAAAGCGTATTGATCTGGTCTTATTACATCGTGTTCTCGTAAAGGAATTCTGAGTCGGTGAAGGATGATCCTTTCAAAGATCTTGGACATAGTCGGTAACAAGCTTATGGGTCTATGATTGCCAGGTTGTCGTGGGTCCTTTTCAGGTTTTGGTATAGGCGCAATTCGTGACGTCTTCCAGTCAGTGGGGAAATAAGACAGTAACAGACAGCTATTTAGGATTCTTGTTAAAAGAACAAGTGGCTTCCTAGGAAGGTGTTTCAAGTGGTCGTTGGATATGCCGTCTGGTCCTGCAGCTGAATACGTTCCCAAGTTTCTGATAATTTTACGGATTTCTGTCGGTGTTGTCAACTGTGGTTGCGTGTCATTTCTTGCTCGTCGTATGACCTGAAGTTGCCGTTCTACGTCTCGAATGTGTCGATGTGGTATATCGAAGTCATCAGCCCGTAATGTATTTTGGTGCTCATAGGTTTCTTCAAACAGTTCTGCCTTCAGAAAAGGATCGAAGACTAATCCTGCTGGTCCAAGTAAAGCTGTTTTTGGCGCTTTAGGGGTTTTCATCGCTTTAAGGAGGTTCCAGTCCTTACGTTCATGGAGCAGAAAAGACTCCATTCGATCTTCCCACATTTCTTGTCGCCACTCTACGGCCCTCCTATGTATTTCCCGGGTAAGTCTACGCAGTTCGCGTTTGTCTGCCGGATTTCTGAATCTTGTCCACCTCTTTCTAACCCTATTTTTCAGCGATTTTAGATCTTGGATGAGGGGAGAAAATTCATCCGTGGGCCTCCTTTCAAACTGGACCGAGACTGTAGCATGTTTATATGCGTCTTTTATGTGTCTGGACAATTCATTGATAGAGTTATCAATAAAAGCGGTGGATGAGACATCGGCTGTGGGGCGTATGTGTCTCTGTAAATAATGTGCATATTGGTCCCAGTTCGTGATATACTTCAAGGGAGGTCTCGGAGGTTCAATAGCCCTGTTTAAGTGACCAATCACAGGGTTATGATCTGAGGTGAGATCATTTATCGTGACTAAGTTCGGATTAAACCTCAAGTTCTTAAGTATAGTGATCTCCAGCACATCCGGTCTGTGGTTCCGGTTCCTTGGAATGTGTGTAACATCGACGGGTCCGTAGGTTATTGCTTGCAAGCGCTCTTCTAAATTGTTGAGTTGTTGGCCCTTAGGATTATTTGCGCGAGAATTCCACGCAAAATACTTTGCATTGAGATCCCCGCATAAAATAATTTTGTCAAAACTATCGAAAATGGTGAGAAGATCCTCTTCGTCCATAGGATCAGCTGGACGAATGTAACTAGCCACCAACGAGACATTTCCATACTGCGTGTTTATGGTGACTGCAGTGGCTTCGAGTGTGTTAAGCGGCGGTAACGTTTCGACTGAATGGGGAATGAAGTCACGTAAATATATAGCGGTGCCTCCCCCTCGCATTCCCTGTCGGTCTGTCCGATACCCCACCATGTTTGGAATTTTGAAGGTCTGTGTTCGTCGTAAATGTGTTTCTGTCAGAAATAAGATGTCCACTTTGTGGCGGGTTAGAAAGTCACAGAGTTCTGTTTTCTTATTATTGACTCCTTCGGCGTTAAAATTACAAAATGTTAAGTCGCAGGTCCTGTGGATCCTCGCAGCCATTACGGAGCAAAGATTTGCATTACGCCGTCCACCAGGACCATTATTTTGGATAAGATGTCAGGTGCTGTGTTGAATTAACGGAAAGTATTTGTTATAACTGCAAAGATGTTTCGTTGACGAAGATTTGAAAAGAATGAGTGAAAGCCTCTCACAGTCTCAAGTATTTCAGCAAAATCAGATGTTGGTTGGCCTTGAGTGGCATCTGATGTGTTCGCGGCGGTATGTTGTGCGCCAGGGATCTTCCAAGGATTCTTTTTTCGCAAGACCGGGAACTCTTGTGGATTCTGGATGTTAACCGGTGTTTGGGGTTGAGTCGTTTGTCGTCTCGATTGAAAAGACTGGGCTTGTGCTGTGTATATGCGCAATGCTTCTTGAAATTTTTCACACCCTCTCCAAGATCCTTGTTACAATTAACACACGTCGGTTTATGGCCGCGAGGTTTATCGCAGTCTTTCGATAGGTGGTGTCCTGGACATCTTACGCAACGAGCTGGCAGGGTGCAATAATTGGCCGTGTGGAAAAAACTCTGGCACCTTTTACACTGCGGAGGTCCATCTTTATTCCTGTACGTTTCCACAGTGACTCTCGTATCGAGGATGTGTTTAATGTCATATATAGACTCACTTTCTGGTCCTGGCGGTAAGGAGACTCAGTAGACAGGTTGTGGGATCAATTTCTGTGTGGCGTCATCCCGTGATTTGAACTGAAACACAGTCGCATTGTGAAATCCCAGTTGTCGTAATTCACTTTCTACATCTGTGTCCGGCACTTCCGCCGGCAGATATTTTATGACGACTTTTAACACTTTGTCTTTTGGATTCTGATGGGTATAGAACGGTATATGATGTGCATGGAAAAATTGTAAAGCGGCTCTGTGGTCTTCTATTGAGGCAAAATGATATTTAATGGAATCACCTTTATAGATTGCTTGTACTGGGCCCGTAATGTGTTTCTTAAGTTCTGTATTGAGCATCAGGTATTTTCCAGTGTATTGAATGGTTACGGGTGGGACTTTCAACGGCTTCTCCTTTGGCTGAGCCGCAGCAGATGTGGATGCGCCCTGATTTGTCGTGGTAGTCGGTGTAGGTGCAGCCTCCTGATTGTCTGTATCTGCGCCCAAAGGAGCAAATTTGTTTGATGTAGTTACTACAGACTGTTTCTTAAGTGTTGCTGTGGGTAGCTGTGCATGTTTGCGCTTAGTCCCGGACTTCACTTGTTGAAAACCTTGATTTGTGTCATGTTCGTCAAGGTCCATGTCCTCAGGGCGGTTTTTCCCGTCCTGGGGGTCCTCTTCAGATGAGTCATCTGTGAGCCAGGGAAGCCCACATTGGGCTGCAAGTTCCATTGCTCTTAGGTCGCGGGCTCTGCAGTCCTTATTGGTAATGACCGAGTCCGTCTCTTGAACATGGTTGGTACTCGTTGCGGCTGGGTAGGGTATGTTGTCTAGCTGTGAGGAATGTCGTCTGTGAGACGATTGTGACGATTGTCTATCCATGGAAGCGTCCCTGGTCGCAGATGCTGTTCTTGACCGTGAACCAGTCTTTTGCCTGGACACACAGCGGCTGTCCGTCCGTGGACGGGCACCTGATGCGTCACCATCGGCTAAGCTCAGCCTACTGCTGCCGAGTCCCGCAGCGGGGTTGTTCATGCCGAGACGGCCATCAAAAGTAACATCCGCGCTCGTTTGTGAACGCTCACCCCCAGAACCGGGGGTGGCGGAAACCGAAAACGAGTTCTGATCTATCGCTGAAACTGCGTACTACACAAGAATCAGCAATAACAAGTAACGTTGTTCCGATCGGGTAATAACTACTAAACTACAAACTACGAACTATCGATACAGACGCGATGTTTACACTTCAAACGGTGTTGAATGATACAAAGAAAGTAACTGATAAAATTTGAAGATAAAGAGCCGGCCGCGGTGGCCGAGAAGACTGCGGCGCGCCAGTCACGGTCTGCACGGCTACTACGGTCGGGGGTTCGAATCCCCCCTCGGGCATAGAAATTTGTACCGTCCTTAGTATTAGCCAATAGCTTATAAAGATAATAGCGGAAACACCAAGACATTTACATGCGCTTGCCAGGCGACACCGCTAGCAGTGCCATCTGTTGGCTCGAATTGTACACTGTACCTGGCTTCACATCTGTTACTCCGAATTTTATTTCCCTGCGTACCGCATTTACAGCGTAATTCTTATGTTGTTACGCCATTTAAGAAATTATGTTAGATGAAAATTCATTGAAGGTGTAGGGTTAAAAAGAAACTAAAGCAATCGGTTCTGCACAGTTATTTAGGTAGAATTCGAACTGAAAATAATATAATACATAAGTTTTAATCCCATACATGTACGCACTTTGCGTGATCATTAGGTCTATTTGTGAGTTACTTTCTATAGGATGAGACTATTCTTTCTAATTTCTAATGCTGACTAACCATTTTTCTTATTGAAAAACGCTTAGAACTGCAAAATATGCTTTGCCAACAACAAATAACTGTTACACACGCCTCCTAATTCGGCAGATTCATTTATGAGAAAGGAAACCAACTAGCTTCTCACACCATAAGTGCTTTCAACAACGCACTTATAAAAATTTCGGACATTTTTATAGGACATACTCTGAGCACAACCATTGGGGAAAAGCATTTTCTTTGAGTCATATCTCTTCATCTGAATATGGCAGTTGGCAACTTTATTATCATTATATGTGCCAGATCGATTTTACATTTTCCTTGTTCCAACCCACTACATGCCCAGCCCATAATATATTTCCTCGCATTTGTTCAAAATGTTCAAATGTTTGTTAAGCTTATGGGACTTAACTACGGGGTCATCAGTCCCTAAACTTACAAACTACTTATGAACTACTTACGAACTAGGACGGCACAAATATCCATGCCCGACGGGGGGATTCGAACCTCCGACCGTAGTGGCCGTGCAGACCGTGACTGGAGCGCCTCAGTTTCCTCGGCCACCGCGGCCGGCCCTCGCATTTGTTTCGATATGTTTACCTTCATTGATACTGATATCAGCATACAGAGATACATTAACACTGTCTTCAGAAGATATATCACTCACGGACGTATTGAATGGAAGTTTTTTCAATTCATTTAATTTTACGAGGAATGTTGCTGCATCTACTTCACAGTTACTGTCTTGAGAGGGAGACAGTAAAGTATTGACCACTGCTGCCAGAGAAGGTTTCGTGCTGGTGTTTTACAGCCTCGTCTACTCTTTAAATACGTAAATGGATTAAAATAAAATTTCCGATTAAACTTTACATTAGAATTAACACTTGCTTTTAAACACGCGCAAATAATAAATTACAACTCTTACCGCCTTCATTCTACGATCTTACCGTTGGGTTAAAAAATTCTTATTTCTAAAATCTTTTTCCACAAAATGGTCTGAGCATACTACGTAGCTTTTATTCAAATGCTCGGGACCGTTCTTTTTTCAAAATTTCATCTAAGTCAGCTCTTCGAATAAGAATAATCCACTGGCTGCATCTATAAACAAATTATAGAAAAAGAAGATAAATCAGAGCGTAAAAGCAAATGATTTGAGTAGGCCTAATAGTTGCCTGCATAAGCTATCCTAATTATATCTCTTAAGTGTTTGGAAACCTGCAGAATAATTTTAGAGTGTTTTGCTGTTTATAGTTATTCCAGCCGCAGACAGCACATAATTATACTTCCTCTTCCAACCATTTTCTAGTTCTATCAACTAAGATGACGATCAAGAAAGTCTTTTTGTATGTAGCAATGTGAAGCGGCTGTTCATGCTCTGTGTTAGTTGACAACTCGAACCTCTAGGAGGTGTTCGGGTACGCTGTCGCCCGTCTCACGGCTGAGTTTCCGCTATTATCTTTATAAGCTATTTGGTATTAGCTAGTTCATAAGTAGTTTGTAAGTTTAGGGACTGATAACCCCGTAGTTAAGTGCCATAAGCTCTACAAACATTTGAACATTTTTTGAAGATAATTATATGTACATGATTGCAGTGTTGGAGAAAAGTACATGAGTTTTAAAATGGAGCAAAGAATGCAGTATTGTTAACATTGACATGGTGACAAAATGAAGATAAAAAATAAATAAAATAAACTCGGAGACCACATAGCACAGAAAACATCTAAAAGAAAACACAAGGTGTCAGCTGCGGTTTGGCTGTTCACTGTTCATTAAAATAAAATACCACATTGAAGGCCAATTCACACTGTCCGTCACGTCAACGCCACGTCACGACACCGTCACGTCAAGTTGTATTCACACTGTCTGTCAGTGTCCGTCACGTCAATTCGCCCATCTCAATTCGCTATTTCGAAAGTGAGGTTATGAGTGGCGATCTGTTATGTAGAAAGTCATAGTTTAATACTAGAATTGAGGGAACAACAACGCTAAATGTTACTGACGGCCAAAGAAAACTTTACAATGTATGTTCTTGGTCAATTTACTGGGAACTGAAACGACAATTCAAAACATCAATATCTATTTTCAAGGGAAAAAATAAACATATGAAAACATCAAACAATACTTATAAGAGCATAAATAGCGCCTGTTTACTTTATTCGTTACGATTTACTCGCTGACGTTGTTAATACCGTCGAAAACAAGTGACTTTTTGTCTTTCATTAGAACTGACTTTTTCATTTAAAATGTTATTTAATGAAAAATGCGTAATCAAATTACAATCTTATTCAAATAAACAGTTTGCTTCAATCTTTTCTGTTACAATGTTACGTAACACTAACAATTTTTTGGTTTAGGATATCCGACCTCGATTTTAGGGGGACATTCAACTGACTAAAATATTTAATTCGTGATGAAACATTTGAGATTTACCCCTAAAACAAAGTATAACTACAAAATAAAAATGAATAAGACACATTTGCATATAAACAGTGCAATCTTCGACTGCAACATGTACTTCGCGTGACGAAAATAGGTTAACTTCCGATGTTAGCAGACGGCCGTTCCGTAAAAACATTCTTCTCGAGAAAGCTTGACGTGACGTTGACTTGACGTGACGGTCCGGTGACGGCCAGTGTGAATGCCGCCATTAGAAATACATTGCGGAATGTTCTGATGGACGGTGACGTGACGTGACGTGACGGACAGTGTGAATTGGCCTTGATACGACACCAAAGTAGCACACATTAAAACAGCGAAGATCATAGATGGGTGGAGAGGGGGAAAGGGGGAGACGGTGTTGGACAAACACAGTCGATTTAAAACACATTGAGCATCGGCTGCAGGTTGGAGTTCACTGTTCGTTTTTAAAAGACACACTTTGTAAAACACACTTGTATCTAGCACCATCACAGAACGACGGCACTAAATGAAAGGACTGGGAACTAGTGAGGATGTTCGGACGGGGGCGGGAGGAGAAGCGAAGGGAGGGGAACAGGGTGTGGCCAAAGGACCGGTGGGGGTGGGGTGAGGAAAGCGAGATAGGATGTCCCAGGAAGCCTGGAGGGGTGGGGAATCGAGGGATGCCGCAGGGACAGGGGGAGAGAGACAGGGTAGGAGAGACAGGAAGCATGAGGCCATTCAGGAGGGATAGGTGCAGGTAGGAAGAATAAATGTCAGGGCGGAGGGCATCATTCGGAGGAAAGGTGGAGGGCGCGGAGGCGTGGCAGCGAAACAGGGTCCGTGATGAGGGGATGGACGACAGTATTGGTTGGGTCTAATTTACGGGAAAGGTAGCGGAGTCGGAGATGTTCAATAAAGAGGACAAGGTGGGGAAGGGAGATGAAGTCATAGAGGTTTCGTGTGGAGGATGGGGAATATAGGAAGATACGGAAGGTGAGGCGGAGTGCATGGCTTTCTAGGATCTCAAGGGATTTGTAGAAGGATGGGGGGCAGAGATCCAGGTGAGATGGCCTAACAGAGGATGGGGTGGATGAAGGGTTTGTAGGCATAAAAGGGTGGAAGAGTAAAATTTACTAGAAAAAAGCTCCTCTTCATAATTTCTCTGGGATCAATATTTTGCGAGATATGAGCAATTTCTTAAAAATCGAATTTTTATGCTATAAAGTAAAAATGTACGGTCGACGGAAGTAGTTTCTGATCGAATAAAAATGTTTATATGGCACCTAATAGCCTCGTGTAGTTTTAGGGGATACATTGTGCACTTGTGGTGGGGAGGTGACAAGTGGGCGACTCAAATGTAGCAGACCGCCTCGCTCTACTGTGCGAATGCCCGCCTGACAAGCAGAGTCAACAGCCAGGAGGCATTTCTCTGTCAGCTTCAGTTCACTCCAGTGAGTGTGCGGAAGATATTTACTCTGTTTGTGCGTATATAATTTATTTTAAGTTTATTACGTGAGTATCGCAAATCATTAATTCAGCGCAAAGTTCCTAGTGATTAGAAAAAAGTTCAGGTGACTGCCGTTTATAAGAAAGGAAAGAGAAATGACCCACATAATTACAGACCAATAACGTTGACATCAGTTTCCTTTAGAATTTTGCAGCAGATTCTCAGAATATAGTAAATTTCCCTTCTTCCTGTGAATTAGCATGGGTTTAGGAAATATCGTTCACGCGAAACTCAGCGAACCCTGGATGAAGGGCAACAGGCAGATTGTATTTTTCTCGATTTCAAAACGGCGTTTGACGTGGTGCCACCCTGCAGACTGATAACGAAGGTACGAGCATATAGGAGCACGAGGAATAGGTTCACAGATTTGGCTGGAAGACTTCCTAAGTAATAGAACGCAGTACGTTGTTCTCGACGGCGATTGTATATCAGAGATGACTGATCATCAGGTGTGCACCAGGGGAGATTGATAGGACCGCTATTATTTTCTTTCTATATAAATGATCTGACGAACAGAGTAACTTGTAATTTGCAGCTGTTTGCTGATGATTCTGTGGTGAATGGGAGGGTGTCGTCTTTCATTGACTGTAATAGCATACAGGATGACAAAGATAAAATTTCTAGTTGGTGCAAAGAATGCCAGCTAGCTCTCAATGTAGAAAAATATAAGGTGATGCGCATGAGTTGCTGTTGTTGTAGTCTTCAGTCCAAATACTGGTTTGATGCAGCTCTCCACCCTACTCTATCCTGAGCAAGCCTCTGCATCTCCTCATAGGAACGGGAACCTACAACCATTTGAATTTGCTTACTGTATTCATCTCTTGGTCTCCCTCTGCGATTTTTACCCCACACACTTCCTTCCAATGCTAAATTCACAATTCCTTGATGTCTAAGAATGTGTCCTACCAATCGATCCCTCCTTTTAGTCAAGGTATGCCAGAAATTCGTTTTCTCCCCAATTCTGATTAGTACCTCCTCATTAGTTACGTGATCCACCCACCTAATCTTCAGCATTCTTCTGTAACATCACATCCTGTTCCTGTCCGCACTGTTTATCGTCCATGTTTCACTCCGATACAAGGCAACAATCCACACAAACGCCTTCAGAAAGGGCTTAGTAGGAAAAAGAATCCTACTGTGTTCGAATACAACGAAAGTAGTGAGCTTCTTGATGCAGTCGAGTCGTTCAAATATCTGGGCGTAACATTGTAGAGCGATATGAAATGGAACGAACAGGTAAGGACAGTTGTAAGGCGGACAGCCGACTTCGGTTTATTGGGAGAATTTTGGGAAGATGTACTTCATTTGTAAAGGAGACCTCGAAGAAAACGTTTGTACCACCACGTCATGAGTATTGCTCAAGTTGAGTTGGTTTACGTTTTAGGAGGCGATCCACTTATAATATTGTAAAAATATATAAAAAAAGCTGAGATCGCTGATCATCAATTTTTATTAACGAAGACCGGTTTCACTGAACTATGTCAGCATCATCTGGTCAAATAAAATATTTTACAAGGCCATTATCTTGTAATGTCAATCAGTTGTTATATAACAATTTACAGTGCATAGGTGCACTATGTCATTATAATAAAACATAATTATCACAGTGAGTGACAAAAGCAAACTGACTCATCAGTTCTGCCATGTCCTAAAAGAACAGGCACCATACAAATAATTGAATCTAAACTTATTGCAATCAACACTTGCCAACTGCACACACGTTTCGATTCGCTAATTAGCTATAAGGTATATACTTATTGTTGGATAAGGCATTAGGCCAATATTGCACGATCGCCTTTCTCTGCAACCCTTCTTATCACTCATTATGATTTGAAACTCTTCTGTTATTGCGTGTTTGCGTTACAGATGTGTGATTGTGGATTCACCTTGATGCAAAACACTTGTTTGTTTACACACCCATACTAGTTTCAGCGGAAATCCCGCCATCGTCAGTGGGTATTGTATTTATTATAAAAGAATGCAGGAATAATACAGTTACGAAATAGTGAAAAACATTAGGTATACTATTTTTTTCAGTGTATTATTGTGTAAAAATTCATTTTCGTATCTTTATTCCCTTAGGGTATGGCACACTCAAAAATGTTTGTTGCCTTTTTTGCAGCGGACAGCATGTCATCTGCAACCGTTTTAGCGGGTGTTATTAGGATGAGTGACTATTCTGAACAACCTATGCCAGTCAGTGTATTTACAACCTCGGTTTTGTGTATTGCTGTTATTACAGTTTATGAGGTTACCTGTATTATGCTGTGCGTTTTTCGAATGGTATCACATTGCTTGAACAATTTTCTGGCAAGTCAATTTTCACGCAACTTTGTCTACGTTTCCCCGAAAGTTTTCCGTCACTACGGTTACTGAGGGTGGGGTATATAAACACAATCGATTACTGTCTTTTTCTGCATCCTTAACTCAGAAAATCTTTCTATAGAAGGAAGCGTTTCGTTGTACCAATGAACAGGGAAGAACAGCAGTTACTACAGTAGATCGCCATGGAGAGATTCCACGGAAGTAAACACCGAGGACTAACCATTAACTGCTGTCGAGCAAACGTGTGGTTCTGACAGTTCCTTATCGCTTCTCCCGAACACAACGAACATGTTTCTCACAGGACGAACACGATTGTTGCCTGTGAATCGTGGGCATTCAGTTCATCTATCGATTTCAGCAGCATAGGTAACGTACAACATATTCCTGAACATAACTGATTTCCTTTCTGTAGAGGTAACCGACTTAAAGAAAATAACGTACAATCTTGTGTTTAAAACTGTAGATAAGTGGACTGAATAATTCGTCATATTTAAATAATTCACTATTTTCGATTTTACAACTTATCAGCTACTTTTCGCTGTGTTTACTTCAGTTCCAGTTCCTTCGAATTATTACCACAACATTGTATAATTGTCTTCGTCCAGTCCTATAGTTAACCTAAGATGAATTACACTTTTTTTCAGTTTCTTTCAAATGGTGTTACTGAGCAAAGTGTACAACAAATAGTATAATAAATTCATTTTGAACTATGGATTAACTTCTGCGGTTCTACAAACACAATTTTTTATTACGCCTAAGTCTCCAAAAATAAGGTACATTTTCATTATGAATATTTACGGGTTATTTCCGTTTGCCTAAAAATTATAATACGTAGTACCACATAAATATTCTTCGTACCTGCACGTAATTAATGTAAATAATGTGCTGCATGGAGCTATTCGCATTCTTCAGAGGGTGAAAAGGGTCCTAATTCTGGCGAGTAGTTTCAGCACAGAAACTATATATCACATTAAAATTACATATTCCACAAATAAAATTATTCTTCTGACTAGTAACAACATATTTTTCAACTTCCGCTAATACCAATCACTGTATATAATCATGCAGAGTTCTAAAGATGTGCCATCTTCACCATCGCTAGTGTTACGAGTCATGCAACAACGATATTCACATTTTTCTGTGGTACTGTAGTGAGACGAAATTTTATCCCCGTTACCGTCTTATATCAGCTCAGTTTTGATGGTAAAACCAGCTTTGTTTATACTTTTGTTAATAATTTTTAATCTTAATGATTTTTATTACGTGATTCTGAAAAAGTGTGTTTGTTTACGTGCATTACATTTACGGTGACAACAGTGCAACTGACGAGAACAGCATCATCTCTGCGGGCCCAGAGATGATATAGCTAGCCATCAAACGTCGCGGGTAGACAGTTACCGGGAGAGGGGGGGGGGATGCCTCAACAACCTTACATACAGGTGGCATGTTGTGCAATCTTCTACCGAAAACTGAATATTCTAGAAGTGATTGAATTGCACGATAACTGAACGAACAATTTTTCAAACATAGACAAACAGTGTGATTTGTTATTATTATTATTATTATTTTGTGATCTGCTCATTAAGTTGATTAATAAAACATTTATTTTCAAAAACCAGTTCATACTTCGTATATTTCGAAGATCAGTTACAAATATCTGACGTTTCAATGCAACCTGTGGAATGTGTGCACTACGGCCAGTTTCCAATACAGTTTTCTTTTTTATGTCTAACTACAGTGTACATCTTTTACAGTGCTGATGTGGACTATTTCCGACAGTAAAAGACAGCTACGTTGCCGACAATTGCATCGTATGATTTAACCCGAAATGAATCCCATGGAACATCTATGGGACTTAATTGAGAGATCAGTTAGTACACAAAATCTTGCACAGACAACACCTTTTCAACTAATTACATCTATAGAATAAGCTTGGCTCATTATTGCTGCTGCGGACTTCGAATGACTTGTTTAGTCTTTGGGTCAACCGGTGAACAGGGCCGGATCTAGTACATTTGCCAAGGGGGGCAAGCTTAAACTTGCCGCCCCTTCTTTCACCCACCCCTGTAAGAATCGACTTTTTACGCTAATTGGGTTACATATTTCTAAATAAATGTCACAATCTCACAACATGGAATGGGAGGGCTGCGGTGGAGTAGCCGAGCGGTCTAAAGAGCCTCCCTGCGGAGCGCGCGGTTGCTCGCCGTGGAGGTTCGAGTCCTCCCTGGGGCATGGGTGTGTGTGTTTGTCCGTAGGTTAGTTTACCTAGGTTTAAGTAGCTTGTAAGCTATGGACTGATGACCACGCAGTTTGGTCCGATAGATTTACAGACAGACATGGAATGGGAGATAAATAATATAAAAGTCGTCCGATATACCCTCTGTCAGGCAGTTAAATGTGATTTACAGAATATCCTATGTAGATATCAATTCCACCGCTACCGACAGAGGACTCTAGATCCCTAACGCTTTTGACTTTCAATAAGAAGTGTGCGCACCTGAATTTTTTTATATGTATAAGGACTGGAACGTTATTCAAATTCACCTGTTCTACAAATATTACGTTGATATGAAATATGAATATTCATTTATCTGAAAAAGGAAATCTATGCAAATTAATAAACGTTGTGCATTTACTTATGCAATAACGCAAACTTCTCCATCATTCTGGCTAATATCTAATAGATTATTAAAGTTTGATTAGCTGAAGAACCTGTGACAGGGCGACACTGAAGTCAGCAACCAGGAATTTTAGTTTTATTAAATGATTTCGGTATTTCTTGCAGTCATTTTACTTTTAATAATTCTGTGTCAGTTAATTTTATTAAATTATACCAGAAAGATACATTCTGAAAAAAAAAGTGTCGCTCAAAATTTGCTGCCCTTTAAATTCTGCCGCCCGGGGCAACTGCCCCCTTTGCCCCCCACTAGATCCGGCCCTGCCGGTGAATAAGTCCGTTAGTATATCAGGAGGAATCAAATGTTTTGCCTCTTTAGAGGATTTAAATAACCCAAATATGATAATGCATTCTCTCTTGCTACTATGAAGTTTCTTTAAACTGACTGGGCAAGAATGTTGCTTTATTTTACGATTTTTTTTTTTTTTTTTTTTTTTTTTTTTTCATTTCAGTGGATCTGTGAAGTTATTTTTGCTTGTTTCCTGGCTGTAGGCATACCTGCAGATGCAATCATTCGTGGAATTAACAGAATTTGACCTTTTAACGTTCTCATGAAATTAACTAGAGTGAAGTGTCTAGAGTCTGAGAGTCATTCTTGGAGTTTTTTTATTGGAAAAATCTCCTGTGTACCCCAGATGGGTCAGTCAGTACAAAGGAAGAAAACACTCCATTTGAACGAAATCAATTTTCCACTATCGCTGATGTTTTGGTTTTCGTCCTGAAAAATGTTTCAACGTGTGGCATCGTTGATCATTCTTACTCATTACTAAACGTGATTCACCCCTCTTTTATCTTTGCTGGAGAATTTGTTCTACTTCTCAGACTTTCAGAAGTTATTGCTGACAGGAATATGACATCCTAAATACAACCTCTGACAATAAAGTTCAGTGTATGGTCCTGTAACATTAACGTAAATAACTATGAACTACAGTTACCTTTCCGTCCTTCGAAATACTCACCTCCCACAAGTATACACCGCCGAGCTCTGCGATACCTGTCCTGGAAACTTTAAACGCAGTCTTCGTTTTGGATGTTGTTCAAAAGCCTCGTCACGTTTCGTTGAACGTCAGAAATATAGTTAAATTTCATTTCAAAACGAGTTTGAGTCCAGGGAACAGGAAGAAGTCTGGAGGACTGAGATCCGGCGAGTGTTGTAGATGTTTACGTTGCACGACAATGCCCGCCCACACACAGACAGTATCGGCAATCAGTTCCTAGCAAAGAAGGGGTGGTTCAACTTTAACAGAGTTCTTTCTATTCCCATCCAACGAAACGTTACGTGGCGTTTGAACACAATCCCAAAGGAATACTTCGTACAAAGTTTCCAGGAAACGTATCGCAGAGCTCAACGTTGCTTAGTTACGCAAGGTGAGTATTTCGATGTACAGTAAGGTAACTGTAGTTCGCAGTTCATCTACGTTAATGTTACAGGACTTCTGTCAGAGGTTGTAATTACGCAACATTCCCCATTCACTTGTATCCTCCCATTAGGCTTTATTTGTGCATAGCATTCACGGTCCACACATAAATAGTTTTTCATTTACATTTTTTCCAATAAAAAGTGATGACAAAAATAATACATTCACTATATTGATATATAATATATATAGGCCCTTATTACCAACGGAAATGCAATGCTTTTTCTTCCTAATTTGTCAGTGGCAGACTTGCACAAGCACATGAACGCGTTGCTAAACTCTACTATACTAACTTGTTGTGCAACGAATGCTTAATAAAATTTTGAACGTATCAGAGATATAATAATATGATTGGAAAATTGTATTACAAACTAGAATTTTTATAGCTTAAGGCAAACAGTACAATTTCCAAAAAAAAGTAATTAATTAATTAATTAAAACAGTAGAGAAAATAGCTGCCAATGTCTGCAACTTCCCAAACTACATATCGAGTTCCATCAGCGCTATCTGAGGATACACACTTTACCAACTCGGTTTCTTATTTTCATTTGTTTCATAGTTCATGTTTACGCCTATATTCCAAAAGCAAATAAACAGTATATAGTGGATTGTGCTTCTGGCAATTATTATTGTAGTTATCTTCCTTTCTTGTTTCGTTTTTATTTGCGTTCAAAAACTTAGGCCGGGAGTTAATGGATGGAATCTCAGGTGCAATCTTTTCCAAAATATCTTGCGGTTACTTTAGACAGAGCCCTCAGCTACAAAGAGCACATTACTAAGCTTTCCCACAAAGTCGTCGCAAGAAAGAACGTACCGCATAAGCTGAGTGGAACATTCTGGGGAGCCTCTGCTGGCTGTTTACGCTTTATCTGCTATTAGTCTTGTCTACTCTGCTGCTGCTACTCTTTGCATCTGTCTGCATATGTGAAGAAGGTGGACTCGAGGCTGAATGATACAACGCATTGCATTACTGGTACCATCAAATTAACTCCATGTCACTGTCTACCTATGCTGATTCACATCTTCCCACCTCAATTAAGGAGGAAGCAAGCTCTGCTAAGGGAAGCTAAGAAAATCTTTGAATCAACCTCTTTGCCATTGCAGCAATAATTCCGCCATCCATCACAGAAATCCGCACAATCGAGTAGACCAGTAAGTGTCCCTGCGGGGCAAATCGTTGGTATTAGAATTGACCTAAACGAAAACTGGAGGCATGAGTGGCAACAAAAACAATTGGGAATAAATGCCCACCGTCTTAAATCCACAAAGAAGCCAAACTGTTTAGAAGTACGGAGGAAATTCCGGTGCCGTATCAACAGGTTGAGGACTGTACAGGGTAGCTGCAAGTATTTCAGATACAAGTTGGATTGGATCAATGTGTGAGTGTAATCTGGAAGAACAGACGATCGAACATGTGGTCCAACGCTGACCTCTACTTGTTCGCTCTCAGTACCGCTTTAACTAAATGGTTGAGAAGAATGGACTTTAAAGTTTGAAAAGTAAATTTGTTAAGCTTATGGGATTTCACTGCGGAGTCATCAGTCCCTAAACTTACAAACTACTTACGAACTAGCTTATACTAAATACAGCACAAACATCCATGTCTGAGGGAAGATTCGAACCCCGACGGGGAAAGGCCTCGCGCATCGGAGCATAGAGCCTCAATGCGCTCGACCACTCCGCCGCGGCTTAAAGTTTGATTTTACTTTGTCTATATAATTGTATATTGTATAAAACTGCTAAATGATTAAATAAATAAACTTGATCCTATGAAAGCAGACTGACGTACAGAGACACACACAGGGCGTGCACAAATTTTTACGCAAACGCGCGCGTTCGTTTTTTGTATACTCATGTTCAGAAAACAAAAAAAAAGAAAAACAAAACAAAAACAGATCACCCTGAAAGGTTGGATACTGGAAGTTCATTTTGAAGGACATTTAAGGCGTATTGCTGCGGAAAGTGAGGTTGCTCGCTGACATAGGTATCGCGGTCCAGTACCGCCTACCGGTGAAAAGTGCATGTTAGCTCTAGTTGCCGCTATACACCAAATGTAATGGATCAGTGTGACTTGAGCAGACGTGCAGGAGGTCAGATGTATGCGTGAAGAGTATGGGCGAATGAGTGAGTTTGATAGAGGGAACATTATTGGCACGAGAGAATGTGATGCAAATGGCTGCTCGTGTGAGACGAAGTGCTTCGGCAGGCAAAGCGTGTATGCAGAACCGTTCGTGGAAGGCCTAGGAAACGACGGGAAGGGTCAGGTTGCACCACCCAGATCACACCGAAAGTAGATCGATAACTCATCCAAATGATGAAACATGAACATGCTCTGGCGTAGTAATTTAATGACTCTTCTACGATGCAGGACGGTTTAGAATTTGTAGGATAGAACGGGGATAGTTGGATAGAGGGCCTATATGAACAATTGTAAGCTTTTTGCCAAGCGCCAGAAAACAGCAAAATGGTGACGTCATTATGTCAGTGTTTCTTGTTGTCAAAGGTTTTGTCTGTCGAGTGAACAAGTCTTTTTCCTTTTCTGAGTTCAGAAATTTGCACAAGTTTTATTAAAAGTGAATAATGTACGGGGCACGGTTTGTTAAACTACTTGTACACAAGTGATTTGCAGCAAATTGGAAGAAATGAAAGCCGTGAAATGAGTTTAGGCAGGATACTGGATTCTCCAAATGTTTTTCAAATGTTTGTTAAGTTCATGGGACTGCGGGGTCAGCAATCCCTAAACTTAAAAATTACTTATAAACTACCTTATACTAAAGACAACACAAACATCCACGCCCGAGGGGGATTCGAACCCCCCGACGGGGAACGGCCTCGCGCGTCGGCGCATAGCGCTTCAGTGCGCTCGGCCACTCCGCCACGGCCTGTATTCTCACTACACCACACTGGTGACTTGTGCTGCCATGTGTCAGTGCATAGAAGAACTACTTCATAGTAGCGTTAAAGTGTACTTTGGGGCTATTTGAATAACTTAGGACGGGGCTTCATGTGTAGTGATGGAAAACTGATTAAATTTGGGGTAAAATGCATTTACAGATGATTTTCTGTTTTGTAACACTGTTGTTGTTGTGGTCTTCAGTCCAGAGACTGGTTTGATGCAGCTCTCCACCCTACTCTATCCTGAGCAAGCCTTTTCATCTCCTCATAAGAACGACAACCCACATCCACTTGAATCTGCTTACTATACGCGTCTCTTGGTCTCCCTCTGCGATTTTTACCCCACACACTTCCCTCCAACGCTAAATTCACAATTCCTTGATGTCTAAGAATGTGTCCTACCAATCTATCCCTTCTTTTAGTCAAGGTATGCCAGAAATTCCTTTTCTCCCCAATTCGGTTCAGTACCTCCTCATTAGTTACGCGATCCACCCACCTAATCTTCAGCATTCTTCTGTAGCACCACATTTCAAAAGCCTCTATCCTCTTTCTGTCCACACTGCTTATCGTCCATGTTTCACTTCCATACAAGGCAACACTCCATACAAATGCCTTCAGAAAGGACTTCCTTAGGCTTAAATCAATATTCGATGTTAACAAATTTCTCTTTTTCAAAAACGCCTTTCTACCCATTGCCATTCTGCATTTTATATCATCTGTACTGCGACCATCATTTGTTATTTTACTGCCCAAGTAACAAAACTCATCTACCTCCTTTATTGTTTCGTTACCTAATATAATTCCTTCAGCATCACCTGATTTTCTTACACTGCACTCCATTACCCTAGTTTTACTCTTGTAAATCTTCATCTTATATGCACCTTTCAGCACACTGTCCATTCCGTTCAATTGCTCTTCCAGGTCCTTTGCTGTATCTGACAGAATTACTATGTCGTCGGCAAAACGCAATGTTTTTAATTCTTCACCCTGAACTTTAATTCCTTCTCCAAATTTCTCCTTGCTTTCCTTTATAGCTTGCTCAATGTACAAATTGAACAACATTGGGGAAAGGCTACAGCCCTGTCTTACTCCCTTTCCAACCACTGCATCCCTTTCATGCCCTTCAACTCTGACAACCGCTGTCTGGTTTTTGTACAAGTTGTAAATAACCTTACGCTCCCTATATTTTACTCCTGCTTGTTTCAGAACTTGAAAGAGTTTATTCCAATCAACATTGTCAAAAGCCTTCTCCAAATCTACAAAAGCTACATTTCTCCTGAACCCAAACTGATCTTCCCCGAGGTCGGCTTCTACCAGCTTTTCCATCCTTCTGTATATAATTCGTGTTAATATTTTGCAACCATGACTTATTAAACTGATGGTTCTGTAGTTTTCACACCTGTCTGCACCCGCTTTCTTTGGAATGGGGATTATAACATTTTTCTTAAAGTCTGAGGGTACTTCACCTCTCTCATACGTCTTACACACAATGTGAAACAATTTTGTCATGGCTGGTTCTCCCAGAGACTTCAGTAGCTCTGATGGGATATCATCTACTCCAGGGGCCTTGTTTCGACTTAGGTCTTTCAGGGCTCTGTCAAATTCTTCTCTCAGTACAGTATCTCCTATTTCATCTTCATCTACATCCTCTTCCCTTCCTATAATATTGTCTCGAAGTTCATTTCCTTTGTAGAGCCCCTCTATATACTCTTTCCACCTTTCAGCTTTCCCTTCTTTGCTGAGAACCGGTTTTCCATCAGTGTCCTTGATAATCATAGAGCTGTTTTTCTTATCGCCAAATGTTTCTTTTATTTTCCGGTAGGCTGTATCTATTTTTCCCCTATTTATACATTCTTCTACATCCTTGCATTTGCCTTCTAGCCACTCCTGCTTAGCCATTTTGCACTTCCTTTCAATCTCATTTCTTAGTCGTCTGTTTGTAACACTATTGTAATTAATTATTCCTTCATTTTCTTTAGATGGTGAGTACCTGTAAACCGAAATGAGGCTGAATGGAGGGAAGACGAGGGGTCGATGAAGGAGGCAGTTGAAGTAGCGACGAAAGGAATATTACTATTAGAAGCCAATAAAACTTACGGAGTGCCATATACAAGTTTGTACTGATGCTATCAAAAAGAAAAAATATAAAGTTATGGGTAACAGTAATCTTTTACCAAGAAGTGTCGACGATGTTGTGTGTCTATATGATTCTCAAGAAGAGACGATGGGATGAAAATGTGTATGGATACAATGACAAAAGTTCACCACCTGCTCTCATGAATACTGTGTCGATACAAGAGGTCGTAAGCAATTTGTCTGTGGAGGCTGCAGGTGATTTACGAGAACAGAAACATTTGATAAAGACTAAATTACAGTAATGTGAAATTACTATTGTAATTATTATTGTTATTAGTGGTAATGAGTATTAAATAGAAATTAGCGTATTTTCACCTAACCTTCCATGTGATGTAGTTGTGTACCTGCCCATGAATTACCTCATTCAAATAGCCCCGGTCACTATCCGAATAGTCTCATGAAATGTACTTTTGTACAATCAGTAGGGTAAATCGAATAACTGCGTAAGATAAATGTTTGACCGTCGTCTACAACCACCCTTCATCTGTAGGATAAGTATACCTGTAGAAGTCATAGTAAATGCTTAATACGAAAATTAAGTTAATAATTTTCGGGAAAAATTTTATCTAAGTTGAAACTATTCTTGTAGCCCCGCTGTATCCTGGCTTTAAATTTAGAAAAATGTAAGGTGATAAAGATTAGTAGGAAAAACAATCCCATAATGTTCTAATATAGGGTTAGCAGTGTGCTGCTTGACACATTTGCTTTCATTAAATACCCAGGCGTAAATTTGCAGAGCGATGTGAGTTGGAACAAGCAAGCAAGAACAGTCGTGAGGAAGGTGGTGGTCAACTTCGGTTCACTGGAGAATTTTACGATGGTGCGGTTCACCTATAAAGGAGACCGCGTATACAGCGCTCATTCTTTAGCGCTCATTCTTTAGTACTGCTGAAGTGTTTCAGATCACCACCAGATAGGTGGTAAAATAAATTCAGACGTGGGTTGTTAGCTTGCGTGGTAGTAGGTACAAAAAATGCTTCATTGTCACGGACATGCTTAGGGGACTCAAGTGAGAATCTATGTAGGGAAGGTGGCGATTTTTCCCCACAAAGGAAATTTAGAGCGCCGGAATTTGAAGCTGACTGCAATTCTACTCCCATCAACTTACATTTCGCGTGAATATCACAAATATAAGAGAAACTAGAGCTCTCACAGAGCAATACAAGCATTAGTTTATCTCTCGTTCTATTTGAGAGTTGACAAAACAGACAGTGTTGTGTTTCGAAGTTCCCTCCTGCTCCTTTTGGTGCATTAAGTAGTAAGCATGTAGATGTAGATTCGAAGATTTCTCAATGGTGTCTTTTGAAACTAACAATGTGAGTGTAGATCAGATGTGTATTACATTCAAAGAAATAATATCAACAGATAAAGAGAGGTTTAAGCAAAAAACACGCAAAACCAAAGAGAAAAGCATGTCAAATTTTAACCGACATAGAATCCCCAAGACTGGTAATCTTTTATGTTATGGTCTTCAGTCCGGAGACCCTACTCTATCCTGAGCAAGCCTTTATCTCCTCATAAGAACGGCAACACACATCCATTTGAATCTGTTTATGCGTCTCTTGGTCTACCTCTGCGATTTTTAACCCACACACTTCCCTCCAATGCTAAATTTACGATTCCTCGATGTCTAAGAATGTGTCCTACCAAGCGATCCCTTCTTTTAGTCAAGGTATGCCAAAAATTTATTTTTTAGCAATTCTGTTCGGTACATCTTCATTAGTTATGCGATCTGCCCACCAAATCTTGAGCATTCTTCTGTAGCACCACATTTCGAAGCCTCTATTCTCTTCCTGTCCGCGCCATTTATCGTCCATGTTTCACTCCCGTACAAGGTAACACTCCACACAAATGCCTTCAGAAAAGACTTCCTTACACTTAATATTAGATGTTAGCAAATTTCTCTTTTTTAAAAATGCTTTTCTTCCCATTGCCATTCTGCGTTTTATATCCTGTGTACTGCGACCGTCATATGTTATTTTTACTACTCAAGTAGCAAAACTCATTTACCAACTTCATTGTTTCGTTACCTAATCTAATTCCTTCAGCATCGCCTGATTTTCTAAGACTGCATTCCATTATCTTTGTTTTGCTCTTGTTAATGTTAATTTTACACGCTCTCTTCTACACACTGTCCATTCCATTCAATTGCTCTTCCAGGTCCTTTGCTGTCTCTTACAGAATTACAATGTCATCAGCAAAACGCAATGTTTTTATTTCTTCACCCTGAACTTTAATCCCTATTCCAAATGTTCCTTGCTTTCCTTCGCCGCCTGCTCGATGTACAAATTGAATAACATCGGTGAAAGCCTACGACCCTGTCTTACTCCCTTCCTGACTAATGCTTCCCTTTCATGCCCTTCGAGTCTCATAACTTTTATAGAAACTCAAAATTTAACTCTAACTTCAATGCGAGAAGCTTATAATAGTTTCCATAACCATGCTCTGTCGCGTAATTTGGTAAAAAATCCTAAGAAATTCTGGTCATGTGTAAAGTATGCTAGCGGTAAAACACAATCAAAATAATTGACTACATGATAGCAACGGTGATGCTGATCACTGGCCTGCTAAACCAGTATTGCTAAACACAGCTTTCCGATATTCCTTCACCAAAGAGGACGAAATATATACTCCAGAATTCGAATCAAGAACAGCTGTCAGAATGCGTAATTTAGAAGTAGATATCCCTGCAGTATTAAAACAAGTTAAATCACTTAACAAAACCAAGTCTCCCTGTCCAGATTATGTATCAATTAGGTTCCTTTCAGAGTATGCAGATGCTATAGCTCCAAACCTATATACGACCACTCGCTTAGTGTAAGTTTCGTACCCAATAACTGGAAAGTTGCACAGGTCACTGAAGTATTCAAGAAAGCAATTGGAGTGATCTGTAAAATTACAGGCCTATGTCATTGAGCTCGGTTTGCAGCAGAATTTTAGAACAAATAATTTCATCAAACGGATTCAGAAAGCATCGTTCTTGAAAACACAGCCAGCTCTTTACTCACATAAAATGAAGACTGCTAACGACAAGTGATCTCAAATTGATTTCATATTTCTAGATTTCCGGAAGACTTTTGACACTGTACCTCACAAGCGGCTTGTAATCAAATTGCTTTATTATGGATTATCGCCACACTTGTGGGACTGTATTTGCCATTTCCTGTCAGAAAGGACACAGTACGTTATAAATGACGAAAGTCATCGAGTACTGGGGAAGTGATATCTGGCGTTCATAAGGAAAGTGTTATAGGGCCCCTGCTGTTCCTTATATTTATAAACGATTTAGGAGACAACGTGAACAGCTTGCTGAAACTTCCCGGATGCTGTCATTTATTGGTTAGTATAGTCATCACAAGATCAAAAGCAACTGCAAAATCATTTAGATAAAATATATACATGGTGCATAAATTGACGATTAACCCTAAATAGATGTGAAGTCATCCATAGGACAACTAAAAGCATCCGTTAATTCTCATTTATACTGTTAATCAGTCAAATCTACAGGCAATAAATTCAACTAAATACATAGGAAATACAATTAAAAACAACTTTAATTGCAGTGAACACACAGAAAATATCGTAGAGAAGACGAACCAAAGGCTACTTTTTATTGGTAGAACACTTAGAATATGCAACAGTTATACTAAAGAAACTGCCTACACTACACTTGTGCGTCTATTTTGGAATATTGCTGTGCATTATGGGAACCCGATCAAGTGGGACTGACCAATGATATAGAAGAAGTTCAGGGAAGGCCAGTTTGTTTTGTATATTTACTGTATAACGGAGAGTGTCACGGAACTGATGCACAGCAATTTAAAACACACATCTAAGGAAAGTGCGTTCAAGTGATGATTAAAGAATTGCCAAGTTTAGAGAAAGCTTACCACAGTTAGTCTAGGATGAGATGTACAAGAAACCCGATGCTAATTTAAAATATATTTCATGATACATTTGTTAGTGTATTTGAAAACTTTTTCAAAAATGTTCAAATGTTTGTTAAGCTTTTGGGACTTAACTACGGCGTCCTCAGTCCCTAAACGTACAAACTACTTATGAACTAACTAATACTAAGGACGGCACAAATATCCATGCCCGAGGGGGGATTCGAACCCCCGGCCGTAGTGGCCGTGCAGACCGTGACTGAAGCGCCTCAGTCCCCTCGGCCACCGCGGCCGGCGAAAACTTATTCCCCAAGAAAATAGTAAGATATAATTGTAAGAAATTATGTAGATAACCATGGTTAACTAAAGGAATAAAAGTATCTTTTAACCAGGAAAGAGAATTGTATCTAACAGCGGGACAGAGTAATGGCCCAGAAACAGTCAAATATTATAAAAACTACTGTGTGATATTAAGAAAGTTATTAAAAAGTCCAGAAGCTTGTGTATTATGTCTGTGATAAGTACCGCTGATAATAAAATTACAACAATTTGGGATATAATTGAAAGGGAAACGGGGCAACCAAGAGCACAGGGGGACTGTATTATCTTTAAAATGAATGAAATAAATAGTCAAAGGGTGGAAAACATTTTTAATAAATACTTTTTAAATGTCGTGGAGAAAATAGGCTCTAAAATAATGGTCCATAGAAGAGGCAAAGCTACTAATTGAAAAGGCCATGCAATCTGAAATTCCACACACCTTTCTCTTAGAAGTTAAGAAAATGCTAAACTCCCTGATGGCATTTCCAGCAGAGTACTAAAAGCTTGTTCTCAACGGATAAGTTGCTCTCTGGAGCATAGTATTTTCCAAGATAGATTAAAATATACTATTGTTGAACCATTGCATAAAATAGAGACGTGTCCTATGTCGATAACTACCGCCAAATCTCACTTCAGACAGCTTTATCCAAAGTTCTTGAGAAAGTAATGTACTCAAGAGTAGCTTCCTACACTTATAAAAATAAGAAGTAACAAAATTTCAGTTGGGTTTCCAGCAAAGCTATTCAACAGAAAATGCTATATATGCTTTCACAGACCAAACATTAAATGCTCTGAATAGCCGGACATGACCCATTAGGTTTTTTTGTGATCTCTCAAGGGCTTCTGATTGTATAAATTATGGAATTCTTCTATATGAGGTTAAGCATTGTGGTATAGTAGGAAATGGTTTACTTCATACTTGATGTAAGTGGTTCAGGTAAACTGCAAAAATCAACTGATTTCTCAAACTGGGGGGCTATCAAGAATGTGGGCCAACAGCGTTCAGTCTTGAATCCTTTCCTGTTCTTGATATATATTAATATTGATGTTGCAAAGCTACTTCTTTTTGTTGACAATACAAGTATTAATCACTGATTAAATTGTAAATGATGTCGTTCAGAAAATTACTAAGTGGCTCTTTGCAGTTGGACTCTTATTAAACTTTGATAAAACACAATACATGCAGTTTCATAAGGTAAATGGCATGACACCAGTTGCCTGTAACTAAGGTACAATATTCAAAGTTTTTAGGTGTCTGCTCTATTGGGAATTTGATTTGGAAGCAACACATAGTCGATCTACTGAAACACTTGAGTTCAACAACTTCGGCTATTAGGTTTATTGCAATTTTTGATGACAATCATCTCAGTAAATTAGCTTACTGTGCCTATTTCCATTCACTGCTTTCATATGGCATCACTGAGTAAAGAAGTATTCATTGCACAAAATCTTAGAATAATTTCTGGAGCCCACTCAAGATCATCCTGCAGTCACTTTAAGTATCTAGGGATCTTCACAATATATAAATTCTCTTATGAAATTTGTTATTAATAACTCAACCCATTTCAAATGTAATAGCAATGTGCATAGCTACAACACTATAATAAAGAATGATCTACTCTATTCATAGTTTAATCTAACTTTGGCACAGAAGGGGGTGAATTATGCTGCCACAAAAGTCTTTGATTACTTATTAGATAACACCAAATGTGTGACACATAGCCAAGATGCATATAAAAACACATTGAAAGAATTTCTTAATGACAACTCCATCTACTCGGATGATGAATTTTACATAGAAATTAGAAATTTTACACAAAAATAAAATAAAAATAATAAAAATGTATGTCATGTAATATCATTTTTCACTAAACTGACATGTCCCACATCATTACGAAATCTCGTATTCATGATCTGTCTAGCAAGTACTAATTTAACCTAATTGAAGAAAGGCGTTATTCGTTGCATCGTAATTTACTAGCAAAATTTATTTCACCAACTTTCTCTTCCGACTGCGAACACAGTTTCTTAACAGCCACCTACACAGGGAGGCAGAAAATCAAATATAAAACAAGATAAATTAGATCGAAAACGGAAATATTTAGGTGTTCCTTTTTTCGGGCGCGTTATTAGAGAATGAAACCGTAAAGACGTTTCATAAAACCCTCTTCCATGCACTTCATTGCTATTTGCATTTATGAAGATGTAGATGAAACTCCTCACAACAATATATATATATTGAATCTTACGTACAGGATTTTTATCGTTAATATAAAAACTTCCGACATATCGTTGTCCCCAAATAGTAATAATACTGACGACGACGACGACGATGATGATAATGATGATCATCATCATATTATTATTATTATTATTATTATTATTATTATTATTATTTTAAAAGACCAATAATTGCTTTACTTATTTTCGAGAAGACGAGCTTGTGAAGAGAGTAAATCGGATTTTTTTAAATAAAATAGTTTGGTCATAAATAAGATGCTTATACGATTATACAGCAGCGGAGACTTTTTATTACTTGTAAAAATATTATTATAATTGTGTTACATTTCCTTATTATGGCATACCCAGACAAATACCTTCATAAAGCAGTAGACTGTAAGTGCAAGGCGCTACTCTGTTGACCCCAGCTCATTTAATGTGCTGTACATTAGAATACCGCCACTGGGGTGGCGTCGCAGGCCAGTTTGTTTTCGCTTCTGGAGCCCCCTGACGTAAAAGCGGCGATAACAGAGACGGCCACTCTGGAGTCAGGAGCAGCTATCTCGGCAACTTGTTTTGTTGGCTTGCTCCGGCTGACGAATGGCGCCAGCACAGTCAGATAGCGACCCGATGATGCACCCCACAGCTTACTTACTGGCGCCACTGTTTCCCGTCTCTTACGTCCGAATACTGGCACATCCCCGTCGGGTGTTCGAATCCCCCCTCGGGTATGGATGTTTGTGCTGTATTTAGTATAAGTTAGTTTATAAGTAGTGTGTAAGTTCAGGGACTGATGACCCCGCCGTTAAGATCCATAAGCTTAACAAACATTTGAATACTGGCACATACTCGTTCCCATTCGTACAGTTTCATGTGTAAGGCTAGAAATTACAGTAAAGTAACATTTCATTCGTTAACGGTCGTTACGAGACGGGTATCCGGAACATAAGGACACATTTCGAAAGCGGTGAGTCATATATTCGCCATAAACGGTAGGTATATGTGTTAAATATTTAGCTATTTAAAGTAAAATATTTACAGCTTGCTGCGCCGTTCTACATTAGAAAGACATCGAACTCTCATTCGGGAAGACATAGGTTGAAATACCCATCCTTGTAGTGTGACAAGATATGGGGGCTCTCATAGAAATCAAATGATTGTAAATCTGTGGGACTTAACTACTGCAGCTATCAATCCCTAGGCTTACAAACTACTTATAGAACAACACACACACACACACACACACACACACACACACATGCCCGAGGGAGGACTCGAACCTCCGACGGCAAGCATCTGCGCGCTATGCAGGAAGGTACCTTAGAGCGCTCAGCCACTCCACCTTGGCAACTCGCAGCTCTCGTGTGTCTTTCAAGCCTGAGCGAATACACGATACAGCAGCGTAATGTATGAGGCGTGAGGTTCCAAAAGCTTCTTATAAATTTTATGGTTTTCCGAAAACCACTTGAAATATTTATAAAAGTTTTTCTTCAATAACTAAATTTATTATTAAAACTTTCATACAGTGTTTACAATTTACAGTGCTGTGTGCGATTAATATCTAAAACACAAATAATATAGTCATTGATTGAAGATAAAAATGTGAAGAATTTTTGAATTTTCCTGGATATTGTGGAAGAACAATACAGTATATTCAAACAAGGTACGTGTATCCTGCTGGGCGACGTCGTCGACCACCGCCGACATTTCGATAGGAGCACACCCTGCCAATCCCAAAGCACATCTGCATTCAAGGAAGCAATGTGCAAGCGAATTTAATACATCGGTTTGCAAAGAGTAAACAAGAAAGATAATACACACAGTACAAGTAACTGCAGAGTCAACACAAGCAAAGATGACCAACATCATAAATATCGACAGTGACTATTAATCAACTACGATACGTGAGGCTGTTCCTCGTCGGGGGTTCAAATCCCCCCTCGGGCATGGCTGTTTGTATCGTCTTTAGTGTAAGGTAGTTCATAAGTAGTTTGTAAGTTTAGAGACTGATAACCCCGCAGTTAAGTCCTTTAAGCTTGACAAACATTTGAACTATTAATCAACAGGTGAGACAGCATTAATTCTGCCCCTCTGGTTTTTGATGAGAGACAGGGCAGGGTGTCCTCCTGTCGAAATATCGAAGGTGGTCGACTACTCACGCGGCAGTATACCCGTAAGTTGTTGCCACATTCATTAGGCTGGTGAAAGTTGAGGTTTTAGTATTGAGTATAATTCAAAAAATGTTTGCAAATCTAACTCAACTATTGGGTTATTAGTCTGTGGTTTACAAACTTCTTAAACTAAGGTAAACCACAACACAAACACCCATGCTCGAGGGGGTACTCGAACCCCCGACGACGAACGGCGCCCCAATGCGCACGGCTAATCAGTCGCGGCTTGAGTTTAATTGATGATACCTACAAACGGGAGTGTTTTCAGGAACTAGCATATTGCAGATGAGTTTTCGTTTGATTCTTTTCGGCGATGTGTCTCAATCCGAGTACAGGCTGTCAGAGTTTCGTTGTTTTCAGGTAGCTTGAAACCACACTGTTCAGTTACAAAGCTTCTTGCAGTTCATAATGTTCAAATGGTTGTAAAACTAATGGACCAAATTGCTGAGGTCGTCGGTGCCTAGACTTACAAACTACTTGAACTAACTTATCCTATGGACAATACACACACCCATGCCCGAGGAGGACTCGAACCTCCGACAGAAGCGGCCGCGAGATCCGTAACTTGGCGCCTTTCTCCAGACGGGCATTCCCGTGCTACTATGATCTCCCGTTTGTTTTAAATGTGTAGAGGCCTTTGTGTTGAGAATATGCACGGTTAATTTCTCGTTTAAAAGGTTTATTATGCGTATATTATCTACAGTCTAGGGTGTAACCATGTACCTCAGAGCATTACCGAGCCATCATATATTTCGTTTCTGGTTGATTTGCAGGTTCTTCATATGACGTAAATTAACTCCTGCTATCTCAGCCGAGCTATGCTGTGCGCATGAGTTCAACGTTATTCTTTCATATATTTCATCGAATTTCAACTACCGAAGTGCCTTCCATACGAAGATATACTTTAAATTCCTTTAAATGATTTAAACAGACTTTATGCCAAAGAAGAGTTTTATTCAAACTCTCAATACAACTGACTTATAGCTTTCATTCCGTACAAGATGAATGAATGATCAATTTTGAAACAACACAAAAGACAGATACATTGATATTTTACAGAGATATTACATACGTTCCATAGACTTGGTGCTCCTTACTGATATATACTCCTCCATGACTGTCAACCACTGTGCTAGGTCAGTCCAAAACCTGTACAAGCAGAGTTCTTGGGACAGTAACTGCCTCCATAAACTGATACACCCCACAAACAAATTGATTTGATTTCTTTGATTGTATGTAGGACATGTAGCGTAACCTGTTACAGTCAGTGACGGACGACCTGACCCCATATCGCTCTCGTACCTATATTCAGTTACTAACCTTTGCAGAAATATTCCTTCATTTCATATTTCTCTTTTTTTCTGTTGACGTTTCAAACAATTTACTTATCAAAATCAAACAAATACATAATCCTGAGAAAGCCTCTTCTTCCTCTCCAGGGGACACCACCTTGACGAAGCACTGTTCGTGCGGGTGGAGAGGCTTGCGTATCCATGTGAAGCTGAGGGCTATACCGAGGGCCTCAGCTGATTGATCAGACCAAGCGTGTCCCACAACGTCCCGTCTTCCTTATCCTCTCCCAATCCTTTCCCAATTCCTTTCCCAACCCAAGGTGTGATGCGATCCGTGCCGAGGGGTGCCTGGCACATGGGTGGATGTGTCTCGAACGGAGCCTCAGGGATACCGGGCCACCTCCCTGAGTAAGTAGCCTTGCACCGCGTGGGGTTATCGTGGTGTGGACCATATAAGTCCCCAAATCTCGTGGAACTAAGATGAATACAGAGAGAGAAAATATTTTAAAAGAATCTGAGAGGCAATCTGAGACCTCAGATACTCAGACATCGGGATCAGGACCGACGGAGTGCACTCCTACTTCTGAACCTGAGCAAGAAGTGGGGACTGTAACAGAGAAGTTGGACCAGATTAGGATTAAGGCCTTGTCTGGGGCTCAGAGCATGAAACTTCTCAAGGAACAGAAGCAAAAGGAAGGAAAAGAATGGCTTCCTAAGCATAAGTTGAGGGAATCAAAAGGGCTTGAGCCCAAGACCCTCAAAACGAAACTGCCTCAGGTCGAAGGGGATACACAGACCCCCTCGACGTCAAAGACAGGTAGCAAGAGGGTTACGAAGCAATCTAAGACTCCCTCCTCTCTGCACAAGCGTGAGCCTAAAAGGCTGAGGCAGGAAATAGGGAAACAGACCTATAGTACTGCAGTCTCGGTCTTTAGAATGGCGGTTGTCCAAGAAGGATACCCATGGGTGAGCATCACCTCGCATCAGGAGGAGCTCATGCAGATGGCCCTCTTTGAAGAGATTGGGGGAGACACTGGTCCAGGACCCATATTCAGGAGGGTCTATCTAGATCGCGGTGCCCTCATTTTTGTCTGCGAGGGGGAGCACTCAGCAGAATGTCTTAAGGACAAAGCCCATGATATCCCTGTGGGAGGATGCGAAGCTGCTGGTCAAGACAGCAACGTAACTTCTGAAGACCGCAAAGTTATCAATATGGGTACCAAAGATCGTTAAGGATGTCCCTCCAAAGATTCTGTTCTAGAAAATAAGGGTCCAGAACCCAAACGTCTTGACAGAGGATTGGAGGGTAATTACCCAAAAGGTCGTTCCACTAGGACGAACCCTGGTGGTGGAGGTCGGAGAGAAGTTCCTGAAGGCACTGCGAGAGCAAGGCCTGAAACTGTTTTTAGGGTTCTCGCAGGTCGCTGTCAGGGTAATCAAAGACCTTAAAGGCACTAATAGCAGCAAGATGGGGACTGGAAGTGCTGCAGGTAAACCTGCAGCACAGTAAAGGGGCCACTGCTGCTCTGAGCCGTTGCCTGGGGAGACAGGAGGTGGACGTGGCCCTGATACAAGAACCCTATTTATACAAAGTGGGCCGGCCGTGGTGGCCGAGGAGACTGAGGCGCTCCAGTCACGGTCTGCACGGCCACTACGGTCGGGGGTTCGAATCCCCCCTCGGGCATGGATATTTGTGCCGTCCTTAGTAGTAGCTAGTTCATAAGTAGTTTGTAAGTTTAGGGACTGATGACCCCATAGTTAAGTCCCATAGACTATACGAACATTTGAACATTTTTTTATACAAAGTGGGTGTATCGGGCCTTGGTGGTACTGGAGGTAAGCTGATTTATGCTAGAAATCTAAAAAGCTCCAGAACATGCATTTATGTTAGAAATGGAATACCTTTCATACCAATGATGGATTTTTGTTCCAGGGACCTGGTGACCATCAGGATGCAGCAACGTGAGGAAGGTATCACGAGGGAAATTATTTTGGCCTCAGCATACCTTCCTTATGAAGACAGCTCTCCTCCTTGTTTGGAAGTGAGGAGACTGACGGAAGCCTGCCATCGGCAAGGTGACGAACTGTTGGTGGGATGTGATGCCAATGCCAACAATCTATCGTGGGGCAGCAAGGACACCAACAGTAGAGGTGAGCACCTTCTTGAATTTCTGCTATCTAACAACTTGGAGATCCTGAATAGGGGGTGATGAACCTACATTCAGGAATAGTAGAAGGGAAGAAGTAATTGACATAACTTTTGGTTCCATGATGATGGAAAGTTACGTCAAACAGTGGCATGTGGTCCTGGGGCCATCCTCATCAGATCACATGTATATTAAATTCAAGGTTGAAATGGGAACGAGACAGACCATGGCCTATAGGAATCCCAGGAAAACGGAATGGGAGACATATAGCAGAGACCTTGACTTCGGCCTATCGGAAATTAAAACTCCGATAAGAAATCCAGCAGAGTTTGAGGAAGTAGCAGAGGCCGTAACCTCTGCTATAGTGACCTCATACCAGGACAACTGCTCAATCACCAAGAAGTACAAAAATAGGAGTGTGCCTTGGTGGAATAATAACCTGTAAATGCAAAGAAAACATGTATGAAGACTGTTTAACCTTGCGAGGCGCAAATGACAATGGGCAAAGTATCGTGAGGCCTTGTCAATTACAACCTTGCCATCAGACGGGCAAAGGAGGCATCCTGGAAGGTACTCTGTGAGGAAGTGGTCGGCACGGCTGCTCAAGCGAGACTTCATAAAATCCTCACTAAGGTACCAACTAACCCAGGAGGAATATTGAGGAAGGAGGATGGGGAGTATACAAAGACAGCACATGAAACGCTGGAACTACTCCTCAAAACTCACTTTCCTCAATATACTCTGGGGGATACCTCAGACCAGAATGCGATTCCTGAGAGACAACGGTTCTCAGGTATTCGCAAAGAGAACTGGCATTTGGCCAAGGAGTGTTTCGATTTCAGTAAGGTCCGATGGGCGGTGGAAACATTTCAACCGTTCAAGTCACCTGGCCCCGCTGGAATCTTTCCAGCTCTCCTGCAACAAGCGGGAGAAAATCTTATTAGATTCCTGTGCAGGTTATTCAGGGTTTGCCTAGCAGCAGGAATCATTCCCAATGCCTGGAGGGCAGTGAAGGTTGTCTTCATTCCAAAACCAGGGAGAATTGATCATACCACGGCCAAGGATATGAGACCAATCAGCCTGTCGTCCTCCTTTATTCTTAAGACATTGGAAAAGCTGGTTAATGTGCATGTTGGAGAAAGGAGGTTAAGTAAGGCTCCTCTACATTCAAATCAACATGCATATCAACCAGGTAAATCATGTGAGACAGCTCTCTACCAAAATGTTAGGAAGGTGGAGAAAGCACTTCACTTTCAGTAAATAGCCCTCTGTATCTTCCTGGATATCGAGGGGGCTTTTAGAAACACGACCTTCGTTTCCATGGTTAGGACAGCAGAGGTGCATGACCTAGGGACCACTATATGTAGGTGGAGTAGGACTGTGCTCAGTGGAAGAAAGGTAGAGGCTACCATGATGAATGAAAAAATGGTAATCAACACCACTAGGGGTTGCCCGCAAGGAGGAGTTCTTCCCCCTTTATTGTGGAATCTAGTGGTTAATGATCTCATTGGAGAATTAAACTCTAGGCAGTACTTTTGCCAAGGATACGCAGATGATCTTGTCATAGTAATACTTGGCAAATTTGCTGACACAATGAAGAATGTGGCACAAGGTGCATTGAACATTGTGCAAGACTGGTGCAGAAAACAGGATCTGGGGGTTAGTCCTAAGAAGACTGTTGTTGTACCATTCACAAAGAAACATATCCAACACTCAAGTTGGAGTCTAAAGCTTTTCAATGAAGCGCTACCTGTGAAGGGGACAGTGAAACATCTAGGGATTATCCTAGATGAGAAACTGACATGGACCCCTCACATTAGGAATATTTGCTCCAAGGCAAAAGGTACTCTCATAAGTACCAGGAGAGCTTGTGGCAAAAATTGGGGCCTGAGCCCCAAGGGTATGAACTGGATGTACACCACGGTAGTTAGACCCAGGATCACATATGGGACGGTCGTGTGGTGGAAGAAGGTAGAACAGCAGGTTGCTGCTAAGGAGCTTGGTAACGTGCAGAGATTAGCCTGCTTAGCCATAACAGGCGGAATTTGCAGCACACCAACTGCTGGGATGGAAACCATGCTGGATTTGCCCCCATTACACCTTTGGGTCAAGATGGAGGCAGTGGCTGGTGCATACAGACTCAAAACTGGCAACAACTGGAACTCTTCGGGATATCCAGAATCACACACTTAAATAGTGAGTGAGGTAAATATAGGAAAGGTTGGGGAAATGCCAGACGACTATATTATAACCCCACACTGCTTCAACAAGCCTTTCAACATAACAATTGGAAGTAGGGAGCAGTAGGAGAAAATAGTTCGACACTGTACGGGGGATATTGTCTGGTTCACTGATGGGTCAAAATCAGACGAAGGCGTTGGGGCTGGGGTCACGGGGTGCAGCCAAGACTGGAGGGCGTCATCTCTCTAGGGAAACTGGTCTCAGTATCCCAGGCCGAAATCACTGCCATCAGAACTTGTGTGGAGGAGAATTTGCATAGGTGCTACAAAGATCGTAGCATCTATATATATTCAGACAGCCAGGCAGGCCTGAGATCAGTGGCAGCTCCTGCAAAAAAGTCTAAAATTGTTGCAGAATGTCACAGGGTTCTGGTGGAGCTAGGGGAAAGCAATAGAGTAAACCTATTGTGGGTCCCTGGCCATTTGGGGATCAGTGGCAACGAAAATGCCGACAGGTTAGCCAGGACGGGGGCAAAGACTCCATTCATTGGACCGGAACCTGTCCTGACAATCACCAAGGCAATGACCAAATTGGAGCCATGTAACTGGCTCAGAAGACAGCACACAGAATATTGGACCAAAGTCTATCAACAAAAACGTGGCAAGGTAATGATTTAAAAGAGCCTCTGAAATCCTGGGCATGAACAGGAGAGAGATTAGACTCATAGTTGGATTGCTGACAGGCCATGGGAATTTCGAAAAACACCTACATACAATGGGAATAACAGAAGAGGACCCTAAATGTAGGATCTGTGATGACGGTGATGAAACTGCATCACATCTAATCTTCGGATGCATTACATTGGAGAGTAAAAGGCACAGAACATTTGGGACAACCAGACCCGATGAAATTGTGTCTAATAAAGAACTGGTAAAGGGACTCCTCGCACTGTTCAAGGGCATTTGTTGACTTTACTAGATATACAGGGAGCGATACCGCACAATAAACTTAGTTTCGGTGCGGGCAGTGGCGGGTTGGACCAAGACTGTTTTCCCTGAAAAAATCAAATCAAATCAAGCCTCTTCTTCTTTTCCTTTTGACTTAATCCCACACTGACGCGAGGTCGGCATTGTTACTACGGATTTGGCGTGTTAATTCAAGGAGTGACCGGATGCCCTTCCTGTGCCAACCCATTACCCGCCTGGAAGTTTTCGGATCGTAAATGTCTACATAAAATGTTATACATATGAAAGTGTGCAAAAGATTTCTAAATCGAAAAATTATACGTGCGTGAGGCTCATCTAGGATCAATTTTATTTGTGATAATATAGGCTGAAGTATACAATTATAATTTTCACTACGGCCAAGATTCGAACCTGGGTCCCGGGTTCTTGGGGACGTATTGGTAAGGGAGACGTATTTGAGTATTCCATGCATCTGTATTTGCTGATGAGCCAGGGTGGCGCAGCCGGTGAGCCCTTCTGTCTAGTAAGGAGGGGGAAATATGAGAAGCCTCCATGTAAAGTGTGAATATATTTGATGTAAAGCACACCCGGGCATCTCGTGGAAACTGCTAGTTAATCCTTGCATTCCAAAGGTGGTATTATCCTTTGAAATGACAACCCACAGTAAGAGATTATTAGCTGCTGATAAAGATGAACCGAAGTACAGCCCTTGTGACAATATAATAATAAAAATAATAATAATAAAAATAATCTGCAAAGGGACTTGACCAGGAACAGTATTTCACTAAAAAATGTTTCTCCTAAACAATGAATTAATTACTTTGAATCTGAATTGCATATTGTGAATGGAAAAATTTTGACATAATAATAAAAAGAACAGGCTGCAAGTTATATTCCAAAGTAAATGTTAAATTACTGTCAGAAATAATTTACCATAAATATCTGTTATGATGAACCTGGCGAGTGGCTGATATTCTGCATATTCACTTGAATTTAGGGTTGCAATTTCACCGAAGAGTCTTTCACGTTAACCAGGAAACAATGTGTTGTTGTTCCCGATCTCCGGAGGCTAAATTAATAAGAGTCATTATGCGTGCCAAATGTACATTGTACCATACGACGAGACGGCTGCAGTTACATACTCTAACCCTGAAATGATAATAAAACCAACTCAATGGTCAAGACTGGGGTTTGTTAGTCGTAACTCTTCTATTTGCCTTGATGTATCCAAGAGTCGCTACCTATCCCTAGGCAAGCTAGTTGGCGATGTACACTGATTATCAATCCATGGGCAGATTCCTCACTATCGCCTGCAGGCGCAGCTTATGATCTTGTAGCAAAGTCCACTTATCAAACCCGTGAATGCTGTTCTTGCACAAGCTTCCTATGTCTCTTTTCCACAGAGCTACACAGGCGCCAGTGCTCTACACATCCACCGTTACAGTAAGCAGTCTGACAAGGAGACCACATACTTATCGGATTTTAGAATTTCTTTATATTTATGGTACGTGAAGTTCAGAACTTAAGTAACAATCAGCCAAAGCCATTCGACGCAACTCTCAAAAATACTCGGGAAAATCGACTATGAAGTTTTGCAAAGAACACATAAGTACCAATAATTAAAACATCTGTCGATGTAGCTCAGGTGGTAGCGTCTGGCCTTACAAGCGTGGAGTTATTGCTTCGAGCCGCGGCGGAATGGCCAAGCACATTGAGGCGCTATGCTGTGATGCGCGAGGACGTTCCCGTCGGGGGTTCGAATCCCCCCTCGGGCATGGATGTTTGTGTTGTCTTTAGTATAAGGTAGTTCATAAGAACATTATAATTTTAAAGACTGATGACTCTGCAGTTAAGTCCCTCAAGCTTAACAAACATTTGAACATTTATGATGCTTCGAATCCCACAGTGACAGTTATGTTTTCCGTTTTAGAATTCAGTTATATAAAACATTTTGGGATCTCTAATTCCACGTGTTGTGTCAGGTTTTGTTTATGTGTATTTCGCGTAAAATGACGGTTGGGTAGGGTAGCTGCATGGAAGGCCATTAGTAGCTATGGAGATGACTTTCAAAAAAAAAAAAAAAAAAAAAAAAGTGTAGTAGTTCTTCACAAACTGAACAACTACTGTCGTCAACCAATGGTGAAACCAATAGTGCAAAAATGTAACTTACGTTTTTTTAAACAATCATTACTAACAATATACTATAAAATAGAGAAGCGTTGAATAAACAAAAATACGTGCAATTTTCGTAAAAATTAGTATTAAATATTAAAGTTGTGTATATATTCGAACACAACGAAAACAAAAATCTGTCATGACAAGATTCGAACCACCAACCCTAGGATTGTAAGGCCAGAATGATACCACTTCTTTTCTCTCTCTCTCTCTCTCTCTGTGGGTAGTTCTGTTCGTTGCGGTCGCTGATCGTGTTTGTTCGTTGTCATTCGATGTGTTCTTGGCTCATCTTTTTGAGCTACACCGACAGATGTTACAGATCATTTTATAATTGGTACTTACGCTTACTTGCAAAAATTTCAAAGTAGATTTTCTCGAGAATTTGTGATAGTTGCGTCGAATGGCTTTGGTTCATCTTTATTTGAATTCTCAACTTCACGTACCATACACATCAAATAATTCTAAAATCCGTTACCCATGTGGTCTCCTTGTGATATGCTGTAAGAAATTCTGATGTTCCCCAGCTTTTTTTGCACCAAATAAAATAAATCCTTTTACGAATGCTGTAGCAGCACTAAAAGTTATGTCAGCTGCTGAAAAAGGAGTTGGTGAGAAGCATTGACACATTTATGGCACCCAGCTATGAGTCATTAAAAGGCTATTATATCCTTGCAGCTGCCACACTCACCTAAAAATTTATTTATTTATTTATTTGGCCTGCTACTTCAAGAAAGGTCTCCTTTCCGCCATTAACTAGCCCTTGACAAGTTCTACGTTAGCTCTTTTCAAATCAGTTCCCAGGTTTCTTGTCTGATTTTAGAATTCTGTTCAGCACTCGAATAAGGCAGCAAGTGAAATTTTGAGACCGAATGCTAAACATTTGAATGGGCAACACCTTCCAAAGACAATGAATACTGTATAGTTAAAAACTGGGTTCAGTTCTATGTGCAGGTCAACTGACGAAAATATCTTAACCTTATGAAATTTTTAGATCAGCTCTCTTAACTTTACAGGGCGGTCATTTTCTGAGACAATGATGATGTTGATTTGTTGGAATCCAATGCAAACCGAATACTGCCGTTTTTTTTTTTTTTTTTTTTTTTTTTTCCCACGTCGAGTAACGTGAGTTGTATGTGGCTCAATAATTCCATCGTTAAGATTTTGCTAATCTATATGGGTCTTCTATAAATAAATGGAATTATGTAGGTATGGATATAAAATGGTTCATGTTTCTTGAGCATAAACACCTTGAATTTTTCTATCTCTTTCTGAATATCTGTTATTGTTTCTTTTGTGCCGTTTCTGGAATTTCCTCATAAATAAATCTCGAATATTTGTAAACATTATCATTACAGTCTTGGTTCATCTTTAATTGTGTGTATTCCCTAACAGCTCTTCCCGTTGTAACGACTGGACAAACTGAAGGATTACATCGTCAATTGTGACACTTCCTTTGTTCGTGTTGAATATGGTTGCCGGCCACGGTGGCCGAGGGGAGTGGGGTGCTCCAGTCACGGTCTGCGCGGCCACTGCGGTCGGGGGTTCGAATCCCCCCTCGGGCATGGATATTTGTGCTGTCCTAGTTCGTAAGTAGTTCATAAGTAGTTTGTAAGTTTAGGGACTGACGACCCCGTAGTTAAATCCCATAAACTATACAAACATTTGACCATTTTGAATATCGTTTTTCGTTCATTTAGGAAATCTGTGCCTATAATCATATCATTTATCAACTTTGGAGTGATCATGAAATTTGTCTGTTTCGTAGTCTTGACATTTGAATGTCAGACGCATTTGCCGACTGAGTTCAGCCAAACGTTTTGCAATGACTAGTAACTCTTTTCCTGCGAGCCTTAAACACGGGTACTTCTCGTTGTGCATTGCAGCACTCAAATAAATTGCTTCAAATGCCACTGAGACGGCTGCCGCTCTCTACCACTGAATATACCGTCATCTGTCCAATATTTACTTTCAATAATGATCATGTTTCCTTAACTACCTCCGGTTCCTTTTCCCGTAATAAATCTTCTTCCGAAGACTCCTAACTTAACTGATTTACTTCAGCTATGCACTTTAAATTATTTACTAATATTTGAATTATTTCATCATTTCGTTATTTTACTCTGAATTTAATCTGAAATAGCCAAATGCAAAAGTAATTTTTAATTCATAAAATGCAGCAAACTGCTGCATGTAATAATTTATTTGTGACGACCGGTTTCGGGCGCTTGAGTGCCCTTCTTCTGGTCTCTATACAGGAAAACAAGTACATTTGTATTACAGTGAAGCAAACATAACGTACAAAAGTCGGTTACAGAAATTTGAAGTTCTTGTTTAATTTTACTGTTCCAGACAACAATCAAAGCACATCAAATTATTGTTTTCATTAATTATTATTAAATATATCAGTTACCTTCATGTTGTACACTCGGATATTTTCACATTAGGATACGACCCTAATAATTTAAGTGACCAAGATAAACTACGGTTGACACAAATTTAAGTTCAATTAAATTACTATATCAAAAAATGAACTACTTTCTGTCTGGTTCGTCCGCAATGCAAATCTAAAACTACGTAATCTTGTTCAGTATACCGTGTTGTGGACAGTCAGTTGCACAATTGTTCAACTTGAGTAATAACCATCACCAAATGTTGCTCTTGCTGTGTGAACAACATTCTTTTCTTGGTGTCGTTCAACTATTCGCAGTGCCCAGAATTCAATGCCACGATGGAACGAATAAGGTTATTGTATACACACTTTGCCGTAAGATGCTGCCTCGCTCACGCCTCGCCACCAACTCACTGACTGCTGTTAAGCCCTGCTGCATGTATCAGTGCCTCTTACTATGAACACCGAAACTTAGTGGCTTCCACATCAGCAACGGGGAAGTGCAGATGCTTGTTACTTTTCATATATTTTAATATACGACCACTGCAATTTTGTCCTCCTTAAACATCCAACCAACAAGATTTTATATATACCCTGCATTTGGACCAGATTACAGGTTTTATTTACATTCATAACTATAGACGTTATCACAATAATGCTGTACATCCAAGTTACATAAAATGATTTTAAGTCAACAAATAATCCCCTTTCCGGCCGGACGTGGTGGTTCAACTCCTCGACCATCATCTGTACCTACTGTTCTCAATGCTTCCCATCCTGTGCAGTTGTTCCACCTTCCCACTTTGCGTATCCACCTCCCCTGCCTATTACAAGTCCCTCCAAATCCTTTTAGCATCACGCCCTCCGCCTCACTTACAGTATCCTTCTATCCCCCACACGGATCCTATATCACCTAATTCCGTTCCCACACCTTCTCAAATTCCTGGCGCATTTCCGTACCCTTTACATTTCCCACAAAATAGACTCCCGTCACCCTCTGGTTTCTCCACTGCTCTTGCACCCCAGGCCTCTGCCGCTCTGTTACCAACTGATCCCTCCTTCCCTTCACCTCCACACTCTCTATGTCCTTTCCGAGGGTAACGTCCGTAAAGATCCTCTCCCGGATGACACCCTCCGTCCCGGCATCTACCCGTCCTACCAAGCCCAATCCTTCCCAGTTTATGGTACACCTCCTGTCTCTCTTTCCCCTCCAACCACCGAGCAAGGTGGCGCAGTGGTAACGCACTGGACTCGCATTAGGAAGGATGGTGGTTCAAATCCAACTCCGGCCATCCAGATTTAGGTTTTCCGTGATTTTCTCTAAATCACTTCAGGCAAATGCCGGGATGGTTCCTTTCAAAGGGCACGGCCGATTTCCTCCCACATCCTTGCCCGAAAATCCGAGCGTAAGCTCCGTCTCTAATGACCACGCTGTCGACGGGACTTTAAACCCTAAGCTTCCTTCCTTCCTTCCTTCCCCTCCAACTCCCTCCCCCACTTGGCTCCCTCTGCCCCTCCCCCTGCAGTCCTTACGCTCTACCCTCCCCCACCTCCTTCCCCTCCACCTCCCCTCCTTTCCCCACCCCTCCGCACCTCTCCCTCCTCATCCTGGCCCCTGCGGGGTCTTCTGTGTTTTAAGTAGTGTGAGCCGCGGTGGAGTAGCCGAGCGGTGCCGGCCGCGGTGGCCGAGGGGACTGAGGCTCTCCAGTCTCGGTCTGCACGGCCACTACGGTTGGGGGTTCGAATCCCCTCTCGGGCATGGATATTTGTGCCGTCCTTAGTATTAGCTAGTTCGTAAGTATTCTTTAAGTTTAGCTATACAAACATTTGAAATTTGAATTTTAGATTCAAAAATAAATAAATAAATTCCGGGCGCCGTGGCTCAGGGCGCCCGGTCAGAGGGCCAAACGCCCTCTGTAATAAAAAAGCTGAGCCAAGAACACAACGAACAAGAACGAACAAAAACGATCAGCGTCCGCAACGAAGAGAACTACCTATAGAACAAAAAAGAAATAAATAAATAAATAAAAAGCGGTCTAAAGCGTCTCGCTGCGGAGCGCGCGGTTGCTCACCGTGGAGGTTCGTGTACTTCCTGGGGCATGGGTGTGTGTGCTTGTCCTTAGGTTAGTTTACCTAGGTTTTTAAGCTACGGACTGATGACCACGCAGTTTGGTCCGATGGATTTACAGACATTTGAACATTTAACTAGTGTGCCAGTGTAGACCTACTAGCGTTTCAGTGTCTCATTTTAATACGTTAGCAGCCGCCATACCGGCGGAACAGTTGCCGTTTGTTTTATCTAGTGTTCTCCATCTTATCACCGTTTTTGATTCAACGTTATGGTCATTGTACTTTAGCCACCATGGCAGTTTTAAATCTGAATAAATGTATGCCTATCTGACATTTGACATTGTTCTAAATCGCGAATTTTGCTTCATTTATTTTTAATACTTTATATGTCACCATGTCCAGTTTTATGTAACATTTTTTCACGCTTGTACCTCCTGGCTGTAGAGTGGTACGCAGGAAAAAATAATAATAATCTCGTTAAGTTACAAAAACAATATACACACTACATTTCACAAGAAGAATTTACGATCGAAAGCTCAAAGTTTTTATAAATCTATTAAAGCCAAAAATCAAGTATTTAATAGTTCGAAAGAAATTAGTAAATATAAATGTTACAGGTGTAGAGAAGAATTGCAATAAAATGTCATATAACATGTGTCCTATTTTCATTGAGTACAGAGATTCAGCTGCAAACCATACATTTTAAAGTAAATACATATGTGGACGTTCAGAGTTTATTTTCAAAAATTCCATCGCCTACTTCAATGTACTTTCGACTTCGCTTCATAACATCACTTGTAGGGGCTTCCTCTTCTGAGGTCGTTTCTACGTTCTTTTACGAGGGCTGCACTTCTCATAAACCGAACGATCGAATCAGCTCTTGCGTTTACCTTTTCTTTGTAGGCTTGATCACTCAAACATGCCCACAGCGAAGAATCTAAAGTGCATAGCTATACTGCGACCAAGAAACGTGACCCTATCTATCGATCCACCTTCGGGGGAATGTTAGGTTTAGATGGCGTGTCACCTGACGACTAGCATATTCAAGAGTGCCGTCATGCGCATTGTAGTACCCAAAGAAACCTTTTCCAATAATACTAGGAGATAATTTGCAGGAAACCGTAGGTAACGGGATGCGGTAAGACGATCCTCTTACGCAACAGGCCCACTCAGCTGGTTGTATATCAAACAACAGCACACATTTACAGAGAAGCGTTCTTGATAATATGTCTCCAAAATAGCATGTGGGTTTTCCTGCCCGGTTGGTAGCGGCGTTATCACACACTGTTGGCTTCCGTGTACTTCCTCTCCCGGATTGCTGACCCGAATGCCGTCCAAGGCAACGTGGGGTCGTCAAGGCTAGTGAAGAACCGATCGCACAGTTACGATCCATTGCCAGAAAGCACGTGTTGAGTACGGTGACCAACGACACGATACCCTGCGTCTATGCAACAGAAACAAGTAACAATCATGAACCCCAGAAAAATAAACTGTCTTTAGGCGAACCGTACGAAATAACACTCCCTCCCTCCTCTCCAAAAAGGAAAATACGCTATAATAAAACGCACATAGTGACATTTGTAGACTTCCATAGGCAGAGAGTGGTTGTTCTATATTTTGGAGAAGTTTGGCTTGGACGACAAAACTCTGAGCATAATTAAGGAGACGCTCATAAATACGTCATCTAAAGTTACGTTCATAAGTGAACTTTCAGAACCTTTTGAGATCAGAACAGGGGTCCGGCAAGGGGGTGGTCTGTCCCCCCTGTTGCTCAACCGTGCACTCGAAAAATTTGTGAGGGAATGGAATGCGGAAATGAAAGTGGGAATAAGATTGGAAAAAAATGAATCACGATTAAGTGCTTAGTATCTGCTGACGACCTGGCGCTGCTAGCAGAAACGTGGGAGGAAGTCAAAGAAGAAATCGCCGGATTACAGTAGGCGAGGGAGATAAGATTTATTTCGAAAAAACGAAGATTATGACGAATATGCCTGACACACCTACGAGAATTAATGCTTAGAAAATAGAGATGGTGAGGAGTTTCAAGTTCCTAGGAGAAAGAATTGAATGGAATAACCTTGTTGGGAAAGCAATGGAAGCAAAACGAACCAAAAATACATTCAATAAGAAAACCATGTCTTGGAACACCAAAATAAGGCATTATAACACCGCACTTAAGCCGGAAGTACTCTACGCAGCAGAGACACTAGTCACGAGAAGGAAAGGGCAAGTGCAAAAATTGGAAATCAAAGAGAGGAAAATTTTGAGGAATATCATGGGTCCCAAATTCCAAAATAACGAACAAGGTTTTTTATAGTGGCAAAGCTCTCTACGTGAAGTCTGAGAGACTCTCAGATACCATGAGGAAAATAATTGATTTCTATGGAGACATACTCCGATTGGACCCTGAAAGACTAACTAAACAAATTTTTGACTTCTTCTGAAAAAAAAAGACAAAAACCAATTGATTTAAGGATGGAGAAAAGGGTATCAAAGAACTCCAGATTACAGAAGTCATGTTAGGAAATGGTACAGCCAAGACCGTGAGCAAAGACAAAACTAAGAGGTTCCAAGATAAGATCAACACTAGAAAACCGATTCAGATATCAGAGGAGGAAAGGAAGGAGAGATCACATAGAATGAAGAACTATTGGATTAAAATGAGAGCACAGGCATTTAAGAAGTGTTTGATCTGACATACCGAGGGCAGTCATCAGTCATTCCAAATGTGGAACGGGTCCTTCCGAATGCCATGAAGAGCACAGAGTGCAGCTAGCTGCAGGTGGTTGCTCATATTGGGACCAACGATGTGTGTCGCTTTAGATCTGAAGAGATTCTCTCTGGTTTTCAGCGGCTATCAGAGGTGGTAAAGACTGCCAGTCTTGCTTGCAAGATGAACGCAGAGCTTACCATCTGCAGCATAGGCGGCAGGACTGACTGCGGACCTGTGGTTCAGAGCCAAGTGGGTCGCAGATTCCTCGACTTGCGCCAAAGGGTGCTGGGTTTTCGGGATCCGCTAAATAGGTCAGAAGTCAACTATATTCAGGAAGCAGCTACATGGGTAGCGGGGACTGCATGGCGGGGATTGGGCGGTTTTTTTTTTTTTTTTTTTTTTTTTTTTTTTTTTTTTTTTTTTTTTTTTTTTTTTTAGGTTAGAGGGCCTCGGGAATATACAAAATGGGTTTCAGTCTCAAAGGGTGCAGTTCAGACACAGGAAGAATGCAGATCTAGAAACCATTGGTGTAACAGTTGTAAATTGTCGTAGCTGTGTTGGGAACGTTCCAGAGCTCCAAGCGCTGATAGAAAGTACTGAGGCACAAATAGTTATAGGTTCTGAAAGCTGGCTGACGCCGGAGATAAGTTCGGCCTAAATTTTTACAAAGGGCCAAAAGGTCTTCAGAAATGATAGAATAAATAAAAAATGGGATGGTGTGTTTATTGCTATTTCAAACGGTTTATCCTGCACTTCTTGTGAGTTGGTATGGGTAGAGATTATGCCTGGCAACCACAATAAATTAATAACTGGATCTTTTTATCGACCCCCTGACTCAGACGATGGAATTGCCGAAATGTTCAAAGAAAGCTTGAATCACATTTCGAACAAGTACCCGAAGCATTCTTTTTAATCGGTGGCAACTCTAATTTACCCTCGATATTTCGGCATAAATACGTATTCAAAGCAGCGGCAAATATAAAACATTGTCAGAACTAGTTCTGAATGCTTTTTCTGAAAAATATTTCGAACAGTTAGTTCATGAACCCACTAGAATAGTAAATGGTTTCGAAAGTACCCTTGATCACCCAGTAACAAATAATCCTGAGCTAGTAAATAGTATCAAAACAGATACAGGGATTAGGGAACATATGGTTTGATTTGATTTTTTTTTTTTTTTTCTTCCAGGGAAGCCAAAACAGTCTTGGTCCAACCCGCCACTGCTCGCACCGAAACTAAGTTTATTGTGCGGTATCGCTCCCTGTATATCTAGTAAAGCCAACCAATGCCCTCGAACAGTGCAAGAAGTCCCTTTACCAGTTCTTTATTAGACACAATTTCTTCGGGTCTGGTTGTCCCAAATATTCTGTGCCTTTTGCTCTCCAACGCAATGCATTCGAAGATTAGATGTGATGCAGTTTCATCACCGTCATCACAGATCCTACATTTAGGGTCCTCTTCTGTTATTCCCATTGTATGTAGGTGTTTCCCATGGCCTGTCAGCAATCCAACCATGAGTCTAATCTCTCTCGTGTTCAGACTCAGGATTGCAGAGCTTCTTTTAAAACATGGCTTTGGCATCATATTGTTGTAGTAGTGAGACTGAATCCCCAAGACTCGCAATCTTTTACAGAAGCTCGCCGTCTAGCGATGACTTCAGTGCGAGAAGCCTATAGTAGTTTCCACAACGAAATCCTGCCTCGTAATCTTGCAGAAAATCCAAAGAACGTCTAGTTATATGTGAAGTACACTAGCGGCAAAACATAAAGAATACCTTCACTACACGATAGCAATGGTAGTACTACCGATGACAGTATTGCTAAAGCAGAATTACTAAACACAGCTTTCCAAAATTCGTTCACCAAAGAAAACGAAGTAAACACTCCAGAATTCGAACCAAGAACAGCTGCCAGCATGCGAAATTTAGAAGTAGATGTTTCTGGAGTAGTGAAGCAACTTAACTCACTGAACAAAAACAAATCTTTCGGGCCAGATTGTATACCAACTAGATTCCTCGAGTATGCTGATGCAATAGCTCCGTACTTAGCTATCATATACAACCGATCACTCAGCGAAAACTCCATACCCAAAGACTTGAAAGTTGCCCAAGTCACTCCAATATTCAAGAAAGACAATAAGAGTGATCCCCAAAATTACAGGCCCATCTCATTCACGTCGATTTGCAGTAGGATTTTGGTACATATACTTTGTTCGAACATTATGAATTAACTCGAAGAGAGAAGCGTGTTAACCAACAGACAACACAGATTCAGAAAGTATCGCTCTTGGCGAAAAGTAACTTGCCTTTTATTCACATGAAGTGATAAGTGCCATCGACAAGGGATCTCAAATCGTTCCCATATTTCTGGATTTCTGGAAGGCTTTTGACACTGTACCTCACAAGCGGCTTCTAATGAAATTGCGTGCTTATGGAATATTGCCCCAACTGTACGATTGGATTCAAGATTTCCTATCAGAAAGGACACAGTTCATAGTAATTGATGGTCAAGTCATCGAGTAAAACGGAAGTGATATCTGGCGTTCCCCAGGGAAGCATTATAGGTTCCCTACTGTTCCTTGTGTTTATAAACTATTTAGGAGACAATCTGAATACCTCCCTTAGACTGTTCGCGGATGATGCTGTCATTTATCGGTTAGTGAAGTCAACAGAGCATCAAAAGCAACTGCAAAGCGATTTAGACAAAATTTCTATATGGTGCGAAAATTGGCAATTGACATTAACTAAAAAAAAGTGTGAAGCATTACACATGACCGCTAAAAGAAATCCGCTGAACTTCAATTACCCGATAAATCAGTCAAACCTTAACGTCGTAAATTTTACCAAATACCCATGAGTTACAATTACTAACAACTTAGACTAGAGAGAACACATAGAAAATATTGTGTGGAAGGCGAACCAAAGGTTATGTTTCATTGGCAGAACGCTTCGAAGAAGCAACAGCTCCATCAAAGAGACTGCCTACATCGCGCTTATGCGTCCTCTCCTGCAGTGTTGTTGCCCAGTGTGGGATCCTCACCGGGTGGGACTGACGGAAGACATTGAGAAGGTTCAGAGAAGGGCAGCTCGTTTTGTTTTATAACGTTACAGGTGGGAAAGCGTCACGCAAATGTTGAACTATTTGAGGTAAAAATCATTAAAAGAAGGACGTTATTCGTTGCGGCGAGATCTAGTTGCGAAATTTCAATCACCGACTTTTAGTTTTGAATGTGAAAATATTTTGCTAGCACCCACCTACATAGGGAGACATGAGCATCCCATTAAAATAAGAGAAATCAGATCGAAAACGGAACGATTTCTTCCCGCGCGCTATTAGAGAATAGAACGGTAGAGAAAGGTTATGAAAGTGGTTAATGAGCCCACTGCCAGGCACTTAAATGTGATTTTCAGAGTATCTATGTAGATGTAGATACCCCAGGAAGAAACAATACGCGGGTTCACTACTCCTTAGAGGAGGATACGAGAACTTAGCCAGTTGGTAGCGGCCTTCTCGGACGTACTCACTACGTTTGGAACAAGAGACTGATAACCTTTGCCGTTTGGTCCCTTTCAAAATCAATCCATCCAATCTTTATCGGACACTGTCGGCTTCCGTGTGCTTTCTGTCGCGGCTCGCTGGCATGCGAGCCGTGGAACGCAACGTGGCCTTCTGTGTCCCGCCCCGATCGCGCCGTCACGAGCCGCTGGTAGACAGCAGTTTTGGCACCAGCTACGCCGACCTACCCTCCTCGCTTTCACACCCTGAAGTCCGTGTTCGTCCAACTCCGACACTCCATTAGGTGTAAACAACAGACATCCAGCACGTTAGCAATGGAAATGCAAGCGCCACCCGTGGCGAAAGCGGAAAACAAGATCGGAAGTGGGTCGCCACAAAACTGACACGATGGATACCGCACACAGGTACCAACAAACGAACCGGCACAAGTGAATAACACTAAAAACGGACCTTAAAAAAGTCAATTTTTTCAGTCTTGACGATTACGCTCACCTCTCGAAACGTGCCGGCACGCCTCAGTTACATTACGTAGTCTGTAAGTCTAGGGACTGATGACATAGCAGTTTGGTCCAATTGCTTAACAAACATTTGTTTTGATTTTAATGACGTGCCTAATACTTCATTTTATATATTCTATACAGGGTCTAACAAAAAGAATGCTGCAAACTTACACGGTTGAAAGTACACGACAATAGAAGCAAAATTTTCCCAGTAAACATGGATCCGCAAACGAGCCGTTTTCGAAATAATTACGAATTTAAGTTTTCAAGCCGCCACTGACGTCATTGTAAATCTCGTCCTAGTTAGTACACATTAATTTGAAATTTAGACTTTACTATCTTCTAGGGTTGCTTGAGGATATTCCCCTTCAGCGCCGTCAGAGTAGGTGGTACATGCCTGATGGAGCTCCGGCACATTTTTCTGCTGCAGTATCTAATTCGCAGATACGGCCAAAGATGGATAGGTCGAAACGGACCTGTACCTTGGCTTCCAAAATCACCTAATGTGAATCCTTTGGATTTTTGTGTGGGAGGTCACCACAAAAGCGAAGTGTACAGCACATGCGTTAACACGGTTGAAGAACTGGGGCGGAGAGTTGTACACAGTTGTCAATAATTCCGAAATGATTCATAGGTTTTCGAAAGAATTGGAAATTTATTGCAAGGACGAGCACAGTATTGCATCCAGATGCAAGGAAGACACTTCGAACACGCCCTTTAACAGCTAACCCATACGTGAAATGTGACCGAAATGCGATGTAAAACCTAATATTAAAGTCTAAATTTCAAATTAATTCGTTCTAATTAGGACGATATACGCTGTACAGATTTATGCACTGATATCAGCTTGTTCATAAGTACCTCTTAAAAATGAGCAAAGCTTGAAAGCCGGTCGCGGTGGCCGAGGCGCTCCAGTCACGGTCTGCACGGCCACTACGCTCGGGGGTTCGAATTCCCCCTCGGGCATGGATATTTGTGCCGTCCTTAGTATTAGTTAGCTCATAAGTAGTTTGTAAGTTTAGGGACTGATGACCACGTAGTTAAGTCCCATAAGCTATACAAACATTTTAACATTTTGAAAGCTTGAAAACCGTTGCGTAATGAATAAAAAATATAATAAACGCAGCTGTATGGTCATTTAATTAGAAATCATTTCGTCAATAACTTAGAAATGAGAGATTTTTAAATGTTGAAACTTCCTGGCAGATTAAAACGGTAAGACGGACCAGGATTTGTAACTCCTAGATTATAAATAAACTATCTCTCCATAATAGCATCTCTTGCAGCAGTGCTACCCTGCAAGATTCGTACGAGGGCTCCGGCGAAGTCTGGAAGGTAGAGGACTAGATACTGGAGGAACTAAGGCTCTGACGACGGGGCTGTGAGGCGTGCAGAGGTAGCTCAGTCGTCAGAGTGTTCCTCCGCGAACGCAAAGTTCCTGGTTTCCGATCCCCATCTGGAACACAATACACTCCGCTGCAAAGTCAAAATTTCATTCTGAATTTTGTACGTTCTTTTCCCTTTTGTGGTCAACAATATTTTACTAAAGTTTGTGAAATTATTTTTGCAACTTCATGAATGAGGGACCAAAATAGAGCCTTATTGATCTCCTTTCGTTGTTTCCCTCCCTTTTCTCTCCATCCAAATTTTTCAGTTATTCAGAAAAAACGTTTGTAATATGCTTGTTCAAATGTTTGTAGAGCTTATGGGACTTAACTACGGGGTCATCATTTTGCATTTCCATTTGAATTTTTGGTGACTTTACTAAGCGATAAATGACAGCATTATCCGCGAACAGTTTAAGAGACTACTCGGATTCTCTCCTTAACCGTTTATAAAAATAAGAAACAGTAGGAGTCCTATAATACTTCCCTGGGGAACGCCAGATATCCCTTCTGTTGTACTCGATGACTTTCCGTTAATAGCAGCGTACTGTGTCCTCCCTGACATGAAATCACTAATCCAATCGCACAACTGTGATGATCTGAGGCTAATAAACCGGGTATCTTCCAGATATCATGTAAATGCGATAATGTTGCATCGGTCAAACCATCAGAACCGTTGACATAAGATGTAAAGTATACCAAACACATACCAGGCTACAGCTGATCACTAAATCAGATATAGCTGAACAGTATATGGAATCCGACCACACCATGGATTACGAGGAGACCAGGACCCTGGCTCACACCGCCAGGCATTGGGAGAATGTCATACTTGAGATCAATATAGCGTAGAACCTGATGAACCGGGAAGCAGGATCTCACCTCGATATGGCGTGGTATGCAGCTCTGCTACAGAAGAAACGGAAAAAGTCAATTTTTCACATAATGTTGGACAGAAATCCAGACGACGGCGAACATCGCAACTGCTGCATCGTGCGTGGACGCTGCAGCCTGTTGTGGCAGGAGGCGCCCTACGCAGGCGCGCACCCAACACTTACGGCGAGGAGTGTAGCTCGGCCGCGAGAGCAACCTGCAGCGGGAGGACGTCTTGATCGTGACGATGTCGTGTGTAGCTGGCGCGGACCACCTGCGGAACGCCATGGGGCGGCCGCCACCAAGTAAGACAGCCGCAGCGAGCGCGGACCCACGACTGAACACCCAAAGGACGATACTTCCGCTAAAGTTGACCAGAGGTGCGAACCGCAGAGAAAGCAACAGATCAGGGCCGGCGCAAGCCTAAATGCCGCCGCGTGCGAGTTTGGAATAGTTGGAAGGTCGGCCGTAAATACTGAGTACTGGACCGGTCCGAGGACCTACCCATGAGGTACGCCAGCAGCGATGGGGCGTGCTGTAGACAATGCATCTTCTACTCGTACCGCAAAAGTGCGTTGCCGAAGGTGGGAGGCAATCAGACGAACATAAATCCTGGGGAAGCCATATCGGTGGAGTTTCCATATAAGTCCATGATGCCATACACAGTCGAACGCCTTCTGCACGTCAAATAGTATGGCTCCGCAAAATTCTCCTTTGTTGATGGCGGTGACGATGTATTCCACTGCTCGTAGTATCTGTTTTGTGGTGGACTGGCATGCTCGGAATGCAAACTGCTCTGGTGGTAGTATTTCTTGTTCGTTGAGGACGACTTGTAGTCGACGGATGAGAAGTCTTTCAAAAAGCTTGCTTACAAGTGGTAGGAGACTGATGGGTCTGTAGTTGCGTGGATCCTTTTTATCCTTTCCTGGCTTAGGTCCTGCTACAACAGTTGAGAATAGATTAGCCTTAAGCCGGCCGCAGTGACCGAGCTGTCTGCGGCGCGCCAGTCACAGTCTGCACGGCCGCTACGATCCCTCGAGCATGGAGGTAGTTCATAAGTAGTTTGTACGTTTACGGACTGATGACCCATCAGTTAAGTCCCATAAGCTTAACAATCATTTGATTAGCCTTAAGAACGTGGAGTGTGCATTCGAATTGCAAAATTGCCGCCCCGTCATTAAAAAGAAAATAAGAGGCAAATTCCTTGTGTAACGTTGCAATCTGTCCGTTTTTTTGTTTGCCATATCTGCTGTCATTTTTTTAAATTACGTTTGACAGGTATATGAAAGACATATAAGTATATATGTAGGCCTAATATGTAAAGGGTAAAAGTTTTTATCCAAAATCTCCAATAGTTCTTGACCTATGCATAAAATTTTTACACCATACTCTTATGAGCATTCAGATGGAGATGGGCTGTATATTTTTGAAACATTAAGAGTTGTCGGAAATTACTATTCCAAATTTCGATGAGTGATGCAGCAGATTAAGTACATATTTTGATAACGACCTCAAGTCAGAAAATGTGACTCTCTGAGCTCTTCTTTATTCTTTCCTCTGCGAAACTAATCCTTTCTACTCTTTGCTTTCCATATTTATGGAGGAAGTAGCGTGAACCAAGAAAAGCCACTGCTAGCAGCCACTGCTGCCCTCACAATACAATGAGCTTGCCGGAAATATCTGTGACGCGTGGACGTCCAGAAACAAGTCTACGGATGTAACCATTGCAATAATAGCACAAATAACGTTCAACGTCCAAATTCTCCGTAGGCCAAAATTTCACCCTTTAAAACGCGCGCAGTTTGCTGTAGGAAGCACGCATTCGTCTTTGTGGCGCCTGTTTTCTCTACACATTGATATCATACTGAGCCTTATAGCTATAAATATTCGTTACTAGCTGCTACCCGGCACGCTTCTGCCACAGAAGTAATAATTGTGCAAGTAACGTTTGCATTTTGAAAGTGATACCTTATTTCCTCCTACCCCTGCCTCTCTTCATCTCCTATCACCTGTCATCATCTCCCCTCTGTCATTTTCCACCTCTTCTCTTTCTCTCTGTCCGTCTCGTCCTCTCCCCTCTCTCTGTCCGTCTCCTTGTCCACCTACTCCTCTCCCTCCTATATATAAAAACATACACATAAGCGCCAAGTTTCGTGGTTACTGGTCAAACGGTGTCAAAGCCGCAAGTTACTTTCCTCCATGCTAAATTCAGTGGCTTGCAGATTATAAACATATCCTTCATGAAAAGATTCTTCTATGCACAGACTTTCATGGTGACCAGTTAAACGATCTGGATGTATCGTACCCTCCGCCATGCACCTACGGAGGATTACGAAAGGGAGCTCATGTATTAATCCGAGGTATAAGCTGTCTTCATTCCACATTTCATTCAAATCTGCCCAGCCGTTTCAGCGTGAAGAGTAACAAACGTGTTAAACCACTGTAAGATACTCTCCGCTACGCACCGTACCGTGACTTCCTAAAGGAAGCTCATGCGTTAATTCAGGGTATAAGCTATCTGCATTCCAAATTTCATTCAAATACGTCCAGCCGTTTCAGCGTGAAGGCGTAACAAACGAATTAACTAATTGTAGCCGGCCGCAGTGCGACGCGTCAGTCACAGTCTGCACGGCCGCTACGGTCGGGGGTTCGAATCCACCCTCGGGGATGGATGTTTGTGCGTCTTTAGTATAAGGTAGTTCATAAGTAGTTTGTAAGTTTAGGGACTGATGACCCCGCAGTTTAGTTCCTTAAGCTTAACAAATATTTGATTGGAACAAATTGTAAAGCACCCTCCACCGTGCACCATGCAAAGTTAATTTTAATATGCCTTTGAGCTTCGCGCGAGTCAAGCAGTGAGTTAACAAAGTTTTATTGCAGTCGAATGTCCGGTATGGCCGTCCATAAAATACGAAAAAAAAACATTAATTTTATATAGGGTAAGGTGGTACAAATTAGATATTGGTAAAATTTCGGTCAACATAAGGTTTCACGCCTTTTATGAGCCTCGCACTTGCCTTTGTGTGGCGTTGTAGTGTCGTAGGTCTCTACAGCTGCTCCAGTCTTTTCCAAGAATTTACTGCTTTGTGCTATGGAGATATAAATTTTTTCCTGTTAAGAGGTATGTGAAGTTACTTAGTCTAACTCGGTCTTATAAATTTTCTAGTTTCCGCGCGCTTGCAAATCCTATATTATGAAATGTTCGATACCACGAAAGTATGTGTTGGTGCCAAATGGAAGATGCCAGTGATCAAAATTCTATCAGGAAGTGATCACAATTGTACCTAGTGTGGTACATTTTCGAGCGATTTTTCTCAATTCTGTAACTTTTTTTTTTATACCAACATTTTTAATTGTCTAATATTTGTGTTGCTTATTCATTAAACATCCAAGAACAGGTGCCATAGTTAAAATTATTTCTTTTCTCAATATATTTCCAGTTACAATAACATTTATCCGAAATGATCGCAATTGTGCCACCCTACCCTACCAGATTGAAGGGCACACACAAATGGCGCACTGTTCTGTTGGCGGACGACGTTGAAACCATTATCAGTACGTCTACTATCTCCGAGGTGGCAACATCCGTCATCGTATCAAGATCGACGGCTTCTTTCGAGGTGTAATTTTGAGATATGGCAGCCCGTCTCTCATTTTTATTAACTGTATTTATCGTTTGTGTAATGATGTAAAGTGACCAGTACATGAATTTTTCTATTGCTGTCGGGAATGCAGTATATGGAAGATTTTTGCTGAGGTGACAAACAGAGCTGACTTTGTCTTGACGCGGGAGAGTGGAATTCCGGTGGAGGCGGCCGTTACAGCACTCTCTACCTGCGACCAGCGGCGTGCCGTAGGGGCCGCGCTGTAGCGGTCCCGATAGCAAGGTGCCTCGGTGCTCTGGCTGAGGAGCAGGTTGTAAATGTGTTAGCCTGAGGAGGAGGAGGAGTATTGTCTGTGCTTTTAGAACCGCTTCTTCCGATTTTAGAAAAAGATATCCGGCCCCTCCGCTGAGACAAGCGCACCTACTCTTATCTGCTAAAAAAGGAAGAGGACACTGAAAGTGGCTTTTTTTTCTTTTTTTTTTTTTAGAAGCTTGGTTTACGCCTCTATGGTGACGGTTTGTTGGACCGTTCGTGAAGATTCGCGCCAAACGTGTATGTGGGAGGGGTAGTCGACTTCGATTGCCTGATGTTCAAAGCGCCAGCTTTTCGAAATCGGCGGTCATTTAGTGAAATTTTACTGGCCGGAGTTTGAGAACTCGATGCTGATTGGTCTTCCTTAAAAAACGGGTTCTCGCGGGGTCTTGCGCGGCAGACGCACTATTGGGACTTCGTGCTTTGCTCCGCTTTTCTCTTAGTGGACGACTCGGAGATTTTGCTTATTGAGCCGATACTTGGACGGCTAAACTTGTATAAGTTTCAGGGTACACACTGAGATTGGTACTTGAACTGAAAGTCCTTGTTTTCGGTTTGGATAAGGTCAGCCAGACATTACTAGTGCACCGAGGTACTAGTTGCGAGATACTCAACTTCTGGAGTCATCTACGCCTTCAGTGCTTGTGCGTACTAACAGAATTGCTTGAGATCGTAGGCACTGTGTACTGCCGAGAAAACAGAGGCTGATAGGAGGGAGTACAGCTTCCGAGTAACGGAGCGTGTTTTTATTTCGTGGTCGCGGAAATTTTCAGCTTACAGCCGCCCTTCACCCACGCAACTTCAGCGCAGCGCCTTCACATGCCAAGTCGTCAGTTTGGTAATGTATGGCAAAGCGTTCGCCAGCAACAAATAGTCGTTGCATCAGGTTCTGCATAATAGTGGGATTGTGTAGTTAGGAAAATTAACCCTGCAGTGATATTCTGGTTCAATTATTCCGTTACGAATAAGGTATCAATTCATGATAGGGTTTTTTTGACTTGTCAGTCGGTGTTAAATTCAAGTATCATAATGATCAGAGTAACGTCATAATCATTTAGATTATTCTTTCATATTTGATGGTAATTGTACTTGGATGTTCAATGTAGTTTATGTTTTGTATTGGAGTTTCATTGTGAGTTCTTTTTTTCTGCTTGACAGTAATAATAAACGTATCGTAAGAAAGAGAAGGGTGTTTTTCTAACATTAATAGTTGTCAGATCCTAACTAGCTTATTAGATTTTTGTTGGGGAGAAATTATTAATTTATATTTTATGCCGCTTGCAGGAAGTGGAAGAGAGATTGTCAGTTAGTACTGAATCATGACCATATTTTATCAATCTAATATTTTTTAATATCATGATTTATTATCACAGTTATTAAGTCAGGGTCAGCCGCTCCTGTCTCTCATTCCAATTTAATTCATATGCCCACCTGCCAGTTTCGATTCCCCTTCTTTTCTTTCCCAAAACCCCACACACCCTCCACAATTTACAATTTTTTTTCGACAGTCTATTTAATGCTTATCCCACGCCCCCTCGCAGAGTGCGGAGCGTGTGCCCGTTAAGAGGCCTCCTGGTGACAGCAGCAGGTGACGCCGCCGCGCTAATGACGCAGACGTAGACGCGGACGTGCGTCAGGTTGCCTCTGCCCTGCCACCCCTGCTGCCACCCCTGCCCGCTTTCCCTGCCGTAACGAGTCCCTCGTCGCACGCCGCACGCGTCGCCGATGGCTCTTTGAAAGCAGACACGCAATAATAAGGAGGCCTGTGTCCCGGAGCGGGCGCCGCCAGGCGGCGTGCGTACGCACCTCTCACTGTTCGCGCAAGTAGGCTCAGCCCACGTACCACGTTACCAACATTTAATTAAGCGATCCGCACCCCTGACTGTAGGCGATAGAATCATTTAGCTTTCCAAGATAACATAATAAGAGCTACCGATCAATCGGCACATTATCCACTTATATTATTATCAGCAGATAATAATATTATCTACTTGTAGGAAGGGGAGAAGTAATAGATGAGGATGAAATAGGAGATACTATACTGAGAGATGAATTTGGAAGAGCATTGAAAGACCTAAGCCGAAACAAGGTCCCTGGAGTAGATGATATTCCCTCAGAGCTACTGAATTCTCTGGGAGAACCAGCCATGACAAAATTTTTTCACCTGGTCTGTAAGATGTATGAGACAGGTGAAGTAACCTCAGTCTTTAAGAAAAATATAATAATCCTCATTCCAAACAAAGCAGGCGCAGACAGGTGTGAAAACTAAGGAACCATAAATTTAATAAGTCATGGTTGCAAAATATTAACACGAATTATTTACAGAAGGATGGAAAAGCTGGCAGAAGCCGACCTCGGGGACGATCAGTTTGGGTTCAGGAGAAATGTGGGAACTCGGGAAGCAATACTCACATTACGGCTTATCCTAGAAGATAGATTAAGAAAAGGCAAACCTACATTTCTAGCTTTTGTACATTTGGAGAAGGCTTTTGACAATGTTGATTGGAATAAACTCTTTCAAGTTCTGAAGCAAGCAGAAGTAAAATATAGGGAGTAACTAGACATCACTCATCCACCAATCAAGACTTACTACTTTTACGCTATTCATGCAGTAAATCTACGGAATTCGGCATGACGTACTTTTTCTTCTACACAGCTAACAGAATTCGCGAGACGTTGAACGTACAGTGTGTACCTCAGAAATTACAGTTAATGAAATATGTCATAAACAATAAGATTCATGAGAGAAAATTATCACGCTTGATGTTTCGATTAACTATCACATTTGATGTTTCGATTTTTTACTTCTTCACTACTCTTTTCCGGACGTATTTTACAGACAGTGTGGGTATATACTGGCGCGGAGGATTAGCCGTGCGTACTGGGGCGCCGTGCTGCGATGCGCGCGGCCGTTCGCCGTTGGGAATTCAAGTCTTCCCTCGAGCATGGGTGTGTCCTTCGGTTAGTTTACCTTAGTTTAAGTAGTTAGTAAGTTACGGACTAATAACCACACAGTTGAGTCCGATAGATTTACATACATATAAACATAGGACGTATACTGTTGAATGAAACTTCGAAATTATAACTCAAGAGACATGACGTCTTCGTCATCTTCGTCGTCGTCATTGCTGTCGCCTTCAGTCCAAAGACTGGTTGTCTTGTGCAAACCTCTTCATCTCTGAATAAGAACTGCAGCCTACATCCTTTTGAACATCCTTACTGCATTTGTTTCTCGGTCTTTCTCTGCGATTCATACCCTAGACACTTCCATCTAATGCTAAACATATATATATATATATAAGAAAGAAAAAGAAAAAACTTCCTAAAAGGGCTTCCTAACGTTTAAATTAATATTATATGTCAACAAATTATGTTCTTCAAAATGTTTTTCTTCCCATAGACATTGTGCATTTTATATCTTCTTTACTTCGATCATCAGAAGTTATTTTGCTACCTAGGTCACAAAACGCGACTAGTACTTTTGTTGTCTCATTACCTAATCCAATTCCTTAGGCATCAATTGATTTTCTCACACTACATTCCATAACTCTCGTGTTAGTCTTCTTATTGTTTATCTTATACTAATCCTTAATTGTCTGAATCACTCTTCATCTTGTCATACATTTTCTTTTTTAATATCTTCATTATCGGCGACGCCTAATTGTTATCGTTGTTGTCTTCGTGTCTATCTTAACTACAATAATGTGTTCAATATGCCGTTTATAGTAACTTACCCACATTCATATTTTCTTCTTCATTATTAGACATACTCCTGCATTACCTCCCCTGTACTCACCTGACCGGAAACCCGATTTAGGGTTAGAACATTCCACGCTCCGATCCGTAGATGCATGTTTTGTTTTTCTTGATGGCAGTATCCTCCTGACTTGTCCCCGCCCGGAGATCCGAATGGCGGACTATTTTGCCTCCGGAATATTTTACTCAAGAAGACTCCATCATCATATATTCATACAGCGGAGTGTCAAGTCCTCGGGAAAATTAACTACTGTAGTTTCCCCTTGCGTTCAACCGTTCGCAGTAACAGCATGACAAAGCCATGTTAGCTGATGTTACAAGGCCAGCTCTGTCAATCACCCCGACTGTTACTCCTGCAACTACTGAAAAGTCTGCTGCCCCTCTTCAGGAACCACTCGTTTGTCAGGCCTCTCCTATCTACGGTAAAGCTATCTATATCGTTGAGGCACGCGAGCCATTCCACCTCAGCGACATCTCTGATTCATGGGGATCCATGGGACGATGACGCAATAAACAATGAAATGCATCAAAGTCCACTCTGACACATATTAGGTTATAGTTTATTATGTCTTTTCTACCAACTTCATTCGCAAAAAGAGGTTTTTTTTGCGTGTCTTGGGTCTTATGGGTGGTTTGACAAGGCCAGCCATCAACTATGTTGCACCAACCTCTTCATTTCAGAGTAGCGCGCCGCGGCGACTGGCCGAGCGCATTGAGGCGCTATGCTCCGATGCGCGAATCCGTTCCCCGTCGGGGACTCGGATCCTCCCACAGGCATGGATGTTTGTGTTATCTTTAGTATAAGGTAGTTCAAAAGTAGTTTGTAAGTTTAGGGACTGATGTCCCCGCAGTTAAGTCCCATAAGCTTAACAAACATTTGAACATCAGAGTAGCGCTTGCACCCTAACTCTGGATGTACAGCAGTCATTGTGTTCCACTACACTTGTTACCATCTACAGCTCTCACTAGTGCCTTGAAGGTTATTCGCTGATGTAATAACACTTCCCTAATATTATCGCACATTCTCCCGTCAGTGTTGACCATATGCTCCTTCCTTAGTCCATCCTGCGGAAAACCATCTCTTTATTCGATATCACTTCACGTGACAGTGAACTTTCTTCTCTAACAACATATCTCAAACGCTTCGATTCTTTTCTCTTCCGGTCTACTGCCTGTGATTCACTACACTTTTTTTTTTAATTTTTTTTTTTTTTTTTTTTTTTTTAAAGACCTCATTCTTAATCCTGCAGAATTAGTGTTCCCCGTACGAAGCGAAATTCGCAAACTTGGGCTACGCAGCGCGATTCCCCACTTGCCAGCAATAAAAAAATGCTTCCACAAAACTTCGTCCTGCGCATATTTCCGGCAGTAAATGGACCTCGAAGACTAAGTGTGTGTGTGTTTCATACATCAGTGTGTTTCAGAATTACACAATTGCACCAACAAACCTCTGTGGTATGTAAAAGAGATCTTGAGGAACAAAGTGAGCATAGAGACCAATGTCCGAAAACGTCCAACGACGCTACGGAGTGTCGACGTTGCTCAAGGGGATGTCTAGCGGCAGATGCCGTGCCTTTAACTTGGACTCCCTGTAGCGGGTTTGGATGACGTTTCCGGTCATGGATTTCTAAACTCATTTCGTTACTCAAGACTCCTTCTACGTCCACTGATGTAGATTTGTTGATGTTCAAAACGTTCAAATGTTTGTAAATCTATGTGAATTCTATTGGTCATTAGTTCCTAGGCTTACAAATTACTTAAACTAAGATAAACTAACCTAAGGACTACACACTACTCTGACGGCGAACAATAGCAAGCTCCGCAGCGAGGCGCCTTAAAGCGCTCCGCCACTCCACCGCGGCTTTGTTGGTGTAAGTGCGTAATTCTGAAACACGCTGAAGCATGGAACACACACCCATATCTGTCTTCGACGTCCATTTACTGCTGGAAAAATGCTCAAGACGAAATTTCGTGAGAGACTTTTTTTATTGCTGGTATGAGAAAAAAAATCCACTCTCATGAACATTGACATTGTCGGCTGAAAGCAAGGGGAAACTACAGCCGTTACTTTTCCCGAGGACATGCAGCTCTACTGTATGGAAATATGATGATGGCATCCTCTCGGGTAACACATTCCGGAGATAAAATAGTCCCCCATTCGGATCTCCAGGCGGTGACTACTCAGGGGATGTGATCATCAGGAAAGACAACACTGGCATTCTACGGATCGGAGCATGGAATATTAGATCCCTCAATACGGTAGGGAAGCTAGAAAATTAAAAAAGAGAAATGGATAGGTTGAAGTTAGATATAGTGGGGATTAGTGAAGTTCGGTGGAAAGAGGAACAGGATTTCTGGTCAGCTGAGTACAGGATTATAAATACAAAATAAGTTGGGGGTATTACAGGAGTAGGTCTGATAATTAATAAGAAAATAGAAATGCGGGTAAACTACTATGAGCAACACAGTGATCGCATTACCGTAGTCAAGATAGATACGAAGCCAACACCGACCACAGAAGTACAGGTTTATATGCCAACTAGCTCTGCCGATGATGAGGAGATCGAAGAAATATATGAGGAGCTAAAGGAAATTGTTCAGACAATTAGGGGATATGAAAACTTAATTGTTATGGAAGACTGGAATTCGGTAGTAGGACAAGGAAGGGAAGGGAAGATAGTAGGTGAATATGGTCCGGGCGAAAGGAATGAAAGAGGAAGCCGCCTGGTAGAATTTTGCAAGGAACATAATTTACTTGTAACAAACACCTGCTTTAATAATCACTACAGAAGGTTGTACATGTGGAAGAGACAAGGAGACACCGGGAGATACCTGATAGATTTAATAATGTTAAGACATAATTTTCGGAACCAGGTTTTAAACTGTAAAACATACCCATAACTTGTTGGTCATGAATTGTACGCTGAAACTGAAAAAACTGCAGAAAGGTAGAAAAATAAGGAAATGGGACCTGGATAAATTGAAGGAACCTGAAGTTCTTGAGAATTTCAGAGGGAGCTTAAGGCAACAATTGACAGAAACTGCGGAAAATAGAAAATGGGTAACATTGGGTACCATTGAGAGATGAAATAGTGAAGGCAGCAGAGGATAAAATAGGTAGGAAGGCAAGACCTTCAAATAATCCTTATATATCACAGGACATACTAGATTTAATCGATGAAAAGAGAAAATATAAAAATGCAGTAAATGAAACAGGCAAAATGGAATACAAACGACTTAGAAATGAGATTGACAGGAAGTGCAAAATGACTAAGCAGGAGTGGCTAGAAGGCAAATGCAAGGATGTAGAAGAATGTATAAATAGGGGGGAAATAGATACAGCCTAAGGTAAAGCAGTCAACAATCCGAAGATTGGTTTGAACACCACAGTGCTTTACTAGGCATGGTCCTGTTTGGAGGTGGTATGCCGTTGCCTTCCTCCGACCTTCGAACTGACCCACCCAGCCCGCTATAGGGGGACCTACAGTTTAACGTGGGTTCCGAACCACGGTGCTACTCGGTATTTTTCACATCAGCTATACTGCCAGAGGTGAAAGAAGTGGAAGGTGACAGATAAAAATCCTAGGACCTGGCGGAGATCGAACCCGGGACCTTCAAGATTTGTAGTCTGGCACTCTACCACTGTGCAACCGAGGCGCACTTAGGATACAGCCCACAGGAAAATAAAAGAAACATTTGGAGATAACAGCTCTATGAATATCAAGGACTCTGATGGAAAACCAGTTCTCAGCAAAGAAGTGAAATCTGAAAGGTGGAAAGAGTATATAGAGAGGCTCTATGAAGGAAATGAACTTAGCGGCAATATTGTAGAAAGGGGAGAAGAAGTAGATGAGGATGAAATAGGAGATACTATACTGACAGATGAATTTGACAGAGCATTGAAAGACCTAAGTCGAAACAAGGCCCCTGGACTAGATGACATTCCCTCAGAGCTACTGAAGTCTCTGGGAGAACCAGCCATGACAAACCTGTTTCACCTGGTGCGTAAGATGTATGAGACAGGAGAAGTACCCTCAGACTTTAAGAAAAATATTATAATCCCCATTCGAACGAAAGCAGGTGCAGACAGGTGTGAAAACTACAGAACCATCAGTCTAATAAGTCATGGTTGCAAAATATTAACACGAATTATATACAGAAGGATGGAAAAGGTGGTAGAAGCCGACCTCGGGGAAGATCAGTTTGGGTTCAGGAGAAATGTAGGAACACGGGAGGCTATACTCACTTTATGGCTTATCCTAGAAGATAGATTAAGAAAAGGCAAACCTACATTTCTAGCTTTTGTAGATGGTTTTTGACAATGTTGATTGGAATAAACTCTTTTAAGTTCTGAAGCAAGCAGGAGTAAAATATAGAGAGTGTAAGGTTACTTACAACTTGTACAAAAACCAGACAGTGGTTGTCAGAGTTGAAGGACATGAAAGGGATGCAATGGTTGGGAAGGGAGTAAGGCAGGATTGTAGCCTTTCTCTATTGTTATTCAATTTGTACATTGAGCAAGCTATAAAGGAAAGCAAGGAGAAATTTGGAGAAGGGATTAAAGTTCAGCGTGAAGAATTAAAAACATCGCGGTTTGTCGACGACGTAGTAATCCTGTCAGAGACAGCAAAGGCCCTGGAAGAGCAGCTGAACGGAATGGACAGTGTGCTGAAAGGTGCATATAAGATGAACATTAGCAAGAGCAGTGGAGGGCAATGGAGTGCAGTCTAAGAAAATCAAGTGATGCTGGAGGAATTAGATTAGGTAACGAAACAATAAAGGAGGTAGATGAGTTTTGTTACTTGGGCATTAGAATAACAAATGATGGTCGCAGTACAGAGGATATAAAATGCAGAATGGCAATGGGTAGAAAAGCGTTCTTGAAAAAGAGAAATTTGTTATCATCGAATATTGATTTAAGCCTAAGGAAGTCCTTTCTGAAGGCATTTGTGTGTTATATTGCCGTGTATGGAGTGAAACATGGACGATAAACAGTGCGGACAGGAAGAGGATAGAGGCTTTTGAAATGTGGTGCTACAGAAGAATGCTGAAGATTAGGTGGGTGGATCGCGTAAGTAATGAGGAGGTACTGGACAGAATTGGGGAGAAAAGGAATTTCTGGCATACCTTGACTAAAAGAAGGGATAGATTGGTAGGAAACATTCTTAGACATCAAGGAATTGTGAATTTAGCATTGGAGGGAAGTTTTTGGGGTAAAAATCGCAGAGGAAGACCAAGAGTGGATACAGTAAGCAGTTTCAGACAGATGTAGGTTGCCTTTCTTATTTGGAGTCGAAGTGGCTTGCTCAGGATAGGGTATTGTGGAGAGCTGCATCAAAGCAGTCTCCGGACTGAAGACCATAACAACAACACACACAATAGTTAAGTCCATTTAAACACTGTTGTGTAGATCAGGCATACAGTAAAGGCTGTCCTTTCTACAAACTGCGTCGACATAACGCTTCTTTTATTGCTATTGAAGGTTGGTGAAACGGTACGCAGACAGAGGAACTTTATAGAGAGCGATATCCTGACAAGAACGCACCTTCTCGACGGATGTTTTCTCGTCTTCTTGTGACGCTTCAGGAAATGGGAAGTTTCAACCCACGATAACGCAACTGTCGTAGAACTCGTACAGATGAATCTGCCGAATTTACTGTTCTCGCTTCTGTTTCTGTGAATCCACGTGTGAGCACACGGCAGCTTGAACACGAAATTGACATTCCTAAAACCAGTGTACATCGTATCCTTACACGCCACCGGTTCCATCCTTACCATGTACACCTACATCAAGAATTGCATGGGAATGATTTCCAGAATCGTGTACAGTTCTGTCAGTTGGCACAGCAGCAAATCCTCGCCAGCCCGAACTTCTTCTCCAATGTTCTATTTATCGATGAATGTTCCTTCTCAAACAAAAGAACGGGTAATAATAAGAAACATGCATAATCGGTCCAGCGACAAGCCACGATGGCTTAGACAGGTGGAACATCAGCGTCAGTGAAGAGTTAACGTCTGGTGTGGGATGCTTGGTACTACAATTATTGGGCCTTATTTCATCAATGGTAGTCTAAACGGCACTTGTATACCAACTCCCTCAGACGAATTCTTCCTCTTCTTCTGGAAGAAGTGCCGCTAAGAACCAGAATGCTTATGTGGTATCAACACGATAGATGTCCAGCACATAAGGCATTTCTTGGACGTCGTGTTCTGAACCGAAGGTGTCCTGCCAGATGGATTGGTCGAGGAGGAACAGTTACTTGGCCTGCTAGTTCTCCTGATTCAAATCCTCTTCACTTTTTACTTCTGGAATGCATTAAAGACATTGTCTATCGCGATATTCCAACAACTTCAGAGGACATGCAGGACCATATCGTGCTTGCTTGTAATTCTCTTTAGAAGTCAACACCGAAAGTAGTAAATAATTCTTTCATTCAACGAACGCACCAGTTTGTCAGACTCCAAGGTCACCACTTTGAGCATTTTTGAATGTTCTACTCCTGGTCATTGGTAGGGGAGCGTCAAAGTCACTTTTGTGCTATGTTTTTACTTCGTTTTTATTTGTTTTCTGATAGCTTCAGCAAGTGGAAGGGTTTGTGATCCCGGCTTCAAGGTCAATGTTGTGTTATGCAATTAATAACGTTGTTTTCAGTGAAGGGTACACTGTGACACATTTTTGAATACGTTTTTAGGAGAGGGAATGAATTACCGAATAAAAAAGGTATCATTTAAAAGATACCGCTGTTCATATCTTTGTAAGAAACGATGCTACAAAGAAGGAAATCATACTGATTAACGTCCCCCTGACGGCTAAAAAACATGTGTTTGAAACATTTTTAATTTGCATCTGGACAAACAGTATTTAGGATGGTCAAGATAAATGGGACACCAGTTTGTTTTCTGATAGCTTCAGCAAGTGGAAGGGTTTGTGATCCCGGCTTCAAGGTCAATGTTGTGTTATGCAATTAATAACGTTGTTTTCAGTGAAGGGTACACTGTGACACATTTTTGAATACGTTTTTAGGAGAGGGAATGAATTACCGAATAAAAAAGGTATCATTTAAAAGATACCGCTGTTCATATCTTTGTAAGAAACGATGCTACAAAGAAGGAAATCATACTGATTAACGTCCCCCTGACGGCTAAAAAACATGTGTTTGAAACATTTTTAATTTGCATCTGAACAAACAGTATTTAGGATGGTCAAGATAAATGGGACACCAGTCTCTCTTGTACGTTTACCTTTCCTGAAGCCAAGCTGATCGTCAACAGATCGTCATCTCTGTAGTATCGCATATTGTGAGCCAATCAAAGACTACTACGCCAAATTGATGTGACCACGGAAACGCAATAGTTGGCACTTGAAGTTTCTACAACCCCACAAGAGACTACGCATCCCCACTGTATTACGTGTTCGAAATCCTATTGGCCGAAGCATAATTAGTCAACATTCATGGCGACTGCATCATGTGTATGCCTCTAGTTAGCAGTGCCACGAAACAGCAGATAGACTTCCACGATTCGGAACAGTGCCAAAGACGTGACTCTTTATAGATAGTTATAAGTTATACAGCACAGCTGAGAGAAATTTGACGTTGACGCAAAATAGTTGGACTTCATCAGTCACCATTGTTCTTCTAACACTCCAAGTTTTCATTTAATTGTAATACATTTCTCATGTGTTGCAAAAGTTCGGGGGTATTACAGTATTATTTTCGACTCTTATACATACAACGGTAGCTACGTAGCAAAAAAAATAAATATATATATATATATATATATATATATATATATATATATATATATATATATATATATATATATATATATTAGCAGCCTATAATACACACATTTTTTTAATCAATAAAGCTATCTATACATGCCAATATGGTAGAAAAAGGAAGGAAAGGAAAAATAGAAGGTGAAAATAAAGGAATGAAAGAGGAGGCCGATTGGGAGAATTTTGCACCGGACATAATTTCATCATAACAAACGCTTGGTGTAAGAAACATGAGAGACGGTTGTATACGTGGAAGAAACCAGGAGGCACCGGAAGGTACCAAATAGATTTTATGATGGTATCACAGGTTTTAAACTGTAATACATATCCAGGGGCAGTTATGGACTCTGTCCTTATCTTACTGTTTATCAACTGTAGAAGGAAACTGAAGAAACTGCAGAAAGGTAGGAAAATAAGGAATTCTTGAAAGTTTTGGAGGGAGCTTTAGGCAACAATTGGAAGATAACACAGTACTAAATGAATGGGCAGCTTTGAGAAGGCAAATAATGAAGCCAGCAGAGAACCAAATAGGTAGAAAGACTAGACCTACAAAAAATTCTTGACTATTACAGGAAATAATGAATTTAATTGATGAAAGAGTAAGATATAGAAATATAGTCACTGAAGCATGTTAAGTGGAGTACAGACGACTAAGAAGTGAGATTAACACGAAGTGCAAAATGGCTAAGCAGTAGTTGCTAGAGGGCAAATGCAAGTCTGTAGAAAGATGTATAAGTAGGATAAAAATAGATACCGCCTACAGGAAAATAAAAGAGACATTTGGATACAAGCAAAGCAGGTGTATAAATATCAAGAATTCAGATGGAAAACCAGTTCTGAGTAAGGAAGGGAGAGCTGAAAGAATATATAGAGGGGCTCTACAAAGGAAATGAACTTCGAGATAATATTGTAGCACGGGAAGAGGAAGTAGATGAAAATGAGATCAGAGAAACGATACTGCAAGAAGACCCCTGGAATAATGACATTCAGTCAGGGATACTGAAGTCTCTGAGAGAACCAGCCATGACAAAACTATTTCACCTGGTGCGTAAGATGTATGAGACAAAAGAAATACCCTCAGACTTCACGAAAAATGTAATAACCCCCATTCAAAAGAAAGCAGGCGCAGACAGGTGTAAAAATTACAGAACCTTGACTTTAATAAGTCATAGAGCAAAATTTTAAAACGAAATACTTACAGAAGAATAATCCGATAGAACCTGACTTCGGGGAATATCAGTTTAGATTTAAGAGAAATGTAGAAATACGGAAGGCTACACTCACGACGCATATTACATTAAGGAAAGGCAAACCTACATTTCTAGCTTTTGTAGTTTTGGACAAAGATTTTGACTATGTTGATTGGAATACACTCTTTCAATTTCTGAAATCAGCCGGAGTAAAATACAGAGAACGAAAGGTTATTTATAATTTGTACAAAATCCAGTCAGCAGTTATTAGAGTCGAAGGACATGAAGGGGGAGGCATTAGTTGAGAACGGAGGAGGATCGTGTTGTAGTCTTTCTTGACTGTTATTCGATTTGTACGTTGAACAAGCTATGTAGAAAAGCAAGGATACATTTGGAGAAGGCACTAAAGATCAGGGTGTAGAAATATAAACATTGCGTTTTGCTGATAACGTAATTCTGTCAGAGACAGCAAAGGACCTAGAAGAGTTATTGAACGCAATGGACAATGTGTTGAAAGGAGCGTATAATATGAACATTAACAAGAGCAAAACAAGGGTAATGTAATGCAGTCTTAGAAAATGAGGTCATATTGAAGGAACTAGATTAGGTAAAGAAACAGTAAAGGTGGTAGATGAATTTTCTTACATGGGTAGTAAAACAACATATGATGGTCGCAGTATAAAGGATATAAAATGCAGAAAGGCAATGGGAAGAAATGCATTTTTAAATTAAATAAATTTGCTTACATCGAATATTAATTTAAATATAAGAGAGTCTTTTCTGGAGGCATTTGTGTGGAGTGTTGCCTTGCACGGGAGTGAAACATAGACGATAAATAGTTCAGATAGTAAGAGGAGAGAGACTTTTGAAATGTAGTGTTAATGAACAATGCTGAATATTAGGTGGGTAGGTCGCGTAAATAATGAGGTACTGAACAGAAGTGGGGAGAAAAAGAATATCTGGCATACCTTGACTAAAAGATGGAAACGATTGGTAGGACACATTCTTCGACATCAAGGAATCGTTAGTTTAGCATTGAAGGTAAGTGTGTGGGGTAAAAATCGTAGAGGGAGACCAGAAGACGAATACAATAAGCAGATTCAAATGGATGTGGGTTGCCGTTCTTATGAGCAGATAAAGAGGCTTACTCAGGGCCGGCCGCAGTGGCCGAGCGGTCAGCGACGCGCCAGTCACAGTCTGCACGGTCGTTACGGTTGGGGGTTCGGATCCCCCCTCGGGCATGAATGATTGTGTCGTCTTTAGTATAAGGTAGTTCATAAGTAGTTTGTAAGTTTAGGGACTGATGACCCCGCAGTTAAGTCCCTTAAGCTTAACAAACATTTGAACATTTGCTTACTCAGGATAGAGTAGGACGGAAAGCCTCACCAAACCAGTCTCCGGACTGAAAACAACAACAACAATGACAAACAAGAAAGAGAGATACAGCTGTTCTATTACAAAGAACCGAAATTCGAAGTTTTCTCACGAACCGTTCTTATCATTAACATTTAAAAAAAAAAAAAAACTGTGGCAGTGTAGATGGTAGCTAGCTCTAAATGTAGAAAAATGTAAGGAGGTGCAGATGGGTCGGAAAACAATCCCACAATGTTCGAATGTAGCGTTAGTAATGGACTGCTTGACACAGTTTAAAATTTTGCCGTAACTTTGTAGAGGGATATAAATTGAACGAGCATGTATAAAGTCATTGGGTTAACGGATGGTTAGCTTCACTGAGACAATTTTGGGAACATGTGGTTCATCTGTGAAACGCTTATACGACTGCGTCTTGAGTATTGCTCAAATGTTTGGGATAACCACCGGCGATCTGATGTTTTTTGCCAATTTTGTTACAACTTTTTTGCGATTTTGTTAATACCATTCTTTGACCCAGATGGTGCTATTTTTAAACAAATTCAGAGATTTTCAATTTAATTTTACTTATTTTTGTCGTTCCTAAAATTATATTTTTCCGGTTTTGGTTTTAGTTTTTTTCTTGTTCCTTATTATTTTACCAATTTCGGAGCTTCGTTTTACAACTTCGGTACGTTTTTCGAATTAATTGTATATGTTACCAATTTCGACTTTTCTGTTTTGACAGTATCGCAGTCACCACGGCAGTAGCTCAACCCTGCCTTACTTTCCTACTCATAACGAATCCTTCTCCTTTTGTACTATTTTCCGCTGCTCTTGATATTACCTTACATTCGTCTAACCCGTCGATCTTCTATCCATTTAGCTTCAATAACCTTCCCCCGTCCCCCTCTCCCACCCCCATTATATCTGTATTGAACCTCCGGATTTGCATTTTCAGATTTGCTAGCTTCCCTACTAACTTCGAAGATCTAATATCCCACGCACTGACTCGTACAATGTTACCATTCCGTCGGTTATTCAATCTTTTTCTCATGGTCACCTCTCCTGATGTTCCCTCCGAGTGATGTAAATGGGGGACTAGTCCAGGAAAGTTTGCCAACGGTGAGTTGATAACGACAGGCCACATGTACTGTGGACATACATTTTGTGTCTTCAAGGGAAGGCATACGGGGCTGCAGCCTTCCCCAGAGCTACAAATTTGTCCTCTTAGGAAAAATAAAATAGGGAGAGAGCGTGCACTCAGTCTTGAAAATCGTATTCGGTAGAATACTAGATTAAGGTAACAAAGTCATTTACTCTAGAAAATTCTAAAACGCCGCCGTGGGACGAAATTTCTACAAGGTCAGCCTCCCCTCAGACCAATCTTCTTGATTCGTCACTGTGTGACTTTAAAGCAATGGTTTCCATTGCTGTGGAACCTTGTTACTGTTTTGCCAAGATAGCTCTTGATTCTACCACAATTACCGGATTCGACTGAGTTGCAGTCACATCAGATCTATAGAACTGTGATGAAACTAATCAAATCAGTAAGATGTAGCTCTGTCTATATGTATAGATTGCGGTAGATACAAAAGCGATCGTGGCAAAACAGTAAAAAGGTTCATCAGGAAAAGATATCGCAACCAGCAACATGTGTAAATTGGTTTCCATTGCCTTTTACATCGCTACGTCGTTTATCACGGTGATTCTTTCACGTTTAGGGTCAGTTTCCCAATCCCGTTCACCTTCTTTGACAAGGCCTTGACAGAGCGAGGTTGCCTTCTTATTCCGAAGGTCTTTGGTCGCCATTACCGATGATTTGTGTATAGAATTTCAGTAGTGGCTGGGTTCAAACTCAGGACCGAGGATGATTTGATTATGAGTGAAATACGCTACCTGTTGACCACAGGTGCAAACTACAGGAGGTGGAAAAAATAAAATGAACAACACAGGCACAATATTCATTTATTAGTAAGGAGTTGCCCCACAATTCATGTTTAAGAACAGATTAGGAAAGAGATTTTATAGTTTCCAACAGTAAGTTAACCATCCTTGTAGCAACATATCCGCCAATTACTGCAACGATGTGAGAATTGTAAATTTGGTTCTCTCTCTGCTCTAAAACTTTGCGATTTTATTATCCAGGGGAGATGTTTGATAATTTTCCAATGCTGTTCAAAGCACGGCTAAAATCTTTGTCTGTGTGTGTGTGTGTGTGTGTGTGTGTGTGTTGGGAGGGGGAGTATTATTATTTTAGAATATGGCAGTGTTTGTTGCAATATGTTAGTCACAGGAAGCAGTTTATTGTCGAGAATGGTGAGATTTTCATTCACAGGTAGTCGACCAGTGAGTGTAATGATTGAGTACCACGCTTTAGATGCCCAAATCATGACGAAATTTGCCTCATATTTGAGAGTAGGAATCAGACATACCGAATCGTAAGATTCGATTCTTTTGGGATTTTTACTACATAAAAACGCCTAATTGAAGGGAGCCATGTAATCGACTTTGTAATCAGCTTTGCGTTGGCATCCGTTATTAGCGGTACAGCAACTGACACCCTTTCATGAACGTTCAGCTGCGGCCTTACTGTTTTGTCGAAACACTGTTACTCAAATGACTTAAGTTTTTCAGTCGCCTTTGACGTAACAGTATTATGCTGTCTGGCAACCGTTCTTAATGCTCGTCGGTTCGAATGCCCACTCGGGCATGGATATTTGTGTCGTCCTTAGTATTAGTTAGTTCATAAGTAGTTTGCAAGTTTAGGGACTGAATACCCCGTAGCTATGTCCCATAACCTCTACAAACATTTGAACATTTTTTTGAATGCTCGTCGGCCGCTGTTTGTTAACTTCAAGTTCTGGTCACTGTTCCTCGTTGCCAATGATGTTGTACCATTATCGTAAAATGGAAGTTTGACGGCCGGCGTTCATTTAAAATTTCCGGGCCGTGATCGATTGTTGAAACGTCTCCTTAATGTTTCATCTTCGACCACGGAAGACATCCTCAGAGGTAATTTGGAACTGCGATCAAAACTTGAAAGCGCGCTTTAGCGTTACATTTTTTAATTTTTAAATACTAAAATTAGATCTGTCGTTTGCTTATCCGTTCTCACTTCAGTTTATACCTGTGACTACTTATGTATACAAAATGTTCAAATGTTTGTTAAGTTTATGGCACTTAACTACTTATGAAGTAACTTATAGTAAAGACAACACAAACATCCATACCAGAGGGAGGATTCGAACCCCCGACGGCGAACGGCTTCGCGCGTTGGAGCATAGCACCTCAATGTGCTCGGCCACTCTATCGCTGCTTATGTTTGCAATGGTCAATTTTTTCAAACGGCCTGGACAGAGAACGGAAGCGCTCTAGTATTTCTGCTCTGCACGCTTGTACTGAACGGATGCCTCTTCTTATTCTCGGCAAGGTACTTGTAAGTGTGAGCAATTATTTAATTTTTATTGTAATAAATCTCCAGTTTGATTTCAAATTTTTTTTATTCAAAATTCCCTTTTATGTCCCCATTAATTCTTAGTCATTGTTTTCAGGAAGATGCGTTCATTCGTAAAAAGATGCTTGGTCATTATTGCGTTTCGCTTCGTGATTGCATCAGTTTAGTTCAAACTGGACTTTTTCAAATGTTTGTATAGCTTATGGGACTTAACTACGGGGTCATCAGTCCCTAAACTTACAAACTACGTATGAACTAGCTCAGACTAAGGACGACACAAATATCCATGCCCGAGAGAGGATTCGAACCCCAGACCGTAGTGGTCGTGCGGACCGTGACTGGCGCGCCTCAGAGCGCTCGGCCTCCGCGGCCGGCGTCGACTTTTTCCTACATGAAATTGATACTGATTAGATTTTCAGAACCTTCCATTAGTAGTTTTAGCGCTCCTAGCGGTGAGCAAGCCGCCGAAGTTGTGATGTTTGTTTATAATCGCTTTTGTACGTAATTAACGAAATACTTACTATAATTTTTGCTTTACAAGCATTATTAAAATACCGAGAGACAAACATAATACGGAAATTAATATAAAAACAGTCTAATTTAAATGATTCAATGGTATAAAGAACAACTCCGTCATGAACAGCCGGCCGCGGTGGCCGAGGGAACTGAAGTGCTCCAGTGACGGTCTGCACGGCCACTACGGTCGGGGGTTGGAATCCCCCCTCGGGCATGGATATTTGTGCCGTCCTTAGTTGCAAGTAGTTCATAAGTAGTTTGTAAGTTTAGGGACTGATAACCCCGTAGTTAAGTCCCATAGACTCTACAAACATTTGAATTTTTCGTCATGAACAAATACTTACGAATATGTGTATATTTATAGTCTATTCCGCTGGAAGTAAGTTGCATATAAACATAATGGTATAATAAATTTCTGTTATGGTCTTCTGTTATGGTCTATGACAGCCAGTTTTTGACGTGCATCAATTCGTTATGGATTCTAATGATTCTCACATTTTTACATGTCACTCGTCTTTCTTAAACGTGCATATTCTTCTAAGTGTAATTACTTTAGCTTTAAAAAACCAATGTTTTGATGAGTTTTCCGTTTCTTGTTCAGATGTAGCAACAACTGTGGAATTGGGTTCTTCTTTGTGGGAAAACAGTTTGGTTGCTTTTATCGTTGTATTGCCACGTCTGTGACATTTTTCCTTCAGCTACAGCTGTGATGGTTGATTTGGTACGTTAAATACCATATTTATTGCATTCTATATATGTTTCCTATGTTTCACCCTCACCGATTTTACTGTAATTGTAATGAAGAATACCTAACTTTCCTGCGTAGAAACTGATGTCTCTCTGCTAAAGGGCATGTCTCCTGGTGATTATGAAGCATTCTTATTTTTATTAGAAAATGAAATTATTCATTTAAAGCTTGTATGTTACAGGATAATAGTAAATTAACTGTCCTGTAATGTACCGTTTCGTACCTTGTCAGGGATCTTACGAAACCTAAGAAAGACAAATGGGGAGCTATTTTTAAATTATTACCTATTTATAAGGCACTACATACGTTCCCTAATGTAAAAAGTATACTGAAGTCAATCTAAACGATACTATTCTCTCTCATCAACTATCGTATTCAAAAACGTAGCTTGCCGGCCGCTTGGAGCGCTGCTATCGCAGTGTATAACAAAAATCTGTGGGAGTGTTGTGACCGTGTATGTTAGACTGTAGTTTTACCATGTTTGGTGTACACTGTCATTACAGAGAATACTGTCGGTAGTGCAACGTTAAACGGTGCATCCGTTTTCGTCAAATACCTCCAGTAACTGCTCACCATAAAGTTGACCTCTTTGTGTTAGAGTTCACGTATTTGATGGATCATTTACGTTTACCGCAGCGGAACAAAACGTATGATATACTACAAGGTGGCGACAAAGACTACGTACGTCGATTTTGAACTGAGGTCGTGTCTCATTGATACCATGTAAGCGGTGGTGCCAACTTGCAAGACTCTGTAGTATTAATTCTGCCTGCCCCCTGTACCTACCTTGTCTGTGGCTAGGCAGCCCGTTCCCCTATAGCGCTGTCAAAGCTCAGCTCCCAGCATCGACAGACGGCGACACGAGTCTCGAGCCCCTGTCAGAGAGACAGCCGCGGTATCTACCACGTGTCTCGCTTCTCAGCCTGCGTCTTACTCCCTCTGCCTCCCTCAGGAAGTCCAGATAACCTGCGGTCTGGCACAGACAAGTGGTGCGCGCAGCTCTGCAGATACTCTGACGACAGCACAGCTGCTGCTGCCGCCGCACACTACAGTATCGTCGTGACACCTAACGGCAGCTGTCAACAATTTTAAATAATTCTGCCTTTGATCACGGCTTGCCATTGTAATGCAGTCGGTTCTGTATGTGCCGTTACATACTGATCAACCCGAACATTACGACCACCAAAAATCAGTCGATGCGATGACAGCGACACCTGAAGAACAATGACGCTAGTCAGATTTTTTTTTCCGTTTTTGTTTTTCAGTTTCCTGTTACAGGGCGGCCAGGCAGCTCAAGCAGACGCTCTTCACCCTACAGAATTAATATCCTTACAAGCATAAAATTACAACTTGTGACGGTGATAAAATCTGGTTACAATAATACAATGGACATGGCGACTGTAATTAAAGATATAAATGGGTTGAAAGACGGAGTGTACATGGGTCTTTGATAGTACACAGAAATGGTGACGACGAAGAAAACACGCAGCTGTAAACGAGGAGGAAATAGAAAAACACGAAGTCACTAAACAAAAACAAATCTTCCAGGTCAGATTGTATACCAACTAGATTCCTCTGCTGCAATGTCTCCATACTTAGCTACCATATACAACCGATCACTCAGCGAAAGATCCGTACCCAAAGACAGGAAAGTTGCCCAGGTCACTCCAATATTCAAGAAAGACAACAGGAGTGATCCCCAAAAATACAGGCCCATCTCATTGACGTCGATTAGCAGTATGATAATGGAGAGAGATCGACCTATCAACCACTAGTCAACCCGGATTCAGAAGGTAACGCTCTTGTGAAACACAGCTTGCCCTTTATTAACATGAAGTGATATATTTCATCGACAAGGGATCTCAAATCGATTTCCGGATTTCAGGAAGGCTTTTGAGACTGTACCCCACAAGCGGCTTCTAATGAAATTGTGTGCTTATGGGATATCGCCCCAATTGTGCGATTGGATTCGCGATTTCCTATCAGACAGGCCACAGTTCGTAGTATTTCACGGTAAGTCATCGAGTAAAACAGAAGTGACATTTGGCATTCCCCAGGGAAGCGTTATACGTCCCCTACTCTTCCAAGTGTTTATAAACGATTTAGGAGAGAATCTGAATACCCCTCTTAAAATGTTCGCGGATGATGCTGTCGTTTATCGGTTAGTGGAGTCAACAGAGGATCAAAGCAACTACAAAGCGATTTAGACAAAATTCAACATGGTGCGAAAATTGATAATTAACATAAATTAATAAAAAGTGTGAAGTAATACATGTTGGTGTTGTTGTTGTGGTCTTCAGTTCGGAGGCTGGTTTGATGCAGCTCTCCACAATCCCCTATCCTGAGCAAGCCTCTTCATCTCCACATAAGAACGGCAACCTACATCTGTCTGAATCTGCTTACTGTATCCATCTCTTGGTCTTCCTCTGCGATTTTTACCCCACACACTTCCCTCTAATGCTAGATTCACAATTCCTTGATGTCTAAGAATGTGTCCCACCAATCTATCTCTTCTTTTAGTCAAGGTATGCCAGAAATTTCTTTTCTCCCCAATTCTGTTCAGAACCTCCTCATTAGTTACGCGATCCACCCACCTAATCTTCAGCATTCTTCTGTAGCACCATATTTCAAAAGCCTCAATCCTCTTCCTGTCCGCATTGTTTATCGTCCATGTCTCACTCCCATACAAGGCAACACTCCATACAAATGCCTTCAGAAAGGACTTCCTTAGGCTTAAATCAATATTCGATGTTAACAAATTTCTCTTTTTCAAGAATGCTTTTCTACCCATTGCCATTCTGCATTTTATATCCTCTGTACTGCGACTATCATTTGTTATTTTACTGCCCAAGTAACAAAACTCATCTACCTCCTTTATTGCTTCGTTTCCCAATCTAATTCCTTCAGCACCACCTGATTTTCTTACACTGCACTCCATTACCCTAGTTTTGCTCTTGTTAATGTTCATCTTATATGCACCTTTCAGCACACTGTCCATTCCGTTCAATTGCTCTTCCAGGTCCTTCGCTGTCTCTGACAGAATTACTATGTCGTCGGCAAAACGCAATGTTTTTAATTCTTCCCCCTGAACTTTTATTCCTTCACCAAATTTCTCCTTGCTTTCCTTTATAGCTTGCTCAATGTACAAATTGAACAACATTGGGGAAAGGCTACAACCCTGTCTTACTCCATTTCCAACCATTGCATCCCTTTCATGCCCTTCAACTCTGACAACCGCTGTCTGGTTTTTGAACAAGTTGTAAATAACCTTACGCTCCCTATATTTTACTCCTGCTTGCTTCAGAACTTGAAAGAGTTTATTCCAATCAACATTGTCAAAAGCCTTCTCCAAATCTACAAAAGCTAGAAATGTAGGTTTGCCTTTTCTTAATCTATCTTCTAGGATAAGCCGTAAAGTGAGTATTGACTCCCGAGTTCCGACATTTCTCCTGAACCCAAACTGATCTTCCCCGAGGTCGGCTTCTACCAGCTTTTCCATCCTTCTGTATATAATTCGTGTTAATATTTTGCAACCATGACTTATTAAACTGATGGTTCTGTAGTTTTCTCACCTGTCTGCACCTGCTTTCTTTGGAATGGGGATTATAACATTTTTCTTAAAGTCTGAGGGTACTTCGCCTGTCTTATACATCTTACACACCAGGTGAAACAGGTTTGTCATGGCTGGTTCTCCCAGAGACTTCAGTAGCTCTGCGGGAATATAATCTACTCCAGGGGCCTTGTTTCGACTTAGGTCTTTCAGGGCTCTGTCAAATTCTTCTCTCAGTACAGTATCTCCTATTTCATCTTCATCTACATCCTCTTCCCTTCCTACAATATTGTCTCGAAGTTCATTTCCTTTGTAGAGCCCCTCTATATACTCTTTCCACCTTTCAGCTTTCCCTTCTTTGCTGAGAACTGGTTTTCCATCAGTGTCCTTGATATTCATAGAGCTGTTTTTCTTATCTCCAAATGTATCTTTTATTTTCCTGTAGGCTGTATCTATTTTTCCCCTATTTATACATTCTTCTACATCCTTGCATTTGCCTTCTAGCCACTCCTGCTTAGCCATTTTGCACTTCCTGTCAATCTCATTTCTTAGTCGTCTGTACTCCATTTTGCCTGTTTCATTTACTGCATTTTTATATTTTCTCCTTTCATCGATTAAATTTAGTATCTCCTGTGATATCCAATGATTTTTTGTAGGTCTTGCCTTCCTACCTATTTTGTCCTCTGCCACTTTCACTATTTCATCTCTCAATTTTACCCATTCCTCCTCTAGTGTTTTATTTTCCCTTGTTTCTGTCAATTGTCGCCTAAAGCTCCGTCTGAAATTCTTAAGAACCTCAGGTTCCTTCAATTTATCCAGGTCCCATCTCCTTATTTTCCTACCTTTTTGTAGTTTCTTCAGTTTCAGCCTACAGTTCATAACCAACAAGTTATGGTCAGAGTCTATATCTGCGCCTGGGTATGTCTTACACTGTAACACCTGGTTCCGAAATCTATGTCTTACCATTATAAAATCTATCTGATATCTCCCGGTGTCTCCTGGTCTCTTCCACGTATACAACCTTCTTTTGTGATTCTTGAACCAGGTGTTTGTTATAACTAAATTATGTTCCGTGCAAAATTCTACCAGGCGGCTTCCTCTTTCATTCCTTTTGCCCAGCCCATATTCACCTACTATCTTCCCTTCCCTTCCTTGTCCTACTAGCGAATTCCAGTCTCCCATAACAATTAAGTTTTCCTCTCCCTTAATTGTCTGAATAATTTCCTGTAGCTCCTCATATATTTCTTCGATTTCCTCATCATCGGCAGAGCTAGTCGGCATATAAACCTGTACTACTGTTGTCGGTGTTGGCTTCGTATCTATCTTGACAATGATAATGCAATCACTGTGCTGGTCATAGTAGTTTACCCGCATTCCTATTTTCTTATTCATTATCAATCCTACTCCTGTGATACCCCCAATTGATTTTGTATTTATAATCCTGTACTCACCTGACCAGAAATCCTGTTCATCCTGCCACCTAAATTCACTAATCCCCACTATATCTAACTTCAACCTATCCATTTCCCTTTTTAAATTTTCTAATTTTCCTACCCGATTAAGGGATCTAACATTCCACGCTCCGACCCGTAGAATGCCAGTATTGTCTTTCCTGATGATCACATCCTCCTGAGTAGTCCCCTTCCGAAGATCCGAATGGGGGACTATTTTACCTCCGGAATATTTTACCCGAGAGGATGCCATCATCATATGTTCATACAGTAGAGCTGCATGTCCTCGGGAAAGGTAACGGCTGTAGTTTCCCCTTGCTTTCAGCCGTTCGCAGTAACTGTGTGCCAAAGCCACATTAGCTGATGTTACAAGGCCAGCTCAGTCAATCATCCAGGCTGTTGCCCCTGTAACTACTGAAAAGGCTGCTGCCCCTCTTCAGGAACCACACGTTTGTCTGGCCTCTCCACAGATACCCCTCCGCTGTGGTTGCACCTACGGTACGGCTATCTGTATCGTTGAGGCACGCAAGCCACCCTACCTCGGCAATGTCTGTGGTTCATGGGAGTGGGAAGTAATACATATGTTCACTAAAAGAAGTCCGCCGAACTTCAAATACACAATAAATCAGTAAAACCTTAGGTCGTAAGTTCTACCAAATACCTAGGAGTTATAATTACGAACAACTTAGGCTGGAGAGAACACATAGAAAATATTGTGGGGAAGGCGAACCAAAGGTTACGTTTCATTGGCAGAACGCTTCGAAGATGCAACAACTCCACCAAAGAGACTGCCTACATCACACTTGTGCGTCCTCTCCTGGAGTACTGTTGCTCAGTGTGAGACCCTCACCACGTGGAACTGACGGAAGATATTGAGAAGGTTCAGAAAAGGGCAGCTCGTTTTGTTTTATCACGTTACAGGCAGGAAAGCGTTACGCAAGTGTTGCACGATTTGAGGTGGAAATCATTAAAAGAACGTCGTTATTCGTTGCGGTGAGATCTATTCGCGAAATTTCAGTCACCGACTTTTACTTCTGAATGTGAAAATATTTTTCTAGAAGCCAACTATATAGGGAGACATGACCATCCCAATAAAATAAGAGAAATCAGATCGAAAACAGAACGATTTAGGTGTTCTTTCTTCCCGCACGCTATTAGAGAATTATCACTTAAAAGTGATTTGCAGAGTATCTATGTGGATGTAGATTAAAATCACTCAGGCATCGGCTGCGGGTTGGCCGTTCGTTGTTTATTTTAAAACCACACTCAGAAGAAAATACAGACCGACGTAGCACCGGAACGTAGACACACGATGGTGACGAATGATGGCGAAGGGAGGTAGGGGATGTGTTGGGTAGGGGGGAGGAGAAAGAGGGCGAAGTGGAGAAAAGAAGGGGGAAGAGGAGGGGTCACAGGGCTGGGAGAAGGAAGGCGAGGCAAAGATGTCCCAGGAAGCCGGGAGGGCGAGAGAGGGGAGTGGTACCGGAGGAATGGGGAGACGTGAGGAAGGTGGTGGGACGGAGCCATCTGGAAGGGATAGGAAGATCTCCATCTTCCTATGATCGGAAGGATAAATATCAGGTCGGATGGAATCATCAGGAGGGGGAGCGTAAAGAAGTTGTCGTAGGAGAGAACAGGGACAGTCGACAGGTGGAGAGCAGGGGAAAACGGTAAGGGAGGCACTGCTCCAAATTAGGATGTGTGAGCAGGGGATGGACAAGGGGGTTGGGCGGGTCTAATTTTCGGCAGAGGTAACGGAGGTGTTCGATGAAGAGGACAAGGCGGGGGAATGGGATGAGGTCATAAGGGATCGACATGAGGGATAAAGGGGTATACGGAAGAAGAGGCGGAGGGCATGGCGTTCCAGGATTTCGAGGGATTTATTTAAGGATGTGGGTAGGGAGGGGGGGGACTACTGTGACGACTACGAGAAAAGAAAGAAACGGTCTGAAACGTGGTGAGACAACTCATGGCGCTTCCATCAGGATAACGCACCCGCACTTTCATCCATCATAACTGCTCCACAAAAAAACGAAATAACCGTGCTGCCTCATCCTCCGGACTATAAAGATCGGCTCTCCGCGGATTTTATTGATTTTCTAAGTCGAAACCCGTTGAAATTACAAAGATTTGTAACGATTCACGAGATAAAAGGAAATTCGCAGCTGGCGCTTCCTACGATCCATCAAGAGGCGTACTAAGACTGCTTCCGGAAGTGGAAACACTGTGGAATCGTTGTATCAATTGTAGACGATACCGTCTCCATAGTCCAGTGGACAACGTGGTAGATTTCCACGCAGGGGACTCGGGTTCAATTCAGGGTCCAGTCGGAGGTTTTCTCCACTCAAGGACTGGTGTTGTCCTCATCACTTCATCATCATCATCATCATCGACACGCAAGTCCCCCAAGTGGCGTCACCAAAAGACTTGCACCAGATAGGCCGAACACGACCACAGTTGGGGTCTAACAAGCAAAAATACCACACGCTATCATCAATTGTGGAGGAGACTAATTCAAAGTAATTCATGCACGATGAGGAAAGAGGACGCGTAGAGAAAACATTGCGAACAAATTTCCGTAAATTTTTGTTCAAATGATTATAAATCTAATGGACTTAACTACATTGGTCATCAGTCCCTAGGCTTACAAACTATTTAAACTAACTTAAAGTAATGCTAAGAACAACACCAACACACACAAACACACACACACACACATGCCCGAGGGAGGACTCGAACGCACGACGGCGAACGGCGGCGCGTACCACAGCAAGGCGCCGTAATGCCCACAGCTATTCTGCCGCGGCCATATATATATATATATATATATATATACAGACTTCGTATCCGTTTGACAGAAGGTAGATTGTCATGGCTCCCAGAGGCTCGGTATGTGAATTTCGGCTACTCACGCCTTGCCGGTTGTTCGAGAAGTGCTGAGTGGCGAAATCAACGTGAAATTACATCAAATCTCATAGGTTGGGCAGCCACCCTTCTGGTGGCGACGTCGAAGACTGGGCAGTCTGTTAAAACAGGACAGACGGCGAACTGTGGCGCAACTAACGTCAGACGTTCATGTAGGGCAGATTACAAGTGTTTCTGAACACAGCGCACCGAACACCCCGAACGATGGGCCTCCGCGGCCATGTTACACTGGGATTTTAGTTTCAATTTGACCATCTGGGCAAAAGGTGATTAGATGTAGGTTCGGTGCACTTTTGAATGCTTTATTGACATTTAAATTGCAGCGATGGATGAAATTAAGAATTATTGTTAATATATTTCCGTCAATGATCACCAATTTTCTCGTCGTTTTGGCGACCGGTTTCGGTCAATGATGACAATTTTCAAGTCTACAGCAAATCAGAATCAGAAGGGCACATTTAGTAAAACACTAACTTATAAAACAAAAATAATGCATTACAGTCATCAATACATAAAACGTGTATAACAGCATACCTGTTGTTACATTCCTTCAAAAATGTTCAAATGTTTGTAAATCTATCGGACACAACTGCTTGGTCATTAGTCCGTAGCTTACAAAGTACTTAAACTAAGGTAAAGTAACCTAGAGACAACGCAGACACCCATGCCCGAGGGGGGACTCGAACCCACGAAGGCGAACTGCCGCAGCACGGCGCCCCAGTGCACACGGCTAATCCGCTGAAGCTGTCTTACGTTGTGACGATGCCATTATGGCTATATTACATTACCTTAAGGAATGTAACAACAGGCATGCTGTATAATATTTAAACACGTTTTATGCGTTGATGACTATAATGCATTATTTATGTTTTACAAGGTAGTCTGTTACTAAATGTGACCTTCTGGTTCTGATTTGCTGTATATTTGAAAATGGTCATCACTGATTGGAACCGGTCGTCTAAACGACGAGAAAATTGATGATCATTGACGGAAATAAAGACATTAAAAGGAAATTACAAAAATGATCACTTAAAAATTCGCGGCGATATCGCAGCTTCTGGAATTAAGAATTATTCCCCAATAATCAGTAACCGCTAATATAAATGATGACGGTGCCTACCTAAATTTTTCACTGTAATATTCTTAAAAAGTGCCATTTTTAAACAATACATCGCAAATACGAGACGAAAATACATTGATAATGATAATTGTCGTGTTCAGAGCGAAACCTTTGGTAATAAATAATATTTCTTTTTACACAAATATTACTTTTTATTTACTATTTCTACTACACCACACAATAATCGTGACAGAGTGGATGCTAGCGGAAGACTGCTCGAGAGATACTGCGAATAATGACTCGCATGCGGGCAGTCAATTATTGCTGCGTAACTAACCAGAAGATTTTGCACATCATCTTTGTCACAGTGATTACTGTTGTCAAGGTACAAATTTTAATTTTTTTTTTTTTTCGAATTTATGATAATAAAAATGTCAGACAGCCGTAGGGCTGCAACACACCGACAACCCATGCATGTGCCAATTTTAAGACCACGACATCGGAAACTACGATTGAAATGGCCACGTCATCTTCATCACTGGACGTTCTACATCTACATGCAAACTCTGCAAGCCACCTCGCAGTGTGTGGCGGAGAGTACTTTGCGCAGCATTCTCACTTCCTCCGATTCTTGTCGCGATTGGTTCGCGGGAAAAATGATTTCCTGTATGCCTACGTGTGGGCTCTAATCCCTCTGATCTCATCGCTGTGCTTGCTCATAAACTACTTAAACTAAGGTAAACTAACCTAGCGACAAAACAAACACCCATGCCCGAAGGGGGGCGGGGACTTTATTAACCGATATCGACAACTTAGTGTGCCGTCCTTGTTCTACTTGGAAGTGGAGTAGGAAAGGGATTGCCTAGTGGTGGTGCAGTGCACCCTCCGCTACACACCTTACGTTGGATAGTGGAGTATGTATGTAGATGTAAAAGTGTTTAAGAGAGCTGCTCACATTGTCTCCTAAATCGTTTATAACGATTAGGAATAGTACGGTACGTAGCCGTAGACAGGATATGATTTCGGGACGGGTTTCAAACAAATGGACACTGTAATAGCTGTAATAACGTGTACAGTTAACTGAACTGCAAACATGCAAGGACTGAATGCTAGAAAGTTATTACGGTATAGAAAGAAAATTAGAAAACTTCTTAAGGATCTACGTATTCTGCAAAACAGGAGCAAGGCATATCATATCATGATGATAGATAAATGTGGATTAAAACACGGATGGCAATCAGAAACGCAGTTCGTGAAAATTTTAATAACATCTGAAGCATTATCGGAGAAACACTTCCTGACTAAAATTTTTGCAGTACGTGAATACCGACAATGGCAAAAATAAGTGCACAGATTCTCTTTGGCTAGACGAGAACCTTCGTTTACATAGGAAAATCAAGAAATATCGATGACTCACAGTGTAATTACTGATAGTACTGTTGAAAAAGAAGTTCAAATCTCTAAAGCACATTGAAGCTCGAGGGCTCGACACTTTCTACACAGAATCTACATCTACAACCATATTCCGCAAACCACCCGACGGTGTGTGGCGGATGGTACCTTGAGTACCACTCCGCCGAATTTAGTCCCCTTCTTTACCATAAGTTTCCATGGGAACCTTGAGCAAGGAGCTGTTGCTAGTGATTGGAAAACAGACAAATCACATTCATCTATAAGAAGCAAAAATGGTAAATAAAGACACCTGGGAAAAAACTTACTAAAATGCTCAGTGTTTAGCCGACCGCGGTGGTCGAGAAGTCTGCGGCGTGCCAGTCACGGTCTGCATGGCCGCTGCGGTCGGGGGTTCGAATCCCCCCTTGGGCATGGATGTTTGTGCCGTCTTTAGTATAAGCTCTTTCATAAGTAGTTTGTAAGTTTAGGGACTGATGACCCCATAGTTAAGTCCCATAAGCTCATCAGGTGTCCACCTCTTCGTCCGAAATATACTTGTAACCTCTCTGAGAGAAGAGACGGTTAATCCCTCGATGTTTTCAGTTAGCTTCAGGATCAGGTGTGCACCTCTTCGTCCGAAATATACTTGTAACCTTCCTGTCAGTACTCACCAATAAGAATTGGGCAATACATAACTCAGGGTAGTACAAGGTTTATGGCTCGTTGTCTCTGTTCATAGGGATGAGTTACGTATGACATCTTCTATGCCCTAAACAGATATCCAAACTGTTTAAATATGATCATTAATTAATCTGTAGTTTAGTCTATCAATCTGCAGATGATGACGCGAAAAATATATTTAAACAAACATAAATTAAAGCTCTGAATAACCAACAAAATTGATTCTTACATAATGTTCTCAAGAGATTCACTTACGAAGTAATTTTTTATAAATGGACTTTATTACTCTTTTTGGACATGAAAATGCAGAAGTGGTACTACTTTATACATCGTTAAATAACTGAATATTTCCCCAACTATTGTTCATAAGAGGCACAATAAGTATCACACGCACTCGAGAGTAAAAGTTCCAAATTATCACCCGTAAATTAATGAAGTCCAACGAACATTGCAGTTCCAAATTAATCCGCGATTAATTACAGTATTGTTATAAAACACAGTTTGTTATCACCCGAGTACACAATTTCTGAATTATTACAGTTCCACAGCCCTACTACCGTGCATAGTTTATCAGTTTTCAAGCAGAGACTAAGTTCTGCAGTCACAGTCTCCTAATTTTTCTAAGTCCACACATGGCTATCTCTTCAAATCATAAATTCGTAACGCAGCTTCAGACCGCCCAGCGTCACAACATATCACCACCGCATCCAAATTACGAGTCCTCTCCCAAGCGTTAGAAAGCGTGCTCTACCTGCTCCCAAAATTGTATCCTTTCGCGCATCCTAACGCCTCATCTTTAAAATACAATTTCCTTTCCAAAATATTATACATTTGAATATCACAGAATTAAATGCTTTGTCCACCTCCCTACAAATATTGTTTACATTTAACAAACAAATATATATTTAACAATTCTAAAATCGTAGCGTAGGGTCTCACTGTTAAAATATACTGCCACCGTCTCACTATATTACACAGTTAATATTTAATTTATGATGGCTTTTTATGCAAATATATATTTGTAATATATAATATAAATATAATTGTTTATGTATAAATTATCTGCTGTATATCTACTATTTTTAGTCGGCCATGAGGTATTTATGAGGCAGTCTAAGACATAAAACGAACGTTACTAAGAATAATATTAGATATAATAAAATACATATATAAATGTAATGCGCTTTGCTAGATTCATGTTTTGTGTTTCTGTGATGGAATCTATGTTCTGACACAAGAATATTACTACGTAACGAAAAGTAGAATAAGAGAGTAAAACAAAGTTTATTGATAGACTACTGAAATAACGTGGTGCGTCTTTTAAGAAAGGTAACGTGGTGCAATGCTGCCCATTTTCTTTTTAAACTTGTACTGATAAACACTATGTATCAATAACTGTGAATATAAGTCTCATAATAATATTATTATAGTACTGAAATTTATCGGCTTTTTATCCAGTTTTCCAGTCACTAGTCCCAAACTGTTAGCCAACCGGCTGGGGAATCCAACAGCTTGCAAAAACTTTCTTTTCACATGGAAACAATCAGCGTCCCCCTTTATCTGTATGTTACATACTGATGGTCATGAACGTCTTTGTTCAGAAACTATGGGAATTGCATGGGGAGAAATAGGGACTGTATAGAGCATGCATAACGGCTTCCCAGCCTTGTCACGATGTATCTTGATACAGAATAATGCCAGATTCTTTTTGGCCCACTTTAGGTTACGGTAGTAACACTAAAAGTGGGCCTTTGCGATCTTCTTTTGACAGCTCGAAATTTAAATGAAAACAACGGCTTAACCATTCATCTGACACGAAAATTGAATAACCGAATTTGTAGAGGAGAAAATTCTCTACAACTTCGCTCTGTTATGTTTTTTCATATCTCATAGCGTTTCAGAGATATTTGCAAAAATAACGGCGATTTTGGGATGTTTGTCTGTCTGTCCGTCTGTCTGTCCGTAACGTGTTCCCTGTTTTTAAGACGAACCGTTCAACCGATCAGCACCACATTTTACAGACATGATTATAGGCCGACAGAGACCAGAACCTCCCTTTTTCAAATTTTTCGGACGAAATATACGGTAGTAATACCAAAAAAAGCCGTTTGTAATATAATTTTAATTGCAAATAAACCGTTCATCTGACGCGAAAATTGAATAACCTAATTGGTATAGGAGAAAATTCTGTACAACTTAGCTCCCTTATGTTTTTTTTTTTTTTTTTTAATCTCGTATCGTTTGAGAGATATTTCCAAAAATAACGGAGATTTGACACCCTCCATTGAATTAACGAAAACCATCCGTTCGGTCGGAGATGTCACGTGACATTCCTCGCCCAGAACTCTCACTGGCATACAGCATCTTACCTTCGTATTTGATGATTTTCTTATTGTAACTTACGCGTTGTCATTTCAAAGCAATGGCGCGCTGAAGAATTAACAAAAACACATCCTTCTTCGTATGATAAATGATAATCTATAGTCTACAAATGACATATTAGCATAAGTTAATAACGGGCATCAATAGTATGAAATTAAAGGACATATGCTTTGATTGATGGCCGTAGCGTAGTGGGCTAATGCGTTGGACTATGACGCTGAAGGTCGGTGGTTCGGAACCCCTCACTACCTAACGTTTATTTTTCCTAAAAGGGTTTCAGACACTCTTGTTAATTAATTTTTTATTATTTAGATTATTATTTTGGTGCAAAATGTTTGTAAAAACTTATAAAACTACAAATCTAAAGTGGGCCGTTAAACACGTCAGTGCGATTTTTTTTATTTTTTTTATTTTTATTTTTTTTAAACTTTGTTATGATTGCGGGAGGGGTTTGAACCTCAGGAACCACCTCCCTGGCTACGCCCACGATAGGGGCCCTATAACACTTCTCTGGGGTACGCCTAGGGATGCAAACGATACATCGATGTCTGGAAAACATCGATGTTCGTTCATCATAAACATCGATGTTAAAACATCGATGTTTTGAACAGCGATATATCGCCGATTCATCGACGATAGAAGTCCAAAACTATCGACATCGTTCAACAATTGATTGTCAACTCCATTATTACTTTATTAGTTGCTCAGCCAGCGTCAACTCAAGCGCGGTGCTCCTGCTGTCGTCGCTCGTCGCTGTTTTCATACTTTTGAAATAGTAGGTAAGTGAAATATGAAACAATCTGATCATTTATCTTATGTTTGTCTAGCACGGGCTGCTGGCATTACTGAAATTTCACCCTCCAACATCAGTGGAATCGAATCTTTGACAGTGTTACCCAGTCAGACCGATATCGTACTGTCAAATCGTCAGTTAAAACATCAAACAAAAGTCGACGAAAAATCCGAGCCAAAAGCCAACAAGCCAAGTATAACATAGATTTTCATTTCAGCAAGGTACATGATTTGATAAACGTCATTGATGAATATTCATTTTAAAAATACATTATTAAGTAATAACTGAAAGATGCATAATGTTTAATTTTCTCCACGTCGAAAGCTAAGAACAATGCAATACGTCAACAAAACACAAGTTATTTCGCATGTAATGAACAAATCGATGTAAATCCCAAGTAAAATCAGCGCAATAGGTAGCGAAACCTTAGTCCCAACTTCTTTTTCATTCTAATCTGCCATTTCGCTGTGTATTCGTTGCCTAGTGAAAGAACATAAATAAGGCAGATACTTTCTGGCAACACAGCTTCATTTCAGTGTGTTTTTCCTAATATTTCTTAAAAGTATGGAAACATCGGAAAAACATCGATGTATCGTTTTTCAAGGCGATGTTTTTTTAACATCGATATTTTTCCGCAGGAACATCGATGTCTGAACATCGATGCTTTTATCAACGATTTTGCATCCCTGGGTACGCCAGATGTCACTTCTGATTTACTCGGTGAAATGAAGAGGCTAGGCTCAGCAGAGGAAATGGCTGCTGGCGGCGTGGAGCCAGTCCTAAGACTGACGACGCAAAGAAAGTTGGATGGCCACTCGTCGCGCCCCGACAACCCCTGCGGCGTTTTTATCAGAAAGCGATAAGGTCAGGCGGGCACTCGGGAGCACTCGGCCGCCCGCGGTGTGACAGATCTGCCGGGGCGTGACGCCACGCCGCAATTACCGGTGGCCGGCTTTACGGCTCGATTTATGGAGTGTTTATGGCGGCTCGCGCGCTTAACGATAAGCGATAGGCCCCCGCTGCGGCGGCCGCCCGCCCAGGAGGCACTCGCCATCTGATGCGCGCCTCTGCCACTCGCTGCCCCTCCACAAGCGCTACCACGTCACAGGCGCTCACCTTCTCCCGCCTGAAAACAGGTACAAACAGTATGACCAGAGGGGGCCCAAATGGACTGCGCAGTCCGAGGTAGAAATTCGACGTACTGCGCATGACGTCACCGCCGAAGCACGCGCCGGCAGTTGTAGCGTTAGCCCTGCAGTAGCTTCTTGTTTACAGTGTATGTTTTGTTTCGTTTATTCGTGTGTTTTACGACAGAAAATTTGATTAATATGTTAATGATTCGTTTGACATTTTAAATTCTTCCAGAATCGTTGACAAAAAGACATTAGCAACTGCCTATGGAACAAACGAGCAGCTGCAAAAAACAATTCTTAGCATAAGGTATTTGTGCTGTGAAACAATACAGATTGGAAACCGAAGGAAGCTGTTACCATTTCAGAAAGGACTGTTAATGTCAATTAATTCTTTATTTGGCCTTCATTCTGGCCTTTTGTCACTAGACATTAAGTGTGTATTAACCCGCGAGAACATGCACATTAAAAGTTACGCGATCGATCGCACGTATAGCATTTTTCTGACAGTCAAAGAACAGTTTGTAATGTACTTAATATATCTAAATAAGTGTTTCTAGTTGCATTTATAAGAAAACACAAATATATGACTATTTAAAATTGGTAAAATGCGATTGTTTTAAAATTACTGTGAGCAAATTCCTCACGCGCAAGTCCTCGCGGGTTAACAGCACGGCTGAACCAGGACTGTCTTGAAAATTTGTTTTCATAGATTAGAGGTATATGCCATTTCTATCAGCATCCTCGTCCAAAAGAAGTTTATTACTTCTGGGAAAGAATGCCAAAGACATTGAACTGTTTAATACTTCGTCTGTGAGACAGGAAGAAGATTCACAACAATTTCTGTAATCTAGTCTGCTGTATGGAATTTTGCCGGATATGTCTGAAGCAATGACCATGTCAGATTGGGAAGCAGAGAGCCCCCCATTGGGGGTGGCTTCTAATGAACTCCTTTGTCCTCCTCCAAAACACCTCGCGGAATACGGGTGGTTGGAATTACTATCACGAGGAGGTTTGTTAGTGCCGTCTGAACAGTGGATGCGGCAGATCTCAAAGTTTGAGCTGCTGTTCAGCGATATTAGCGGAAGTGACCTACTTTCAAAAGAAGAAAATATTTCTAAGAGAGTAGCCGACGTAATTTCGCAGAAATATCTTCATGTGGCGCCGGGATCATTAAAATATTCTTACGGACCGAATGTTTTATTCGAGTGCGCTACATCAACATGAAGCTGAAGAGAGAGAAAGCAGCGGCATCACAGAGGCGAAAATGACGTCAGTGGCATTCTTCGACTGTCGGAAGGATTTAACGACGTAACTGCAATAAGCAATGCGTAAACAGTTAACTTATGTGTGTTTAGTGGTGTATGTGTCGGTGCAGCGCTGCTTCGCGCCCCTCGCTAGCAGTGCTGCTTCGCCGCTGACGTCATTTCAACGGCCAATAGCAGGTCGTTTCACTTCGGGCCCAACCTTATGTAGAATAACCTTGAGTATGACCACAGTCTAACATATACAGTCACGACACTCTCACAGATTTTTGTTATATGCTGCGATAGCAGCGCTCCAAGCGGCTGGCAAGCTACGTTTCTGAATACGATAGTTGATGAGTGCAAATAGTATCGTTTAAATTGATTTCAGCATACTTTTTACATTAGGGAACGTATGTAGTGCCTTATAAATAGGTAATAATTTAAAAATAGCTTCCCATTTGTCTTTCTTAGATTTCATAAGATCCCTGACATGGTACGAAACGGTACATTACAGGACAGTTAATTTACAATTATCCTGTAACATACAGGCTTTATATGAATAATTCCATTTTCAAATAAAAATAAGAATGCCTAGGAAACACCAGGAGACAAGCCCTTTAGCAGAGAGACGTCAGTTTCTACGCAGGAACGTTAAGTATTCTTCACTACAATTACAGTAAAATCGGTGAGGGTGGAACATAGGAACGTATATAGAATGCAATAAATACGGCATTTAACATACCAAATCAACCATCACAGCTGTAGCTGAAGGAAAAACGTCACAGACGTGGCAATATAACGATAAAAGCAACCAAACTGTTTGCCAACAAAGAAGAACCCAATTCCACAATTGTTGCTACATTTGAACCACAAATGGCAAGATTAATCAAAACATTAGTTTTTTAAAGCTAAAGTAATTACACTTAAAAGAATATGCACGTATAAGAAAGACAAGTGATGTGTAAAAATGTGAGAATCATTAGACCCCATACCGAATTGATACACGTCAAAAACTGGCTGTCATAGTAAGAACAGCCCATAATAAAAATTTATTATACCATTCTGTTTATATGCAACTTACTTTCAGCACAATAAGCTGCAAATATACACATATTCGTAAGTATTTGTTCATGACAGAGTTATTCTTTATACCACTTTAAATGAGGCTGTTTTTATATTAATTTCCGTATTATGTTTGTCTCTCGATATTTTAATAATGCTTGTAACGCAAAAATTATAGTAAGTATTTCGTTAATTACATACAAAAGCGATTATAAACACACATCATTACCGCTTGCCCACCACTAGGAGCGCTAGTGTCGCAGCAACTGTCAGTTGGTAACAACTTTTACAGCAGTGAGTGTCTTGACTGTATATGTTACACTGTGGTATGACTCCCTTGCCCTGTGAACATCGCGTTCCAAGAGGAATGGTTAACACTAGAGGTGTTTTTCTGTACCCCATGTAGTATCTTTTTCTCCACTTACCAGTCTGTAGCCCACTGTTGTCAATTCCTCCTCCCCCCCCCCCCCCCATAAATGTTTCCCTTTACTTTCGTCAGCAGAGATCTCTATTCATATATATATATCTCCACTTCCTCACATCCATTGGCACTGTCATTTATCAATCCTCTCCTCTTTCACTAATCATTTTCCCCCTTCTGTTTATATTAAACTTAATTCAAATGTATTAAACATCTATCTCCATGTAAATATCTCTTTTTATTATTAGTATTACTTTGATTTTTGTGTTATTATTTTCAGTATTATATATTGTTATTATTAATATAGTGTTTTTTTTTGTAATTAATTCCTTTATGTTGTTCCTGATCCCATGTAAGAAAGGGCCCTATGGACCCAATCTGAACAGGTTAAATAACTAAATAAATAAATAAATATAACAATGTTTTATAAATGTTAATACGTCACCTTTTATTTCTCGTCCATGTTGTTAGGTAGTCTGCCGGAATTGCTACTCAAAAGTTACTATTTCAACATTGTATAAATTCACATAACTGTTTAAGATTCTGTGAGTTCAGATGGTCTAATGAACTACAAAAATAACATGACATGTTGTTGAATGCACCTCTTTTTTTATTAGGTACTAGCTGAAAACCCGGCGTTGCCCGGGTATTTATTTATTTATTCCTGCCATTTTTCAGGTATATAATCATTTGTCCACTCCCATGAACCACAGACATTGCCGAGGTGGGGTGGATTGCGTGCCTCAAAGATGCAGATAGCCGTACCGTAGGTGCGACCATAGCGGAGGGGTATCTGTGGAGAGGCCAGACAAACGTGTGGTTCCTGAAGAGGGGCAGCAGCCTTTTCAGTAGTTACAGGGGCAACAGTCTGGATGATTGACTGAGCTGGCCTTGTAACATCAGCTAATGTGGCTTTGCCACACAGTTACAGCGAACGGCTGAAAGCAAAGGGAAACTACAGCCGTTACATTTCCCGAGGACATGCAGCTCTACTGTATGAACATATGATGATGGCATCCTCTCGGGTAAAATATTCCGGAGGTAAAATAGTCCCCCATTCGGATCTTCGGGCGGGGACTACTCAGGAGGATGTGATCATCAGGAAAGACAATACTGGCATTCTACGGATCGGAGCGTGGAATGTTAGATCCCTTAATCGGGTAGGAAAATTAGAAAATTTAAAAAGGGAAATGGATAGGTTGAAGTTAGATATAGTGGGGATTAGTGAAGTTCGGTGGCAGGATGAACAGGATTTCTGGTCAGGTGAGTACAGGATTATAAGTACAAAATCAATTGGGGGTATCACAGGAGTAGGACTGATAATGAATAAGAAAAAGGGAATGCGTGTAAACTACTATGAGCAGCACAGTGATCGCATTATCATTGTCAAGATAGATACGAAGCCAACACCGACAACAGTAGTACAGGTTTATATGCCAACTAGCTCTGCCGATGATGAGGAGATAGAAGAAATATATGAGGAGCTAAAGGAAATTATTCAGACTGTTAAGGGAGAGGAAAACTTAATTGTGATGGGAGACTGGAATTCGGTAGTAGGAAAAGGAAGAGAAGGAAAAATAGTAGGTGAATATGGACTGGGCAAAAGGAATGAAAGAGGAAGCCGCCTGGTAGAATTTTGCACGGAACATGATTTAATCGTAACCAACACGTGGTTTAAGAATCACAAAAGAAGGTTGTATACTTGGAAGAGACCAGGAGACACCGGAAGGTATCAGATAGATTTTATAATGGTAAAACATAGATTCCGGAACCAAGTTATAAACTGTAAGACATACCCAGGGGCAGATATAGACTCTGACCATAACTTTTTAGTCATGAACTGTAGGCTGAAACTGAAAAAACTGCAGAAAGGTAGGAAAATAAGGAGATGGGACCTAGATAAATTGAAGGAAAGTGAAGTTCTGGAGAATTTCAGAGGGAGATTTAGGCAACAATTGACAGAAACAGGAGGACATAAAACAGTAGAAGAGGAATGGGTAGCATTGAGAGATGAAATAGTGAAAGCAGCAGAGGACAAAATAGGTAGAAAGGCAAGACCTACAAAAAATCCTTGGATATCACAGGAAATACTAAATTTAATTGATGAAAGGAGAAAATATAAAAATGCAGTAAATGAAACAGGCAAAATGGAGTACAGACGACTAAGAAATGAGATTGACAGGAAGTGCAAAATGGCTAAGCGGGAGTGGCTAGAAGCCAAATGCAAATCTGTAGAAGAATGTATAAGAAGGGGAAAAGTAGATACCGCCTACAGGAAAATAAAAGAGACATTTGGGGACAAGAAAAGCAACTCTACCAATATCAAGAACTCGGATGGGAAACCAGTTCTCAGCAAAGAAGGGAAAGCTGAAAGGTGGAAGGAGTACATAGAGCAGCTTTACAAAGGAAATGAACTTAGAGACGATGTTGTAGGAAGGGAAGAGGAAGTAGATCAAGATGAAATAGGAGATACTATACTGAGAGATGAATTTGACAGAGCCCTGAAAGACCTAGGTCGGAACAAGGCCCCAGGAGTAGATGACATACCCTCAGAGCTACTAAAGCCTCTGGGAGAGCCAGCCATGACAAAACTATTTGAACTGGTGTGTAGGATGTATGAGACAGGCGAAATACCCTCAGACTTTAAGAAAAATGTAATAATTGCCATTCCAAAGAAATCAGGCGCAGACAGGTGTGAGAATTACAGGACCATCAGTTTGATAAGTCATGGCTGCAAAATTTTAACACGAATTATCAACAGGAGAATGGAAAAGCTGGTAGAGTCTGACCTCGGGGAAGATCAGTTTGGATTCAGGAGGAACGTAGGAACCCGAGAGGCAATACTCACTTTTCGTCTTATCTTAGAAGATAGATTAAGGAAAGACAAACCTACATTTTTAGCTTTTGTAGATTTGGAGAAAGCGTTTGACAATGTTGACTGGAATACACTCTTTCAAATTCTGAAGTCAGCAGGGGTAAAATATAGGGAAAGGAGAGTTATTTACAACTTGTACAAAAGCCAGACGGCAGTTATTAGACTCGAAGGGCATGAAAGGGAAGCATTAGTTGGGAAGGGAGTAAGACAGGGTTGTAGCCTTTCTCCGATATTATTCAATTTGTACATCGAGCAGGCGGTGAAGGAAAGCAAGGAAAAATTTGGAATAGGGATTAAAGTTCAGGGGGAAGAAATAAAAACATTGCGTTTTGCTGATGACATTGTAATTCTATCAGAGACAGCAAAGGACCTGGAAGAGCAGTTGAATGGAATGGACAGTGTGTTGAAGAGAGCGTATAAAATGAACATTAACAAGAGCAAAACAAAAATAATGGAATGCTGTCTTAGAAAATCAGGCGATGCTGAAGGAATTAGATTAGGTAACGAAACAATGAAGGTGGTAGATGAGTTTTGTTACTTGGGTAGTAAAATAACATGCGATGGTCGCAGTACAGATGATATAAAATGCAGAATGGCAATGGGAAGAAAAGCATTTTTGAAAAAGAGAAATTTGTTAAATCGAATATTAATTTAAGTGCAAGGAAGTCTTTTCTGAAGGCATTTGTGTGGAGTGTTGCCTTGTACGGGAGTGAAACATGGACGATAAGCAGTGCAGACAGGAAGAGAATAGAGGCTTTTGAAATGTGGTGCTACAGAAGAATGTTGAAGATTAGGTGGGTAGATCGCATAACTAATGAAGAGGTACTTAACAGAATTGGCGAGAAAAGGAATTTTTGGCACACCCTGACCAAAAGAAGGGATCGCTTGGTAGGACACATTCTTAGACATCGAGGAATCGTAAATTTAGCATTGGAGGGAAGTGTGTGGGGTAAAAATCGCAGAGGGAGACCAAGAGACGCGTATACTAAGCAGATTCAAGTTGACGTGGGTTGCCGTTCTTATGAGGAGATGAAAAGGTTTGCTCAGGATAGAGTAGGGTGGAGAGCTGCATCAAACCAGTCTCCGGACTGAAGACCATAACAACACAATCATTTGTATAGGGGCTGTACTTCTGTAAAATCTGTTGCGAATATAATTAGTAGTAAAGAAGTAATAGATTAAAACATGGTGCGTGATGGGGCGGTTTTCCATGAACGTTACTGTTTATGTGCTCATACCGCATGCCCTACGTGTCGTGCTGTGATACAATTTAGAAGGGACATTCAACTATATGTGTGTATACTGTCTGTAACATTTCCTGCGGCCACAATTTGTAGTCTAGAAATTATAAATTGTAACGTCATACCAAATGCCGTAGTTATACTCCATAAACAGCGGGAAAGTAGTAAGCGAGAAACTTCTTTCCTTTCATCACTTTGCTATGGTTGTTGGCGAGAAAAAGTGTAATGAAGGTTTGAAATTATGTTTAAAGTTTGCTGCAAGTCGCTAAGTACTCTCATTCTCATAGAGCGTATTTATAAAGTCTCGCCGCATTATAAGTCATTTTTTGCGATTTCCATTGGTTATGCCGTAATATCTTTTGAACCATGTGCAGTTATGTGATTCTTAACTATGCAGCAATTGTTACCTCACGGTAAGGAATATGTGTACCAAATTTGGTTGAAATCGGTCCAATGATTTAGGAGAAAATGAGCAGTATTGTCGCCAAATGCAGCAGTTTCTCCCGCATCTCATTGTTTATGACGTCATATCTCGTTAACTATGTATCGTACGTGATTCTTACACTTACGGTGACCGTTCTCATGGATTGAAGCTTACGTATACAAAATTTCATAAAGATTGGAACAAAACTGTAGATTTGTATGCAGCACGTACAAACATACGGACACTCTGCTTCATATATTAGAAGCAGATAGGAAGACACACAGACAAAGGCTGACATACTGAAACTAATGACTGTACAAAGACTGTAGCAAGACTAACGGATTCAGTGCGCGCCAATTCGCGCGTATTTATACATTGCGTTATTTTCTAGAACATTCTAGAACAAGTATGTTACAACATAACATCTTAAAAAGTTTATCTGTTGAACAGAAATTAATCTTCCACAAAGAAGTGATACATAAGATTATTACAATTGTACTAAAAGTATTTTTGTGACAGAAAAAAAACTGAAAATATATATGTAAATAATTACTGATTAGAGCAGTTATATATTTTGTTTACAATGGCTAAATTAAAGCAATTACACAGTTTTAAGGTAAGCAGAGCACCACAAACAAATCAGTACATTAGAAGAGACATCAGATAATGTTAGTTAGAAATATAATTAGCAAAACATATTATTGCACAACATCACGACTTACAATAATAAAGTAATCAATTTAGTTTATCAGAAGATCCAAATATGATATTGATTTAATCAATGTGACCAGACAGTGGTGTTATAAAATCTTTATGTGTTAATATAAGGTATACTGGAATATTAATGGATAATACTTCGATTCAAGGTGGTATCGTACACGTCATTTTAGTATTTTTGGATACCAAAACCAGTCGGTCATTTTGATATTTGGGTGGTGTTTTTCGTTACAAATAAAATTACTGATCACCGAGGGAGCAGAGGGTCAAATTGTTAAATTCAATAAAACAGATGTGATAAGATCAAGAAAGGGTCGCAACGAAGTCAGCGGTGAAACCTAATTTAGCCGCGCTAAGCTTTCTTTACTCGCGTGACAGCCGCTCCCTGCCAAAACCGCGGACTTCTTCCGGCTCGTACCTTGATAGTATCTATCAAGACACGAAAACGGAAGCATCAAGACACGAGTGCGGAAGCGGCCCGCGGTTGTGGCAGGGAGCGGCTCTCACGTGAGTAAACAAAGCTTAGCGCGGCTAAATTAGGTTTCACCGCTGACTTCGTTGCCGCCCGGTCTTGAGCAACAGTTACCACATTTGTTGTAAAGGTTCTGTTTTAACGAATTTAAAAATTTGACGGTCTGCTACCTCGGTGATAAGTAATTTTATTTGTTAAACTATGCTCTATAACGTCATTTGTTAGTTCAACTTCCTTACTCCCCACGCCAAAACGTTAATGTGGTCATGTGGCCTGCAGTTTTATTAGTGTCTTGTGACGTGATAATATAACGAAACAAATAAAGAGGATCTATAATGAATAGGGAATTAGTATTGACCTTTAGTATGATTTGTTGATCTTAGTATGTAATTTTTTTTAAAAAAATTATTTATTTATTTTTATTTATTTATATATTTATTTTATTTTATTATTTTTGTTCACTGGGTTATTTGATTTATTTCGTCACGCTTATATAGGGTTGGGTTTATATATATATATATATATATATATATATATATATATATATATATTTTTTTTTTTTTTTTTTTTTTTTTTTTGGTGGTTAGTTAGGATATATACATATATACACATACATATATACATACACAGCACCGATAAATGTTCTAATCGCTTGTTGGACAGCAGTGACACGTAGTGGATATTGCAGTAGGGGATTTTGCAGTAGGGGATTTTGCAGTAGGGGATTTTGCAGTAGGGGATATTGCAGTAGGGGATTTTCAGGACTACTTTTGGGGAGATGTGAAGGGCCTATAACGTCCTTTCTGTAGGGGTCCTCGAAGAACTAGAGTGTCATATCGTTGCCCTCGGGTGTTATAGTGCTACGGAATTGATCTCAGGGTTCCTGGGATGGGGAGTATGGGGGTTTTCCTTCTTTGGGGTCTGTCGTCTATTCTTCTTCGGTCCTGAAAATCCTGTCTCTCTTTTTCCTTTATTTCTTCCTCTATTGAGGGACCGGACGCATCTTTCCCTTTTTCCATATGCAAAATGGCATTGCGCCAGCCTTCCTGGAAGCTACGGCAACATAGTTTTTTTCTCCTTTTCTTTCAACTTTTATTACTTTAAGCTACCTGATTATTGTTTATTTCTTTCACTGGAGTTGGACAAGATCCGGTATCACCTACTAGTGGATACTCCTGGTTGGTTTTACCGTATGTTTGGAACATGATTAACACGACACACAATATACACTAATACATGCACACACATTTTACACATACACATGGGGTTTTAGCTTAGGTTTTTTTTTTTTTTTTTTTTTTTTTTTTTTTTTTTAGTTTTAAGCTGTGTTTACCTTATTAGTTTTAAGTTTAGGTTTAAGCTGAATAGTAACGACTTCAGTCTGACAGGTGGACTTAAGTTCTTTTTCTCGTACACTCCTTTAAGGTAGGGGGGGGGAGCAGGAGAAGTGTAAGAGTACTGACATTAGGGGTGCACGATCACTTGGAATAGAGTGTGCATATTTCCATTGTCCCAGAATGGTGTGCAATGACAAGGAATCCCAGGTTCAGCTAGAGGTATGTGAAATAGAACCAAGTAAAAAGGGTTTAAAAGGGAGGACATTGAATAATGTTTGTTCTCAGAAGACAATCGAGGCGATGGAGAAAATTTTGGGAGTGGCAGACCCGCAAAGTGAGGCTGTTGGCTCCTGTTAGGTGACCATAATGAGGACCAAACAAATTGGTGTGTGGTTCGACAGATAGCGACTGACACCTAGAAGTGACATAAGCATAAAGCTTGGTACTTCAAATTTTGTTTTGTCTTTTCCTTGTCTGATGGGTAATGAATGAAAAGAAATGCCCCTTACTCCCTAAATTTAGGTTCACACAGGTTATGCTAGTCTGAGGGTACTTGTACTGCAATGCTGCTCATATTCCACAACAGGTAAAAAAAAAAAAAAAAAAAAAAAAAAAAAAGAAGAAAGCTATCGGCACGAGTATTTAAATGGAAATTTGAGGAACTTAGACATTCTCTCCTTAGTTTACGTGAGTGACCCCTTCTAGGAGAACTGACAGAGAATAATCTTGTCTTTATTCTAACAAACAAAACAGAGAAGAGATAATGAAGGTTTGTTTGTTGACAATTTAAATTGTCATAATTCGTCAAAACTATTCACTGTCAGCTGAGTTGTGAAAATAAAATGCCAAGATACTTACTTTGCAATTCAAATTTGTCTTCACTAATTGAATTGTTGTGACTAATATTTTGTTGGTTATCTCAAGGCTGAGGGAGGGAGTATGTAGTGGTAGAACCCACTCTCCTTAATTCTCATATACCTTGATATACCCAAATAAGCATTAATTTACGTTGTTAAATTAATCAAGAAATCACGAGAACAGGAACTGCCGCCAGAATCTGTTTGTTTCAGATTCTGGAGGTGGTGGCAGCAGCAAGTATTCAGTGACGCTACTGCTGTCCGGTAAGAGTAAACATGCACATGAAAAAGAAGAGATTATGTTATCTCTGATGCGTTGCTAAGCGTGATGTTGTTGTTTACTTTGTATTCCTTGGTTAATTCTCTGAGCCTGTAACATGTTAATGTTCTGATTGTATCTCGACTCCGAGTAATAAACTTAGTTTAAGACTACATATGTGGAAATTATTTCACAAGAAGTTAACCAGAGTTAGAATTATTGATTGGTGTGAAAAGAATGATGAAGGATTTAGTACAAAGTGATATTCTGGAGTTGAATACATTAGGCTCAAGGAGGCACAGCAAATGCTGGTCCTCAAATCTATAATAGTATTATTCTTGACACTTAAGAAGATAAAACAACTTGATTAAAATCCGAAAGTAAGAAGACCTGGCTTGAGTGACATTAAATAATGACACTTCAAGTAACAACCTGAGCGGACTATTACACTGTCTATGTTGAGAATCCTCCAACACATGGTCAGGCAACAAGTAATAGTTCAGAGGGTGTTAAACTGGATATCATACACAGCTTTTACCTTGGAATGTAGCCTCTCCTTCTTCCCATTTGTACAAATCTGTAAAAGTCAAGTTAAAGACACGTAACGCACATCTCACCAAAAAATCATACTAAAAATATTTACTTAGCCAAATAATAAGTATTCCTTTTATTCTCTGTTGACAAAGGTTACTGTGATGTGGTGGCATCTTACAATATTGACAAAGAGGGAGGCTGCATGTAATTAATGTGTCACTCGTCCTGTCAATGTTACGCTGCTCGAATGAGAGAAATGGCAAAGTATTAGTGAAGTCATGAAAATATTTTTAATGCATTATAAAAAATCTGACACCTCGAAGTAAAGGTATAGTCGAAGAGTACTTACCAAACGAAACTGCTACTTATTATCTTTTATCTTACCGAATGAACCGAAAATTATGGTGTAAAGGGTATTATACAGGATACCAGACAAAGCTTCTCCCTTGAAAAGAGCCTCTCCTTCTTCCAATTTTTACCCATCTGTAAAAGTCAAGTTAGAGGAATTTTAGAACAAATATTATCAAAGAAACGTAACAACATCTCACCAAAAAATCATACGAAGAAATATTTACTTACCCAAATGATATGTATTCCTTTGATTCTCTGCTGACAAAGGGTACCGTGATGTGGTGGCTTCTTACGAGAATGACAAAGAGGAAGGCTGCAGGTAATTAATGTGTCGCTCGCCCTTCAAGGTTACTCTGCTGGAATGAAACAAATGGCAAAGTATTAGTTAAGTCATGAAATTATTTTTAATGAACATATGACAAATCTGACACCTCGAAATGAATGTACCAAATGAAACGACAATTATGATTTAGACGGTGTTAAACTGGATACCAGACACATCTTTTCACTTGGAATGTAACCTCTCCTTCTTTCAATTTGTTCCCATCTGTAAAAGTCAAGGTAGACGAAGCTTTAGAACAAATATTAACAAAGAAACGTAACGTACGTTCCATCATAAAAACATACTTAGAAATCTTTACTTACCGAAATAATATGTATTCTTTTGATTCTCTGTTGACTAAGGGTACCGTGATGTGGTGGCTTCTTACGGAAACGACAAAGAGGGAGGCTGCATGTGATTAATATGACGCTCGTGTTGTTAATGTTATGATGCTCGAATGAGAGAAAAGCAAAGTATTAGTGAAGTCATAATAATATTTTAATGTACATATAAAAAATCTGACACATCCAAATAAATGTATAGTCGAAGAGTATGTACCAAACGAAACTGCTATTTATTATCTTTTATCTTACCGACCGAATCGAGAATTATGGTGTAAAGGGTATAAAACTGGATACCAGACATAGTTTTTCCCTTAGAAAATAGCCTCTCCTTGAAGCGGAACAAAACCATATGGTGTTGCTTCACGACTTCCCTAGAGAATCGCAACATCTTGATTGAAACATATTATATTTAATTTTGGGAGAAAATGATTTTTAAAAAATTATTAATTTAATTTATAAGCGTTAGAATAGTTAAGGGACGATGGAATAAATATGTTTTTGTATGTCTTTGTCTTAGACGCGTGCGTTTGTGTTTCATTATAAACCTTGCGACGGTGATTTCGGTGAAGTTATCGGTGTTCGTCTCCAGATGGCATTTAAGTTCTTCGTCAATATATCAGCGCGGAGAACCAAGAAAAAATTATGATCCTAAGACGTTGCCTGTGCCGCACACGCCAAAGAAGAAATAATTAGATTAATTGTTACGGGTTTTTGCTTTGAAAGAAGAACAAATTTTTCTGGGTTTTGGATACTTACTTATCGTCGCTTCTCCCGGTTTGCTTTCGGTATATCAACTACTTGTCAAATATTACGACAAAAAGAGGTGAAATGTCGGGCGGTAAATACTGCAGTGAGTGAGTATTTGGCGTATAGCGGCACACAGTAAAGATTAATTGAATTTTTATTGAAGAGTTAACTACTTTGTTAATTATGAGTTTACGAGATATTTCTCGTGATATAGTTGAAGTAGTGGTAGTCTGTTCATGAAGGAAATTTTGTGGACACTAAAGTTGTCGCATTTTAGAATCGCAACTGTGGACTCATAGCTCATTCTGGGGAATTACGTTGTTACGTAATTTATTTATGAAAGATTAAAGGATGTGGATATTTGATGTTGTAACGGACAGTCTATTTTAGTAAATCGTTTATGGATACAGTCGGACCACGCGTGGGATCTGATGTATCTGGGAGTGAGACTGGATTCTGCTCCTTATTTTATGGTGACTGGCCTATGTTACATTGATGGAATATTGATGATGTCTATTGAATCCAACATTATGGAGAATTATTAATAAACCCTCACGACAGATTACATTGTAAAGAAAAGTTATGAAAATACTGTGTGTTTAGCTAAAAAGCAATACTTTATTTATGAAACAATTTTACATTATTGAGAGTGACATATTGCAAGACCATGGGAAATTTGGGCCTCTTTTCAAACTTTCCCGAGGCTACTGGAAGTTAAAATAAGTGGCAAGACTCTTAGATGGACAGGGGGGTACGAGTGAGAGATATTCCTTTTTAGTGTCGAAGTTTACACCTGAATACGGCCTCATTAATTGCTGTTTTATATTTAATTGATTATTCCAATATGAAGAGGCGACTGACAAGTGGTGGAAACAACGTTAATTTATTTTTTATTCTTTTGGACGGTGTCAAAAGTTAGTTAGAGGGGTGTAGCTTTATTAATCTGTAGGAAGAGTTCGTCTACTTAAACAAATTGTAGAATCATTGAGATTGTATACAAAAAAAGGAAAAAAAATCAAGACTATAAAAAAAGATTAAACTTAAATTTCTACGTGTTCTGTCTGTAGATACTGGTAAATAATTCTTACGGTTGTTACCGATAAGACAGTTATCGATAGCAATCGTGTCTGAAATATTCATTTGGTGCTTCGATAGTCGACGCAATCGATTCTTTTAAGAATCGATCGCGACTACTACGATATACGTATTGACAGAGGTAAAGAACAGCTGATTTATGATAGATGCTAAACATTGTTTCATGCTATCCACAAACAAATATAGAAAATAATTGTGTATACTGAATTTATAGATGAAGGTAGAGAAGAACCTTAAGTCTTAGCAGCAGGTAAAGAATCGTGGTTATTTTGTTTTCCCAGAGAATATATATAAAAAGAAAAATACGTGTTTGCTCGTATATTGTATGGTCCTTTACCGCTAATTAAGATTTACGAAGATTCACGTATTTAAACCTCAAGAAGTTTTTTTTTCTCTTTAAATACAAGACCCACAAATATATGGAAGTAAAAATAAAGTCCTTGATGAGGATGAAGATTATTTACCTTACTCATGACTTTGTGTTTGTCTTAATTATAAATCCTGGACAATCAACGGTATTATCGAATGAGGATCTTCGTTCTTAATAATGTCGCAGTCAGATACCGAAATAATAAACAATATCAACCTTTTACATATCGTTGTATTGCCATTCTGGTGTTTGCATACATCATTATATGGGAGTGGCGATCCCAGAGCTTATTTAGTAGTGGTATCAGAAATAATCCTTTGGTACAGGCATGGCACCATTACTGAAAGTATAATACAGGTGGTAATACACATGTTGAAGTTTGTTGAAGTTTGCTATTCAATGTTAAAGGTTATTCATCTCAAACCCAAGATAAATTTGTCTCATATATGTGTGCAAACCAGAGATTTTTGTGGAGGTAGGTTATTGATATTGGTTGAAGGTTATTGACTAAAGCTGTAAGAAAAATTTTATAGCTTCACCACCGATATTGACACAGGCCTCTACATCCTCTTCCAGTTTGTACCCTTCTAGTTAGAGGACGTTATAGTAAAGATATCATCAAAGAAACGTAACACACATCTCAGCCAAAAGAATCATACTAAGAAATCCTTACTTACCCAAATAACATGTCTTCCTTTTATTCTCTGCTGACAAAGGGTACTGTGATGTGGTGTCTTCTTACGAGAATTACAAAGAGAGGCTGCATGTAATTAATGTGTCCTCGTCTTGTCAATGTTACGCTGCTGCGATCAGAAAAATGGCAAATTATTAGTGAAGACAAGAAAATGTTTTTAATGCACATATGAAATATCTTACACCTCGAAATAAATGTATAGTCGAAGAGTACATACCAAATGAATGTGCTATTTATTATCTTAACGACCGAAACGACAGTTATGGTATAGAGGGTGTTAACCTGGACACCAGTAACAGCTTTTCCCCCGTAAAGTAGCCTCTCCCTCTTCCAATTTGTACTCATCTGTAAAAGTCAAGTAAGACGAAGTTTTAGAACAAATATTAATAAAGAAACGTAATGTACATCCCACCAAAAAAACATACTAAGAAATCTGTACTTACCCAAATAATATGTATTCCTTTGATTCTCTGCTGATAAAGGATACTGTGATTGGTTGCTCCTTACGAGAATGACAAACAGGGAATCTGCAGGTAATTAATGTGTCGCTCGTCCTGTCAATGTTAAGCTGCTGAAATGAGAGAAATATGAAAGTATTAGTGAAGTCATGAAAATGTATTTAATGCACATATGAAAAATCTGACACCTCGAAATAAATGTATAGTGAAGAGTACGTACCAAATGAAACTGCTATTTATTATCTCACCGACCGAGATAGCAGACACAGCTTTTCCCTTGGACAGTATCCTCTCCGTCATCCATTTTGTACCCATCTGTAAAAGTCAAGTTATATCTCACCAAAAGTATCATAATCATCATAATAATCATTAGAGACTGATTATGCCTTTCAGCGTTCAGTCTGGAGCATAGTAACTCTAATAAAATTCCTCCATGATCCCCTATTCAATGCTAACATTGATGCCTCGTCTGATGTTATGCCTTTTACTTCAAAATCATTCTGAACCGAATCTAAGTACTTTCTTCTTGGTCTGCCTCGACTCCTCTTACCCTCCGCTGCCGAGCTCATGAGTCTCTTAGGTAACCTTGCTTCTCCCATGCGTGTAACATGACCCCACCCGCTCAGTCTGTTCGCTCTAACTGCTTCAACTATGGTATTCATTCCCAGCTTTTCTTTGATTTCCTAATTATGGACACCCTCCTGCCATTGTTCCCATCTATTGGTACCTGCAATCATTCTTGCTACTTTCATATTTGTAACCTATATCTTATGAATGAGGTAACCTGTATCCACTCAACTTTCACTCCCATACAACAAAGTTGGTCGAAAGATAGAGCGGTGCACTTCGAACTTGGTCTTGGTACTTACTTCCTTCTTGCAGAAGAGAGTAGATCTTAACAGAGCACTCACTGCATTAGCTTTGCTGCACCTCGATTCCAGTTCTTTCGCTATGTCGCCATCCTGTGAGAAAATACATCCCAGGTACTTGAAACTGTCTACCTGTTCTAACTTTGTTCCTCCTATTTGGCACTCAATCTGTTTAAATCTCTTTCCCACAGACATTACTTTCGTTTTGAAGATGCTGATCTTCATATCATAGTCCTTGCACCTCTGATCGAGCTCTGAAATATTAGTTTGCACCCTTTCAATCGAATCGGCCATTACAACTAAGTCATCCGCATATGCGAGACTGCTTATTTTGTTTTCACCTATTTAATCTCACCCTGCCAGTCTACTGTTTTCAATATATGATCCATGAATAGTATGAACAACAGTGGTGACAGGTTACAGCCTTGTCTTACCCCTGAAACTACCCTTAATTTGCCATCTACTCTAACTGCTGCCTGACAGTCTACGTAAAGCCCTTTAATTACCTGCAGAAGTGTGCCTCCTATACCATAATTTTGTAGAACTGACAGTAGCTTCCTCCTAGGGACACGGTCATAAGCCTTTCCAGATCTATGAAACATAGATACAATTCCCTGTTCCACTCATAGCACTTTTCCATTACCTGCCGTAAGCTAAAGATCTGGTCCTGACAGCCTCTAAGAGGCCTAAACCCACACTGATTTTCATCTAACTTGTCCTCAATTAATACTCGCACTCTCCTTTCAACAATACCTGAGAATATTTTGCCTACAACGCTAATTAAAGTGATACCTCGATAGTTGTTACAATCTTTTCTGTTTCCATGTTTGAAAATTGGCGTGATTACCGCTTTCGCCCAGTCAGACGGAACCTGTCCCGATTCCCACGCCTTTTCACTTATCCTGTGTAACCATTTGAGACCTGATATTCCACTGTATTTGACGAATTCCGGCTTAATTTCATCCACCCCAGCCGCTTTATTGCACTGTAATCTACTGACCATTTTCTCCACTTCCTCCAATGAGATACTGTTTCCAACGTCGTTCCTATCCCATTCTACCTGAAAATCTGATACATCATTGAACGTTTCACCTACATTGTGCAATTCTTCAAAATATTCCCTCCATCTGCCCAAGGCATCCACAGGATTGACTAGTAGCTTTCCTGAACTGTCCAAAACACTTGTTAATTCCTTCTTCCCTCCCTTTCGAAGATTGCTAATTACGCTCCAGAATGGTTTTCCCGCGGTTTGGCCCAGAGATTCTAGCTTGTTTCCCAAAGTCTTCCCATGATTTCTGCTTGGATTCTGCAATTATCCGTTTGGCTTTGTTTCTGTCTTCAACATAACTTTCTCTGTCTGCTTGATTTCTAGCATGGAGCCATTTTTGATATGCCTTCTTTTTATTTTTACAGACTGCCTTGACTGTGTCATTCCACCAGGCTGTCTGCTTCTTCCTACCTTTACACACTACTGTTCCAAGACATTCTCTAGCTGCTTCCAGTAGTGTGTCCTTGTATATTGACCATTCCTCTTCCAGTAACTGTAAATCATTACATTCAACTAACTGGTACCTTTCCGAGATCATTGTTATGTATTTGTGCATAATTTCCTTGTCTTGAAGCTTATCCACTCTTATCCTTCTACACATGGACCTGATTGTCTGATCTTTTGGCCTCACAAAACCAATTTCACTGCAGATTATATAATGGTCAGTATCATCAAAGAACCCCCTAAAAACACGTGTGTCCTTGACAGTCTTCCTGAATTCCTGTTCTGTTATTATATCGTCAATGATAGATTTGGTTCCCCTTCCTTCCCACGTATAGCGGGGAATGTCCTTATGCTTAAATAAGGAGTTTGTGATAATTACGTTCATACTGGAACAGAAATCCAAGAGCTGTTTTCCGTTCCCGTTGGCCTCCATATCTTCTCCAAACTTACCCATAACCTTTCCATAACCTTCTGTTCGATTTCCTATCCTGGCGTTGAAATCACCCTGAGTAAAACACTATCCTTATCTTTCACTCTAACAACTACATCACTAAGTGCGTTGTAAAATCTGTCCATCTCATCTTGATCAGTCCCTTCACAGGGTGAATACACTGCCACAGTCCTAATTTTCTTACTGGAGATGGCCAAATCTATCCACATCAGTCGTTCATTTACATACCTTATTGCAATTATGCTGCGTTCGATTGCTTTCCTGACGTAAAACCCTACTCCCCACTGTGGTCTTCCTACTTTTACTCCTGACAGGTAAACCTCTTTCTCTCTCTCTCTCTCTCTCTCTCTCTCTCTCTCTCTCTCTCTCTCTCTCTCTCCCCCTTACTCTAACATCACTAACAGCTAAAACATCTAACCCCATCCTACTTGAAGCCTCCACCAGCTCTACCTTCTTCCCATTGTAATCCCCATTGATATTAATAGCTTCCCATCTCATGCCAGATCGTTGGCGAAGTTTTATCTGAGGAGTCCCTGGTCTGTCAATTAGAGGTGGGACTCCATCACCTCCAAATGTCCGAGGTATTTTGCTCTGATTGTTGCCAGCGTGATATTGAAGTACCTGGGAAGCAGGTTGCTAGCCTTACTTGCCCAGGGCCCCACAGGGTTTTACCCCTACTGGTTGAGGGACTAATCAGTGGATTTGGTAGTCTTTTCCGTCTGAGCACAAAGGTGGCCACAACTCAGAATATGTCCGTGATGCCCAACCTTTTTCCAAAGTAACTGGTATCCCAACTGTCAGCTCAGGACCACTTACTTGGTCACTCATACGTTGCCCGTGGTTCATGAACTAGGACATGACTACAGGAACCCACACCATGAACCACCAAAAGTATCATACTAAGAAATATTTCTTTAGCCAAATAATATGTATTCCTTTGATTCTCTGCTGACTAAGGGTACCGTGATGTGGTGGCTTCTTAGAGGAATGACAAAGAGGGAAGCTGCAGGTAATTAATATGTCGCTCTTCTTGTCAGTGTTACGCTGCTCGAATGAGAGAAGTGGCAAAGTATTAGTGAAGTCATGAAAAAGTTTTTAATGCACATATGATAAATCTGACACCTCGAAATAAATGTATAGTCGAAGAATACGTACAAAATGAAACTGCTATTTATTCTCTTACCGACCGAAACGACAATTATGGTGTAGAGGGTGTTAAGATGGATAACAGTCACAGCTTTTAGCTCGTAAAGTAGCCTCTCCTTCTTCCAATATGTACCCATCTGTAAAAGTCAAGTTAGACGTAGTTTTAAAAGAAATATTACCAAAGAAGCGTAACATACATCCCACCAAAAAAATGATACTAAGAAATCTTTACTTAATCAAATAATACGTATTCCTTTGATTCTCTGCTTACAAACGGTACTTCTTACAAGAATGACAAAGAGAGGCTGCATGTAATTAATGTATCGCTCGTCGTCAATGTTACGCTGTTGTAATGTGAGAATTGGCAAAGTATTAGTGAAGTCATGAAAATATTTTAATGCACATATGAAGAATCTTACATCTCGATGTAAGGTATAAATGTATAGTCGAAGAGTACGTACCAAATGAAACTGCTATTTATTATCTTACCGACCGAACCGACAATTATGGTGTAGAGGGTGTTAAACTGGACACCACACACAGCCTTTTCCTTGTAAAGTAGCCTCTCCGTCTTCCAATTTGTACCCATCTGTAAAAGTCAAGTTAGAGGAAGTTTTAGAAGAAATATTATCAAAGAAAGCGAGCGCATGGTGTCTGGGCTTAAGGAACGGCCCCTTCTACATCTACATCTACATGGGATACTCTGCAAATCACATTTAAGTGCCTGGCAGGGGGTTCATCGAACCACAATTATACTATTTATTTCCCATTCCATTCTCGAATAGCGCGCGGGAAGAAAGAACACCTGAATCTCTCTGTTCGAGCTCTGATTTCTCGTATTTTATTCTGATGATCATTTCTACCTATGTAAGTGGGAGTCAACAACATATTTTCGCATTCGGAGGAGAATGTTGGCGATTGGAGTTTCACAAGTAGCCGACGCCGCAGCCCTTGATGGCCATTATAATACAGAGAATCGTTGTGGACTCTCTATCGTACAGTTTTATTTGACAGATGCATCTCCGTACATCTAAAAAATAATCTATAATGTTGGAACCTGATCTGCGTCCTATCGAACAAGACGTCACAGTTAACGGTCGTATTACTCAATTGTTGGTCCAGGCGAGCAGTATGGGACAAGTGATGAACGCTGCCAGTAGTTTAAAAACGATTCCAGGTGCCTACCACATTACTCTGACTCACGACTATAGCTTTGCAATGTCTCTTGATGAAACTCCTTGTTGAGATAAATCAAAGGTCATACGTAGATATTCTTCGTCTTACCCTCTGAGAATGGCCATTCAGTTTCTGCAAACGCCCTGTACTATTCCTACACTCTGCACTGAATGAAGGTACAAATATTTGAAGCACTTCAAATTACCAAGTTTTTGGAATAATGTCACTGTAGATCCAGAAGGAATGTGTTTATGGCATAGACGGGCATACAAAACTTTCTTATTTATGCGCAGTGTTCTACACTCTCTAACGAGTAGATGTGCGTTCTAGCTACCAACGCGCATTTATTCTCCATAAAAGAATGTCAGTCAGCGTGTCCACTAGTCTCAGACGTTATTCAGAAGACGGGCAGCCCAAAACTAAACTATTACGGTATATTTCGGCAAGTCAAGATAAACACAGTGATCTGTACCAAAATATTCAGTCTGGCGTTCAAAACAGATATTTGAGTATCTTCTAAGAATGGTTGTATGGATCAACGGACGGTTGCAGAGACAAAACAGTCACTAAATCGGAATGACTAAGAAGATGTAGATGGTTTGGATGAAGATAAAAGAAAATTTGTTGGCTAGTAATGTCCACAACGTAAATATCTCAGTTGCAACCACTCACCACCACATGCAGACACAGAAAAGTTCGCTAAACCTAAGCCATCAATCAGCTATCTTTAATTTGATGATACGAAATCACGTAACTGATGTAAACCGGCGTTATATATTTCACGTTAAAGTTGTAAGAGTGATAAATCGGATATCATATTGCAACGTTTCTGCTATGTTGCACGCTCCTTACAAATCCCTTACCAACATCACAGACACGAAGTATCGGACACCTAAATAAAACTTCGCTACCGGACATGTAAAACATCAGATTTTCGCATTCAGTGTGAAATACTATTAACACTATTAGTAAACACGTTTAAGAAATAGTACGTTGATTTGAACGTAACTTTGGCTGTCCTTTTTTACGTAATTTTCAATTTTTATACTTTCGTAAATAATAAATACAAACACTAAAAATGCATTACACGTAGTTACAGAATATGCTGAGCCTAAAAAGATACATATTTGTATAAAAACAACACTACTACATTTTACAACTATTGCACAACATTATTACATATTTACCTTTTGTTTAAATAAATTAGGGCTGACCATGTTTTATATATCATTGGATCCTAAATTAAATACTGATCATTTTACACACACTAAAATTAATAATCCGTTTGGTACTAAGGAACTATCTCCGAAATAGACAAAACTACTACGACTTTATACAAATCCGTATTTATAAAAATTTAAACCACAAATTGAAATACATTAAAATTACAAGTCTAAAAAACAAAACACCAGTACTCTAATTACAAACTATTGACTTACCTACGTAAAAAATCATACATAGAACCCTTAATTTTAGTAGGCTTAATATGTAAATTTAAAAAGTCATGTTCACGATTGTTATTTATATGCCTAGTTTAAATATAATTACAGTAACTGTGTACAACCAAGTTAAAAAATGTATTGTTACTATGAAAAGTAATTTCAGACAAAATTTATAACCTATTTTTTATCTTTGTTTAAAATATAAATAAAATTTACGGAATGTAGTTATTTTCATGTTTATGCGGAACTCTCTCAAATGTTTGGAGAGATGTAATATCGTGTTAGATTATATCGGGCTGTGTTCCTGACAAGGTGTTTCTTTTCTGGTTGTCTGAAAATTTAATTGTGCAACATTAAAAATGCAACAAGGAAATAAAACATTTATTAAGACAAATTTAAATAAGTGAGTTCGCCATTTTCATCATTTAACGTCGTCCACCATTTCATTTAAGTGAATGTAGCTCCGAAGTAAACTTGGATCAACGGACTTCAACAACAATGCAGACCGGCCATCTCATCGAACATCAGAATCCAAGCTAAGTGTTTTTCTTTGGTTTATAACGTGTACCTCACTATCCATCGGCGTCCTCTTAATAGAAATGTGTCCTGTAATGCTGACACAATTTGTTTATATCGGCAACTAGACGGATTCGTCACAGTATTTAAATATCGCTGGAGTCGACCCTAATCTTTAACTGTGACGTTCAGCTTCGCAAAATAAGCATTCCGATCGAGAGATAAAAAGCACACACAAGCATTTCTAAACAGACACGCAAAATGATTCACACACCAGCGCAGGAACACAGACATAAAACACACGTGCGCACGCACGCACACACACACACACACACACACACACACACACACACACACACACACACACTCACTTATACGTACGCTGCCAAAAATGTTCTCATACAGTCACAATCTAACATACAGCTACGACACTCCCGCCGATTTTTGTTATACACTGCGACAGTAGCGCTCCAAGAGGCCGGCAAGCAACATTTCTAAATACGATATTGGATGACTGCGAATAGTATCGTTTATATTTATGTTTACATTAAGAATCGTCTGTAATGCCATGAAAATAGGTAATAACTTAAATATAGCACCACATTTGTCTTAAGTTTCCTAAAGTTCCTGACAAGGTACGAAACAGTACATTACAGGACAGTTTATTTACAGTTATCTTCTAACCTACAGGCTTTTGCTAAATCATTTCATTTTCTATTAATAATAAAAAATGGCTAGGAAACCCCAGAAGACCTTCCCTTTGGCAGAAAGACGTCGCTTTTCTACTCAGGAACGTTAATATTACTGCACTACAATTCCAGTGGAATCAGTGATTGTTGAACGCAAGACACGTATATAAAATGCTATTACCACAGTATTCAACGTACCAAATCAGCTGCAACAGTTGTAGCTGAAGGAAAACGCCAGAAACGAGACAATAAAAACGACAAAAGAAATGAATCCGTTTTCCAGCAGGGGCGAAGCAAATTCCACAATTGTTGCTACAACTGAACATCAAATGGCAAGAATCATCAAACCATTGGCTTATTAATCTATGTAATTACACTCTACAGAATATGCGCGTATAATAAAGACGAGTGAGGTGTAAAAATGTGCGAATCATTGGCTCCACACAGAATTGACACGCCTCAAAAAAATTGCCTGGCATACTAAGAAAAGACCATAATAGAAATTCATTATTCTCTTATGTTTATAATCTACTTGCTCTCACCGGAATAAGGTGCATATATACACATATTCGTAAGTATTTGTCCAAGACCAAGTTGTTGTTTAGACACTGAATCAGTTAAATTGGGCTGTTTTTACATTAATTTCCTTATTATTTATGTCTCTTGATATTTTACTAATGCTTGTAACGCAAAAATTATACTGACTATTTCATTGATTATGTACAAAAATAATTATGAAAAACATTTCTTTTACAGCACCTATCCCACCGCTAGGAGCGTTAGTGTCGTTGCATCTGTAAGTGAAGTGTCGTGACTGTATATGTTAGACTGTGATACAATATGTTTCTTTATGCAACATACTAACAATCATAGTTATCTTTTTGCCCACAGGATTGGAGGTTGTAATTTCTGCGTAATTCTTTCTCAGTTATCAGTAGAAAACATGTTTATTAACAGATCTAACGAGGTTAAATCTGTTTCACTCAACACATCCCATAACAAATGGCTCGGAGAACGCTTTAAACAGCTGAGTGTTGCTAATGGAGTACCGGTACAAGACCGTTGATTCAATCAACACAATGATAACAAATTGCCGTAACTAGCCTGTTACACAGTAAATTTGAACTGGAAAACTGATCCGAAACGAATTGAGACGTTAGGGGATTGAGGGGAGCAAAAGTCGGATTGTTATTTGGCGGTAATATTTTACTTACGGCAACGACGGCGTAGAGTGCTGATGTTCGCAAACACCATTAATGATCTTCGGAAACGTAGAATGAGGAGAATAAGTAATCTTTTGTATTGACCGTGAAACAAACAGTTAATACTGCTTCTGCTATATGATAAACATGTTCTTGCATGTACCCTTCGTAAAACGAACATTTCGTTGCTAATATTTGCACACTACACCGCCGCACACTACAAATTTAGCCTATCTGTACGAAGCCACTATTAACAAAGAGAAGAACGATTCGGTTGAATTTTATGTACGGAATCGGCTGCTTAGTGTGCTAATGTTGGCAACGAAAAGTTTGCTTTTTCGTTAATAATTAATTTAATGACCGGACAAGGTTAAATACAGAAACCTGTCAGCAGGAACAGTTCGAAATATTTATTTCATGGTCAACAAAAATATTATTCACCTTATTCTATACAAATGGTTTTTCATAGAGCATTCAACGGCCGTTACCAAAGTCAGCGCCAATGCAGGAAGTGAAATTTTTCCATTCAATTTACATTACCCTACAGATTATTCCTACTGGATTTAGGAATCGAAATGACTGCTGTGAAAGCGACATAACACGAATTCAGCGTGGCCTACACTTCAAGCACAAAACTCAAATATGTTTCACTTGAGATGTGCGCCATTGTTCTGGCCGTGACTAGCCTACAACAAAAATGACACTATTATCCCAAGGCACAAAGATTGCGAGATAGTGATGTGACGTGTGTTGTGCGCGAAAACGAAATTGCTGTTTTTTGACTTCTATCACTTTCTCATTCAAACACAAAATCTTTACCGTAGAAAGCTCTTCACATTGTCTAAGGACACACAGAAGAAAATTTCGTAATTACCTCTGCAAAAATCTCTCTACTGTCTCTACAACAGTCTGACACTACATTACAATAGTTGAATTTCACTAACCTATACGCCGCGAAAACATTCTGCTAGACGCTGAGAACCGAAAAACTCTCAAGTTGCTGAAGGCTTTTCAAGTAAATTCGACTTGTATGCAAATGTCGAAGGCGGACTAAACAAAACACGACTCGGAGAATCACAGGTGTTTCTCATAGAGTAGAAATATCTCTGGAGTGAGCATTGCATTCTGCGCATGTTCTCAACATTAAGCTGGAATTATCACGTGATCTGGGGACGACGCTGTTCGTTAATTCACACTAAGTATCACGTCATGTCATGCTAGGGTTTCTCGGTAGCAAAGTTTTAACAACATCGTCTTCTGGTGACTTGGAAATTTATTTTCGCCGCGCTCTGTAGTTGATTTTGTGCTTTTGTTGTTTCTTAATTTCAGTTCATGACTTGATTTGCAAATGTAACATTACGAATTGCACTTTTTTTCGATGAGTGTTGTTCCAGAAGCGATGTCGGAATATCAGATATCTCAAAATGAAAACTCACTGAGGTGAACAAAGCTGAGTTTTGAGTTTCTGATTTATGTGTTTGAATATTGGTCAATGGTTTCGCTAGAAAATTCATGTCGACAATCTGAAATGATGTTTTCCTTCTCAGTACTTTCCCACATACAACTGATCAAGAACACGACCTTTACTATGGTCATTAAATAATTTCATAGTTATTATTTTCTCAGATTTGACACTATACTCAAAATATTTTATAATGGATAGTAGTTATAGCTCCACTTCCATTGCTCGGTACAGAGCTAAGCAAGATGACGTGACGTAACGTACAACTTAACATGTCGGCCATTGTGAATTAGCCTTTTGCTTATGTTCAAAGGTTATGTTGCGTGTGATCCATTTGTTTACTCATAATAACAGAGGTGAAATACATTTGTTGTTATATATATATATATATATATATATATATATATATATATATATATATATATATATATATTATTTATTTATTTATTTTTTTTTTTATTTTTTTTTTTTTTTTTTTTTTTTTTTTTGCAGCCGTTCATCCAATTGCTTGATTTTCTCTTGCTTGAGATTTCATCTGTTAATTACTAAGGGACTGTACATAGAATGCGCAATGTATATACGTAGGAGTGTTACAAAAAAAACGGAAAAAGTAATGAAGAATCAATTACGTCTGTAATTTTTCCAGACCTATTGAAGCCCAAGGTTTACTATCATGTCATTTTGCAACACCCTGGAATTTTGATTGTGTTCCATTATATGAGGGTGAAACGGGATAACTCATTTGAGAATTGCTGACGACAGCAAATCTGAATGTCGAATCAAGTTTGTTGCAAGAGATTAATGTATGGTATAGCCTATGTTCACGTCAAAGTCGGAAACACTTTACCAAATTAGCACTTTTTTCATTTTCATATTAGCTGCTGTAAAGTAAGTAATCAATGCCTATCAATAACGATAGAAAATTGCAAAATATGGAATGGCTTTGACAAGAGACTGGACTTTTCAACCTTTTAAATTGCTTAATGGCTTTAACAATTTGCTGTTCAAATTTTCATTTTTCACACTTTACAGGCAAGAACATATCACTGACACCTGAACAGAGATACTGTTAAATTTTACTTATGGCCTCGGCCACTTAGTGTAGTAATATTGGCAACAAAATGTTAACAATTGGAGGATAATAAATCTGCTGGCCACAGATGAGTACATACAAGAATATGTTGATCATAGAGCAGGAACATCATTAATTATTTATTTCACGGTCCTCACGAAAAATGATTCCCTCTTATTCTATGTGATCGAGTTTTCAAACACCATTACATGGTTATTACCAACATCGGCACACTACGCCGCCAAAGTTGTAAATAAAATTTTACCCAGAATTACCAGTTAGCATATATATTCGGCAGTGACTGCCATTTGCTATTTGTGAATGTGTCACCTTGAAGTAGCATATAAGGTTATTCATCGTAGATTCGCAGAAATTGGAGAAATCGTAATTGGTAAAGTTTGGAAAGGATAAGCTGTGAATTCGCAAACTGATTTAAACCGTGACAAATCACAAGTAATATTCACAGCTACCGAAAAGTAGCATTCACATAAGTCACTGTTATCGGACCGTCACTGTTTAGGTCATTCCCATTACAGACAAACATACGTCGTCCCGAGATCACGTGACCATAACGACAATAGATGTTGACGACACAAGATCTCTTCTGCGCATCTGAAAATGTTCAAATGTTTGTTGAACTTATGGGACTTAACTACGGGGTCATCAGTCCCTAAGCTTACAAACTACTTATCAACTAGCTAAGACTAAGGACGGCACAAATATCCATGCCCGAGGGGGGATTCGAACCCCCGACCGTACCGGCCGTGCAGACCGTGAGTGGAGCGCCTCAGTCTCCTCGGCCACCGCGGCCGGCTGCGCATCTGAATGCTCACTCCAGAGATATTTCTACTCTATGGTGTTTCTTTATTTACGTCCTTTAAAGAGAAATTATTTTTCGAAAGAAACCAGTGATCTCTATATAACCAATCAGAGAGTCAACAATACGCGGCGGTAAAAACAGTAACGTAACGAACCATACTACAACTATCACACTTTTTTCCCATACATTTTGAAAAAGTTATACGAAGCAGGTTTATTAGGTAAAAATTCACAGAGAAGCCTACTGTCAAGTGACATTTAATACAAGAACTAAATGTTTTAAAATAGGGAAAATTTTGTACACTATAGTCTACATTGGAATTTCATTCCTGCTCCAATAAGAACAAAATAATACAAAAGTGAGAAGTTATTCCAGTGACATTTCAACACCATATGATTGAGCAGTGAATCCGGCGGTTGGTTACAGACCATTCGTTTACCAATCGTGGTCTAACACATGTTGGCCAAAAGAATGTTCCTGTCTTTAAGCATAACGACTATGACTCCCGCAATATTAGTATGAGTAATCAGCTGCGCATATGTAAGAATACTGTATTCGATCAAGTTGCATTTTAATGTCACAAACTTTTGTTGACATGTGATCTCTGCCAATGCTATATCAGCAAGAAATCTGTTACTGATCACGTGATGGCACTGTAGGTGCAGATTAATCACTGAGTCGGGTTGTTGCAATGCTTACCAAGTTAGCAACAGACTTAATTGCAACTGTCGTTTTCTTTCTGATCTTAGATCTATGAATTGGCACTTATAAATGACACAATATGGGTTTTCTTTTATATATTTATAAGGAATGGGAGTCCTTCAGAAATCCATCCAGCAGACGTTCGGGGTAGAAACTATACTGTAGCAACAAGGAGGCAAAGTGTCTTCCGGCATTAGGAAGAAATCTACGGCCAAGACAAGAAGCAATTAAAGTGGAAATCAAAAACTGAAAAAATATTAAAGTATATCTGTCTAATCAGATACCTGACTCCCTTACAATAATCAGATTTGGTTTTCGAAATTCTTCAGAAGCAGAATATGCGAATCATATATTGCTTTATTGGGCTTAAAATAAATCTCCATTTGGACTCTTACACCAGATAATTAGAGCTACAGAATTAGAGTGACTATACCGTACGTGGCAAATTATTGCGCCCACGGTTTAACGAAACTTGTGCTTCAATATGTATTTACAAAATTCAGACTGCAACTATCAGCGAAAAACACTTGAAATTGATGAAAAAACTACGAAATACCCAACATAGATTGTAAGCTATCTATTTTGAGAAGTGTTTTCCTATAAATTTGAAACATGTTTATAAAATACTCCTAAACCTTAGGCTACAAATGAAATCGCCAAATAACTCAGATTAAACCTCAACGGTCTTGGAAGGATTATGGGTTTAAATCACATCACAAAGTGAATTGTAAAATTGTACTAAATAATGTGATAATAATTTAGGCATTTTGCCACCGACGACGAGGTGACGAGAGTTCAGAAAAAGTTCCAATTAGACATGGAGCACCTGCTCAAAAGATAACGAAAGAAGTCACATGTCCGGCTCCGTTCTTTCAGAAGAATATATCATGCATTCATCTGCAAGGATTTAGAGAAATTACAGAAAACCTACAAAAGCCTATCCAGTCTGATTTTGGCCCACTGTGCAGTAGAATGTGTCTATACAATCAGGTGCATGAGGAGTCTGTGTAGTAGTGGGAAGAGCAATACTGAAAATGTTGCTGCGGTCGGTCCGAAAGTGTTTTGACACTTGACGGAAAGCAAATGGCTACGCCAATCACAGACATGTGTCTGTGACGCCAATATTACTTCGAATACCATTTCTTTGTCATTTATTGGTTAGCGACAAGCCGAAGGGCAAAGAGTATACAGCAGACCCAAAGAAATATACTAATGGATGCCCTGTAGGAACTCAAGAATCTTACAAGAAGAATGTGGAAGGGAGACTGCTTTTGACATAAACAGAGAGCCACGTGAAATATCGAACAGTACCGCAAAGCGAATTCTGGGAGAATTGATGGCCATCGCCCACGCAAAACTCCATTATTATCAGTAAGAAAAGAAAAGCCCGACTTGAGGTTGTCAGAGCGCATAAGAACTAGACACGTCAATAGTGGTCGCTTATGCGCCCCCTTCACAAGAAAACATATGCAAAAATAACCCATACACCATGCAAAAGAAATGACCTAATAAAGAAACAAGATATCCCACACGTGTGGGAACCCTCTCAAGGCTTGAAAGAGCAAGCACGATCTCAAGCAGGCTGCCTAAAAAAAAAAAAAAAAAAAAAAAAAGAAAAGAAACCTCCCGTTCAGGTGGCGGCCGAATGGTGCGTTTTAGGCACTATGGATAGTTTCAGATATTGTGAAATGATGAAAACACATATGTTGCCCAATGCCAAAGTTAAACTGGAGATTTCAACGCCACAAAGATCCGAAGCACAGTTCAGCTCAGGTCACAGACTTTTTGAGAAAGTCCAAGCCAAGGTGCCTAGCCAAAACTCAGGTCTAAATACGATTGAACACTTGTGATACGATCTCAGTCGAGGCTAAGGCGAGGAAAATTCTCCAATCGCTGCCAACTATGGCAATTTATGGTTAAATAATGGAGAAATCCCCCCTGCCTCGTTTGGATGCTCTCCTTGAGTGCTTGCCTTCACGCTGTGCGGCTATAATTAAGCCGAAACTTTTTTTACAGCAAGTGCTATTTGTTAGGCACACTGATTCGAGTTCCACAAGTCATTAAAGCTGTTGCTTAACTTCTGTCAAAATACAGTAATGCAGTTTGATATTGATAAGAAAAGTTTATCTGAAATTGTTTGTTGAGATTCCACAGTTTTATCAATATTCAAAGATGTTTGTAGAGCTTATGGTACTTAACTACGGGGTCATCAGTCCCTAAACTTATAAACTACTTATGAACTAGCTACTAAGGACGGCACAAATATCCATACCCGAGGGGGGATTCGAACCCCCGACCGTAACGGCCATGCAGACCGTGACTGGCGCGCCGCAGACAGCTCGTCCATCGCGGCCGGCAATACTCGAAGCATGGACTTGTCCTCTTGACAGACTCTGTAGACAATGGCATGAAATGTTACGTACACGTAACACTCAATATGGCATAAATTACGTACCATATAAATGAGAAACATGAAATTAATGGGACTGAAGCGCCACGATTATGGTACACAGAAATCACTTGACGCGAGAGCAATAAAAATATTATGGCTTGAATCTCAGCATCATCGAGCAAATCAATACTATGGTGATGCGCAACAAGAGAAGGGAAGTGTGCACTATCTCATTCAATAGTAAGTAAGCAGAACCAATTTCAAATCGCATTTCATTCAATTAGTAAGATATCTATTAAAACGCAAATTAGTGCTCTATTAACAATGAGGGTTAATAGCTGAAATCCGAAAATAATGTGTTAAACTTACTTATAAAAATACATTATTTCTTACCACTTTTACGCGAAGATCGTTTATTCCAAAGCACATTTGTGATTCATAAACGTTTCGACCGTTTCCTATAATACAAAAATCTAAGGTATGGAAACTAAGTAGCAACTTGTATAATTTCTACTGTTTCGATCTTCGCTTAATTAGAAGACAAAATTAATTACTTTCGGTAGTTTGTAAGAAGCACTGCACATCGCATTGACAGCCTACTGTCGAAAGTGGCTTACTGTCAATAATGGCCTACTATCAGTATCAAAGACGCGAGCATCTGAATGGTACCGTAGCTTGTTTACTCGTAAGAATTTAGGGTAATTTGGTAGAATCCGTGTACATCGGAGGAAACGGCATTGCCATCGATATATATCGAATATTCGATATAGTGTTTCTGAACCGGAGATTCGGGCGCTACGCGCCCTCACGTACTAAAAAAAAAATCTTGTTTAACCTATACCTAACCTAACTTTGACTTTAAAAAAATGATCTGTAGCGTAGCCTTAAGAAGGTTAGGTATAGGTTAAACAAGAAATTTTTTTTTTTAGTACGTGAGGGCGCGTAGTGCCCGAATCTCCTGTTCAGAAACACTATATCGAATATTCGATATATATCGATGGCTATGCCGTTTCCTTCGATGTACACGGATTCTACCAAATTACCGAATTTAGATTGTACTCCTAGGTTGCTGCCTAACCACATCCTTTAAAATGAGGAAATATTCGCAGAAAATAGTAAAGTACTGTCAATCGGAATATACATCTACAATCTAGCTTGTCGAAAATACTTCGTCGTTTCCTACGAATATCTCATATATTAGACCAGAGTGAAATACTTTTCACAAGCTGACTGTAAACGTATATTCCGATTGACAGCAGTACTTTACTATTTCCTACGAATATGACATGATTTTAAAGGCTGTGGTTAGGCAGGAACCTAAAAGTACAGCTTAAATTCTTGTGAGAAAACAAGCAAAGAAACTGTAAAGCACTTTTCACAAGTTAAATTGTAGATGTACATTTCGATTGACAACAGTACTTTACTATTTTCTACTAATATGTCACGATTTTAAAGGCTGTGGTTAGGCAGGAACCTAAAAGTACAGCTTAAATTCTTGTGAGAAAAGAAGCAAAGAAACTGTAAAGCACTTTTCACAAGTTAAATTGTAGATGTACATTTCGATTGACAACAGTACTTTACTATTTTCTACTAATATGTCACGATTTTAAAGGCTGTGGTTAGGCGGGAACCTAAGAGAACAGTTTCAATTCTTGTGAGAAAACAAGCAAAGAAGCGGAAAACATTTTTCACAGGCACGTTCGTGTGTTCGGTACACGACACTGCGATATTAACGTGTTCGATACATATCGACAGTAGGCAGTCAATGCGATGTGTAACGCTTCTTCCAAATTACCTTACTTTTCAACACAAAAGGCACAGACAAACCGCATTATACATCACGACCATTGGTCAGCAAAATTAAATTACTATGATATAACTGCTGTGTCCAAGATCTCCGCATTTAGTTAACATAAAGGTCTGTGAGAATTTATGTTATGCGCAAACAAGAAAGGTGAAATCGTTTTGACAAATGAGTTTTGGGCAGCAAGAATTAATGAAATCAGATGACGGTTGATGACTTACTTATTGAATGCTGCCGATGCCCCTTGATCTTGATGCATCTCGCGTGTTGTTGTTGTAGTTTTCAGATTTTCCTGAATAGAGACAGGAACATTCATTTAGTTCGTCTTTCAATTCGTCTTCGTCAGTTGTTGAGCAACGTGCAAGGTGAGCAGAAGAGACCCTATTATTGTTGAAAACTGCGTCAGGGCACGATTCGTTGCAAAGAGCATATGCGGAAAATAATCACCGTTCAATTCAAGAAAGTTTCCAGCGATAATAGCAGGGAAGTAGTCGGCCTCTGTAACTAATATCACTGGGAGTTAGGAGCCCGTGGCGCCCCGAGAAAAAGAGGAAGAAGTGAGATAGAATTGAAATGGAAAAAGTAGCAAAACTGTTCAGGCAAGACCAGTCTTCCTCTGTGTTAAAATAATAACAGCGAGGTGTCGAAATAATAATTATTTATAGCTTAAGAGTTAAGAACAGATCAATGCTTAAGATTTAAGAATGTTACCAGAGTCTAACATTAGACTCGCGAAACTCCCGATGATTTTCTACAACTTTCCAACTCCTGCGCTGCCAAGCGGTTATAAACGTACCGCAAAACGATTGAGTATTGAATTTGTACATGGAATGAAGCAGCACATTCAAAATACCCTCCAATTTAGGGACTTTTGTGGAGCTATAAATTACAGCAGCCATCAAAAACATAATCTGCTAGCCTCTCATTAAATAGATAATATTACGAATCAGAAGTGTTCATTGCCACGCGGAATGGCCGTGTGTCTAAGGCGTCATGCTACGGACTGGAGGAGGGCGTTCCCGCCGGGCGTTCGAGTCCTCTATCGGACATGGACGAGTGTGTTGTCTTTAGATAATCTTAAAATGTTCAAATGTTTGTAGAGTTTATGGGACTTAACTACGGGGTCATCAGTCCCTAAACTTACAAACTACTTATGAACTAGCTAATACTAAGGACGGCACAAATATCCATGCCCGAGGGGAGATTCGAACCCCCGACCGTAGTGGCCGTGCAGAGCGCGACTGGCGCGCCGCAGTTCCCTCGGCCACCGCGGCCGGCAGATAATCTTAATTTAAGTAGCTTGTAAGTCTAGGGACTGAAGACCATAGCAGTTTGGTCCAGTAGGTTTACAAACATTTGAACAATTGAAGAAAAACTTTAACAATTTATCTACTTCAAAAATAGGCTCTTAATGAAAATCGCAAGTTCTTAACAACTACTTTAAGAGTAATGTCTGAACGCTACCAGTTGCAGTGAATCAACTACTTCAGTAGATCCTGCTTAGTTTTATAATCAGTTTCTCAAAAATTATAGGTCTATGTAATACAAACATATTTTTGCGGTTACCTACTGGCCTGAAAAAAGTGGACAAGTAGTTACCAATAAATAACATATCAGTGCATAAACTTTTAATATCAGGAGGTCACATTCTTGAAGATATTCAGTTGGATACCTCCCAAGTAACTAAAAAAATCATTATAGGTACACGCAAGGCATATATGGAAGGACAAGGTGAAAAGACCGTTTATAACGAGATGTAGAACACAGTCTCCAAGAAGCTAATAATAGTATCTAGTTTTTTCCAAAAATATTAGTGTCTGAAATCCGCTGAAACAAAACTCGAGCAACGTGACAGTGCGCACCGAGTACGCTAACATAATCAATTTGTTTAGAACTTCAGCACATTTTGTTGCAGTTCATTTCTGTTCTTAAAACGTTTTTGGACGATACGATTAGTATGCAAGCTGTATGACCTACACTGCACTGACATGCAGTTATTATAGACTGACATTAACAGAAGCAATGACATTACTTGGAAGACGTGTGCATATTTGTATGAGAAAATTCACATCCACGTTTATTGACTAAGAAACATGAAAGTATCAGCATTAAAAACAAGAACTTTTCATTCTGTATCATGTCATGCCGCTGTTACTCCCTACTGGCTGCTTGGAACGCTAGTTTTGTTACAGCTGCACTTTTTCTCCTATGGAGTTACGAGATTGTCTGGGTTAGACCACAGTCTAATCACAATCTATTCGACTCTGGTCTAAAACATACACAGTCGCGACACTCACTGCTGTGAAAGGTGTTTCCAACTTACGTTTGCAACGACACTAGCGCTCCTACTGGTGGGCAAGGTGTCGTAAAAATAGTTTCTGTAAATTTTGCGTTCCAAACATTAGTAAAATATCAAGAGACATATATCGTCGTGAAATAAATGTGAAAACAGAGGAATTTTTCATACTCTTATTCATTGATGTAAACAATAACATATTCACGAGGAAATACTTACGAATACTGTATGCGTATATTTTGTAGCTCACTCCTCTAAAAAGTGAGAGAAAATAAACAAACAAGAAACATTATTTCCTGTTCTGGTCTGTTTCTATATGGCAGGTACTTCCTTTGATGTCAGTTGTTGTGGTCTTCAGTCCGGAGACTGATTTGATGCAGCTCTCCACAATACCCTATCCTGAGCAAGCCTCTTCATCTCCACATAAGAACGGGAACCTACATCTGTCTGAATCTGCTTACTGTATCCATCTCTTGGTCTTCCTCTGCGGTTTTTACCCCACACACTTCCCTCCAACGCTAAATTCACAATTCTTTGATGTCTAAGAATGTGTCCTCCCAATCTATCCCTTCTTTTAGTCAAGGTATGTCAGAAATTTCTTTTCTCCCCAATTCTGTTCAGCACCTCCTCATTAGTTACGCGATCCACCCACCTAATCTTCAGCATTCTTCTGTAGCGCCACATTTCAAAAGCCTCAATCCTCTTCCTGTCCGCACTGTTTATCGTCCATGTCTCACTCCCATACAAGGCAACACTCCATACAAATGCCTTCAGAAAGGACTTCCTTAGGCTTAAATCAATATTAGATGTTAACAAATTTCTCTTTTTCAAATACGCTTTTCTACCCATTGCCATTCTGCATTTTGTGTGTGTGTGTGTGTGTGTGTGTGTGTGTGTGTGTGTGTGTGTGTGTATACGCCATGATTCCACCACCGATTCCTTTGTAGCACATTTAACTTCGCTCCTTATTTTTTTTTTTTTTTAATAAGGAAATGACGTTTACAAATAAGCCACCGTAGTCATCTTATCCTTTAACCCGCGCTTGCTACCATTGCGTCCCAGATATATATCACCCTGACCCATACCAAGAAGTTTGATTTCCATACATGTTATTCACTAATGGACTGCGTAGATAGCTTTATATTGTTTTTACTCTTCCTGAATGTTGCAAAAAATGGGCCCTGTTAAGAATAATACTCTTATATATTATGTATATATTTTCTATTTATATCACCTCAATGACATAAAATACTTTTTGCACAGTCCCTTATTACCAATGTCCTTTCTTCATATCTTATGTTTGTAATACATTTATGAATGCAGAAAAAAAGGGAAGCCCACAATATGATATATTTGACAGTACAATGTTTTTTGAAAATATTTTGTTACATAGCGACCTTATAAAATATTTATTATTGGACAATTGTTTGATCTACTGTGACTTGTGTTTTGCCCACCTAATGGTTCTTTTTGAATACATAACTTCCAAATGCATTTGTTAATTAACATTATTACTATTGTAATTTTTTTCTTGTCCGGCTAGGTGCCTGAAGATGGTGTAGTGAAACACCGAAACCGGTCCACAAAATTTAATAAAGATTATGAATACAGCTGCTGGTATTTTCATCCATCAATATAATCGAAACAGCTGCGTCCCAAATCCATCCACTATGGAGAAATTAAATTTAGACAAAATTTCAACACGGTGCGAAAATTGGCAATCAACACTAAATAATGAAAAGTGTGAAGTAATACACAAGACCACTGAAAGAAATCCGCTGAACTTCAATTACACGATAAATCGGTCAAACCTTAAGGTCGTAAATTCTACCAAATACCTAGGAGTTACAATTACGAACAACTTAGACTGGAGAGAACACACAGAAACTATTGTGGAGTAGGCGAACCAAAGGTTATGTTTCATTGTCAGAACGCTTCGAAGATGCAACAGCTGCACCAAAGAGATTGCCTACATCAAACTTGTGCGTCCTCTCCTCGAGTACCGTAGCCCAGTGCGGGACCCTCACCAGGTGGGACTGACGGAGGACATTGAGAAGGTTCAGAGAAGGGCAGCTCGTTTTGTTCTATCACGCTACAGAGGGGGAAACGTCACGGAAATGTTGCACGATTTAAGGTGAAAATCATTAAAAGAACGACGTTGTTCATTTTCGCGAGATCTATTTGCGAAATTTCAATTTTATTTTGAATGTAAAAATATTTTCCTAGCACGCACCTACATAGGGAGACATGACCATCCCAATAAAATAACAGAAATCATATCGAAAACGGAACGATTTAGGTGTTCTTTCTTCCCGCGCGCTATTAGAGAATGGAACGATAGAGAAAGGTTATGAAAGTGGTTAATGAACCCTCTGCCAGACACTTAAATGTGATTGACAGAGTATCTACGTAGATGTAGGTGTAGATGATCACGCTCACGACCGACTGCCTTTTCCAATAAACAGTGGCACGTCATAGCCAGACTCCACATCCAAAATCGAGGTCATTAATGAAGCCCATTTATGACAAACACTATAGTACGCCACAAACGGAACACACTTACTGGACGGAGAGTACAGCTCTTTACACAGTTTTGAATATTCTGGAACAGGGGTAGGCAAGTAATTTATCAAAGTTCAAAAGAAGAACCGCATATACCTTGCTATTTTTTATTTTAATTTTCACTTACAAATAGGAATAAATCCAGGAAAAACGTATACATTTCGCGTTTTGTATTTTCACCCACAAAAAATATAAAATAACAATACACAAGAAAAATTATATTAAATATCGCAATGACAAGTATTACGGCCCACTTTAGGCTTGAGTATAGTTTTATGATATTTTGCAAACATTTTGCACGAAAATAATAAAAAAATAATGGACGATACGATTACGACTCTACTATTGTGATGATACCTATGCATCCAACACATACTATTCTCTATGACCGTATTTTAACAAATTGCCAAAATTATTTCATAATTGAGTTTAGTTTGGACAAATATGCTCTTTTTTAAATTTTACCTCTTTAAACTATTATTTTAATACTTGTCCCACATTTTCATTATCTTTTTCTGTTAAAATATTGTCACCTGTCTTACTCTGGTAGTTTTTCCTCTTCTTCAAGTTTATTTTCTTTGCATTTACTGGCTTACGTAAAATAAAGTGACAGTTTCAATTCGCCGCTCTTTTTCACGTATCTCTAAAACGGTGCGACTTATGGAGAAAAAAAAAAACATAAGAGTGCAAAGCTGTTGAGAATTTTCTCCTCTAGAAATTCGTTTATTCGAGTTTCAGATAAACGGTTAAGCCGTTATTTGCAATTAACATTCGTGCTGTCAAAAGACCATTACAAACTGCCTATTTTTAGAGTTACTAAATTATCTATTGTCCGAAACATTTGAATAATGGAGGTTCCGGTCGCTGGCGGCCAACAATTATATCTGTAAAAATTGGTGCCGATCTGTTGAACGGCGCGACCTAAAAAGTGGTAACACGTTACAGACGTACAGACAGCGTCTTCTCTAAAACTGTACGAGTTATGGAAAGAAGCTATAAGAGAGCAAAGTCATAAAGAGCTTTCTCGTCTGTTCTGGTCTTCAGTTCGGAGACTGGTTTGATGCAGCTCTCCACCCTCCTCTATCCTGAGCAAGCCTTTTCATCTCCTCATAAGAACGGCAACACACATCCACTTGAATCTGTTTACTATATGCGTCTCTTGGTTTCCCTCTGCGATTTTTACCCCACAAACTTCCCTCCAATGCTAAATTTACGATTCCTCGATGTCTAAGAATGTGTCCTACCGAGCTATCCATTCTTTTGGTCAGGGTATGCCAAAAATTCCTTTTCTCACCAATGCTGTTCAGTACCTCTTCATTAGATATGCGATCTACCCACCTAATCTTCAGTATTCTTCTGTAACACCACATTTCAAAAGCCTCTATTCTCTTCCTGTCAGCACTGCTTATCGTCCATGTTTCACTCCCGTACAAGGCAACACTCCACACAAATGTCTTCAGAGAAGACTTCCTTGCACTTAAATTAATATTCGATTTTAGCAAATTTCTCTTTTTCAAAAATGCTTTCCTTCCCATTGCCATTCTGCATTTTATATCCTCTGTACTGCGACCATCGCATGTTATTTTACTACCCAAGTAACAAAACTCATCTACCACCTTCATTGTTTCGTTACCTAATCTAATTTCTTCAGCATCGCCTGATTTTCTAAGACCGCATTCCATTATTTTTGTTTTGCTCTTGTTAATGTTCATTTTATACGCTCTCTTCAACACACTGTCCATTCCATTCAACTGCTCCTCCAGGTCCTTTGCTGTCTCTGACAGAATTACAATGTCATCAGCAAAACGCAATGTTTTTATTTTTTCCCCCTGAACTTTAATCCCTATTCCAAATTTTTCCTTGCTTTCCTTCACCGCCTGCTAGATGTACAAATTGAATAACATCGGAGAAAGGCTACAACCCTGTCTTACTCCCTTCCCAACTGATGCTTCCCTTTCATGCCCTTCAAGTCTAATAACTGTGGTCTGGCTTTTGTACAAGTTGTAAATAACTCTCCTTTGTCTGTATTTTATCTCTGCTGACTTCAGAATTTGAAAGAGTGTATTCCAGTCAACATTGTCAAACGCTTTCTCCAAATCTGCAAAAGCTAAAATGTAGGTTTGCCTTTCCTTAATCTATCTCGTCTACAAATTCATTTACTCAATTTCTTGCCTCAGATCAACGGCTAAGCCGTTATTTACACGTTATTTTCATTTAAATTTCGATCTGTCAAAAGGCGATAACAGAGGCTTACATTTAGTGTTGCTTACCGTGACCTAAAGTGTGTCAAAAATCGATGGCTGAAATTGTTTCTTCAAATTATATCCAGGTGGGGAGCAGCTTATGCGTATAATGTCTCTTAGGTAAGTGGACGTTAATCTTGAGCCCATACTTGTTCCTCCAAAAGATCAGTTTTGAAAATGAAATTTCACAAATAAATGAGGTGCAAAACACAGTAGCCAGGTATTTCGCTAATTATTTTGCAGTTTTCGTATTTTTTAGGACAAAATTTTCAAATTCTTGTAAATCTATGAGTCCAAACTGCTATGGCATTGAGCACCTAGGCTCTCAACTATTTAAACTTAGGTTAATGTAACCTAAGTACCACACACACACACACACACACACACACACACACACACACACACACACAGGCCCGAGGGAGGACTCGAACCTCCGGTGCAAGAAGTTGCGTAGTCCCTGACATGGCGCCTAGAACCGCGCGGCTATTCCCGCGTTTCCTCCAAAATTCTTCAGCTGATTCAGTTTTATACGTCTAGAAAGTATCATTGCATTTGGGGTAAAGACTTTGAAAGGCAGAACAACTTCACAACCACATCTGCTCATTCTGCCATTTGAGATACCTCAAAAACCGAGTTTTAGAATCGCGACAACTCTCTCTCACACTGAAAACGTTTAGTCTTCGAAAATTCCTTTTTTAAGATTTGACAAACAGACTAAGTGAAATATATATTTCAGAATTAATTATGTATTCAAATATTGTTGAAAAGTGGAAAATACTTGACTTTCAATGTCATTATTAGAGATATCCAGATTACATATTAATTACCTATTTATTTGTTGTTTGGTATTAAATCCATTTAAATGTCTAAGAATAGCTTTCAAGAAAGTCTCAGACATGAAGCAATTTAATCTTGTCTTGTCTGTGTACAGTTCGCGTATAATCATCCAGGTTTACAAATATCAATATTTTCACTTCCTTTCGTACCTGAAACATAAATAAGTTGAACTATCTCTTCATACTAACATTTATCCCAGCTCCTCTACCACATATTATTCGTTGTTGTACCTCGACCTTACAATATAACGAAGTAAAAATGGCAGCAATATTCATCATAATTTACATTGCACCACTTACAATCAAATATGACAATTAACAACCATTTAATACGTATCCTTTCGTTGCGATGGGTAGATGAGGGTGATCTGCTTCTTTTTACTAGAAATTATATCCCGGGCTTTTATGGAGGTGATTTTCCTCAGTGAAACACCTAAATCCATTTAACTTGACTTTTATTTACTTGTAAAATTCTCTCCAAACGCCGGCCGCGCTCCAGTCACGGTCTGCACGGCCTCTACGGTCGGGGGTTTGAATCCCCCTTCGGGCATGGATATTTGTGCCGTCCTAGTTCGTAAGTAGTTCATAAGTAGTTTGTAAGTTTAGGGACTGATGACGCCGTAGTTAAGTCCCATAAGCTTAACAAACATTTGAACATTTTTCTCTCAAAACAATTTTTCTAAAACAGATTCCACTTCAAATATCGACAGCAAAACCAAGTACACAGACAATGTCTCAACCAACTTCACAATATCGATGCCGAATAACAACTGGAAACTTCCACTCTATCGATGCTGCAACGTATCCGTATATATATATATATATCGCCAAACAGAACAGATCGTTATATCCATTATTACAAGGTCTCCAAAATGTTAATCACAATCACGAAATATTATGTCAAACAAAACTAATTGCATAAATAGGTCCAAATGAAATAGTATGTTACAAAGCAGTTCTCTTTACCTCACGCCGATTTCTCAAGGTAAACAATGCCTATTACACATGTCAATTGAACTAATTACGTAAGTTAAGAAACATGATGCTAACATTCATGCAAAGTTATTTACATGGATCTACACAATGGTAGTGCTAACTATTTACAACTGTTAATATTTACAAAGATATGAAATATCGTACATTAGTGATCATATGTTAATTAGTGATTACATCAATTAATACAGTCTCTTTGAACCTGAAATCACTTCGGTAAGTCTTTATTTAACTCAAATTTTCATATTCTGCCCATACTGCCTTTCAACAAACTGAAACTTGATTGAACACTTCGCCGATTTGCTTACGAGGTTTACTAATTAACAATTTCAGCTCTGCCTGTCGATATTGATTATGAGTCTGAACTTATACTACTACTGCTATTACAAAAATTATCATAACATTTTAATACGTGATAATAGTTCAGCATTATTATTGCTCGTCTCATCAATTGTACTGACAATGTCAATTAACTCACTTACAAAACCACAACACACTGTCTCGTTCACTTGCTCAATCATCTTCTTACGTCACAGATTCCTAACATTGCGAATACTGCAGTAAATGTCACGAAATGTAAATGGAGTCAGTCCGGTATCCAGAGCTTCGATAAGGATTGCGGTGATATCCCCAACTTTAGTAGTCAATTCTGCACAAGAGGAATCGACAAATTGTGTTTAGGACGAGGGGGGCATTGTGAATTCAAGTTTTCTAAGAAGAACGTTACTTTTCTTTTATCATATGACGTTTACTTAGCTAACGAACATTATAATACTGCAGGAAGTCAGAATGGCTGAATCACATTCGTAAAGAATCTAATGGAATTATCTGTGCTGAAGAGAAGACGGATACCCCATAAAAGTAATCAACTTGATATACCTGCACACTACTTCTTTCAGAGTCAAACTGAGGATTCCTGGTGAATTATGCACTGATAGTTGTCCAGAATTATTAACTTTGATTTTCTTTATTTGTTCTGTTTCTTTGCCCGTCTGTTGAGAGGGACATCAACTTATCATAACTAATGTTCTATTTTGTCATTAAAATTTTATTTTTATTTTTATTTTGAAGAGGGTAAAGGAATTAAAAGGCTTCTTTTTTCTCTTTAACGAATAAATGAAACTTAGGTGACGACCAAAGATACGAAATATAATGTTAGTTACAACTGGAAAAATTATAAACGTGACCATCCATAAGCTGTGCCGTTAATGGAATGCTATATTTTTACGACATAACGAGGAAGAAAGTACCAAAGTATTGATCAGCTGAATACTACGTAAATGCTTAACTCAGTATTTGGAATATTTAATGTACTTTCATGTGCAAAAGATATTCCGAACTACATGAATTGCGTTCCGCCTAGTGTGTATGCAACACAAATAACGTAGGTGTCTTGCGGGTTCTGTAATCGCTTCACGGTATAGTCGTTCGACTCAAATGTTCAGATGTTTGTAAAGCTTATGGGACATAACTGCGGAGTCATCAGGCCCTAAACTTAAACTACTTATGAACTAGCTTATACTAAAGACGGCACAAACATTCATGCCCGATGGGGGATTCGATCCCCCGACCGTAGCGGCCGTGCAGACCGTGACTGTCGCGACGCAGACCGCTCGGCAACTGCGGCCGGCCAGTCGTTCGACTATTCAAAATGGATTTACTAAAGGAAACTGCTCTTCATAGCAATCATTCCAGATGTTAATTAACACCACGATATTGCAAATATAAGGAAACTACACTGTATTACAATAACGGACATAGCAGAGGCAGTACCTCACTCAGTAGAATTAGATATAACAGAAGCTTTGACAAATAAATAAATATAGAAGAAAAACATTCAGTAATCCTTTGACAACATTTGATATTATTATCAGCAACAGATTTTACGACAGTATCAGAATTCCTAAAGTTCTGTAGCAGTTCTAAGTACTTTTGCTCTTTGAATCGTTTCCTCACAACTGCGACACTTCGTTCCTGTGGCGAGGGTTTTATATTAATGGTTGTTGAACTAACCAGATAATAAAAAGTTGATTAACAACAGCAAACGCTCTATTTAAACTTCAATATTAACTGCGTATCATCAAAAATTTCTCTGTACCGTGACTGCACAAATACTTGTAGACTTTTGTGAAATTTGAATGATATACCGGAGTACCTTATTCTGGCTCTGGAATCAAACCCATAACCTGCAGTCACTGCTAACCAGCAAAGCATTTTTATTCGAGTCCTCCCTCGGGAACGGGTGTATGTGATGTTCTTAGGGTATGTTAGTTTAAGTAGTTTGTAAGTTTAGGGACTGATAACCAACGTAGATAAGTCTCATTACTTTACAAACACTTGAAAATTTTGATTCAGATGTTAAGAGTCGATTTTTTTTTTTTTTTTCAGTAGCGACATGTAATTTCTTTACACCTGACCGGGAATGGAACACCGAAGCTATCGACGTGTTTACTGGGAATGAATACACGTTGAATCTCACATGTTAACAGAATTACGACGCGTGCGTGTCTGACTAGAAACAAAGGCACCTATCATGGCATGATAGTACACGAAGAGACATTAAAAATTATTTTTCACTAGTAGTGCCCTATCTTGGGCATCAAAGTCATAAATTTTTTGTGCTGCACCAGGATTCGAAAACATATCCCTGCTTTTTGTGGAGACCTAGAGGAGTCTACGGTCTCAGACAAAGCAACGATATGATCCACCTATTAGATTCCTAGAGGATCGAAACCTGCAAAAAACAAGACCCAAACTAGAATACCAGTCCAGCACCACATTTTCAGCGTCTCAAGTTCAAATATAAAAAGTCTCATGTGACTTTAAACGATCATTGGTTTATAAAGAAAAATCAATAAATCGTCTGTGTCCCACTTGACAGCGAATTGATTATCGTATAATACGCTTTTTGAACTACGTTGAAACTTGACGTTCTTCACTTGGCGTTAGCGGAGGTGACATAGATTTAATCGTGCTTGTTAAAAATATACATCAGAAGGAGGAAATCGAACCAACAGAGGCTAGATGAGCTACATCAAGTGATTTTTTTTCTATGGGTAGTTCTGTTCATTGCAGTCGCTGATCGTGTTTGTTAGTGGTTGTTCGATGTGGTCTTGGCTCAGCTTTTTTGATTACACACTGACCGGGCGCGCTGAGCCACGGCGCCCGTCGCGATCGGACAGACCACTACGCCAAGACGACAATCATAACGACTACCTCGACTACCTCTTTAGCGTACATACTAGAGTCGGTGAAGACAATGTGGCGCTCAATGAAGAGATCAACTACAAGGAAGCTTCTCACACAGACATTATACTAGTCTAATGTCTGCGAGACGACTCTAGCCAACACATCCCGATGCGAAGCAATTATCAAATATCCACTATTTCAACAAATTCCTTAATTTTAAAAGCACTGCTCATTTTTAGAAGCAGTTCTGCAACCGTCAGTCAATTTATTTCTGGACTAAAACGCTCTTCGACGTGGTTTATCAATAGTTTTAACTCGAAATCAGTTGGTTCCACAGGCACGGAATCGGTAAACAACCTGAGCGTTGTTCGTCATTTTCAAATAATATGAGAAGAACGCGTCGTGGATACGACTTTTGACGGAGGAGTTCTCTTAAAAATTTCCTATTTATTTTTAATCTGGGTACTTGTAGCTCTATCACAGAACAGTTAAAATATCTATCTCCAACGCGCCTGACTCCGCAAGGCGAAAGCACGTTTTCTGTGGCGAACACACTGCCTCAGAGCTACCGAGGATGTATATTCTTCCTTATTGCCATAATAGATGCTAGACGAGATTACTCAAAACGTCAAAGAAGAGTTTGGTTGCAATTTTCGCGTGAAACGACTTTCCTGGACTCACAAACACGAATTAGCAACTTTATGAGGTGCCATAAATGAAAATCTCTTACATTAGTGAATGGAAATGACATGAAAAATCAAGTGAATTTGTCTGCTTAATTCTGTGCTAACCAGGAAGTAACTCTACGCTCACAGAGTTTCCAGACGTACTCTGCAGTGTTGCCAGTTGCCCATAAGACTAGCAACAGGCAGAATACGTTTCCTCGGCGCCTGTGTTCCTCTCAGTGGTTCATCTCTGGTATAGATCGCGGCTTCGAAGGCGCGGCGCGCAGCCTGCCACCGTGTTAACTGAGAAGAGAAATACCTAACATAGACCGATAAGTCTTAATCGCATTTCTTTAACTATAAGCTGTGTCGATGGCACAGCGACGATGCGCAGACTGCTACCCAAACATAATAAATAAAGTGTTTGGGAAATTACTTGAGTGGCTCTCCTGTTCAGTAGCTGTCGTAGGTAGTTTTATTTATCTGCCTCATGCGAACTGCTTTGTCCGGAGAGTTATCCTATTCTAGCATTAGCAGACGTTATTAATATTTTGAGCATGATACGAGGTGCATTCACATTCTAAGGCCTCCGACATTTTTTTGCTCCGGACTGGAAAGAGATAGAAACATGTACATTGTTTTAAAATGAGGCCGCGTTCATTGTCAATGCGTCCCAGAGATGGCAGCGCACCGTACGGCAGATGGAATTTTACCGCCAGCGGCGATAATGAGAACTGTTTTAGATACTTAAAATAGCGAAGTTTTCCTTACTTGAACAGCGTGCAATCATTCGTTTTCTGAATTTGCGTGGTATGACACCAATTGAAATTCATCGACAGTTGAAGGAGACATGTGGTGATAGAGTTATGGATGTGTCGAAAGTGCGTTCGTGGGTGCGACAGTTTAATGAAGGCAGAACATCGTGTGACAACAAACCGAAACAACCTCGGGCTCGCACAAGCCGGTCTGACGACATGATCGAGAAAGTGGAGATAATTGTTTTGGGGGATCGCCGAATGACTGTTGAACAGATCGCCTCCAGAGTTGGCATTCCTGTGGGTTCTGTGCACGCAATCCTGCATGACGACCTGAAAATGCGAAAAGTTTCATCCAGGTGGGTGCTACGAATGCTGACAGACGACCACAAGGCTGCCCGTTTGGCATGTTGCCAAGCAATGTTGATACGCAACGACAGCATGAATGGGACTTTCTTTTCGTCGGTTGTGACAATGGATGAGACGTGGATGCCATCTTTCAATCCAGAAACAATGCGGGAGTCAGCTCAATGGAAGCACACAGTTCACCGCCACCAGAAAAATTTCGGGTAACCGCCAGTGCTGAAAAAATGATGGTGTCCATGTTCTGGCACAGCGAGGGCGTAATCCTTATCCATTGCGTTCCAAAGGGCACTACGGTAACAGGTTTATCCTACGAAAATGTTTTGAAGAACAAATTTCTTCCTGCACTGCAAGAAAAACGTTCGGGAAGGGCTGCGCGTGTGCTGTTTCACCAAGACAATGCACCCGCACACCGAGCTAACGTTACGCAACAGTTTCTTCGTGATAACAACTTTGAAGTGATTCCTCTTGCTCCCTACTCACCTGACCTGGCTCCCAGTGACTTTTGGCTTTTTCCATCAATGAAAGACACTCTCCGTGGCCGCACGTTCACCAGCCGTGCTGCTATTGCCTCAGCAACTTTCCAGTGGTCAAAACAGACCCTAAAGAAGGCTTCGCCGCTGCCATGGAAACATGGCGTTAGCGTTGTAAAAAATGTGTACGTGTGCAGGGCGATTACGTCGAGAAGTAACGCCAGTTTCATCGATTCCGGGTGAGTAGTTAATTAGAAAAAAAATCGGAGGCCTTAGAACTTGAATACACCTCGTACATTTCAATGGTATATACCTGAATACCATTTTCCTTATGAATGATTTCATTGACACCACCACTAACACATAAATGCACAAATGTAATGATATTACAATGATTACAAAGCGCGAACGTCACAAACAAATGTCATATGTTGCAAGCATATGGTTTCCAATAAGATAAACCGTGCAAATAAATCTTTCTCACTGAATGAAAAACGTAATTATCATCTGCGAAAAATTAAGCAGCTGAACAATTTCAATGTTAGTTAGATTCCAGCGTCTGTCTGAAATGAGTAGCGTTTGCGATGAGAATATTGAAAAAGGAAAAAACTTCCCGTCAGTAATGTCTAGATTACACAATTCACTCTATAAAAACCAAAAGGACTAAAAGTATCGTCTAGTCGTAACGATTACAGTGTAACTGCTAGTGATCATGGTGATTTTTTTTAATAAACATGATAAGTATGTGATCCATTAGTTCTCTAAATTGCAGCTCCCAGAGAGAGGTGGGGATAGACAGTAAAGGCCCCCCACACACGACCAACAAATAGCTGCAATCCGTCGCTCGCCTCCACTTCGCCACACACGAGCGATTTGTCAAGCAATTTCTACGAGAATTATGAACGCATATGTGTAGGCAAATTCTGTAATGGAAAACGCTCTTTTATTTTTAACAGCAGTCACAGTTCATTCGTGCATCCTGACGAGTAATACTTTAAATAAAAAATGTTTGAAATGGGAATTGTAATTTATTATACCTGTTTTGAATCTGTTTTCCTAGGAAGTTTTGTTTACGTTACACTTTTAGTGCCGCCAAGTGGGTTGTATACATCTTTCCAGTGTAAAAATACGTTTTGTTTTTCGGTTATTAGTTTTCAATTCCTTTTTATTGGTTCGTCTTATAGTTTAACTTCAAGTAACTACACTACATAATTCGTTTTTCAGTCTCGATTATCTACAGAAATTAGCTGCACTGCTGACTACCATGACTATATATTGTGAAAAAGAGAGCTAGTTCGTATGAAACGATTAGGTTCTTCACTACAGCTTTGTTGATTTGCCCTGAACAATTAAATACCCTTTTAATATTATGGTTACAGCTTTTTTTATTTGCCCTGAACAATTAAATACCCTTTTAATATTATGGTCCATATTAATCATTCTGTGTCGAAGTTAAAAATTTTAATAAAACATGCAATTGTTTAATATATAAATCGAAATCATCAGATGAAACGCAAGTGTTTCTTGGCTATTACTATGAACGTCATACCAATTCCAGTGCTATGAGCACAAGCTTCAAAACACTGATCACTGCAGAAATTCTAGGGTGCACTTTGTATTACTTCTTAGTATAAGTGAAAACACTGGCCTCCATTGCTCAGAGTAGTTCGTGATCCCCGAATAATTATGCATTGTAACGTAAAGTTATTATTGAACGTGGAAAAGCGAAACTAACCACAAATAAGGCTGATAACTAAATAAAGGAGTCACAGGCGTATTGGCAGGCATCGCTGCTAAGCATCCAGACAGCCATATTGCATCGACGAATCGCATGCGATCTGCCAGATTTCCCGGGATTTCCATGCGATTAGCGATCGGCGACCAATCGCTGCGATTTTTCCATACACGTGCGATTTACGAAGCGATCGGTCGTCCATGCGACGGATTGCTGCGATCCGTCACTCGTGTGTGGGGCCCTTAAGACCTTACCCTGAGCGTCTATGAGATGGGATTTATTTATATCTCAGCTGGCGTAGTTTGTTCGGGGTTTCATGCTGACGAACGCACACATTGATTATGCTCCTCGTTTTCACAATGACAGAGTGCCAGTCTACAAATCTAAAGGTCGCGGGCTCGATCCCCGCAAGGTCCTAGGTTTTTTATATGTCACTTTCCACATCTTTCACCTCTGGCAGAATTGCTCATGTGAAAAATACCGAGTAGTACCGTGGTTCAAAACCCACGTTAAATTGTAGGTCCCCGTACAACTGGCTGGGTAAGCCGTTCGGAGGAAGGCAACAGCATACCGCCTCCAAACACGACCATGCCTAGTAAAGCACTGTGGTGTTCACACCAATCTTCGGATTGTTGACTGCTTTACGCTAATTATCGATACGTAATACTGTAACGAAGCATGTTGGGATTTATTCCTATCTGCTTGCATTAGGGAACCCCCCTATACTACTGTTGCTTAATAATAGATATGAATGTAATTAGCCTATTATCATTTTCTTTTCCAAAACTTTTGTTATTCTTTTTAATAACGTAAGTAGCTGAAATCATATCTATTATTTGAAAGTAGATACGCTTAAGACATCTTAGTTTCTGGATAAAAATCCAGTTTTTTATGTGCCGCAAGTTTGAAAGTTGAAAGCTAAGTTTAAAGAAAAATATACGTTTATTTAAATCAAACTGTTGCATGTTTGTCTGAACAAACTGAGTCGTACATTAAGATAGAAATGTAAAACATGTGTAAGTTTGGATTGTGTCAGACATGGCCACCGATTCGCCCCTTAGGAACAGCAGCCGCGTACCAGCCAGTTGCCAGCTGCGCTACGCTTTGAGTACGTTTATCCATTGTTATTTTCTACTATTCAAATCCAATTTATGTTCAAATGTTTAAATGCTTGTATAGCTTATGGGACTTAACTACTGGTCATCAGTCCCTAAACTTACAAACTACTTATGAACTAGCTAATACTAATGACGGCACAAATATCCATGCCCGAGGGGGGGGGGGGGGGTTCGAAGCTCCGACCGTAGTGGCCGTGCAGACCCTCGGCTACTGCGGCCGGCCCAATTTATGTATTGGATTGTGACTCTAAAAACTTTATACTCTGTTTGGTGACTTCTATTGAGCAAAACATGTAGAAAAATGATTCTACTGTTTCATAAAACATCAACTTAGCGTGAAAGATTTACCGCATCTAGAAAGCCTCGGCCGCGGAGGAGTGGCCGAGCGGTCTAAGGCGCCTTGCTGCGGAACGAGCGCTCGCTCACCTTCGGACGTTCGAGTCCTCCCTCGGGCATGGGAGTGTGTGTGTTGTCCTTAGTGTAAGTTAGTTTAAGCAGTTTGTAAGTCTAGGGACTATTGACCACAGAAGTTTGGTCCAATAGGTTTACAAACATTTGAACATTAGAAAGCCTCGATAAGATTCACACGTGGGAACTGCGACCACTTATTTCTCATGTGACATTTCCACTCGCTATTTAAGGTCCAGAAGTCAGTGCAGGCGTACTGCATGCTCTTACTAAAAACAAGAACAATAAAAGTGAGCACAATGATTGCATTTTTTCTTGATAGTCAATACTTCGCTCTTTGAACATTCCTATTCGCTATGGCTACTAGTGACGAGTATGGATTAAAAATAAATCAATAATGAGCACTAACATTGATATTAAATCATATAGCATATTATTATTATTATTATTATTATTATTATTAGTTATATTTGCAGGCATTGAAATTGAGAGCTGAAACAAATATAACAATGTAAGTGTCTATAAGAGACTATTTCTTTACTGCAATTTCAAAGTCCGGCTAAATTTTCTTTGTTACCGACATTATGATGTTGTATGTTGATGAAATTTCAGGGTGTTGTCCTATTTAAGACCAATGCACTGGTTCCACTACGCTACTAAATAAACATATACACTATTTTTATGCACACTGGTATATTAAAACTTTGTGGTATACAGTTGCACACATATACGAAATGTTATGTCTGTCCATAACATCAGATGTGAGACTCTACATCAAGTGTCATTTGTTAATAAAACATTTGAAGAATCGAATAGTTATTTTGTTTTCTACTCACTTATATTACTCTATAATTACATCTGTGGATTCATATAAGTATTATTGACAGTTTAGTTGATTCTACATACATAAAAATATTTATCTATATTTATATCTTTCAAATATAATTTTTAAAATTTTAAAATTCATTCATTCCGCCCAGCCTCCTCCTGGTTTCGCTATCTTCTATTATCATGTAACGCCAAAATTCTCAGATGACACTTAAATCCTGTTGTTTTCCTGTTCTTCGGTTTTAATTGGAAGCGACCGCAACGAATTCAATTACGGGAATCCTATGAAACACTTGAGTTTGTAATCGTCAGATGAGAGTACACCAGACTATGCGAGTTACTTCTATTATTTTATCAGTCATAAGCACAGTTATGTCAATTGTTCCTGAATTTTGAATAGTGAAACTAGAATAATGGAAACGTTATATATTCACTACAATACAATATTAATATTTACTTACGTATTCGTCTTCAGAGTTAGAGCAGAATAACCACTCAAAAGAGCTGACAACAAGAAGCCGATTGGATCGGTATGCAACTGATTCCAGTCTCATATTTCATGACATATCTGCGACTGTTGTTGCGATTGGCCGGGAAGGAAATGAGTGAGTGTGGACTATGGTGTGATAGACTGGAAAAGATTGTTTATCGGTTCCAAAATTGGGTAAATATCTGCTGTAAAAAAAGGAAAAATAAAAGCAGAAAAAAGATGCTGACAGAAAGAGGCAAGTATATGGGATTTCACTGCGACTAACTGGAATATTATGATCTGTGTTACTTGTCGGCTACCAAGGTGTGGATACTACTCACCCACTAGTAAGTATCTCTTGGACAAGCAGAAAATAAGTCGGAGTGATCATTCAGCGTCGTGAACCAGCAGCGCATCAATAGTCCCTGCAAATACCAGAAATGTCCATCTGTGCCATCGTATTACACTCTTGTAAGCATTTGTTTGTATCAGGATGGAGGCGTCATTCACGTATGATACCACCAGGGACTCAGTTAATAACACAGTGCACCAACAGTGAAGCACTGCATAGAAAATTAGTACAAAGCTCAGGTTGTTGAACATATTGTTTTCTCGGTATCTCTTTGTCTCAAGCATACTGAAAGTTTAAAAGCTGTTCAAAATGGATACACTTCGCTTTCAGTCATTTATCGAGACTTGCTAAAGGCGTTAAGGCAGTTGATACCAGAGGGATCTTGCTTGAAACGAGAAAATGCTATTATGACCTGATTTGCCCAGAAGTACACACACAATACAAACGTTTCCAGCTGCTGTGATTGCTTGAGTATCTCAGTTAGACCCAAAGCGAAAATTATGTTTTAAAATATTTGATACATATTGAATATTATTTGCAATTTGCACCCTGATTCACATGAATCTGACAACACGGCGCCATCACAAGACTAAGGAAACGATGCCAATACAACATTTCAATCAGAGAGCAAATTAAATTTTGAAATTATTGTCTTAAAAAATGTAATTATCATACTATCCATTTTTTGGATTGGGAGATCAGATGATGGTACACCTCAATATCAATGTTTACTTGGAGCTATGAACCGAAGTAGTAAATAATTAGGCGTTATCCATCAATGACATCAGTCCCACCTGGTGTGAATATCACAATGCGCAGCATTATTCGAAAATAGGACGCACAAGTGTAGTTTAGGCAGTTTCTTTAGTGTAACTGTTGTGTCTAAGGGTTCTGCCAATGAAATTTATTTTTTGATTCGCCTTCCCTACAATATTTTAGTGTTATTTCCTATTTAAATTGTTCGTAACCGTTACTCCTAGAATTTAGTAGAATTGACGGCCTCTAGGTTTCACTGATTTATAGTGTAACTAAAATTTAAAGGATTTCACACTTATCATTATTAAGGGCCAATTTTTTCACTATGCTGATATATAAATCATTTTTCAGTTGCTTTTATCTTCTGGTGACTTTCCTAGCCGATAAATGACAGCATCATGCGCGAACAGTCTAAGAGAGCTACTCAGATTGTCTCTCAAATCATTTATAAAAGTAAGGAACAGTAGGGGCCCTATGACACTTCCCTGTGGAACGCCAGATATTACTTCTGTTCTACTCAGTGACTTACCGTCAATTACAACGTACTGTGTCCTTTCTGACAGAAAATCACGAACCCAATCGCACAACTGTGGCGATATTCCACAAACACGCAGATTGATTAGAAGACGCTTGTGAGGTACAGTCTCAACTTTCCAGCCTTTGGGTACGGAACGTTCGCTGAGCGAGCGGTTGTATATGTAGTTAGGTATGGGGCTACTGTATCAGCATACTCTGAAGGGAACCCAACTGGTATCCAGCCGAGACCGACAGACTTACTTAAGTTGTTTCAATACTCCAGGAGTATCTACTTCTAAATTACGCATGTTGGCAGCTGTTCTTGATAAGAATTCTAGAGTATTTACTTCGTCTTCTCTAGCGAAGGAATTTCGGAAAGCTAGGTTAAGCAATTCTGCTTTAGCAGAACTGTCAACAGTAGCATCTCCATTTTTATTGTGAATATAGGTATTAAGTGCGTTTTGCTGCTAGTATACTTTACATACAACCAGAATTCCTTAGGATTCTCTACCGAATTACGTGACAGGGTATCATTGTGGTAACTATTAATAGCTTCTCGCATTGAAGTTCGAACTAAAATTCTAGTTTCTGTAAAAGATAGCCAGTCTTGGGAATTTTTTGTGCGTTTGAATTTGGCATGTTTTTTAGTTTGCTTTTGTAACAGTTATCTAACCTGTTTTGTGTACCATGGCGGGTCAGCCCCCTCTATTACTCATTTAATAATTAATTTAATCTGTCAATAGTTGTCGATATTATTTCTTTGAATGTACGCCACACCTGATCTACACTCACATTGTTAGTTTCGAAAGACTGGAAATTCTCACATAGGAAAGCGTAAATCGAATTTATTGTCTGCTTTTTTGAATAAATATACTTCTCTTTTAATTTTGGTGGATTTGGAAACTCCGATATTCATCCTCGTTACGACAGCTCTTTGTTTACTAAAACCTGTGTCTTTTTTTATGCTCTTTATTAGCTCCAGATTATTTGTTGCTAGGAGGTCAAGTATGTTCTCACAACCATATACTATTCTAGTGGGTTCATGAACTAATTACTCGAGATAATTTTCGGAGAATGCATTCAATACCATTTCGAACTATGTTTTATGCTTGCCTCCAATTTTTAACAAGTATTTTTGCCAACATGATGAGGGTAAGTTAAAGTCGCCGCCAATAAAAATTGCATGTTTTGGGTACGTTTTTGAAATTTGATCCAAGCTTTCTATGAAATTTTCTGAAATCGAATCGTCTGAGTCAGGAGGTCAATAAAAAGAACCAGTTATTAATTTATTTTGGTCGTCTGGTATAATTTCTTCCCATACCAACTCGCAGGAACAATCTACTTCAATTTCGCTATAGGATAAACCACCTGTAACAGCAATAAATACGCCACCACCTATTTTATCCAATCTGTCTTTTCTGAACACAGTTTACCACTTTGTAAAAATTTTAGCTGAACTTATCTCTGGCTTTAGCCAGCTTTCGGTGCCTATTATGATTTGAGATTCAGTACTTTTTCTTAGTGCCTGGAGTTCTGGTATTTTCCACACGCAGCTATGACAGTTTACAACTGTTAGACCAATAGATGTGTTCGTCCTATCTTTGACCTGTACTCTTTGAGATTGAAACCCTTTCTGTGTGCTCCCAAGGCCCTCAGAGTAGCACTCTAAAAAGAAATTAAAAAGAAGAAAATTGTGCTGGCATTGTCGGGAGAGCTGAGAGTAGTTGGAAAGTGCTTATCGGCCATATTGCACGCCGTAATACACAGGTTTTTACAACTTCGTAATATATTATACTCATACATACATAAAATAAAACAACTCATAATATGGTTTGCGAAGAAATCTTTTATCCTCTTATAAGAACAACACGAGCAGTAACGTAGTCACCAAGCGAGATGGCGCAATGGTAACCCACTGGCTCGCATTCGGGAGGACAGTGGTTCAAATCCACCTCCGCCAATCCAGATTTAGGGTTTCCATGATATCCATAAATCACTCCAAGCAAATGCCGGGATGGTTCCTTTCAAAGGGCACGGCCGATTTCCTTCCCCAACCTTATCCAAAAACTCCGAGCGTTAGGTCCGTCTCTAATAACCAAGCTATTGACGGGACGTTCAACCCTAAGCTTCCTTCCTTGCAGTAAATTTATATATAAAGTTGTCTTAAATAGTGTAACACAAAAAGGAGCATATAAAAAGCATAGTACAGGTGTAGAAGAAAAAAATTGTCTTCTAGGGTAATCGATCCAGAGTTAGGCATTCGTATTATCTGATTCATCGCCCGCTCCCAACACCTCCCAGATTCAAATGGGTCCTGATCTACGTTCCGAAGTACCTGAAGGGCTGTTATTAGAATTTTGTGTTGATCCATTACGTCTGTTAGGTGTTTCAGTTTACCATTTTTCATTACTGAATTTATATTTAATGTTGCAAATAATGAGAATTTTTCGGATTTGCTGAATTTAAGTGTCTGTCTGACTTTTGTCTGTTGGGCTGCCAGGTGCTCCGACTCACCACAATCTTCTGACACCCCATCGTATCCGAGTGGTGTCTTTTCTTGGACCCACGATGCTGTGTATCCAAGACGGTGGATTCTTTCGTGAGAAGACTTTCCATGATGGGTTGATTGTTAGATCAATGATCAGTGTTTTGACCGTAGTCAGGATTTACGATTCCAGATGTGGTCTGGAAAAGTGATACATGAAATATGGTGGGATGATGAGAATGATATTGTGAAGTGTGTTTGGTCGACGAGAGCTATTTTATTTTGCTCAAGTCCCCCAGCAAGACTGTTGAGGTCCCCCCTAACCGACACCTGGGCCGCGCCACGTCGAAGTATCACCTCTCTTCTTGCTACGACAGCGTATTACAATTTATGAAAATATGAAGAATTTCTCCGTTAGAAATCGAGAGAAAATTTTTAATGTCCCTACATTTCTTATTCCTCGCCTTCTAGCCCTTGTAACTTTACATTGGCAGCATAAATTAAGAAGTAAATGTTTAATATGTCATTATCATTAATTTTATTATTAGCAGCAGTATTAGTGGCAGTAGTAACAGTACCTTGCATTTCAAATAAAGGAAATAGAATTTTCCAGTATGGTTCCTGGCCTTCCCAGAAATTGGACCCATGAACTGCCACTGTTCTAGAGGCTGGAATAAACGTGTCTTTTGCTCTCAGGGAGTTTGGTGCTCTCAGGTAGCACTCGCAGAACTGTTTGGACTATGGGCTCCTTTTTTCTGTTACTATCATTGGCTTATTGACGAGTAATTTTGGCAAGTGTCTGAGAGTCTTGCGAGAACACATGTGGAAAGTGTTTACACATAGCAGGCTGAGATAGTGATTGAGAGCTGAGAGATCACTCTCCGCAAGATTTTCATCGTAATTTTGTGCGTGAAGGAAGAAATTGAGATGGAAGAGGGCGTGCTGCAGCTCACGTTTGGAACTAATGGAGAAAACCTAAGCGGGCGCGTTCCTGTTGGAAACTGGAGTGAATGAGACGGCGGGATAATTTTGGAGCATGCAAGAATCTAGTTATAAAGCTTGTGATGGAAGATCCACAACAATATCAAAATTTCACGAGAATGACATCGATGGATATGGAAGAAATATTTCTTATAACCGGACTCAAAATACAAACTAAGACACTGTTATGCGTAAATCCATTAATGTTGGAGAAACCACGCAGATATGGGGCTTCTGTAATTGTTTTTGTACTGATGGCACGTAAAGTTCAGATCTTTAACAGCAGTCCATTTACTCACCGTCTGTGTTGTCGTTCGCTGCCGGCCACTTCATAATATCTTCATAGAATGGCTTGCGTTTGCCAGGCAGACAATGCTGCTTTTTTTCCAAATATTTTATTGTATTGGACTTAATTGGAACCTTTCCTGATGGGTACGCTGGTTTATTTGACTCAGTCAATTGGCCACAGTGGAGTCTAAAAAGAAAAGTGTGACTAAGAAGTCTACAGATTGTCGTAGAAACTGTAATGCAACCTACTCTGTTACTATAAAAAATAAAATGTGAAAAAGTGCTGATAGAGAAAGTTATCTTTCTTGTCTTCCGCTCTTTTGAGTTTCTTCTGGTCTTCCTGTTGTAAAGTGGCCACCTTGACTTTAAGTCTAATATTTCATTAGCATTAATTTCTTTAACAAGAAATTTACCTTCCTTCGAATTTCTAAGTATTACCTCACTAACCTCGTCTGCAATAAACAATCTGTTCTGTTTCCTTACTTTCTTTTTCTTTTTTTGGAGCCATGAAGAGAAACATTCACGGCAATCGGTATGTTTCTGCCGATGAGGTACTAACCTGGATAAAACAAATCATGGCCTAATAGCTAAGTTGAAACATTTGTGCGTCGAAGAACTGACCGTTTTGTCTCACAATGGGTTAAATGTAGCAACAAAATCAAATGTCTGTATAGTCTATGGGACTTAACTACGGGGTTATCAGTCCCTAAACTTACAAACTACTTATGAACTACTTACGAACTAGGACGGCACAAATATCCATGCCCGAGGGGGGATTCGAACCCCCGACCGTAGTGGCCGTGTAGACCGTGACTGGAGCGCCTCAGTCTCCTCGGCCACCGCGGCCGCCTGTAGCAACAGTTATGGTGATTATTACTGAAATAATGGGCAGTTTTGTATTGGTAATTATAACGTCAACCATATATTACAATGTAAGTTAGCAATATTTCTTGATGCTTCTGTGAAACGACTCTAGGTTCCTGTCTGGTCAGAGTGTACCTGTGCAATTATTTTTTACTGTTGACAGCTTATGCGTACCGCAAAGTTTGAGTGCTTCTCCGATAAAGCTTCACGAACTGCGTTTCTGATTGCCATCCCTGTTTTGATCGGAATTTTGCTATCTTAATTATATGATTTGCCTTGTTCCTATTTTGGAGAATAGGTAGATTCTTAATAAGTTTAATAATTTTGTTTCTATATCCTTGTGACTCTAGTATACAGCCCTTTGGAATAAAATATAATATATACAGTATTACTGCCGTTTGCAGTTCTATTAAAAACGCGTTTACAATATCCATTCATTGAAAAGTCCTCACGAAATAATATCCTGGCTAAGGCTATGCATTAACAGTAAGTTGTTTTAAATAAAATGCATCTTTCACTGGAAGTTTTGGAAGGAAGACATTCTATATGAGATCGAGAGAAAAAATTCTGATTTCTCATGTTGAAGAGCAGTGTAAAATTTTCTTCACCTCTTCTTATGAAGAAGCAGCTCAGTCACAGTTATGCGCTTCGCTGCACCACTTAGTCGAAAAGAGTTCAGCTGAACATTAACTAATAGATTCTCACACGTGCAAGTAAGTTATTTGTGGCCTTCAGAATTTATAATTAAAATTGTCTCTGAAGAATGTCCAGTGAAAGTAATAAGTTACTCATTGTATGATAAAATACTCGATAAACAGCAATTCCAATATGTAATGGAACGAACATTTCACAGCATGGAAAACAAGGACAACAAAGAACAGCAGACCAAACAATTCTACATCTACAACTAATTGCAGCATATTTGATTCTCAACACCGACAGTAATGTCATCTAGTGCTGTTGTTAGAAAGCATTACAGATGTGTAACATTAGAGAGCCTGTATAGGCAGAGTGTGGGCAACCGGCCGCCATGTTTTTACCACACTGTGTGCGGGGCGTGCATTTACATAGTGACCCCAAGAAGAAATGCAGCCACTTTACGATTGAAATACGGCATCAGTTTGAATGTATGAGACCAAAGCATATGTTCTAGCTTACTAATCAGTACGTGGTTAAAATAAATGCCATTTATCTACAGGCCTAATAAATTTGTAAGCAATAAAGTCGCGCATATTTTACGATGTTCTGGTCACTTCAACAGTTGCCACTTGATTGATAAGAAAGAGAGGTATTTCATTTAATGTATTTCAAAGAAAGGATGCCATTTCAGATTTTTCTGTCTGCATATCTATCGCTGACACTATTACACTATTATCAATATCTGTCCACATATAATGCATTTTAAGTGTGTACCTGTTGATCTTATAACATTTTCCTACGCTGAGAAATATCAAAACGGCATTCTGTGCATACGTTTGGAACACAATACCACAAAAAATCGGAAAAATACCGTGACTACCTCTACTGAAACAGCAGAAAAAGGTACAAAATAGGTAACTGAATATCTATAGCTAGTCAGTAGTCCCGCACCCCTCCTTTTTTCATCTTACGTACCGTAATCAGTAATAAGATGGTGAATAGCCAATAATACACAGCCAAGAGGACGGTGCCGTAACCGTGTTAAAACATAAATTGTAGCACGACATTTCAAAAACAGAAACCACGAAGTAACAAAAAGCTAGAAAATACTGATACAAAATTTTACTGCTTACGGGATTCGAATTCGTGACCTTCATATTATAAATTCGGTACGCAAACACTACATCACCTGGGAACTGCACAGGCAGAAGTTCCATTACCGACTTTCATCAATGCCTTTCTAGCAATGGGTGGGGAAAGCATAAACCATTTAGTTCACAGAGACATGAAAAATAGTTGATTTCCATAATCACTTTTACAGTTCCGGCGCTCTCGGTTAACTTTCCCCGCCCACTGTTTCCATATTTCCTCATTCCTTGCGAACAAAAAACTTCATATAACAATCTTCACTTCGGTTTTTACAGCCAACAGAGGAACAAAGGAGCAATTCTCTTGACCTCCCTTACTGCTTATGTAACACACATTATCAATAACACTCAGTAAATCACTTCGAATTTTTTTTTCCTTTACTGTATTTTAATGCCCCGTAGGGCAGGCTGGCAGCAGCTTCGTACGCTGCTCTTCAGCCCAGGGTACATATGTATTTGGCAATATGAATGGTAGGTTAAAACAGCAGTTTAAAATGTCGAATTTAACGATAAAAATGGTGAATTTAACAATAAAAATGAGAGAAAATAGGTGAACTAAATAGAATAAAATTGAGGCTTTAAAACACACATAGTCAGTATGAAAAACTGCCACAGTGGCTAAAAAACACAGATTTTGCGCAGCGAATGGCGACGAGAACAGAGATACAGTTAAAAAGCATGGCAACATTGTGTTCTGCCTGTGCGGCGGTTGCTGATGTTTTAAAACTCACGTGCACTCGAATAACTAAAACACTGCACACTTAAAACCAAAACCACTGACACACAATTAAAATCTCTGAGCAGGACCCGCAGTGGTGAGGGAGGGGGGAAGGAAAGTGCGGCGGGTAGAAAGGGTGGAGAGGGGAGGGGAGGAAGTGGGTAGGGATAGGGATTCAAGCGGAGGAAGGGAAAATGTTGGGTGGAGGGACGTGGCACTAATCCACAAGGAAGGCTAAGGTTGATAGGAGGGGTATATATCAGGACGAAGGACGTCATCCGGGAGAGGAAGCTGATGGAAGTTACCCTCGGGTAGGATGTGGAGAGTATGGAGGTGGAGAGAGGGAGGAACATGTCGGTAAAGGCGTGGCAGAGGCCCAGGATTCAGGAGGATTGGAGAGACCAGTGGGTGACGAGAGTCAATTTTGCGGGAGGTGTATAGGATGCGGAGATGTTCAAGGAATTTTAGAAGGTGGGGGAAAGGGATAAGATCATATAGAATCCGCGTGGGGAAAGGGAGGCGGATACGGCAAGCGAGGCAGAGGGCGTGGCGTTCTAGGATTTGGAGGGATTTATAGTATGAGGGCGGGGCAGATAACCAGGCGGGATGAAAGCTACACAAGACGGGACCTATTAGAGAACGGTAGGTGTAGAGGACGGTGGAGGGGTTCAATCCCCATGTCCGGCCGGAAAGGAGCTTGAGAAGGTTAAGGCGGGAGAGGGCCTTTTGTCGGACAGTTTTAAGGTGAGGCTTCCAGGAAAGGGAACGATCGAGGGTGAGGCCTAGGTATCTAAGGGTGGTGGTTTGCGGGATGGGGCGGTCATGGAAAGTAAGGTAGAGGTCGTGGTGGCGGAAGGAGCGGGTGGTACGACCTATGATGATTGCCTGGGATTTGGTAGGTTTGACAGTGAGGAGCCACTGGTTACACCAGGAGGAAAATTCGGATAGGTGAGTCTGGAGAAGGTGTTGGGAGCGGGCGATGGAGGGGGTGAGAGCGAGGAAGGCGGTGCCGTCAGCGTACTGGAGGAGGTGAACGGGAGGCTGGTGTTGGGGCATATCTGCAGTATATAGCAGATAGAGGAGGGGGGAGAGAACGGACCCCTGGGGCACCCCAGCGGAGGGGATCACTTCGAATCAACATTTAATCTTAAAAACTGCCGCGGAGTTCTAAAGTCATGGCCAACGACCGACAAACAACACGTTAATTTACATAAATAGAACCGACAGAAGACATGGAAAAGTGCAGCAGTACAAATTGTAACAAACTGTGCAGTGAAATAGCTGTCAGAAGCGATAAAGACCCTCTATAGTACAGAAATGTGCACTGTAGCTAGTCAGATATATACAAAGCCAGCCAAATGTGGTAAAAACATGGCGTCCTGGACCCTCAGCCAATCAGCAGCTTTTTCACACATGGCCACTCTCTCCCTATATATGCTCTCTACGCAACATCGGTTGGTGCTGCCACCTACGTTCCATTTGCAAAAGAGGCATGAGTCAAAACTTGTGGACCATCTTTTCCAAAAAGCCAGGTGTCATTGACTGGTGCTTCTATAAAAATAACACTTTTTCAGTATCTCAATAAATACACATTAGCTGGTGTAGTACAAAACTTTTCATACCAGAAGGTGCAGATATATATGAAGTATCTCAATCAAAGCTTAATTAAAAATCAACAAATTGCTGACTGATCCCCATTTAAAAATATGGTTCAATTTTCGTCTTTCGTTAATTGGTAATGTTGGTTAATAATTTTGTTTTCAATTAAAAAACATAACAAATTACATTTTTGTACTGGAAAACTCTTCACAAAGTGAACAACCAAAGTCAATCGTTTCCAATTAATATTGAAGTGCTTGCTGTAAAAAACGTGATTTGCGATGCTTTTATCAGAACCAAGTTATTAATAGTCTTTTATAAAAATTGAGAATAAAGAAAAGTCATAGACGCACTTTTTTCTTTATGAATTTTAGATTTAAATGGTGTAGGTAATTGTACACATCGAAAAAAGTATACCAAAAAGAAGAAACTATTACTGCCGTGATTTGATCCATGGACCTCTAGGCTGACTCTCAGTAATGGTATCAATGAGCCACGACTACTTTCACTGGTAAGGTTAATAAGTAGTAATTATATCTACTAAAAATTTCAAAGTCGATGTATTGTTTTTAGTGAAGTAACCAATTTTTCGTCAGTTTTAATTGCTGACATTCACTTTACGATGTGCACACATCACCTCAATAGTCTCAACTGCCCCGACAATACGAGTACACATTATACGAACCTATGGCAGCGGTGCTGTTGCAGGAAAAAGAGTAATAAAAAGTGTCCTGCAATTTGGAATGGGATTTCTGGTTCTTAATAGCATATTAGACTCAGCGGAGGACTTGTCGTCGAACTCGCCAAGAACAGCAACCTTAACAATCAAAGTACAGAACAAAATATATACGCTGATTAATGTCCATGCCCCAACAAATGACAAAAACACGAAAGATAAGGAAGGAATGGAGACATTTTGGGAAGAACTGGATCAACTGATATCAAACATCCCTGACACCCATATTAAAATCTTGCTCGGAGATTTCAATGGAAAAATTGGTAAAGAAAGAAAATATCGCACGGTTGTTGGTAAATGGCCAGCTCATAAACTGACAAACAGGAATGGTCAAAGACTAATTGAACTTTGCATATATCATGTACTTATTCTCGAAACTACAATATTTAAGAGAAGGCCACACAAGCTAATGACCTGGAAATGCCCTAATGTTAAAATGGGAGAGTGTCAAATAGACCATGTCGCAATGGATAAAAATTACCACAAGGTAAATCTACAACGTCAAAGTCCTTCGTGGGGTGGACATCAATTCAGATCATTACATTTCAAAAATAAAAATTAATTTAACCCCAAGAAAGAAAAACAAACCATCAGAACCCACTAACGGGAGAAAATATGACCCCAGCTATTTAATAAACAATGTTTTGTATTCAGAACGATCAAAACCACTACCAAGCGTCGGAATGGGAACGATTATTGATAAACTGAAAAACATTGCCGAGGAGATTGCCCCTGTCACAAGAAGAAAGAAACATGCCTGGTGGAATGAGGAATGTGATAAAGCAATATATAAAAGGTAAAAGCATGGCTAAATTACCTGCGAAAAAAAACCTGAAAATCTCTAGAAGAGAAAAACATTGCCAGAAGACCAACGTCCAAGGAAATCAGAAGAATCAAAAGCGACCATCAAAAGGAAACCCTAAACTTCATAGAGGAATCATTAAAACAACAAAAAACAAGGGACTATTACAGGACATTCAGAAAATATCAATCAAAGTATACTCCACCCACACTCATGATGAAAATTAAAAATGGAAAACTAGCGCACAGTAATCAAGACAATGCCAACATTCTTGCAGATCACTTCAAATAATTACTGAATGGCGTGGAACCAAAAGAATACCTAGATTTCAAACCACAACCACAAAAAAAAAAAAAAAAAAATCCAGAGAAGATAACACCACCATATCTCAGTGAAGTGATCAAAGCAATTACGTGGCTCAAAAACTACAAGCAGCTGGAGAGAATCATCTGGTCGTAGAACTGTGGAAGAATGTAAATAATCAAACACTTCAGAACCTCCATCAGCACATAACAGACATCTGGAATTCGGTAAAAATTCTAGAAGAATGGAATACAGCTATAATCCACCCAACACACGAAAAGGGTGATAGATCGGTCCAAACAACTATCGTGGGATTTCACTGCTTGATGTCACATATCAGATCCTGTCTAGAATTATTTTCACAAGAATTCAGGAACAACTAGACCAAGAACTTGCAGAATATCAAGGAGGATTTCACCCTGGAAGAAGCTGTCCAGATCAGATTATCAGCCTTAAGTGGATCATGAAACATCAAAGAGTGAGAAACAACAAGTTGGTCACCACTTTTCTTGACTTCCAGAAAGCGTATGACAGCATCCATCGTGAGTCATTACTTAAAATCATCTCGGAATTTGGATTGCACCTGAAACTCATTAATCTTATTGGACTCACCCCTACAAACACTAAATCGAAAGTTAAATTCAGAGGGAAACTATCTGACGCATTTGAAATCCAGACAGGGGAATGGTCTCTCACCACTACTATTTAACTGTGCACTGGAGAAAGTCATGCGAGAGTGGAATAAGAAATGCCAACCAAACATCAAGATTGGCAGAAATATCAAACTAAATTGTCTGGCCTTTGCCGATAATCTAGCGCTGCCCGCAAAGCTTGGAGGAGGCTTAACACCAAATTGAAGAACTCGAAAAAATAGTAGCAAAAGTCGGACTACAGATCTCGTTTGAAAAGACAGAAATGATGCCATCCTTCAAGGTGGAAACGCCAGCCATTACAATGAATTATAATAAACAAATTAAAATTGTAAATAAATTCAAATATCTTGGAGAGGTTATAAGTTGGAAGACAAATGAGAAAATGTCAATAGAAAGGACAATTAAACTGAAACAATCACAACGCATCACCTGGCCAACATATAAGAAGAAATTCCTCTCGATTAATGCAAAACTCAAACACTACCACTCCGTTATCAAACCTGAAGCAACCTATGCTAATGAAACACTGTTCAAGATGAACACCAAATCAACAACAGACAAACTACAGAAAGCAGACAGAAGAATCCTTAGAACAATAATAAACAAAAAATACCAAGTAGAGGGACATGGTGAATATTACCTAACTAAGTTGTATACCAAGAAACTGAGTCAGTAATTGACACAATGCGGAAAAGGAGAGTTGCTTTTTTCTGCCACATTTCCAGACTGCCAGAAACCAGGCTACAAAACAATTGTTCACCTACTTTTGGGAAAGTAAGACCATGAACAACTGGTCCAAAGAAGTTCAAGATGATTTAGATGAGTTAGGCTTGACAATGCAACAAATTGAAGGCAGAGAAGAGAAGAAGATCCTGAAACTCAGTGGCACTATATTTAAATTAAAGACTTTTTATGCAAAAAATACATCATAAGATGAAGAAAGGGCAGCCAAGTCGGAAAGGATGAAGAACTTTTGGGAGCAGAAGAGGAAAGTCTAATTTACAACTAGGATTAAGACTTAAATGTATATGGATTGATTAAAGTGCTCCAATGTGTAAAATATGTAAATAAATAAATTTTAATACGCCTCAGTTTGATATCTTAACTCCAGTGCATAGATATCAACAACTTAGACATAGATTACTTACAAAATAAATAACTTTGATACCGTATGTTCATATGTTTTGAAAAAACTGAATTAGTAGCAATTGCCTTTTGGTTGTGCAACAAGACACTCAACCCGTACCAAGTCTGTCTAAAACTATTTGAAAGCAATGAAAATACAAGTCTTTAAAACTTTAATTAGCGTCGACAACCTTTTTATCGAAGTCAATATACAGTACCGTGCTTAAAACCTCAGAACGCCGCACCATGAGAGAACTATACAAAAGATGAGTGATATAAAGAAATCTAGTACTTAAATAATGAAAATGAATGAAGATTAATATTATTATCTTTGAAGTGACTCAAAAATGGTAAACTGACTTGAAGACACATCTCAACGATCAATACCAATTTATTTAGCTTTACTTATTCCAACATTTCATTGACATAAAAAGCTATTTAATAAAAATTATATTATTATTAACAATACACATAATGGTATAAAAATGGCGCCCAATATGGGGTTCGACTCCATGAACTTGCGATTAACAGTCTCGTGCTCTACCGCCTTCCAGTCCCCTGCCGAGAATCGCACCCGGTGCCCCTGTGTCGTAGTCAGAGATACTGCCATCTAACATAATATAACAAGAAATACTGAAATGTTTGTAAGCCTATTGGACCAAACTACAATGGACATCAGTCCCTATACTTACAAACTACTTAAATCAACAGTAAGGACAACACACACACACGCGCGCGCCCGCGTGCGCGCACACCCAAGCCTGAAGGAAGACTCAAACATCCGGCGGGAGCTGCTGAACAGTCCGTACCATGTGGCCTCACAGTACGCGGTAATTCCGTGTGGCTCTGCTACACAATCATTTTTATTAAGGTACTAGCTTATATGCCCGTGCTTCGCAACGGTTGTTGAGGGGCCTGTGTGTATCATGGATTTTTAGGGTTCCGGCCCTCAGTCATTAAAAATAGAATCCTTGTTGGATCGCTGTCAATAAACTCAGTTGTCCTAGCCAAGATGTCAAATGTAAATAAAAGTCATTGTCCAAAACGATACATCTTCACAAAGTTTTTGATACAAAGGGTGAAATGTGCCAAAATAAGCAAAGAAATGTCGTTAAATACTCAAAACACAAAGTGAAATCAGTAACACTATGTTCAATGTTTGTTGGTATTCGTAGACATAATACTGCTTAATTCTGTCACAGACGTTCGCTTCCTTGTTGTACTACCCAATACTTTTTTAGCAGCAGCGGTGTCTATTAGTTCTTTGGTGCACTACAGCGCCTCTGTCACTTGTTTGCTGTGCTACACAATCCATACTTCAAGCATAACCTACATCTAAAAAAATTTCCATGATTCAACTTTTATGAAACGAATTTGTTCCATGCAAATCCGTGAAGTAGTTTAGGAGATTAGGTATTTCTAATAGACGAACAGATAGTTACTAAAAACACTTAAGTTGGGATGTATCTTTTTTCCGTGATCTGATTATGATGAAATCATGCCTATATGATTCCTCAATCTTAGCTCAAATATCCTGTGAAAACCGCATGAAAATGTGTCAGTACCTGCTTTTTAATACGTTTGTGAAACTTGTTAGAAATAGGCATCTCTTCATGAACATAATGTAGCTAACATCATACATCTGTTATATTCGCCAGTTAAAACATTTATTTAATGATCATCCATATCTTTGGACAATTGGCTGAGGCATGGAAAGCTGAAATATAATAAGTAATAAGTATTTCCTTAATGAAGTAGCCACTCCCATGAACCACAGACATTGCCGAGATGGAGTGGCTTGCGTGCCTCAACGATACAGATAGCCGTACCGTAGGTGCAACCACAGCGGAGGGGTATCTGTGGAGAGGCCAGACAAACGTGTGGTTCCTGAAGAGGGGCAGCAGCCTTTTCAGTAGTTACAGGGGCAACAGTCTGGATGATTGACTGAGCTGGCCTTGTAACATCAGCTAATGTGGCTTTGCCACACAGCTACTGCGAACGGCTGAAAGCAAGGGAAAACTACAGCCGTTACCTTTCCCGAGGACATGCAGCTCTACTGTATGAACATATGATGATGGCATCCTCTCGGGTAAAATATTCCGGAGGTAAAATAGTCCCCCATTCGGATCTCCGGGCGGGGACTACTCAGGAGGATGTGATCCTCAGGAAAGACAATACTGGCATTCTACGGGTCGGAGCGTGGAAAGTTAGATCCCTTAATCGAGTACGAAAATTAGAAAATTTAGAAAGGGAAATGGATAGGTTGAAGTTAGATGTAGTGGGGATTAGTGAAGTTCGGTGGCAGGATGAACAGGATTTCTGGTCAGGTGAGTACAGGATTATAAACACAAAATCAGTTGGGGGTATCACAGGAGTAGGATTGATAATGAATAAGAAAATAGGAATGCGGGTAAACTACTATGAGCAGCACAGTGATCGCATTATCATTGTCAAGATAGATACGAAGCCAACACCGACAACAGTAGTACAGGTTTATATGCCAACTAGCTCTGCCGATGATGAGGAAATCGAAGAAATATATGAGGAGCTAAAGGAAATTATTCAGACAATTAAGGGAGAGGAAAACTTAATTGTTATGGGAGACTGGAATTCGGTAGTAGGACAAGGAAGGGAAGGGAAGATAGTAGGTGAATATGGTCTGGGCAAAAGGAATGAAAGAGGAAGCCGCCTGGTAGAATTTTGCACAGAACATATTTTAGTTATAACAAACACCTGGTTCAAGAATCACAAAAGAAGGTTGTATACGTGGAAGAGACCAGGAGACACCGGGAGATATCAGATAGATTTTATAATGGTAAGACATAGATTCCGGAACCAGGTTTTAAATTGTAAAACGTACCCAGTGGCAGATATAGACTCTGACCATAACTTGTTGGTTATGAACTGTAGGCTGAAACTAAAGAAACTACAGAAAGGTAGGAAAATAAGGAGATGGGACCTGGATAAATTTAAGGAACGTGAGGTTCTTAAGAATTTCAGAAGGAGCTTTAGGCAACAATTGCCAGAAGCAGGGGGAAATAAAACAGTAGAAGAGGAATGGGTAAAACTGAGAGATGAAATAGCGAAGGTAGCAGAGGACAAATAGGTAGGAAGGCAAGACCTACAAAAAATCCTTGGATATCACAGGATATACTAAATTTAATCGATGAAAGGAGAAAATATAAAAATGCGGTAAATGAAACAGGCAAAATGGAGTACAGGCGACTAAGAAATGAGATTAACAGGAAGTGCAAAATGGCTAAGCAGGAATGGCTAGAAGGCAAATGCAAGGATGTAGAAGAATGTATAAATAGGGGGAAAATAGATACAGCCTACAGGAAAATAAAAGAAACATTTGGAGATAAGAAAAACAGATCTATGAATATCAAGGACACTGATGGAAAACCAGTTCTCAGCAAAAAAGGGAAAGCTGAAAGGTGGAAAGAGTATATAGAGGGGCTCTACAAAGGAAATGAACTCCGAGACAATGTTGTAGGAAGGGAGGAGGATGTAGATGAAGATGAAATAGGAGATACTGTACTGAGAGAAGAATTTGACAGAGCCCTGAAAGACTTAAATCGAAACAAGGCCCCTGGAGTAGATGATATTCCCTCAGAGCTACTGAAGTCTCTGGGAGAACCAGCCATGACAAACCTGTTTCACCTGGTGCGTAAGATGTATGAGACAGGAGAAGTACCCTCAGACTTTAAGAAAAATGTTATAATCCCCATTCCAAAGAAAGCAGGTGCAGACAGGTGTGAAAACTACAAAACCATCAGTCTAATAAGTCATGGTTGCAAAATATTAACACGAATTATATACAGAAGGATGGAAAAGGTGGTAGAAGCCGACCTCGGGGAAGATCAGTTTGGGTTCAGGAGAAATGTAGGAACACGGGAGGCAATACTCACGTTACGACTTATCCTAGAAGATAGATTAAGAAAAGGCAAACCTACATTTCTAGCTTTTGTAGATTTGGAGAAGGCTTTTGACAATGTTGATTGGAATAAACTCTTTCAAGTTCTGAAGCAAGCAGGAGTAAAATATAGGGAACGTAAGGTTATTTATAACTTGTACAAAATCCAGACAGCGGTTATCAGAGTTGAAGGGCATGAAAGGGATGCGGTGGTTGGAAAGCGAGTAAGAAAGGGTTGTAGTCTTTCTCCGTTGTTATTCAATTTGTACGTTGAGCAAGCTATAAAGGAAAGCAAGGAGAAATTTGGAGAAGGAATTAAAGTTCAGGGTGAAGAATTAAAAACATTGCGTTTTGCCGATGACATAGTAATTCTGTCAGATATGGCAGGGGACCTGGAAGAGCAATTGAACGGAATGGACAGTGTGCTGAAAGGTGCATATAAGATGAACATTAACAAGAGCAAAACTAGGGTAATGGTGTGCAGTGTAAGAAAATCAGGTGATGCTGAAGGAATTAGATTGGGAAACGAAGCAATAAAGGAGGTAGATGAGTTTTGTTATTTGGACAGTAAAATAACAAATGATTGTCGCAGTACAGAGGATATAAAATGCAGAATGGCAATGGGTAGAAAAGCGTTCTTGAAAAAGAGAAATTTGTTAAAATCGAATATTGATTTAAGCCTAAGTAAGTCTTTTCTGAAGGCATTTGTATGGAGTGTTGCCTTGTATGGGAGTGTGACATGGACGATAAACAGTGCGGACAGGAAGAGGATTGAGGCTTTTGAAATATGGTGCTACAGAAGAATGCTGAAGATTAGGTGGGTGGATCGCGTAACTAATGAGGAGGTATTGAACAGAATTGGAGAGAAAAGAAATTTCTGGCATACCTTGACTAAAAGAAGGGATAGATTGGTAGGACACATTCTTAGACATCAAGGAATTGTGAATTTAGCATTGGAGGGAAGTGTGTGGGGTAAAAATCGCAGAGGAAGACCAAGAGATGGATACAGTAAGCAGATTCAGACAGATGTAGATTTCCGTTCTTATGTGGAGATGAAGAGGCTTGCTCAGGATAGGGTATTGTGGAGAGCTGCATCAAACCAGTCTCCGGACTGAAGACCACAACAACAACAACATAATGAAGTAGAAATTTCACTGGAAACAATTATTATTCTTACGGTTTTCTCTCTTTTCGTTAGATGCGCTATTGTCGCTAGCAGAGCGAGACTTCAACTTCCACAGGAGTTGTACATATACGTTAGACTGTGATATCAATATGTAAATATATGGATTAAACACGGCGAGGATTGTATCTGATTCTATCAGCAAGATTGTATCAATGCGTTGAATCATATTTCATAGAACATAGCAACCAAGAAAACGGTTTTTAGAAATATGGTAAATTTGAAAAGTCAAAGATAAAGTAGTATTTTCAAAGGGTAATAATCCGATCCACCCCAATGAACCACAGACATTGCCGAGGTGGGGTGGCTTGCGTGCCTCTACGATGCAGATAGCCGTACCGTAGGTGCAACCACAGCGGAGGAGTATCTGTGGAGAGGCCAGACAAACGTGTGGTTCCTGAAGAGGGGCAGCAGCCTTTTCAGTAGTTACAGGAGCAACAGTCTGGATGATTGACTGAGCTGGCCTTGTAACATCAGCTAATGTGGCTTTGCCACACAGTTACTGCGAACGGCTGAAAGCAAGGGGAAACTACAGCCGTTACCCTTCCCGAGAACATGCAGTTCTACTGTATGAACATATGATGATGGCATCCTCCCGGGTAAAATATTCCGGAGGTAAAATAGTCCCCCATTCGGATCTCCGGGCGGGGACTACTCAGTAGGATGTGATCCTCAGGAAAGACAATACTGGCATTCTATGGATCGGAGCGTGGAATGTTAGATCCCTTAATCGGGTAGGAAAATTAGAAAATTTAAAACGGAAAATGGATAGGTTGAAGTTAGATATAGTGGGGATTAGTGAAGTTCGGTGGCAGGATGAACAGGATTTCTGGTCAGGTGAGTACAGGATTATAAATACAAAATCAATTGGGGGTATCACAGGAGTAGGACTGATAATGAATAAAAAAATAGGAATGCGGGTAAACTACTATGAGCAGCACAAGTGATCGCATTATCATTGTCAAGATAGATACGAAGCCAACACCGACAACAGTAGTACAGGTTTATATGCCAACTAGCTCTGCCGATGATGAGGAAATCGAAGAAATATATGAGGAGCTAAAGGAAATTATTCAGACAGTTAAGGGAGATGAAAACTTAATTGTGATGGGAGACTGTAATTCGGTAGTAGGAAAAGGAAGAGAAGGAAAAATAATAGGTGAATATGTACTGGGCAGGAGGAATGAAAGAGGAAGTCGCCTGGTAGAATTTTGCACGGAACATGATTTAATCGTAACCAACACGTGGTTTAAGAATCACAAAAGAAGGTTGTATACGTGGAAGAGACCAGGAGACACCGGAAGGTATCAGATAGATTTTATAATGGTAAGACATAGGTACCGGAACCAGGTTATAAACTGCAGGACATACCCAGGGGCAGATATAGACTCTGACCATAACTTGTTAGTCATGAACTGTAGGCTGAAGCTGAAAAAACTGCAGAAAGGTAGGAAAATAAGGAGATGGGACTTAGATAAATTGAAGGAAAGTGAAGTTCTGGAGAATTTCAGAGGGAGATTTAGGCAACAATTGACAGAAACAGGGGGAAATAAAACAGTAGAAGAGGAATGGGTAGCATTGAGAGATGAAATAGTGAAGGCAGCAGAGGACAAAATAGGTAGGAAGGCAAGACCTACAAAAAATCCTTGGATATCACAGGAAATACTAAATTTAATTGATGAAAGGAGAAAATATAAAAATGCAGTAAATGAAACAGGCAAAATGGAGTACAGACGACTAAGCAATGAGAATGACAGGAAGTGCAAAATGGCTAAGCAGGAGTGGCTAGAAGCCAAATGCAAATCTGTAGAAGAATGTATAAGAAGGGGAAAAATAGATACAGCCTACAGGAAAATAAAAGAAACATTTGGAGATAAGAAAAACAGATCTATGAATATCAAGAACTCAGATGGGAAACCAGTTCTCAGCAAAGAAGGGAAAGCTGAAAGGTGGAAAGAGTACATAGAGCAGCTCTACAAAGGAAATGAACTTAGAGACGATGTTGTAGGAAGGGAAGAGGAAGTAGATCAAGATGAAATAGGAGATACTATACTGAGAGATGAATTTGACAGAGCCTTGAAAGATCTACGTCGGAACGAGGCCCCAGGAGTAGATGACATACCCTCAGAGCTACTAAAGGCTCTGGGAGAGCCAGCCATGAGAAGACTATTTGAACTGGTGTGTAGGATGTATGAGACAGGCGAAATGCCCTCAGACTTTAAGAAAAATGTAATAATCCCCATTCCAAAGAAAGCCGGTGCAGACAGGTGTGAAAATTACAGAACCATCAGTTTGATAAGTCATGGTTGCAAAATTTTAACACGAATTATCTACAGGAGAATGGAAAAGCTGGTAGAAGCTGACCTCGGGGAAGATCAGTTTGGATTCAGGGGGAACGTAGGAACCCGGGAGGCAATACTCACTTTACGTCTTATCTTAGAAGATAGATTAAGGAAAGGCAAACCTACATTTTTAGATTTTGTAGATTTGGAGAAAGCGTTTGACAATGTTGACTGGAATACACTATTTCAAAATCTGAAGTCGGCAGGGGTAAAATACAGGGAAAGGAGAGTTATTTACAACTTGTACAAAAGCCAGACCGCAGTTATTAGACTCGAAGGGCATGAAAGGGAAGCATCAGTTGGGAAGGGAGTAAGACAGGGCTGTAGCCTTTGTCCGATGCTATTCAATTTGTACATAGAGCAGGCGGTGAAGGAAAGCAAGGAAAAATTTGGAATAGGGATTAAAGTTCAGGGGGAAGAAATAAAAACATTGCGTTTTGCTGATGACATTGTAATTCTGTCAGAGACAGCAAAGGACCTGGAAGAGCAGTTGAATGGAATGGACAGTGTTTTGAAGAGAGCGTATAAAATGAACATTAACAAGAGCAAAACAAAAATAATGGAATGCGGTCTTAGAAAATCAGGCGATGCTGAAGGAATTAGATTAGGTAACGAAACAATGAAGGTGATAGATGAGTTTTGTTACTTGGGTAGTAAAATAACATGCGATGGTCGCAGTACAGAGGATATAAAATGCAGAATGGCAATGGGAAGAAAAGCATTTTTGAAAAAGAGAAATTTGTTAAATCGAATATTAATTTAAGGGTAAGGAAGTCTTTTCTGAGGGCATTTGTGTGGAGTGTTGCCTTGTACGGGAGTGAAACATGGACGATAAGCAATGCGGACAGGAAAAGAGTAGAGGCTTTTGAAATGTGGTGCTACAGAAGAATGCTGAAGATTAGGTGGGTAGATCGCATACTAATGAAGACGTACTGAACAGAATTGGTGAGAAAAGGAATTTTTGGCATACCCTGACTAAAAGAAGGGATCGCTTGGTGGGACACATTCTTAGACATCGGGGAATCGTAAATTTAGCATTGGAGGGAAGTGTGTGGGGTAAAAATCGCAGAGGTAGACCAAGAGACGCGTATAGTAAGCAGATTCAAGTGGATGTGGGTTGCCGTTCTTATGAGGAGATGAAAAGGCTTGCTCAGGATAGGGTTGGGTGGAGAGCTGCATCAAACCAGTCTCCGGACTGAAGACCATAACAACAATAATCCGATCGCTGCCCCGAACTTCACACAAACATCAGCACATACAGCCCATTTTATAAGATGAAAGATTATTTAATGAGGACGAAGCTCGCTTTGGCGTTCCGCCATTTTCAAGTCTCGTTTGGTGCCATAGTGACAGACTTGTCGACATTGAATAACATTTTAAAAAAGAGTTGTGCAGCAAAAATTAAGGAATAAATATTATTGTTGTAGTCTTCCGTCCAGAGACTGGTTTGGTGCAGGTCTCCACTCGAGGAGGTTAGTTTCCACCCTACTCAATCCGAGCAAGCCTTTTCATAAGAACAGCTTCATAAGAATCTGGTTACAGTATTAATCTTGTCGTCTCCGTCTGCGAATTTTATCCCACACTTTTCCCTTCAATGCTAAATTCACGATTCTTTAATTTCTAAGAATGTATCCTTCCAATCAACCCCTTCTTTTAGTTGAGGTTTGCAAGATATTCCTTTTCTCCCCACTTCTGTTTAATACCTCCTCATTACTTATATGATCTACCCAACTAATCTTCAGCATTCTTCTGTAGCACCGCATTTTAAAAGCTTCTATTTTGTTCCTGTCTGAACTGCTTATCGTCCATGTTTCACTACAGTACAAAGTAACAAGCCACACAAATGCCTTCGGAAAAGACATCCCAATATTTAAATTAATAGTCGATGGTAACAAATTTCTTTTTTTCAGAAACGCTTTTCTTCCCATTTCCATTCCGCATTTTATATCCTCTGTACTGCGGCCATCCTATGTTACTTTACTGCCCTAATAACAAAACGTATCTACAACCTTTATTGTTTCGTTACCTAATCTAATTGTTTCGGCATCGCCTGATTTTCTTAGACATCATTCCATTACCCTTGTTTTGCTCTCGTTAATATTCATCTTACATACTCCTTTCAAGACGCTGTCCATACCGTTCAATTGCTCTTCCAGGTCCTTGCTGTCTCTAACAGAATTACTATGTCATCAGCAAAACGCAATGTTTTCATTTCCTCACCTTGAACTTTAATGCCTTCTCGAAATTTATCCTTGCTTTCATTCATAGCTTGCTCAGTGTACATATTGAATAACATTCGGGTAAGGCTACAGCCGTGCCATCCCAACCACAGCCTCCTTTTCATGCTGTTGGACTCTTATAACTGGAATCTGGTTTTTGTACAAGTTGCGAACAATCGTCTGTTCCCTATATTTCACCCATCTGACTTAAGAATTTGGAAGAGTATATTCCAATCAACATTTTCAAGAGCTATCTCAAAACCTACAAAAGCTAAAATTGTAGGTTTGCCTCTCCTTATCCTACCTCATAAGATAAGTCTTGTGTATTGCCTCACGTGTCCCTAAATTTCTCGTAAATGTAAACTGATCTTCCCTGAGCTTGGTTTCTACAAGCTTTTATATTCTCGTGTAAATAATTTGAGTTCAAATTTTGCAAGCATGACTTATTAAACTGACAGTTCTGTAATTTTCACACCTGTCTGCACCTGCTTTCTTTAGAATAGGGATAATTAGATGTTTCTCGAAGTTTGGGGGTATTTATCGTCTCTCATACATCTTACACAACATTTTACAACATTTTTGTGGTGGCTGGCTCCCCCAGAAACGTCAGTAGCTCTGAGGAAATGTCATCTAATCCAGGGGCCTTGTTTCGACTTAGTGTTTTCCGTGCTCTGTCTCCTATCTCATCATCTATCTCCTCTTCCCTTTCTACAATATTGTCTCGAAGTTCGGTTCCTTTGTAGAGCCCCTCTATATATTTTTACACCTTTCAGATTTCCCCTCTTTGCTCAGAACTGGTTTTTCTTCTGAACTCTCGATATTCACGTAACAGGTTTTCTTCTCTCCAAATGTCTCTTTAATTTCCTGTAGGCGGTAAATATCTTTTTCCTAGTTATACGTTATTCTACAGACTTGCATTTGCCCTCTAGCCCCTCTAGCTTAGGCATTTTGCACTTCCTGCCAATCTAATTTTTACCTGTTTCATTTACTTCCTTCATTTATTGCATTTTAAAATTTTTCTTTTGGCAATTAAATTCAGTATTTTTTGTTATATCCAAGGATTTTTCGTGGGTCTTGTTTTTCTATCTATTTTGCCCTATTTTAATATGTCATGCCCAATATTAATATGTCATTTAGTGACTTAATATATGCTCCAGGCCCACCTGATATGAAATGAAAATAATAATAATAATAATAATAATAATAATAATAATATCACCCACTTTCATTTAAAGACGAAAAGGAGTGGGGCTTCTCCGCGCTCGCTTTCGTATAGTGACCAACTCAGTAGGTTTACTATCACCACTGCATTTGTTAGTAAGTTAATGTTTGAGTCACAGGAGCCTAGGAGTGTGATGTTATCTGTATGTCTGGATGTGATTACCCACTAATACGGTCCATCGTGAGATAGAAGTGGACGAAAAGCTTCCTAATTAAGATATGTTTTAAGGACAGAGGAAAAATGTGGCAAGGCATGCGCCAAGGGGAAAAAATCTTCTGTGACAGTCTGGTAGGGTAGTAAGGACAGTAGCGGTTTTTTGCTCTCTGCGACAGTTAGACATTCATGATAAGGTTGTGTGAGTATCAGATATCATGCAAATTTTTGTCATAGGAGTATCAGTCCGAGTCAAAGAGAGGTACTACTGAGACTGGGTGCCGATGAAGTTCAAACTAACTACCTAGCAGATGGGCGTTTGAGCACTGTTACCTGTTAAACAAGTTAACTCGACGATCCTTCTTCTTCTCGAATCGTTCGATGATAACATCGTACCATGTGTCTCAGCTCTCAAGTATTTGCAGAACTGGTTTTTCAGTTGAGGCACGAAGAAGACCTGATAAATGATCCTGGGCTACACTGTTCCTCAAATAAGTTTTTACGCATTTAAGACAAGAAAAACTCCTCGCAACCGAAGCAGTTGTTTCAGGAATGGAAGCAGTGAAACAAATTAATTTGAATGTTTCTGGAAAAATTTTATCCAGTTTATTCTCAATCATTCTTTTGATCATATCTCTTAAACTGGCAGTCTGAAATATTTGTTTATATTGGGAAGGATACACAGATTTTAGTTCTACCCGTTATTTCGATCTACTGAATAACACAGCTTAAGTTTTGTATGAATAAATCTACACCGTCTACTGGGAAATACTGAGCATAATTGCCGAACTGATTAGTATCACCTAATTTAAGAAAGAGCAATTTATCACAATGTTAAAATCTTGTTTCCAGACGTGTTATAACATTGTCCAACACCTCGAAATACACTTGTTTATATTTTTACGTCTATGGACTGCGAATGTATTCATCCATCATTTTGGCTCTACTCGTGGAAGTTTCAGGTTCCAAATTGGCCAAGTGTTTCGTAGAATTTAAAAGTTCAATCAATTTATCTCTTAAATTTTTCTTTTAAGCAACACATTCTAAGACGGCATTAGTGAGAAATGGTGTGTCATCTGTATTTTCTTTTTTTTTTCTGAATAATGTTGAAAACCAGTTTGATTCTTCGAAAATACGCCCTCAAAAACAGAAAGAAGAGAAACAAAGCCAGAGTTCAGGAGACCATTTTTGAAGCCACAGCCTCGACTGGACTGTCAATTATTTCATTTAAAACCTCAGCAAGCCCCAGACGGTTTACCTGAATGACAGTATTATTCTGGCGTTACAGTTCCATCTCGTTTCACTGTTCGCCGGAATTCGTTTACCAACAAAAATCTCCAGAATTGCTTTGCTTTTGGAAGAGCAGTGAAAGAAAGCAGGAATACCTTGAAGCATGGAGAGAAAAATCCTTACTGGTTTATACAAGAGAAGCTCTGCTGCAAACCTAAATTCAAACAATGCGCAAAACACTGAATAAAAAAAGCTTGGAAGGCAATTTAAAGCATCTCATGTAATTCTCCTCCCACAACAGAAGCACTATTATACGTATGGACCACGAGTTTATTCTTCACATCATAATTTTCAAATATGAATAAAGTAGAAGCAGTTCTAATTTGGCTAACATCGTGGAAGTCAGGAAAATATTCTTGAATATCCTCATTGCAGCCTACCAGCCTCACAACAGAGCTCTGTGACTGGTTTGAAACGTCTTTTGCTTTGTCCACGAATCCAAACTTGAAAGAATATATTCACAAATGTCCTCGTTTATACATTCAGTAAATTTATTCAGAATAGTTTTTGAAAATCCCTGGAGCCCATTTTGGCTCTGAAATTTCTGGGATTTAGAGAATCTTCTGTTTCATCCTGATCTCTGAATGCTACTTTCTGCTTACACAAAAGAGTTGAGACATTTATTAGAATTTTTCCGTTTTCTGTTCAAATGTTTGTAAATCTATCGAGCCAAACTGTGTGGTCATCAGTCCGTAGCTTACAAACTACTTAAAGTAAGGTAAACCAACCCAAGGACAACACAAGCACCCATGCCCCAGGGAGGATTCAAACCTCCGACGGCGAGCAACTGTGCGCTCTGCGGTGACGCGCCTTAGACTGCTCGGTTACACCACCGCGGCTCATGTTTTCTCGTTTTCTCTCTTAGTATTTACTTCACAGTTGTGTCTGTTTTTCATAAGTTTATTGTGTTTATTAAGTAACTCTAAAAAAAAATAAAAATAAAAATAAAAACCCTCCATTTCACACAGTCCTCGAGACCCCAAGGGGTACTGACCGGCTGCAGTCTCATTCTCCACCTGAAGGTGTTACCAGACGCGGTCTGGCCGTTGTGTCGATTTTCAACACTGGAGTCGTAACTGCTCAGTCAAGTACCTCCTCAACTGGCCTCACAAAGGCCGAGTGACCATGCATGCCAACAGCGCTTGGCATACCCAGATTGTTAACCATACAGGTGCTATCTAAGCACGACAATGCTTAGCTTCGGTGATCCAATGCGAACCAGTGCATCTACTTTGGCACAGCCATTGGCCATTATGTAGCTCTAAAGTATTAAAAACTTGTTTGGATAATTTCTTAAATAACTCCATTCAGGTGGTCCTTAGAAGAAGTCTGACACGGCTGACAAATGGACATATTCTTTAACTCGTACCAAGCGAGGTGGCGCAGTGGTAACACGCTGGATTTGCGTTTGGAAAGATGGTGGTTCAAAATCCACCTCTGGCCGTCCAGATTTAGATTTCCCATGATTTCCCTAAATCACTCCAGGCAAATGCCGGGATGGTTCCTTTGAAAGGGCACGACCGATTTCCTTCCACATCCTTACCCAAACACTCCAAACTTCCTTCCTTTAAATCCTCGAAACCCTCAAAGGCAACACGGTTTTTCGTGTGTTTAGGAGCAGATATGGCCATCAGAATGATCTACCTTTTCTGGAACTAGCATACAATCACTTGCACTGCTCATATCAGGAAGCCTGGAATGCAAGTGTTTCACACTTATCTTTCTGAATATAGTACATTGCTGTGTTGGATGGCCTTTCCTCAAAATTTCATGTTGTTCAGTTTCCCATTTCCTTGTAAACGAAAATGCCTCAAGGAAATAATGATGTCTTCACTCGAAAGCGCTACATCAAAACTTGTACAAACTTGGATTTCAGCCTTGTTCACTCACACGGGACAAGTATCAACTACAGTTGGGGTAACTGTATCGTTAGGAACGTGGGTAAGCAAAGCTTTCTTCACTGAATGAGGGAGGGGGAAAAGACTTTGCGGCGCCGTCAGTTTGCGCCTTCATGCTGTCAGATGTAGGCTATCAGCTGACTGGTCTGCTACTGACCATGTGAGCCTACACAAGTAGCACCATCCCAATGTATACACTGTGCACATTTCGCTGGATATTTTCGCTATTTTCGTGGATTACAACCCGTTTTTCAGATACATAATTTTCTATCGTCTCTGCTCCTACAAAAATAAGTGCTTCCATCCTTATAAGCAAATCATTTTGTTGATAGGGAACAGTCTCAGTGGTTATGGTTCCAAAGTTAATAAGCATTCTCTCCTACTTGGACTAGAGATTAACTGGGGTGGTTGATAAAGTGTTAATAATTTTTTTCTTTTATACTGCCATGATCTTTTAGTTGCTCCATAAGTTAACATACACAGAAAGTAACTATAATACTGTAGTCACATAAATGAGCAATATACTATTGATTTTCTACAAAGTGCATTTGTCTGCACCACTTCAGAACGATGACATAAGCAACAAAACTGACACACACAGAATTATTTTTTATTAGAAACGTAAAATTGTTGATCCGAAGCGTACATACTACAAATAAGAATAAATTTTGATTGTAACTTCACACTATAAAAATTACAGAAGCGAAGTATACCTGGACGAGTGAAGCCAGACGCATTAATGATACATGTGACACCAGGCAAGAAAACTCTCATTACTGATTGTGCAATAACAATGGAATATGTTGTAGTTAAAAAGTAAACATTGTGTGACCAGTATGTGTTACTCAGCGGTGACACTAACGGAGTATAATTTGAAGCAATGCAAGTGTTTGATAATATTGACCAACATTTGCTTCATACTACACCTGTAAACAGTCTGATAACTACTTACTCAATCCTCAGTTTGTTAAACTATAACGTGATAAAGTATGAACGATTTTGTGAAATATGAGACTTCATATACACTTGCAGACGATAACTACTGAAATCTCTTTACCTCTATAAAAATAGAATATAAAATTGCATATTTACTTGCCTTGTTACAGCCAGTAAATCGACTCTGCCATCTTTGCTGTCTGAATCTGAATGATCTGACTCATGAAAAGCTCCATAATACAATCCCTTCCTGTTGATCTCAGCCAGTAATTTTTCTGTATGCCTTAGCTACATAATTCGTCGATGTAGAAACTTATGCTCTTGAGCACCTTGTGCATAAGGTTCATGATCTAAAATTTTAAAATTCTCCTTTATTCTATTTAAAAACAGTTCTTAAAGTCAAAATATCACTTCTTTCCAAAAGAAATTTTCTCCCATTGTTTGTCTTATGATATCAAAAGCCCGTGTCGTTTAATATCCTTAGCACTGTCCATCGACTTTCGTTAAACTGGATTTTCCATTTCTTTTTGTGAAACTAATTTGTCTGTAGTCACGTATTCGTCCCCCATATACATTTCGAATATTGTGTAATGCAAAGCCTTCATATAAATACTTAAATCGAAATAATTAGTGTTTGTGAGATAGATATAGTCTAGATTTATCAGTGCTGATGAGAAAAGGTGAAAGCACACAATCTAGCTCTGCTGTAAATTTTAGTTCTATACTTCAGCCTGTATTCATTATCCTTTTTAGAAAAATCGTCCAGATCGCCTGCCTTTATCTTATAACTGTGTCACAGCCCTGGTTACTTTAGAGATGCCAACTCCATGGCTTTCACAGACATGTCCACATTGCTTAACATGTGGTGTACACATCTCAACCGCACACCACATGCCTCACTTATTTTAAGCTGATTATTGTTAATGTTGGGACAAGCACCACCTGCCCATGAGTCGTCTGCTTCAGACTATTCTGAAGGAGTTATGCACTCAACACACTACAACTGTTGCTTGTTTTTACAACATTTGGTGATTTTTTGACACAGCAACCACAACAAATACTTTCCACACAATATAACTGTTAACAAATGTACACTGGAGAAAAAAAATCGCACTGACGTGTTTTACCGCCCACTTTAGATTTGTAGTTTCATACGTTTTTGCAAACATTTTCGACAAAAATAATAATGCAAACAATAAAAAATTAATTAACAAGAGTGTCTGAAACCCTTTTAGAAAAAAAAATTTAGGTAGTGGCGGGTTTAGAACCACTGACCTACAGCGGCACAGTCCAACGCATTACCCACTACGCTACTTTTTTTTTTTTTTTTTTTTTTTTTTTTTTAAGAAAAACTTTATTTACAAAATGTATTTACAATAGAGTTATAATTTTGTGAAACAAGTCGTGTTACAAAAACTGAATGAACGGTGAAAATTTTTCTCTTTTCCATGGATCGTTGAGGATTTCTCTTCTTGCACGGAGGATGTATTGTCGAAAGTCGCTCACAGATCCACCTCCCGCAAGGGCGTAGTTGATGAACGAATACATGAACCAAGTTAGAGTTCTGGTCTTGGACACTGGGAAAGCCTTTACATCCATGTACACCAGTTTCTTTGTGTTGATGTCGTTGACACTTTGAGACAGCAATCCTGCCGATTTAAACTTGATCCATTTCCACAGGTCCGCTATTTTGAAGCAGCCTATCACACGGTGGATGGCAGTATCAACCAATCCGCAGTGCTGGCAATATGGGTGACCGGTGAGCTTTATTCTGTGGCGACGGGCAGCAGTCGGGATTTAATCATTTATAAACATGTAAGCTGATGAGCGCAACGTTGAACATATCGATTTATCTGCAAAATTGGACCAGACATATTTCCAATTTAAGTCTTTGTGTTTCTTTTGGATTGCTGGAGGATTTGGAGCTTTTACATCAATGGTCTCGAGTATTTTCTTTGTCGTATAGAACGTTACGTTGGGAGATTTCTCTAAAACACATGTGCTGTTTGCAGTGTACGCAGTAGATTTGCCGGCAGCCTTCTGTCGCCTCTGTTGCCTGTTACGATACCCCACCCAGCCTTTAGCAAATCTGACTGACTAGCCGGTAATTTTAGGGTATGTATGAGATTTTTTACAATGAGGGCTGAACATTTTGCCTCACAATCAGTTAAAGATAAGCCTCCTTCAGCAAATGTTTGTGTCAACTGATCCCTGGCCACCCGGAATAGTTTACCTTTCCACACAAACCAACCTATGTACTTCTTTATTTGTGCAATACATTGTCTATCGATAGGGATGATTTGTGCAACATACCACATTTTTGAAAGAGCCAGTGTATTTACACATTCGATCCTCTGAATGATGTTCAGTTGCCTCGTACTATTTGCAATAAGAGCTCCCCGTACTTTGTCCACTATGCTTTTAGAATTATTGGAAAGGAGCTCATTTACATTCTTACGGAGTTTTAGTCCTAGCACTTCCATTTCAACAGATTCAGTAAAAGTATGTGCGAAGGGTTGGGCACCTTCATTGAGCCACAGGAGATGTGTTTTCCTGTGGTTAATGGTTGCCCCTGCTGCATTTTTATAGTCGTTCAGTATTGCTGCCACTTTTACAGTATCTTGGGGTCCTGTAATTATAATGGTAACATCATCAGCATAGGCATTCAAGGTAAACCGTTGGGCACCAACCTGCAACCCTGATAGGGAGGTGCTAACTGTGCGGATTAGTGGCTCCAAGGATATGACGAACAAAATCATAGCCAAAGGGCAACCCTGTGTAACAGAACGTTGGATTGGGAAATTTTCCGTAAAGTTCCCGTTGATTTGAACTTTGGCAAACATTTGGTGTCTTGTCGGTAACAGTAAGTCTATCGTTGCCTGCGGAAATTGGAAATGTTGTAGAACTGTCCTTAGGTATTGGTGACTGACGTTATCAAAGGCTCTCTCGAAATCTATGTTCAGAAGCCCAACCGTTTGTTGCTGATTCTTCCATGCGTAGAATATTGTATCCCTTAACAGACAAAGTCCATCTATAATCCTTTTCTTAGGTACGCTACACGTCTGTTCCGGTCCTATGATCTCTGGAAGAGTGCGCTTTAGTCTGGCCGCCATGACACGAGAGATGATTTTCGAGTCGGCGCATAACAAAGTTATTGGTCGAAAATCCGTAATTCTATGTGACACCGTTTTCTTTGGAACGAGTACAATAATCCCAGGTTCAGTTTCGGAATAGAGACATCCATACCTTTGTTTCTCTCTCGTCACCTCCATAAACTCTTCCTTGATAACCGACCAGAAGGATTTATAAAATTCATAGGGGATACCGTCTACTCCTGGACTTTTACGTTTCGGCAACCTTTTGATAACATCCTCAATTTCTTCCTCAGATATCGGATCCAACAGCATAGTGACTCTTTCGTTGGTTAATTGCGACGCACAGTTTTGCAGCAGTGTGGCTGTTGTAAGAGCATCAGATGCTTGTGATCGGTACAAACTTTCGAAGTGTTCTTTAATGCCTTCCCGGTTAATATATTCAGAGCCATCTGCAGACAGTATGGAACTTACATATCTCTGTTGGCACCTTCTCCTTTCTCTTGCGAGATGATAAATACTCCACTTCTCGTCTGGCAAATGCCCGTGGTCTTTGCAGGTGATGATTTTCCCATCCAGTTCTCTTTCCTGCAGTTCTAAAATTTTATTTTTTATTTTTTTTAAATCACTTGCTCGATCTTCCCCATTGTCGATTTTAGTTTTAGTTCACGGGCAATAAGATAATAGTACTCCACGTTTTTCCTCCTGGTTTCGTTTATCCTGTAGGCAGCATTGGTAAATAGTTTCCGAATACCAGGTTTTACAAGATTCTCCCACCACTCAATGGAATTCTGGAAGAAGCGTTTACGGCGAACCCACGATGTGTAACGGGCGTTGAACTCCATCTTTAGCCATGGTTCGTGGAGCAGGTTGCAGTTTAACTTCCAGTATCCCCTGCCAAATATTTTAGGACGAGGGAAACCCTTTATTCGAAGAATCACGCCGTGATGATCGGAAAAGGTCACAGGGATAACGTCGTAATCTTGCACGGCCATACCCGTTGTAATGTAGATTCTGTCAATCCGGGACGATGCGACAGTCGAAACATATGTGTAGTGTGGACGCGTGATGCCAAGTCGCTCAACCACATCATTCAATTTCAGTGCGTCAATCAGGTTTTGCAGGGGACCACAAAAGGGTGTTGCTCCTGTAGAGTCTATCGCCCTTCATATGCAATTGAAGTCTCCTGCCACGATGATGTTATCTTTCGCTTGCCGAAGAAAATATGGCACATCTTCGGTAAAAAACGTTGCCCTTGCAGCCCTATTATGCGTTCCGGAGGGAGCGTAAAGATTTAAAACAGTCACCCCATTCAGAACACCTTTGACTATACGTCCTCCAGGTTCTTTTTCTACGTCCTGCAACTCCAGTCCGTGCCTGGTTAAAATACAGCAACCCCTCCCTGCCGAGCCAACATTGTTGTATGCGTTGTATGATGTAAAGGAACCCACCTCGTCACATACCACTTCTTGTAAAAAAGCAATATCAATATCATTAGTTCTAAGAAATTTCTCTAAAATTTTAATCTTTTTATCATTACTTATCCCACAAATATTTAGAGTCAAAAACGTGAGTACCCTTCTATTGTCCATGTGGCGGGTAATTTATTGAGACCACCTAGTCACGAGGTTTGTGTTTTGGTCCAGGATCATGTTCTGTTGTCTCAGTTTGTGAGTCGTGCGTTCTGTTGTCTACGTGCTGATCTTTTACGCCTTCACTCCTCATTTTATTGCGTGCCAGATTCATGTTTGGTTTTGGTTTCACACGTGTAGATTTTGTGGTTTGAGAGATTTCTGACTGCCGGAATTTTTTTCGGGGTCCCGAACGCTGCCCTCAGCTGGGAGATCAGCGAGGGCGACACGTGATGCCGAGGCGTGTTGCACTCCGCTTCCTGGTGTGAGCTCTGCATCGGCTACTGGGGCCGCGCGCACTACGGCCCACACTTAAAATTGCGTTTTTAAATTTCATACTGTTCATCCCCGTTGTTAACTGATACTAATATGGCATTTGTAGACACTAGATTATCATATATCGTACGAAGAACGACGTGTTTTTGTTCATTCTTCAGTGCGCCATTACTTTGAAATGAAAACGTGTAAGTTAAAATAAGAAAATCATCAAATACGCAACGCAAGATGGCTTATGCCAGAGAGAGATCTGGGCGATGAATGTCACGTGACATGTGCGAACGGCTGGTTTTCGTGAATTCGGTGGAGGGTGTCAAAACTCTGTTATTTTTGCAAATATCTCTCAAACGTTACGAGATATAAAAAAAACACAAGGGAACAAAGCTGTAGAGAATCTTCTCCTCTACAAATTCGGTTATTCAATTATAGCGCCAGATGAACGGTTTATATGCAATTAAAATTACATTACAATCGGCCTTTTTTGGTATTACTAACGTATTTCTTGTCCGAAATATTTGAAAAAGCGATGTTCTGGTCTCTGGTAGCCAAAAATTATGTCTGCAAAATTTGGTGCCGATCGGTTGAACGGTTCGGCCTAGAAAGCGGGAACACGTTACAGCCAGACAGACATCGTCAAATCGCGGTTATTTTTGGAAATTTCTCTGCAACGATACAAGATATGAAAAAAAACATAATAGAGCGAAGTTGTAGAGAATTTTCCCCTTTACCAATTAGGTTATTCAATTTTCGTGTCAGATGAACGGTTCGTTTGCAATTACAATTATATTACAAACTGCTCTTTTTGGCGTTACTACCGTTTTGTCCGAAAAGTTTGAAAAAGGGAGGTTCTGGTCTCTGTCGGCCTAAAATTATGTCTGTAAAATTTGCTGTTGATCGGTTGAACGGTTCGTCTTAAAAACGTGGAACACGTTACGGACAGACAGACAGATGGACGGATAGACAGACAGACATACGTCCCAAAATCGCCGTTATTTTTTCAAATATCTCTGAAACGATACGAGATATGAAGAAAACATAACAGAGCAAAGTTGTAGGGAGTTTTCTCCTCTACAAATTCGGTTATTCAATTTTCGTGTCAGGTGAATGATTAACCCGTTATTTTTATTTAAATCTCCAGCTGTCAAGGAAAGGCCCACTTTTTGTATTGCTACCGTAACCTAAAGTGGGCCAAAAGCACTTCTACACATTCAAAGTAGACTGAAACACACGAAACAGCGGCGGAATAACACTATTGGCTGAAGCATCGCCCCACCAGCGATCCACCTCCTGCCTACCTATACACAAGAGAAACTGTAAGCTCCTGGCGTCCCTTAGCCGGCTATAGCACAGTCACAGAATACTCTCTATTCTGTGGCACAGTACTGTTCCCATATCCTCTGTCCTGTAACATAGTGGTAACCAAGGCAATCAAGTATTTACAGGGGGCTTGGTATGTGCTGGTCTCCTAGCCACCTTGGCAGGGCCAGCCCACCTCACAGCAGTTTACAATAAATTACACAAGCTTAAGTCTTCCACAGTTGCTGAAAAAGTACTTGTTTGATAATAAGATTTATTGGAACCACAACTACTACGACTTCTACTTAGAAAATTGAGGAGGCCCAGCCTCCTCTGACCAGCTGCCACTGACCTAGAGATACATGCCTTTCAATTGTGGTGAAAATCAACTCAGGTTAAGATATCAGATAGTCACTCTCTGCAAGTTTCCACGCTTCATGTAAACGACAACTATTACTCGACAGCTGCTCACTGCAGCTCCCAGACGAGAGAAAACTATACTGGCCTTGTCAGGAGAGCTGAGAGTGCGTGGAGAGTGCTTAGCTGCCACATTGAATGATGTATATCACACGTTTTGCTTTGCCACATCTTCTTAATAAATTATACCATATGTATACACACATAAAATGAAAGAACTCATGAAGTTGTGAGTTTTGGGACACAATTTATGACCATAGTATTACTTCACATCTGTTTTATATTTTTAACCACAACTAATTATTACTTTCAAACATTTCTCTGTTATCAATAGTTCCTGCTCATTATTTACACAATACATACTTCATTTCTTTGAAACCAATTCTCCCGCTACAGTAGCATCTGTAGATATTTGCATATCTTATTTTGCATTCACTAATAATCTTCTATTCATACTAGAATTGAGGCTCATTAAAGGAAATTATTTTTTGAAAACATCTGTGGCAGAAGGTGTCACTATCTAGATGATTTACACTGTTCTTTCTGCCTCTGACACTTCGTTAATAGCTTTTTAGACCAATTTATTGTAAAAGGAAGACGGACCACACAATTGGCTTTGAAATAAATTTACTTTACCCATATTCAGAACCATCTAAGCGAGTCTTCATCAGAAGAAAAATTGTGTCCTATAAAATATTAAGATTGTTCATAAAAAAATGTTCAAAAGTTTGTTAAGCTTATGGGACTTAACTACGGGGTCATCAGTCCCTAAACTTACAAACTACTTATGAACTACTTACGAACTAGGACGGCACAAATATCCATGCCCGAGGGGGGATTCGAACCCCCGACCGTAGTGGCCGTGCTGACCGTGACTGGAGCGCCTCAGTCACCTCGGCCACCGCGGCCGGCGTTCATAAAAATCCAAGCCATGTGAATACGACAGGATTTAAAGAAAATTAAACCTGCTAGTATTCGCCTAGCATGTATGAACAAACCTAATGCTATTTTCTATGACATGAACATAATATACTCCAAGTTCTTACGTCTCATGTCATAATTTTATTCTTCTGCTGAAGACACTCTTAGATGGTATTGAAATCTGGATAAAGTATATTGTTATTTATTTCAAAGCAACTTGTGGGGCTGTGTGTTTCCTCATACAGTAAATTATACTGTTACAGTTGCTGCTTTAGACAAGCTGTGTTCAAAATTGTTTTCGAGGCTAATGGAAAACACAGGCCACCAGAGAATTTCCTAAATTATCGGTGTCCTCAACTGCCTAGCTTGTGCAGGATCCTGTGCAAAACTTTCGTGCAGAACTCTTTTGCATCCTCTCCCCCCCCCCCCCCCCAGCAGAGGTTATACACCTTCATCACGTTCAAAATAACTCTAAGAGAGGCGCTGAAAAACAATAAATAGCGTAACTGTTAATTTAAGCTTGAGCAATAATCATATATTGACACTATATATTTCTATAGCACATCACTATCTTAATCCCTGGTTCCGTCAACTCCAATACAGGCGTAAGTATATCTGACATATACTCCAGTGCCCTTAGTCGTGTCATAATAGGTATATACGTGAATTACGTTACATTAAAAGTAGTTTATGAAACTAAGTTACGTTCTAATGTGTGGCACGGGACCCCTAGAAGCGCGGGGCCCTGAGTGGCAGCACGGTTTGCATATGCTATATGCTGGCCCTGCTGAACTGAATATTATATAATAATAATAATATTTTATTCATTGGGCATCTCGAACATATTCTGGGTTGTGGCCACCTTTGTGCTCAGACGGCAAAGACTACCAAATCCACTGGTTAGTCCCTCAACCGTTAGGGGTAAAACCCAGTGGGGCTCTTGGCAAGTAAGGCTAGCAACCTGCTTCCCAGGTACTTCAATATTATGCTGGCAACAATCAGAGCAAAATGCCTCGGACCTTTGGAGGTGATGGAGTCCCACCTCTAATTGACAGACCAGGAACTCCTCCGAAATGACTTGGCAAACGATCTGGAATGAGATGGGGAGCTATTAACATCAATGGGGATTACACTGGGAAGAAGGTGGAGCTGGCGGAGGCTTCAAGTAATATGGGGTTAGATGTCTTAGCTGTTAGTGACGTTAGAGTAAGGGGAGAGAAAGAGGAAGAAGTTGGAGAATACAAGGTCTACCTGTCAGGAGTCAAAGTAGGAAGAGCACAGTGGAGTGTAGGGTTTTACGTCAGGAAAGCAATCGAACGCAGCATAATTCCAATAAGGTATGTAAATGAACGACTGATGTGGATAGATTTGGCCATCTCCAACAAGAAAATTAGGACTGTGGCAGTGTATTCACCCTGTGAAGGGACACATCAAGATGACATGGACAGATTTTACAAAGCACTTAGTGATGTAGTTGTTAGAGTGAAGGATATGGATAGTGTTTTACTCATGGGTGATTTCAATGCCAGGATAGGAAATCGAACTGAAGGTTATGAAAAGGTTATGGGTTAAGTTTGGAGAGGATATGGAAGCCAAAAGGAACGGAAAACAGCTCTTGGATTTATGTTCCAGTAAGGGCTTAGTTATCACAAACTCCTTCTTTATAAATAAGGACATTCACCGCTATACTTGGTAAAGAAAGGGAACCAGATCTGTCATTGACTATATTATAACAGACCAGGAATTCAGGAAGACAGTCAAGGACACATGTGTATTCAGGGGGTTCTTTGATGATACTGATCATTATTTAATCTGCAGTGAAATTGGTTTTGTGATACCAAAAGAGCAGAACGTCAGGTCCATGTGTAGAAGGATAAGAGTAGAGAAGCTTCAAGACAAGGAAATTAGGCACAAATACATAACAATGATCTCGGAAGGTACCAGTTAGTTGAATGTAATGATTTACAGTCACTGGAAGAGCAATGGTCAAGGTACAGGGACACAATAATGGAAGCAGCTAGAGAATGTCTTGGAACAGTAGTGTGTTAAGGTAGGAAGAAGCAGACAGCCTGGTGGAATGACACGGTCAAGGCAGCCTGTAAAAAGAAAAAGAAGGAATTTCAAAAATGGCTCCATACTAGAAATCAGGCAGACAGAGAAAGTTATGTTGAAGAAAGAAACAAAGCCAAACGGATAATTGCAGACCCCAAGCAGAAATCATGGGAAGACTTTGGAAATAAGCTAGAAACTCTGGGTCAAGCCACGGGAAAACCATTTTGGAGCGTAATTAGCAATCTTCGAAAGGGAGGAAAGGAGGAATTAACAAGTGTTTTGGACAGGTCAGGAAAGCTGCTAGTCAATCATGTGGATGCCTTGAGCAGATGGAGGGAATATTTTGAAGAATTGCTCAATGTATGTGAAACGCTCAATGATGTGTCAGATTTTCAGAGAGAATGGGATAGGAATGACAATGGAAACAGGATCTCATTTGAGGAAGTGGAGAAAATGGTCAGTAGATTACAGTGCAATAAAGCGGCTGGGGTGGATGAAGTTAAGCCAGAACTCGTCAAATACAGTGGAATATCAGGTCTCAGATGGTTACACAGGATAATTAAGAAGGCATGGGAATCGGGACAGGTTCCATCTGACTGGACGAAAGCGGCAATCTCGCCATTTTTCAAACATGGAAACAGAAAAGACTGTAATAACTATCGATGTATCTCTTTAATTAGCGTTGTAGGCAAAATATTCTCAGGTATTGTTGAAAGGAGAGTGCGAGTATTAATTCAGGACAAGTTAGATGAAAATCAGTGTGGGTTCAGTCCTCTTAGAGGCTGTCAGGACCAGATCTTTAGCTTACGGCAGGTAATGGAAAAGTGCTATGAGTGGAACAGGGAATTGTATCTATGTTTCATAGATCTAGAAAAGGCTTATGACCGTGTTCCTAGGAGGAAGTTACTGTCAGTTCTACAAGATTATGGTATAGGAGGCAAACTTCTGCAGGCAATTAAAGGGCTTTACGTAGACTGTCAGGCAGCAGTTGGAGTAGATGGCAAATTAAGCTCATGGTTCAGGGTAGTTTCAGGGGTAAGACAAGGTTGTAACCTGTCACCACTGTTGTTCATACTATTCATGGATCATGTGTTGAAAACAGTAGACTGGCAGGGCGGGATTAAAATAGGTGAAAACAAAATAAGCAGTCTCGCATATGCTTATGACCTGATTTGATTTTCTCAGGGAAACCAAAACAGTCTTTGTCCAACCCGCCACTGCCCGCACCGAAACTAAGTTTATTGTGTGGTATCGCTTCCTGTATATCTAGTAAAGCCAACCAATGCTCTTGAACAGTGCAAGGAGTCCCTTTACCAGTTCTTAATTAGACACAATTTCTTCGGGTCTAGTTGTCCCAAATGTTCTGTGCCTTTTACTCTCCAATGCAATGCATTCGAAGATTAGATGTGATGCAGTTTCATCACCGTCATCACAGATCATACATTTAGGGTCCTCTTCTGTTATTACCATTGTATGTAGGTGTTTTTTGAAATTCCCATGGTCTGTCAGCAATCACCAATCCCACCATGAGTCCAATCTCTCTCCTATTCAGGCCCAGGATTGCAGAACTTCTTTTAAAACATGGCTTTGGCATCATTACCTTGCCATGTTTTTGTTGATAGACTTTGGTCCAATATTCTACGTGCTGTCTTCTGTGCCAGTTACATAGCTCCAATTTGATCATTGCCTTGGTGATTGTCAGGACAGGTTCCGGTCCAATAAATGGAGTCTCTGCCCCCATCCTGACTAATCTGTCGGCATGTTCGTTGCCACTAATCCCCGAGTGGCCAGGTACCCACAATTGGTTTACTCTATAGCTTTCGCCTAGCTCCACCAGAACCCTGTGACATTCTGCAACAATTTTAGACCTTGTTGCAAGAGCTGCCAGTGATCTCAGGGCTTCCTGGTTGTCTGGATAGATATAGATAGCACCTACGCAAATTCTCCTCCACACACGCCCTGATGACAGTGATTCCGGCCTGAAATAATGAGGGCAGTTTCCCTAGAGAGATTATACCTTCCAGTCTTGGCTGCAACCCGTATATCCCAGCCCCAACGCATTGGTCTGATTTCGACCCATCAGTGAACCAATCAGTTTCCCCCATATGGTGTCGAACTGTTTTATCCCACTGCTCTCTACTACCAATTGTTATATTGAAAGGCTTGTTGAAGCAGTATGGGGTTATAATATAGTCGGCCGGCATTTCTCCAACCTTTTCTATATTTACTTCACTCACTATTTTAGTGTGTGATTCTGGATGTCCCATTGGATCCAGTTTTTGCCAGATTTGAGCCTGTATGCACCAGCCACTGGCTCCATCTTGACCCAAAGGTGTAATGGGGGCATATCCAGCACGGTTTCCATCCCAGAAGTTGGTGTGCTGCTAATTCCACCTGTTATGGCTAAGCAGGCTAATCTCTGCACATTACCAAGCTCCTTAGCAGCAACCTGCTGTTCTACCTTCTTCCACCACACGACCGCCCCATAGGTGTTCCTGGGTCTAATCACCGTGGTGTATATCCAGTGCATACCCTTGGGGCTCAGGCTCCAATTTTTGCCACAAGCTCTCCTGGTACTTACAAGAGTACCTTTTGCCTTGGAGCGGAGCTGATGACTTAGTTGTAATGGCCGATTCAATTGAAAGGCTGTAAAATAATATTTCAGAGCTCGATCAGAGGTGCAAGGATTACGATATGAAGATAAGTATCTCCAAAACAAAAGTAATGTCTGTGGGAAAGAGATTTAAACAGATTGAGTGCCAAATATGAGGTACAAAGTTAGAACAGGTAGACATTTTCAAGTACCTGGGATGTATTTTCTCACAGGATGGCAACATAGTGAAAGAACTGGAACTGAGGTGCAGCAAAGCTAATGCAGTGAGTGCTCAGCTAAGATCTACTCTCTTCTGCAAGAAGGAAGTAAGTACCAATACTAAGCTAGCAGTGCACCACTCTATCTTTCGACCAACTTTGTTGTATGGGAGTGAAAGTTGGGTGGATACAGGTTACCTTATTCACAAGGTAGAGGTTACAGATATGAAAGTAGCAAGAATGATTGCAGGTACTAATAGATGGGAACAATGGCAGGAGGGTGAACATAATGAGGAAATCAAAGAAAAACTGGGAATGAACACCATAGATGAAGCAGTTAGTGCGAACAGACTGAGATGGTGGGGTCATGTTACACGCATGGGAGAAACAAGATTACCTAAGAGACTCATGAGCTTGGCAGTGGAGGGTAAGACGACTCAAGGTAGACCAAGAAGAAAGTACTTAGATTTGGTGCAGAATGATTTTGAAGTAAAAGGTATAACATCAGACGAGGCATCTATGTTAGCATTGAATAGGGGATCATGGAGGAATTTTATTAGAGGTACTATGCTCCAAACTGAACGCTGAAAGGCACAATCAGTCTCTAATGATGATGATGATAATATTTTATTGTCGTTAGGCTTACAAAAAGCAATAGACAACGTCAAGTTACGAAGTAGGTACAAAATTATATACAAGAGTTTGGATTACTACTTTTACAATGGTTTTGTAATGGTCAATAGACAGGAGATACCATATAAATAAATAGGGTAATAAAACCAATCAATCAAAATGTACCAATACAGAAAAAACAGAGTACAGGAAAACATATGATTTACAAAGAGATATTTACATCAGTTTTATGACTACCTGTTACAACAGTTACAGAGAAAAATCAAAATTAATACTTATTACTAATGCTATTAATATAGGGAACTAAACTATTAATATGATACATCAGCAAATGCCAAAGTTTACAATATTATTGGTTTTTGACTTAATTCAAAGAATTCCTCGAGTGAATAAAAAGGATGATCGACCAGCCACTCATACAGTTTTGGCTTGATCTTTTCAATAGGACAATCTAATTTACAAAGAGAAAATTTGTTGAAACATTTGGAACCTAATATGTCATAACTTTTTTAAAGACTTAGTTAATTGTTGAAAAGATACATCAATATGTTTTCTGTTTCCTGTATTGTACGAATGTATATTTTCTCTTAATTGCTGGTTTGGTAAATTGTTCACGGTATGCAGAACAGTGTATATATAGAGATTAACAACAGTCATAACTTTAAGTTTCACAAACAATGGCTTACAGTTATCTAGTCTACCTGAATCAATGATAATTCTGACATTTTTTTTCTTTTACAGTTGAAGAATATCATGTACCTGGCTACTATTTCCATACAGTAGTAAACCATAAGAAATACTGCTCTGAAAAAAGGTAAAATATGCTGCTCTAATATACTTATCTGATACAAAACCTTTTAACCTTTTCAGCAAGTAAATCACTCTGTAAAGCCTAGCAGCTATATAATTAATATGGTAATTCCAATTAAGTTTACTATCTAAATATATTCCAAGAAATTTAACGTTATTTGAATCGTTCACTAATAACGTGTCTCTTAAGCTGAAAAACATGAACTGTTTTATTTTCATTTAATAAGAAACAATTTGATCTAAGCCATTTTGATGCTTCACTGATGGTATTTTCTGTTAGACTTTTTAACGATTCAATGTCAGGATCATTATTAATAAAGGTTGTATCGTCAGCATATAAGATTGAATGGGAACTTACATTAGATGGTAAATCATTAATCATAATTTAAAAACGTAGTGGACCTAGCACCGAGCCCTGAGGCACATCACACAGGACATCCGCTACATTGGATCTGTCTTCATTAATACAAACAATCTGTTTACGGTGCTCCAAGAAAGACCTAAGGATACTCAAGCCACTTTTTTGAAAACCTAAAATCTCTAATTTATACAGATGTAACTTTCACACAATCAAAAGCTTCACTCAGGTCACAAAACGTGACTTGAGCAAACTCCTTATCTTCAAATACCTGGAGAACCTTTTTCACGAGCGAATCAATAGCATTAGTGGTCGATCTATTTTTCCTAAAACCAAATTGCTCGTTGCAAATAGTAGCATTATTGTCTAAAAATTACACATTTGGTTATACATAACAGTTTCTAACACTTTGGAGAAAACAGGATGAGGGATATGGGGCAGTAACTAGATGGACAATTTCTGTCTCCTTTCTTATATACAGGAACAACTCTACATTACTTCAGTACATTGGGGAAGATTCCCTGTGTCAAACACTTATTTATAACATAAGTTAGAGGGCCAGCAATGCACTCAATAACATTTTTTAATATCATAAAGGATATGCCATATATATCAACGCTGCTCTTAAACTTATTTACAACCTCCAGCTGAATAACTTCAGAGAACACGAAATTATGTCTGTCATACCTAGACCCCAAATTACAATTTTCCATCATTTGAGCAGCAGTTTCCACAGGTTTAACGATATTTTTCTGAATGTGACTGTGTACAGAAGTTGTTAAAATCATTTGCTGAGATAGCTACCTCTTTTTTATTGTTTTTGGCAACTGAGTTCCTTATTTTCCACACTTTTTTACATTTATTTTTGATGACTCAATACTTTTATTGTTGTGTTGCTTTTTTGCTTCAATAATAGCTGCCCTATATGTTATGTGTGGAATCTGCTTCCTAATGTACTTATATCTATAAATGATAGATTTGTATGTTCCTTACAAATTTTAGACATAGCTTCATTAGCTTTTCTTACGTCTGCATTGACACAGGACCACATGGGTAGGTCATGCCGGTGAGGTACTGAAAAAAAAAAAAAAAAAAAAAAAAACAGAATATTAATGTTTGTTAAATGATGCAATGTTTCACTGAGGGAGTGCTTAAGTTTTATGGTTTCATTTCTGGCCACATCATTTGTGCTAGCCATGAACACTGTAACACTGTTAGGACCAAGTTTATTAAATTCAGAGTTTCTTGCTACCACACCCTGAAAACAATCATTAGGTTTAACTGTGCTTGTAACATCTAGGTCGTGATTTTCTCTCATCACCCATGCAATGTCTCTTCCATGTCTGTCTGCATAGAAATGTATGGACACTTTATTGGTACTGCAGTGATTGGGCCTACATTGACTGCTAGCTTGTGAGCAAACCATGTCAGAATCTCGAGCATCACGTAATTCTGACAGTGGTTCGAAAGATTTATTTGTTGTCAGTGTTTCCAACTTTGTTTTTCCAAGAATCAGATTTCCGAATGCCAACTTTTAAAACAGTTCTCCAGTCTGATGTCCTTCTCTCACTATTCTATGAGTTGGCAACTGCTCTTTGCTCGGTTGAAAGATGGCAAGCAATAGTTTGGAATTGTGTCGAAACGAATGATATTTGTGGAGATTTTTTTACATGAACAAATATTTCCACAGGTTGTTGCGAGTAGCCAGACCTTATCTGCTTCCGAATTGTCTTGATAGATGTGATATACGCGTTACCACCAACTCCCGACTGTTAGTTTTGCGTAACGTGGAAAATTTCAGTTAATAATGTACAAGTTGTTTGCACAGTTGTTTTTTGTGCAGGCATTTGCACAAACTCATTGTAGCGTGTATACCATGTACCTGCATCGAATCCAGAGATCATGATTCAAATTCAATGTTTGGAAAATCATGTGCTAATTTACGAGGATCTTTGCCTAGAGTGTTGGGGGGGTTTCTTGTGTAAGTTGTGGTGATTTTACAGGTTAACCTATTTTGTGTGAATTATGAGTGATCAAGTAGACTGTGAATTTCCTGTATGGGGACTATTGCCGAAGAAAGAAACAGGTGTCCAGTCGTTTTTAAATAAATTCCCCGAGTTTGACGGACGGGGAATTACAATAGCAATATTTGATTCAGGTGTCGATCCAGGTGCTCCAGGACTACAGGTACTGTTAATTAATACTGTTGTATGAATTATGCTCTGTCTGTTGTTTATGTAGGATGAAAGTGTTTGTCGCCGCGAGATACAGTAATACACATGTAAATGTACAACATAATATTACTAGGAAAATCTAAAATAAAGCCGTTGTTGACTCTAGGATACTTACATAAAATAAATTCGTGAGTAGTAACTGGATGACTTGGGATGTGAACGATACTGTCAGAGCTGCTGTCATACTTTAGTAAACAAACATTTTCTATCTGGAAATGTGGTTAGGTAAGTAGTATTACTTTGGGACTACTGTAGAAGAAATAGCGAAACAGAATCCTTAGCCTTTATTTTTATTCGTTTTGAATTAAATGTGAAAAACAATGATAGACAACAGACATAATAACCATTGTTTCTGGTATCATAAAGTTAATACCGTATCTAAAGATCCTGTAAAACATAATGAATTTCTTCACACACGCACATTTAACGTCCAGTTCAGTGCAATTTTACGATTTCCATTTCTTTAAATGTGAGTAGGTAGGCTTAGGTAAAAATTTTGGAATGTAGCGAACGTTGTATTTGTTTAAGTTGTATCTGATTAATATCCATCTAATATCTGTATTAAGCACAAATATTATGCACAACGTCAACAAATCATTTAATTGCTTATACAACATAATACAACTTTCACTGCCCAATGGTCATTTATTTTGTAAAACTGAGAGGGTTCGATAACAAATTTTTTGTTTCAGTATTACAATATGTAGTAATTACAATAAGCACTTATGGAAAATGTATACAGTAGAGGTTTATCATTGGGTTTTATTAACATAGAATTCATGACATAAGTAACAGACTACCTAGTTAAACTTGTTTTCGGACCGAACCACCTTCTCTAGTATGAAAGTAAAAGTATTGTTACTTCATGCAGTTTGTTACCTTTTTATTTAAAGAAATTTTGGGGCTGGAACAGTAAATATATCACATTGCAAAATACAGGGTGGGGTTTTCTTATCTGTGTTGTATTGTTATATCTATAGCACACAATCCTGACTGCCACCAACACAAATATAGGACAGTTTAAATACATTTTGGAGAAACTGCAATTTAGAAATGTGCATCTTGCATTAGAATTGGAAAATTTGTATGGGTTAAATTTTACTTACTGACCCGCCGGCCTTGCGTGTCAATGTTGGCAGTTGTGTGGTGTTGGCATTAGCCAATAGCATTGCAACACAATTGTTTTGTCATGATATCTTCATTTCATGAGAGTTATTACTTTTAGTGAGTGTAAAAGTGTACATACAAGAACCTGTCAACCACGGAGCAGAAACAGTAGTATTTGTTGACATACTTCATGCTCTGTAGAAAACACTAATAAACTCATTTTGTGTGGTTTAGATTTCTAAGAATATTATCTTGGCTGTTGATGTTGGCCAATGCAAGCCCACTGGGGCAGTGATTAAAATATTGCCAACTATGGTTAGGCCTATACAATTCAAGACGACCATGTACAGCCATTCGCTAAGTTTTGCTGCTGACTGCGACCAGTATGTACTCTACATGCCGCCATCATTTTGTGCACTGTGGAGGAGACATTGTACCACTACCAGCCATTTCCTTTCTTGTCCCACTTGCAACTGTAGCAAGGGAAACTACATAATGATTTTACAGGTGTAGGCTTCTGCAGGCATCATCTTCAATAAAACTCAACATATTTGATCTTATAGGCCTTTCTTCACATAAATGTTTAAAGTATTGCAAGTGGCTTTCATTTTGTGAGAGCACCCCTGTATTGCATAATTCCCACCAAGAAAGAGACATAAGACACAATGATAGGTACCACATTTGGTAATCACAACTTTGGTCTATAGAAGTAGAGGAAACCATCATCACATACTGTAGGGCCTATATGGTGAAGGTGTAAAGAAGACTTTTCAGGTTTAAATGGAGAAAACTCTGTGTGTGTGTGGGGGGGGGGGGGGAGGGGGGTAGAGAGAGATGGCTGGATAGGGAAAAAATGTTGTGTGGGGACAGTAGATTGTTACAGATTGGGTTCAGGATAATTTGGCGGCTAGAGAATGTGTTGTAAGGATAACTCCTACCTGCACAGTTACAGAAAGCTGGTGGTGGAGAGGAGGCTCTGGATAGCACAAGGTGTGCAGCTGCCATTGAAAGTAAGCATTATATGACAAGCTGCATGTTGTTGCACATGGCAGTCTACTTGTATGGACAGCTGGCTGCCAGTCCTAATAATGAATGTACCTTTGTGGGGTGGATATATATATATATATATATATATATATATATATATATATATATATATATATATATATATATATATATATATATATATATATAAATTGATGAAACGAAAATTATAGAGGGAAACTTTCCCGGTGGGATAAACAAAAATAAAAATAGAAGTAGAAGACTTACCAAAAGGACCGGCTCGTCGA